>CM046881.1:159399977-160039997 GCA_025667525.1 Glebionis coronaria | reverse complement strand
TTGCTCTTTGATGTACAATGCCTAGGGTCTAGTGATGGGACAAGACCTCCAAGTTTGTTCTAACTTTGGGTATAAATATTTCCTCATATTTATTACACATTCAACTAATTCATACACACACATTTACTTTGATATTCAAAGCTCAAATTATCACTCCGGTCATATACTTACTCTCACGCCAGAGCTTGGTCTCACAGTCAAACTTGAGAGGAGGATGACGAGCGTAGTGTATCTCTTTCGGGTATCATACAAGTATACAAGCTGAACCCATTAGTAACCGGACACTACAAGAATAGGAAGATCAGGTGACGGGGTTTTCCCGGTGACACCATGTCGCCAGGGAAAGCTGGTAATCCCTGGCGACTTCGTTGACGTGGCACAAAGTCGTGATACCTTTTTGACCATATTGTTGACCAGCTTATCCCTGGTGACATGTCGCCAGGGAAATGTTAACCAGTTTTGACCCAAATGTTCTACCAAAAGAAAAGGCGTGAAATTTTCCCTCCGAATTATCCCTGGCGACATGTCGCCGGGGATACTTTATCCACAACAACTGCACGCCATTAACATTAATCACGTTGGCTAATAACACATCAAATGTCTCCCCGGCGACATGTCGCCATGGATACCCTCGCTAAACGACAAAAACTCAAACTAATTAGCAAAAAGGTTGGCGGGCTTTTACCAGCCAAAGTTTCTCCGGTGACATGTCGCCAGGGATGCCTTCTGCCCAGAATTATTATTCTTAAACCAATATATAATTATTTATCTAAAAACTATATAATTATTTATTTAAAACCTATATAACTATTATTTTTAAAAACTATATAATTATTTATTTAAAACCTATATAACTATTATTTTTAAAAACTATATAATTATTTATTTAAAACCTATATAACTATTATTTTTAAAAACTATATAATTATTTATTAAAAACTATATAGTTATTATTTTTAAAACTATATAATTATTTATTTAAAACCTATATAACTATTATTTTTAAAAACTATATAATTATTTATTTAAAAACTATATAGTTATTGTTTTCAATATAATATGTAACTATATAACTATCGTCCGTTGTCATATTTTATTTTCGCGACGTTTATATAATGAAAAATGAGACTTTTGTAAAACAAATATTTGTTATTCAAAATATTACATATACCTCTTGTGTAAACACATGGTAGATTTACAGACAGACACGCCTAAACATAATTTTATTCGACACGGACACTTAAACAGGCGCTTAATTAAACATGGATATTACAACAATAATAGACTCATAAGCATGAAAACAACACATCACAAGCTAGTTCAAACTAATGTTCCCCATTTCATCGTAAAGGTCGTGAAGTAGTGCAGCTGAATCCACTGTGTGCCTATCGCCATGGCGGTACGTCTCTACTGTACTCTCAAGTACCTTTATCTTTCTATTCAAGTGCACACAGTTTGCACACGTTGAAGAGCTTAGAGGAGAAAAGCTCGTTGAAGGCCTCGAAGAAGAGCTTGGAGGAGAAAACCTCGTTGAAGGTCTCGAAGAAGAGCTTGGAGGAGAAAAGCTCGTTGAAGCTCCAATAGAATTGACTAGTAGTCTGACTCATTCGTCTTTCCATAAAAAATTCCATCCATATGAAACTGGATGTTCCACCTGTGAACGTGGACAAGCATAGTACTGTCTACCAAGGGATTCACGTTGCCATGATTTTCGACGAACTACATCTTCATGTCCACACCTACACGGAAAAGCTTCATGCTTCAACATCTTCATAATAACAATGTGTTTGTGATGATAAGTGTGTGTGTGATCTGCTGGTGGTTGTGATGATAAATAGTGTGCGTAGTTGTCCTTTTATGGTAAAAAAGTGAGGGAAATGGTTAACATTTTCCCGCCCATGTTTTCCTGCCAACTTTTTCTCGCCAACGCTTTCCCTCCAAATTTAATCACAATTAGGTTAGCATTAATCACGATTAGTTAACATTCATCACGATTAGTTAACATTCATCACGATATGTTTAACGGATGAGTCGGCATGTATTGGTTACACGTTATATGATCAATGGATGAGTCGACGGGTTATGGTTACACGTTAGATGTTCAATGGACGAGTTAGTATGTATTGGTTACACATTATATGTTCAATGGATAAGTCGATAGGTTATGGTTACACGTTATATGTTCAATGAATGAGTCTGTATGTATTGGTTACCCGTTATATGTTCAATGGATGAGTCCGTATGTATTGGTTACACGTTAAATGTTCAATGCATGAGTCCGTAGGTATTGGTTACACGTTATATGTTCAATGGATGAGTTGATAGATTAAGGTTACACGTTGGATGTTCAATGGATGAGTCTGTATGTATTGTTTACACGTTATATGTTCAATGGATGAGTCTGTATGTATTGGTTACACGTTATATGTTCAATGGATGAGTCGATAGGTTAAGGATACACGTTAGATGTTCAATGGATGAGTCGGTATGTATTGGTTAAACGTTATATGTTCAATGGATGAGTCGATAGGTTACGGTTACACGTTAGATGTTCAATGGATGAGTTGATAGGTTATGGTTACACGTTATATGTTCAATGGATGAGTCGGTATGTATTGGTTACACGTTATATGTTCAATGGATGAGTCAGTATGTATTGGTTACACGTTATATGTTCAATGGATGAGTCAATTGGTTAAGGTTACACGTTAGATGTTCAATGGAGGAGTCGTATGTATTGGTTACACGTTATATGTTCAATAGATGAGTCGATAGGTTAAGGTTACATGGTATATGTTCAATGGATGAGTCGATAGGTTATGGTTAGATGTTATATGTTCAATGGATGAGTCGGTATGTATTGGTTACACGTTATATGTTTAATGGATGAGTCGGTATGTTATGATTACATGTTATATGTTCAATGGACGAGTCGATAGGTTATGATTACACGTTAGATGTTCAATGGATGAGTCGGTATGTATTGGTTACACGTTATATGTTCAACGGATGAGTCGTTATGTATTGGTTACACGTTATATGTTCAATGGATGAGTCGGTATGTATTGGTTACACATTATATGTTCAATGGATGAGTCCGTATGTATTAGTTACACGTTATACGTTCAATGGATAAGTCGGTATGTAGTGGTTACACGTTATATGTTCAATTGATGAGTCGATAGTTTATGGTTACACGCTATATGTTTAATCGATGAGTCGGTATGTAATGGTTACACGTTATACGTTCAATGTATGAGTCGGTATGTATTGGTTACACGCTATATGTTCAATGGATGAGTTGGTATGTAATGGTTACACGTTATATGTTCAATGGATCAGTCGGTATGTATTGGTTACACGTTATATGTTCAATGAATGAGTCGATAGGTTATGGTTACACGTTATATGTTCAATTGATGAGTCGGTATGTAATGGTTACACGTTATATGTTCAATGGATGAGTCGGTATGTATTGGTTCCATGTTATATGTTCAATGGATTAGTCGATAGATTAAGGTTACACGTTCTATGTTTAATGGATGAGTCTGTAGGTTACGGTTACACGTTATATGTTCAATGGATGAGTCAGTATGTATTGGTTACACGTTATATGTTCAATGGATGAGTCAGTATGTATTGGTTACACGTTATATGTTCAATGGATGTGTCGATAGGTTATGGTTACGCGTTGTATGTTCAATGGATGAGCCGATAGGTTATGGTTACACGTTATTTGTTCAATGGATGAGTCAGTATGTATTGGTTACGTGTTATATGTTTAATGGACGAGTCCGTATGTATTGGTTACATGTAGAGGTGGCAAATGGGTTGGTTTGGTTGGGTTTGGTTCATGGGTCAAATGGGTTGTGGGTCAAATGGGTTATGGGTCAAATGGGTCATCATTTAATAATGGGTCAAATGGGTTATGGGTCAAATGGTTTGGGTAGGGTCAACCCACTAACTTACAATATTTTCCTATCTTTTAACATGTTCAAACGTTTTTATCTGTATTCGTTCGATTTTTACGTTTCGGTCAGTTTTATTAAGTTTTTCATCGATTTTTTTTTACGTTTTCGTCAGTAAATTTACGTGTTTGTCAGTAAATTTACGTTTTCGTCTGTAAATATACGTTTTTAGTCAGAAAATTCACGTTTTCGTCAGAAAATTCACGTTTTCGTCAGAAAATTCACATTTTCGTCAGTAAATTTACGTTTTTCGTCAGAAAAATTTGCGATTTCGTCAGTAAATTTACGTTTTCGTCAAAAAATTTACGTTTTCGTCAGTAAATTTACGTTTTCGTCAGTAAATTTACGTTCTCGTCAGAAAATTTACGTTTTCGTCAGAAAATTTATGTTTTCCTCAGTAAATTCACGTATTCGTTAGAAAATTAACGTTTTCGTCAGAAAATTTACGTATTCGTCAGAAAATTTACGCTTTCGTCAGTAAATTTACGTTTTTCGTCAGTAAATTTAAGTTTTCGCCAGAAACTTTACGTTTTCGTCAGAAAATTTACGTATTCGTCAGAAAATTTACGTTTTCGTCAGTAAATTTACGTTTTCGTCAGTATATTTAAGTTTTCGCCAGAAACTTTACGTTTTCGTCAGTAAATTTACGTATTCGTCAGAAAATTTACGTTTTCGTCAGTAAATATACGTATTCGTCAGTAAATTTTCATTTTCGTTAGTAGATTTACGTTTTCGTCAGTAAATTTTCGTTTTTGTCAGTAAATTTACGTTTTCGTCAGTAAATTTACGTTTTCGTCAGAAAATTTACGTTTTCGTCAGTAAATTCACGTATTCGTCAGAAAAATTCACGTTTTCGTCAGAAAATTTACGTTTTCGTCAGTAAATTTACGTTTTCGTCAGAAACTTTACGTTTTCGTCAGTAAATTTACGTTTTCGTCAGTAAATTTACGTATTCGTCAGAAAATTTACGTTTTCGTCAGAAAATTTAAGTTTTCGTCAGAAAATTTACGTTTTCGTCAGAAAATTTACGTTTTCGTCAGAAAATTTACGTTTTCGTCACTAAATTTACGTTTTCGTCGGTAAATTTACGTTTTCGTCAGAAAATATACGTTTTCGTCAGAAAATTTTACGTTTTCGTCAGTAAATTCACGTATTCGTCAGAAAATTTACGTTTTCGTCTGTAAATTTACGTTTTCGACAGAAATTTTACGTTTTCGTCAGTAAATTTACGTTTTCGTAAGTAAATTTACGTATTCGTCAGAAAATTTACGTTTTCGTCAGTAAATTTAAGTTTTCGTCAGAAAATTTACGTTTTTCGTCAGGAAATTTACGTTTTAGTCAGTAAATTTACGTTTTCGTCAGAAAATTTTCGTTTTCGTCAGTAAATTTACGTTTTCGTCAAAACGTGAATTTTCTGACGAATACGTGAATTTACTGACGAAAACGTAAATTTTCTTGCGAAAACGTAAATTTTTTGACAAAAACGTAAATTTACTGACGAAAACGTAAATTTGCCGACAAAAATGAAAATTTACTGACGAATACGTATATTTACTGACGAAAACGTAAATTTTCTGACGAATACGGAAATTTACTGACGAAACATAAAGTTTCTAGCGGAAACTTAAATTTACTGACGAAAACGTAAATTTACTGACGAATACGTAAATTTTCTGACGAAAACGTGAATTTTCTAACGAATACGTGAATTTACTGAGGAAAACATAAATTTTCTGACGAAAACGTAAATTTTGTGACGAAAACGTAAATTTTCTGACGAATACGTAAAATTTCTGACGAAAACGTAAATGTACTGACGAAAACGTAATTTACTGACGAAAACGTAAATCTTCTGACGAATACGTAAATTTACTGACAAAAACGTAAATTTACTGACGGAAACGTAAATTTTCTGACGAATACGTAAATTTACTGAAAAAAACGTAAATTTACTGACGAAAACGTAAATTTTCTGACGAATATGTAAATTTACTGACAAAAACGTAAATTTTCTGACGAAAACGTAAATTTACTGACGAAAACATAAATTTTGGACGAAAACGTAAATTTACTGAAGAAAACGTAAATTTACTGACGAAAACGTAAATTTACTGACGAAAACGTAAATTTACTGACGAATACGTAAATTTACTGACGAAAACGTAATTTACTGACGAAAACGTAATTTACTGACGAAAACGTAAATTTTCTGACGAATACGTAAATTTACTGAAGAAAACGTAAATTTACTGACGAAAACGTAAATTTACTGACGAAAACGTAAATTTACTGACGAAAACGTAAATTTACTGACGAATACGTAAATTTACTGACAAAAAACGTAATTTACTGACGAAAACGTAATTTACTGACGAAAACGGAAATTTTCTGACGAATACGTAAATTTACTGACGAAAATGTAAATTTACTGACGAAAACGTAAATTTTCTGACGAATATATAAATTTACTGACGAAAAATTTACTGACGAAAACGTAATTTAATGACGAAAACGTAAATTTT
The DNA here is from genome assembly GCA_025667525.1 of Glebionis coronaria. NCBI lineage: Eukaryota > Viridiplantae > Streptophyta > Magnoliopsida > Asterales > Asteraceae > Glebionis > Glebionis coronaria. Next base: position 160,033,507 of record CM046881.1, on the reverse strand, counting down.
CTGACGAATACGTAAATTTACTGACGAAAACGTAAATTTACTGACGAAAACGTAAATTTACTGACGAAAACGTAAATTTTCTGACGAATATGTAAATTTACTGACGAAAACGTAAATTTACTAACGAAAACGTAAATTTTCTGACGAATACGTAAATTTACTGCCGAAAACGTAAATTTAGTGACTTAATAATAAAAACTAACTTTTTAGACTATTGGGTTTTTGGTACAATAATAGGAACCATGTGACCTATTTTTAAACCCATTTGACCCATTCTCAAACCCATTTGACCCAAACTTCATTTTACACAAAGAAAGGGTTGACCCATTTGACCCATCACTATATTTATTGCTCAACCCATTTCAACCAATAAGGTTATGAAATTGAACCCAAATGCCCTACTTTTGGTGGAGTGGGTTGAAATTGCCACCTCTAGTTACATGTTATATGTTCAATGCATGAGTCCGTATGTACTGGTTACACATTATATGTTTAATGGATGAGTCGATAGGTTAAGGTTACACGTTAGATGTTCAGTGGATGAGTCGGTATATATTGGTTACACATTATATGTTCAATAAATGAGTCGATAGGTTAAGGTTACACGTTATATGTTCAATGGATGAATCGATATGTTATGGTAACACGTTATATGTTCAATGGATGAGTCGTTATGTATTTGGTTACACGTTATATGTTCAATGGATGAGTCAATAGATTATGGTTACACGTTATATGTTCAATGGATGAGTCGATAGGTCATGGTTACACGTTATATGTTCAATGGATGAGTCGGTATTTATTGTGTAGAAACTAGAAGGGGGGGGGTTGAATAGTTTCTTATATTTACTTGTTAAAATGTGGTTTTCAAAAAATCCTTTTTCAAAAACTTAGGCTTGAGGAAATATGTGAAATCTTCTTATGCACAATATGAACAATGATAGTGTAACTAAACTAATACTAACAAAAATATATGCACAAAGAATAAAGAATGTAAAGAGTTAAGGGTAAAGAAAGATCAAACCGAACACCAAGGATTTATAGTGGTTCGGCAACGAAGCTCACTCCTCGTTCCTATTCCACTCCTCGAGTACTCCTTACTCGAGAGTTCACTACACAATAAGCTCCTTATGGTGGAGAAAACAGTACACATCGCTTAACCAATTTCCGACTCTAAGCTAAAATTCGAGCCCTAATCGTAGCTAGGACCAATCTACACAACTATACTTAGTACATACACAACTTCCAAATAGACACAACTACTTGGATCTTCACAACTATGACACAACTACAAGTGTATAAAATTAGATCTTCAATGGATCTTTGGTGGTGGACTCAACACTTCACAAGGATAGTGTTCTTCTCTTTGCACTTGGAGAGGAAGGGATGGAAGAACAAGATTCACTTCTTAAACAAGTAGTAATCAAACAAATGATCAAAGATTTGAGTGATTAAAGAAGAGTGTTTGAATCTGGAAATAGATGTGCAAAAGAGGTGAGTTGAAAAGCTGAGAATGGTCCACTATTTATAGGACAAAAAGGCCAACGGCTATATCTGCCCGCGGTACCTTATCTTAGCCCGCGGTACCTTATCGATAAGGAACCGCCTAGGCGCTAAGGTACCGCTGGACTAGACTCCGCTCCCTTTTTGTCTTTTAGTGGTGGAGGTCATATCTGGTTTAAAAAATATCATGATAGAATATTCCTAACCAAATAAGAATATGCCATTTTCAAATTTTAAAATAATTAATTTAATAAAACATTTTCTTTAAAAGAAAGTTTAATAAAAACTTGTCACACTTAATAAAAAGTGAGTTTTAAGAAAAGATTAAATCATTTGATCACTTGATTAAGGTTAGTACTTGTTTATCCATACCTTAAGTGAAAATGGTTAAAATGAAAAATACTTGAACTTAAGAATTCGTTTTTCGTTGTTTTCGTAAATGCTTGTTTTTACATATTGTCGTAATCAAAACAAAGTGAGACCGAAAAATGCAAGTAACGTTTTTAGGCATTATTGCATTAACAATCTCCCCCTTTTTGATTCCGACAATACATAAACTCAATCACACAAAAAACAAGATTTTCGAAGACGAGTTTATTCATTTCTCCCCCTTTGTCGAAGCAAAAAGGTTGCACAAGTCGGTGTTGAAGACACGGACTTAGCAAAGACTCCCCCTTGGTGCTTACTCCCCCTAGCTTGGGGCACCGAGGAATAGAGATATGGTGACAAGCTACATAGAAGGGTTAGTTGAACAAAAGAAACAACCAACAATATATAGCAATAGGTCACAAAAAAATAAAAGAGAAGAAAACACAAAGACAAAGATCCAAGATAGGTTACTAAAAGAGCATCATACAAAGAAGTATGGAAAAAGAAACAAGCCAAAAGCATAAATCTAATCCTAGTTATTCTAGAATTCTAAGATTTCCTTGAATTTGGTGTCTTGTGGATAAGCAACCAATGCTTATATGAAAGACAAGGTAATTGCGGAGGGTGGTGGTGGTGGCTTGTTGGAGATCTCATAATCATAGTGAAGAGGAGGCTTGATTAAGAGACTTTTGATGTAGCTCAACTCCTCATAGATGTGTGCCATAGCAAGATGTTGATATTGACAACAATGACAATATGTTCCATGGTGCATGACATTATCATGAGAAGGAGGAAGAACACTAAAGGGTGGTGGTGGAAGAAAAGATGTTCCACAATCAACATTCTTGGTAGGAGAGATGTGATTAAGAGTGCTCTTGGGTGGGTTTGGATTGTAATGGTTTTTGGGTGAGTTGGGATTAAAAGCAATTGGAGAAAATGGAGGAGATTCAAGGCTTTCAATGGGAGAATAAGACATTTTGGATGTGAAGTAATGCAAAATGCTTATGGTTTAAATAGGGAAGGCTTAGGGTATTTTTGGGGTGGTCAAAGGGTTTGAAACAAAGATTCTCAAAAATGTTGGAGCAAATCTGTAGTTTCAGACAAAAACCCGAAAAAGGAAGGCACTGTAGGTGGTTCTTTAGCAAGGCTGGCGGTACCTTATCAATAAGGTACCGCGGTTCACATACGGAACCGCCTGCAGAGGCAGGGTTTGGTGTTTGGAGGAAGATTTTTCAGCAAATCTTATTTTTCTAGTCTAACTTATCATAGGGATATGCTTAAAAGCAAAAATAGACAAAGAAAACATATGCAAACTTACCAAATAGAGATTTGACCAAAATACATGGATTAAAAATCGATGTAGGAGGTGTGTAAGACAAGACCTTAAGTCATGACACAATGATCCTCCATGATTCTATCTTGTTCTTGCTATGTTTGAGAGAATCATACATATGAATTATGTAAGCTCTAGATTAATAGCGAGAATCTTTGAAAAATCATTTTTAGATTGAATTAACAATGTCAAACGAATTTCTCAACCATTTTCGAAAGAGACTTTGAGAATTTTGAAAAGGAGAAGAGAATGTTTTTCAAAAAGAGTTTGGAAGACTCAATGACTCAAAGTGGTAAAAGAAAACACACAAAAAGAAAGGAAATTAAGGAAGATGTTCCATTAATCCTAGACCTAGACGCAAGTAATTAAAAGGTTCCCTCTTAAGTGGCTTAGTGAAGATGTCGGCTAAGTTGTCCTCGGAGGGTACCTTCTTAATTGAAATGTTACCCTTTTGAACATTATTCCTAAGGAAATGGTGTCTAATTTCTATGTGTTTGGTTCGCGAATGTTGCACGGGATTCTTGCTAAGGTCTATAGCGCCTTTATTATCGCACATGATGGGAACATCATCAAGAGAAATCCCGTAATCAACAAGCGCTTGCTTCATCCATAGAGCTTGTTGGCATGCTTTTCCGGCACTCACATACTCGGCTTCCGTGGTGGATATCGCAAGAGTGGTTTGTTTCTTGGAGAACCAAGAAGTTAAACAACAACCCATGAAGGTACAAACTCCACTAGTGCTTTTCCGGTCCACATAGTCTCCCGCATGATCCGAGTCCGCGTAGACAATGGTTTCTACGCCGGTCCCTTTAGGATACCATAATCCTAAATGTATAGTGCCTTTAATGTATCGGAAGATACGCTTAACCGCTTCAAGGTGAGAGGTTTTGGGAGCCTCTTGGAAGTGAGCACAAAGGCAAACACTAAACATGATATCCGGTCGACTTTCCGTTAGGTACAACAAACTACCAATCATACCTCTATATTTGGCGTTGTCTACCGACTCACAATCATCATCTACGGTGAGTTTAGTATCCGAGGCCATTGGGGTTTTCATTGGTCTAGATTCTTCTAATCCAAATTTCTTTAGCATTTCTTTAGCGTACATAGATTGACTAAAGAAAATACCATCGTCCATTTGTTTAATTTGGAGTCCTAAAAAGAAGTTAAGTTCTCCCATCATACTCATTTCAAACTCATCATGCATGATTTTGGCAAAGTCATCACACAATTCTTGACAAGTTGATCCAAATATAATGTCATCAACATTTATTTGTATGATTATGAGGTGAGGACCTTTCTTCTTTGTAAAGAGTGTATTGTCTACCATTCCCATGGTATACTCATATTTAACAAGAAATGCTTTAAGTCTATCATACCAGGCTTTGGGTGCTTGTTTGAGTCCATAAAGTGCTTTCTTAAGCTTGTAAACATGGTCCGGTTTCTCAAAATCAATTAAGCCGGGAGGTTGAGCCACATATACCTCCTCATTGATCAAACCGTTAAGAAATGCACTCTTTACATCCATTTGTTGAAGCTTAAAGTCTAAGTCACAAGCGTAGGCTAAAAGGATTCTAATGGATTCTAATCTAGCTACCGGTGCATATGTCTCGTCATAATCAATCCCTTCTTGTTGATTATAGCCTTGAGCTACAAGTCTAGCCTTGTTACGAGACACAACGCCATTCTCATATAACTTATTCCTAAATACCCATTTGGTTCCTATAATGGTAGAACTTCTAGGTGGAGGAACAAGTTCCCAAACATCATTGGCAACGAATTGATTCAATTCTTCTTGCATCGCAATGACCCAACTCTCATCCGTCAAAGCTTCTTTAACATTCTTTGGTTCAATCAAGGAGACAAAACAAAAGAAGTTGCTTTGGTTTTGGACTTGAGATCTTAGGGTCCTTTGATTTAAGTCACCAATGACATTATTGAGAGTATGATCCCTAGATTCCTTAATGTTTACTTCCTTTTCAACACTAAGGTCTTCAACTCCTATTTTTCTAACCTCTTTGGCTTTAACTACTTCTAATTCATCCAAGTCATCATCAACCAATGGTGGTGTCTTGGGTGAAGGAGGGGTTTCATCAAAGGTTACGTTGAGTGATTCTTCAATAACCCCCGAGGTTCTATTTAGGACTATGTAGGCTTTGCTAGTTTGGGAATAACCTAAAAGGATACCTTCGTAAGACTTTGGGTCAAACTTGGTAAGGTAGTCTTTGGTGTTGAGGATAAAGCACTTGCTTCCAAACATCCTAAAGTATTCCAATGAGGGTTTCTTACCTTTAAGAATCTCATAGGGGGTCTTTCCTAGGAAGGGTCGAATAAGAATTCGGTTGAGAATATAAGTCGATGTGTCCACGGCATTGCACCAAAACTTTTGAGGCAAAGATTGCTTGTTTAACATCGTCCTACTCATCTCTTGGAGAGTCCTATTCTTCCTTTCAACTACCCCATTTGATTGTGGAGTGCGAGGAGCCGAGAAGTTATGGGTAATACCATGAGCTTCACAAAAGGCACCAAATTGCACTTCATTATCAAATTACCTACCATGATCCGTCCTAATAGAGACAATTGGACACCCTAGTTGATTTTGAATTCTTCGACTAAAGATTTCGAAATGATCGAAAGCTTCATTCTTAGATGCCAAAAATCTAGTCCAAGTGAATCTAGAATAGTCATCAACTATAACTAGGGTATAAAGGTTACCTCCATAACTCCGTATGGCAGAAGGTCCAAAAAGAACCATATGTAGGAGCTCTAAGCAACGAGAGGTCGAAACCAAATTCTTGGCTTTATGACTTGAGTGAACTTGCTTTACAACTTTGAAAGCATCACAAAAGTGACTATCAAACTTCATCTTGTGGAGGTGTCTTACCAACTCCTTAGAGACTAAAGATTGAATTAAACGCATATTAGCGTGACCTAATCTCCTATGCCAAAGAGTAGAACTATCATCTATAGTCGCAAGACAAACGTTGTCTTTTGACTTCTTATTAACCTTCATGACATAAAACCCATGCTTTCTAACACATTTTCCAATGACCTTTCCATCTTTTATGATTTCACTGTCATGTTCCGAAAACATGACCTTACACTTATTATCACAAATTTGACCTATACTTAAAAGATTAAACCCTAAGTTATCTACGTGCTCAACATTTTCAATGGTCATGGAGTCAAGAGAAACCGTACCTTTTGTAACACCCCCAAATTTATACAACTCAATACAGCGGAAGACTCGTTGGTGTTACAGGATAGCACATTACTCACATCATAGACAACGCTTAAAAATCGCGTCGTTTATTAATAAAGCATTCCCATTCATAAATATCAAGGTTACATAGGTCCCAAGTCATATTATTTCATACAAAGTTTTACAAAGTATTTGAATGGAAAATATTGTTTAAGTGCGGGCCATGAATTCTTGTTGTCTTCCCGAGAATTACCTCCAAGTACCTGAGATAAAACATGTTAAAAGAAAAGGTCAGCGATAACGCCGAGTGAATTCATAGAGTTTAATAAATTCCATCAATATAACTTTGGTATTAAAATATTACCAAAAATCATTTTTTACAAATCTTTGTAATAGGCCTTAAAATAGCCAAAGTCATTTTATACAAATCCTTATCGAAAATCAAAATATAGGCATTTGCCTTAAAAATCATTATACGAGGCAATGTCGTAAAAACATCATACAATACGTCTTATCACGTTGTATAAAATCAAATAAAAACCGTTATATGAATATGGTTATGAAAACCAAAACACAAACATAATATCAATAGTATGACCCTGTATTGCTAGTCAGGCAATACATCGTAATTCGGAGCGTCTATTAGTATTTTGTAAATTTTGGATTATTATAAGCCACATGACATTGTTACCTTACTAAACCAACAACGGGTAGCTAACCCGATACTCAATTTTCCCATCTAAAGTAGTGTGTCGTCACAAAGGTCACGCTATGGAAATCTTCTCATACATAAATTCGCTTACCAATCAATGTGGCACGACGGGGATCAACCATCAAGGCGCGAACTGGGGTGATCGTCCCCAAATAGTACTATTAAATGCATAAGCGTCTACCAAATCCCGGTAGTTCACAATTCATGCTAATGGGACTTTTAGTGACATAACCTAACTTTAATAATCCATTTAATTTCATCTATCGGGTCCTTTAATCATTTATCGGGTCATACAATCGGGTCATACAATCATTCGGGTCCAAATCAATAAACAGACAATCGGGACAAATGGTGTCCTATTTTATAAAAACTAACATGTCATCTCCCTCGCGGGTTTATCAAACATTTATAAAAACATTTAAAAGAGTGCGAGGCTATGAACTCACGTTGATGTGGGAAGGCGGGTTGTCGGCAATTCGGACGTATGGTACGTGCTTCAATCACGGAAACCTAGACAAATAATACTCGTTTTAGACTCATGTCCAATGACTTTATAAAAATAACAATTATGTATACATATGATGATTATTTATATATGATGATCAAGTGGGTTTACATATTCTCATTAACTCGTTTTACGTATTGGTATCTTTTTACTAGTTTACTAGTTTTACCTATTTACACGTTTTAAGTCCAATAAATTTATTATAAGTTCTTTAACTTGTTTTAATCCATGTTATACTTATATTATCAGTATCTATACTTTACAAGTTGGGCCTAAATGGGTTAAGTCCAATAATAAGTTTATAAGTGTTTTAGTCCATTTTTGTTGTATTATTAGTCCAATAACGCTAATTTAGTCCGTTAACGTCCGTATGTCCTATAGTTCGGGTCTTATCGGTTTTTACTGGTTATACATGTTTATATATCAGTATATAAGTTTTATAAAGTTTACATTAGACGGGTCCAACCATCTAAGTTTTATTTAACAAAAACGTTAATTTTACGGTATTAGCCGAAAAAGTCGTAAAAATCATGTTTATAGTTTTATAACTTATAAAACTTAACAAGTTACCATTTTTATAAAATGTCCACTTATTTACCATTGTACATATCTATATAAATGTATTATATAAGTTAGTGGGTTTTTAATTTATATTTTATACTATTAAATTTTGAGTGCTTATATAATAGTATTATACTTTAATTTCCAAAATCTGATTTTTATCTTCACTTTCACCAAAACTGCCATATCTAGAGTTCTATATGGAGATAGAAGCTCAAATTTTTATCACATAAACTAAATGATATGTGCTCCATTTAACTTCTTTATAGCTACTGTTGAATCATCTTCTAAGTATTTTCTAAAAATCGTCCAAAACAGTGAACTCAGATTTATATCTTAAACTTGTTTTGATCATATCTCACTCATTACAATGATTCCATTGCATGGCCAACACTCACATGTGTACAAGAATAATAGCTTACTGTATATCAATTCTACTTCATCATTTTATCAGTTCATAACATGTTTCTTTACTGTTTTTGATAACTCGATTTTACTCGGGTTAAAAATTAAGTTCGTTCTAGTATGTCTCTTCGAATTGATCTTAGCTCTCTATGTGACTTCGTTTTATTTTGGTGGAAACAAAGATGTGTCGTTGTAGTTTTGAAAATAAAAGGTGCAGAACAATTAAAGTAAAGGTGCAATTAAAATAAATCTAAGTCTAATTAAAATAAAGTGCAAGTATTTAAAAGCAAGACTAAAATTAAAGGGCAATAAAGTAAATAACGCAAACTTAAATCTAACTAAGGCAAACTTGGAACGCAACTAAAACTAAGACTTAAACTAAGGCAAATAAAGCTTAAAATGAAAAGGCAGAAAACTAAAAACTAAGACTTCCCTATCCGGAATAAACTCCTATTCGGAATAAATGCTATTCGGAATAACTGTCACCTATTCGGAAAAATCAGCTCTATTCGGAATAATTGTCTACTCGGAAAGCCAACCCTATTCGGAATATTTGCTCTATTCGGAATAAAGAGCCTACTCGGAATATGGGTCCTATTCGGAATACTGTCACTATTCGGAATATATACCCTATTCGGAAAAATCAGCTCTATTCGGAATATCCAGAAAGTTCCGAATAGCAATCCTTTAAAACCCCTATGCGGAATAAAATGTTCCGAATAGCAATTCTTAAAAACCTCTATGCGGAATAAATGTTCCGAATAAGCAATTCTTAAAAACCTCTATGCGGAATAAATGTTCCGAATAAGCAATCTCACAAGATCCCTACTCGGAATAAATGAAATGTTCCGAATAGAACACTAAATTCCACACCTATTCGGAATAATCTGGGCACAGGTCTGGGAAAGAACAGTTACTATATAACGAAGAACAAGGAAAGAGATAAAGCACGGATTAAATAAAAACTTAACCAAATCAAACACAAAATTAGATCAAACACATTAATAAACAACTATAAAGCATAAACAATCAATCCAAAACAATCAAAATCACAAAACTTAATCAAAATAATCAAAACCCACTTAAATAAATCAACAAAAATAAAGAACATAAACATGAACAAATCAACACAAAGATTAAGAAAGGAAGAATGAGATTAACAAGATAAAGATAAAACTTGACAAGAATTAAAAAGGAAAACTTACTTGAATTAAATGGTAATTAAGTGCAAGACAAGGTAATTAAATGTGCAAGTATTTAAATTGACAAGGTAATTAAAGGTGGAAGGACTAATTGTCACTATTAGCCAACAAAACAAATGATAACTAATCTAATCTATTTATAGGGGAGGATTAGGAAGCTTCCTCCCCTCCTTCCTTTCTTGTTAATTGCGGGATTAAGTCCTTCTTCTCATCTAATCTTCATTAATTGCGTCATTAGTCCTTTTCTTCTCATCTTTCTTTTAAGTTTGGACTTTAAGGACTTGTGGCTCGGGATATCTTTTGAACTCGTCTTTAATTTCTTCAATAAAATAGACTTGAGTTTCTCGGCTTTTGATAAACTTCCGTCTTTTGACTTTTCCTTCGATAAATCTTCAGAATTGGTCTTGGACTTCCGTTCTTTTTCCACTCTTGATTTCTCGACTTCGTCTTTCATCTTTTTCTTCAATAAAAGCCGTGAATGCCCGTGAATTCTCGTGTTTTCTCCACTTTACACAATTTCGTCCTAAATTACAACAAAAACACAAACCACGCATAATTCCGACATAAAAGACATAAAATACACGTTTTGGTCCGGTTATTATAGTAATTAAGTGGTAGAAAAGATGGGTGTTTACACACCTATCAAATCCCCTACACTTGACCATTGCAATGTCCTCATGCAATGCATTAGTTACAAAGCATGTTTACACTTTTCATAATAATCAATCCACATTGGCCTTTATTAAAAGCATACCTTGGGTTTTGAAAATGTCATGAATAATCATCATCCTCAACTTTTCACTTTCTCCAAACCAAGCTTAAGAACGAGATCATTGTTATTATAAGTTAGTAAACTAGCACGAACTCATGTGGGCCAATTATTTACTTAGACTCCCTTATTCCTATGGGTATCTCTTATATTTTATTGTTGTCTTGAATGATCACGAAGATGCATTGTTTGACTTATTTAGATAATTATTTAGTCTGAAAATAAAGTGCACGATTTAATCAATAGTTAGCTAAAGGACCAAATCTTTTAAAACTGCTTCTCGGGATATCAGAAAGTTCATATCTTGGCATAACTTGGTTCGCGATTTGAGACCTTTCTCGGGCCGATATTTGGCAGGGACTTCATACTTCAAATCTTGAGAGACGTTCATGAAATAATGGTCTTCTCTTCATAATTGGAATTTCTTCACTTGGAATTTTTGAGAGATTCTTCATATATGGACCACGACTTCTTCATTTTTCCCCAATCTTTATTTTGGATTTTGATATACAACGATCCGCCTCCTTTATTGACTTGGATCTATTTATCCTCATACCTTGTTAGGGTCTTTTCGGATACACTTCTCCATGACTTTTGGGGAGTTTTTGCTTTTCGTCGTGTGTCTCGATCCTTCATATTGATTTTCGATAAATGATTCTTCACATCACTTTGGATCTTTAGCAACAAAACATAGCCCTCATGCCTTGTTAGGGCCTTTTCGGACTCGCCAATCTTCGCGCCCCCGCTTCATAAGTTATGCCTTGGCTATGAACTCTCGTCATTACCGAGCAACTTTTAAACGATCTGGGGCTAGAAGCTAAGTAACTTTTCAAATCGTACAACCTTATTTATTAGCAGATAAATTTATTAGCAAGCGATGGGAGAATAGGCTTATAATTAACTCACATAAATTCACGAAAGAATACCGACTTATAATTGGCTCTATCATCTCTCGTTCTCCACAGTTTAAAATCTCAAGTAATGAGACTCGTGAATACTTAGCCTATTAAATCAAAGTTTTGGGTTTTCGAGTCGCCTATAGGATCTTGCAAATTCTTAGACTTTTTCAAGTTTAGAAATTGCTTCTTAAAGTTCCCTTGATAAACGACTCTCTAGGATCAATTATAGGAACTTGCGAAAAGTTCTTGTTCTTAACCCGTGAGAGTTAAGACTTTCGCGTTTTATAGCTCCCTATATAAAAGCCTAGCAAAACTTGACTTAAACACGTTAAGGATACTAGCTAGAGTAAACTCGGATTGAGTCAAAAGATTCACAACGTTTGAAAATTAAAACCACTTATTAAACATTTATTCTAGCAAAGAAAGAAAATAACTATACAAAAGGGAAAAAACTAATAGGCCAAAATAGATCGAAAATTTTGGAAAATGTCGAAAAATTGATTTTCCGGTTAAAATGAGGACAAAAACAAGGAAAAGACCACTTAACTTCGATAGAAGTCCCCCCTACACTTAAGATAAACATTGTCCTCAATGTTTAAGCATGTGGGATTAAACTCCCCTACACTTAGGACATTGTGCACGTTGTTTAAATCTCGCTAAGGAAAAGACAACTAAAGAGATTCCTATTTTAATATTGAGAGAATATAAAAATAGTGAATCGAAAAGAGTTTAGGATAGAACCGGGAAGAAGTAGAACACAGAATCACGGGTCGTCAAGAATCATTAAGAGTGGATCATTGAAGCTCGAATCCCTGATTAAGAAGTGAGGAGAGGAAATAGCAATCCAAAGGGGTCCCCCCTACACTTATGATAAAGAAAGCGAAAAGATAGATGCATGGGTTGCCTCCCAAGAAGCGCTTGGTTTTTGTTAACCGAGTCGTGAGCCTGACTCGACCTTGATCATTAACAAAAGAAGCATAAGACATATCCACCAGGATCAAAGACATAGTTTTCATCCATCAATAAGCACGAGCTTAAGGTGAACAAGGCAAGCCAAAAGAGAAGCGGCAAGGTTCCCTTAAGCAGAGATGGAGCACAGTAGAAGCAAGTATGAAGCGGTGCAAGCATGTCTTCCAAATTTCCAAAGATTTTTCCTTTTATTGCATCAGGTGGATACTGAGATGGCTTAAAGACTTCAATACCGGGATCGAACACCTTTTCCTTCAGGGGAAAATAGCACTCCGGCTCAGCCGAGTGTGAAGAAGATCCGCAAAGAAGCACAACCTCGTCCTCAGAAGTGGGACAAAGAGGTGTTAAATCATAAGTGCAACGGATTTCGGTGTCAACCGGTTTCTTCTCCTTGGACAAAATGCTCTTCAAATCTAAAGTAGGATCAAGATGATAATCTTCAAAGTCCAAAGGAGGTGCATCACTCTCATGAGGGAAGTATGTGTTAAGAAATTCAGAGAAATCTTCCTCGAATGAGTAATCGTCCAAAGTAGGATCGAGTGATGGCGGAGGATCTTCATCATGTGAAGAATCGCTCGAGAGAGTATCAGCCTCATCGAAATCATCGAATGTGGGCAGCTCGGGATACTCAGAAGTACAATCAAAATCATCCGAATCTGAGCTAGAATTATCATCTTCATAAGCATCAAAGACCGGTGGAGAATCAAAAATGGGAGAAGCGTCCAAAGTAGGGAGAGAATCATCCACATTATCTTCAAAGAGTGGATTATTAGTGGAAGACTCGAATAGAGGATTGTCATACACGGTAAAGTCATCGAGCACATTTACCATATTCACTGATTCTCGGCCTCCAAAAGATCTGCCGGTAAGCTTCCCCATTTTAAAAATTTTAGAATCATCCCCGACTCGTAAGATTAACTCACCTTCGGCCACATCTATTAAAGCACGTCCGGTTCTCAAGAATGGCCGACCAAGTATTAGAGGAATACGAGGGTCCATTTCATAATCAACTACAACAAAATCGACCGGGAAGGTAAATGTGCCAACTTTGATAAACACGTCTTCGGCTATACCAACGGGGTAAGCGAGAGTGCGGTTTGCAAGTTCGAGAGTCATCTTTGTAGGAATGAGATCGGGCAATGATAGTGTTTTCCAAACACTGAGTGGCATAAGATTAATACTAGCCCCGAGATCAGCAAGGGCAGTAAATTCTTCAGTTTTGTTGAATAAGCAAGACAACACAAAACGACCGGGATCTCCAAGTTTTTCCGGAAGTTCTTTAAGAAGGACTGCAGAGCAGTTTTCATTTAAGCGTGTGTTGGCAAGTTCAAGTAACTTCTCCTTCTTGCTAAGCAAATCCTTGAATGTTTTGACGAATTTCGGCATGTGGCAAAGTGCTTCAACAAGGCTAATGTTAATGGTCATTTTAGATAGCATATCCACATATTTCATTACATTACAATCATTCTTGGTTAGCTCGTTGGTCTTGCCTATGCGAGAAGGGTATGGGATTCTGGGCTGATAAGGATTGGGTGGAGGTGTAGTTGGTGTAGGTTGTGATGTTGAAGGGTCCTTCCGAGATACATCGTCATGACGAGGCGGAGACGGTAATGGTGCACTATTACTAGGTGTAGGAGGAGTAGGGATACATGGTGGTGGAGGAGGTGTAGATGATGGTGGTGGGGTAGATGGAGTGACAATGGTATTTCCACTACGCGTAGTTATAGCGCTCACATTAGCTCGCGGATTGGTGACGGTATTTGAAGGTAGAGAACCCGAAGAAGAAGGTTGAGCGTCAGGCAAGAAACTAGCCAACAGATTCTTCAATTCAGTTGTTTGAGTGATGAAAGAGGATTGAAGATTATCACGAACCTCAGTTCTGATGTCATTACCTTGTTTCAAGATATCTCCTTTCAAATTAATTATTTGGCTCTGCAGATTCTTGATTTGCTCACCTTGAGTTCTCATGATTGTGTCAACATCGGGATTAATGGGTGGGTGTTGTTGGGTGGGTGGTTGATAAGGATTAGAAGCACGAGGTGGGATTTGGTTGCTTCTATTGTAGTTGTTGGCGGGATTTTGGTTTTGAGGAGAAAAACCGGGTGAAAGGTAATTGTTGGAACGGTAGCTCAGCAGATTTCTATCCCCTTGTTGTCTAGCTTGGTAATTTTCCGGTGAATAATTACCATAAGCTGCATACACATTTTCCGGATTTCCTTGTGTTGAAGGACAATCGGTGTATGAGTGAGGACCGCCACATGTTTCACAAGGATTAGCAACCGCTTTAACTTGTTGTTGTTGGTGGGTTGAAGCGAGAAGCGTAATACTTTTGCTCATTTCGGCCATCATGCGGGTGAGTTCGGTCATCTCAGGGTTTGCTGAGGTAGAAGAAACATTGACTCTCGTGTTGTTTCTAGAAGAAGCAGAGGAATCCCAGTTCTTATGATGAGTAGTCATGTTTTCAATTAATTCTCTACACTCCTCGGGTCTCCTTTTCATGAATGTGCCACCGGCGGCTGCATTGATCGTATCACGATCTCGAAAAGTCAATCCGTTGTAGAAAGTATCGATCAAGGTGACCGGAAGCATGTTGTGGTTTGGACAACGATCGATCAAGACATTATATCTCTCCCATGCATCAAAAAGAGATTCATCGGGATCTTGCATGAAACCGCTGATCTGATTGCGAAGGCTTGTGACCATGGATGGTGGAAAGTAGCGCGACAAAAAGCGTTGAGTCATGTCATCCCAAGTGTGAATAGAATTCTTCGGGAGACGATCAAACCATTTCTCGGCATGATGTGATAAGGTATGCGGGAAGAGTTGTAGGCGGAGAACATCCATTGTGGCCCCAGGCAACTTCATGCTCTGGGTGATTGTAATGAACTTGTCGAGGTGTTTGTTGGCATCATCATCAGGCAATCCTCTAAATGGGTTTGTTTGCACTTGCTGAATCATGTGGTGCTTCAACGAAAACTCAGGAGCGTTGATTTGCATCGGCGCAATCGGTCCTCCTCGTCCAAACATTGTTGGTTGACAAAGTTCCTCCATGGTCCGAAGATCGGGCTGTGGGGGAGCATTGTTGTTATTATTATTATTATTGAGGTGCGGTAGTTGATTATTGTTGTTAACACCTGCCATATCTAAATCTTCTTGAGGCTCGGGCTCTTGATAATTAGAAGATCTAGTACGCATACACCTGAAAATGCAAAAGAAAACAAAACCAAACACAAAGACAATATATATACACAATAAAGATAAAATCTTTTTGGATTTTTGATATTTTTAATTTTTATGGTTTTTATGAATTTTATAATTTTTATGATTTTTTGAAATTTTAGTGCAAGAAAAATAACGCTCACAAGTGAACGGATCCCAAAAAGCAACGTGTCTCTCACAAAAAACTGTTGATCTTTACGAAAAGAGCCGGCAGCGGCGCCATTTGATAACTCGATTTTACTCGGGTTAAAAATTAAGTTCGTTCTAGTATGTCTCTTCGAATTGATCTTAGCTCTCTATGTGACTTCGTTTTATTTTGGTGGAAACAAAGATGTGTCGTTGTAGTTTTGAAAATAAAAGGTGCAGAACAATTAAAGTAAAGGTGCAATTAAAATAAATCTAAGTCTAATTAAAATAAAGTGCAAGTATTTAAAAGCAAGACTAAAATTAAAGGGCAATAAAGTAAATAACGCAAACTTAAATCTAACTAAGGCAAACTTGGAACGCAACTAAAACTAAGACTTAAACTAAGGCAAATAAAGCTTAAAATGAAAAGGCAGAAAACTAAAAACTAAGACTTCCCTATCCGGAATAAACTCCTATTCGGAATAAATGCTATTCGGAATAACTGTCACCTATTCGGAAAAATCAGCTCTATTCGGAATAATTGTCTACTCGGAAAGCCAACCCTATTCGGAATATTTGCTCTATTCGGAATAAAGAGCCTACTCGGAATATGGGTCCTATTCGGAATACTGTCACTATTCGGAATATATACCCTATTCGGAAAAATCAGCTCTATTCGGAATATCCAGAAAGTTCCGAATAGCAATCCTTTAAAACCCCTATGCGGAATAAAATGTTCCGAATAGCAATTCTTAAAAACCTCTATGCGGAATAAATGTTCCGAATAAGCAATTCTTAAAAACCTCTATGCGGAATAAATGTTCCGAATAAGCAATCTCACAAGATCCCTACTCGGAATAAATGAAATGTTCCGAATAGAACACTAAATTCCACACCTATTCGGAATAATCTGGGCACAGGTCTGGGAAAGAACAGTTACTATATAACGAAGAACAAGGAAAGAGATAAAGCACGGATTAAATAAAAACTTAACCAAATCAAACACAAAATTAGATCAAACACATTAATAAACAACTATAAAGCATAAACAATCAATCCAAAACAATCAAAATCACAAAACTTAATCAAAATAATCAAAACCCACTTAAATAAATCAACAAAAATAAAGAACATAAACATGAACAAATCAACACAAAGATTAAGAAAGGAAGAATGAGATTAACAAGATAAAGATAAAACTTGACAAGAATTAAAAAGGAAAACTTACTTGAATTAAATGGTAATTAAGTGCAAGACAAGGTAATTAAATGTGCAAGTATTTAAATTGACAAGGTAATTAAAGGTGGAAGGACTAATTGTCACTATTAGCCAACAAAACAAATGATAACTAATCTAATCTATTTATAGGGGAGGATTAGGAAGCTTCCTCCCCTCCTTCCTTTCTTGTTAATTGCGGGATT
The DNA here is from genome assembly GCA_025667525.1 of Glebionis coronaria. NCBI lineage: Eukaryota > Viridiplantae > Streptophyta > Magnoliopsida > Asterales > Asteraceae > Glebionis > Glebionis coronaria. The sequence goes on along the minus strand of CM046881.1, from coordinate 160,016,312 downwards.
AAGTCCTTCTTCTCATCTAATCTTCATTAATTGCGTCATTAGTCCTTTTCTTCTCATCTTTCTTTTAAGTTTGGACTTTAAGGACTTGTGGCTCGGGATATCTTTTGAACTCGTCTTTAATTTCTTCAATAAAATAGACTTGAGTTTCTCGGCTTTTGATAAACTTCCGTCTTTTGACTTTTTCTTCGATAAATCTTCAGAATTGGTCTTGGACTTCCGTTCTTTTTCCACTCTTGATTTCTCGACTTCGTCTTTCATCTTTTTCTTCAATAAAAGCCGTGAATGCCCGTGAATTCTCGTGTTTTCTCCACTTTACACAATTTCGTCCTAAATTACAACAAAAACACAAACCACGCATAATTCCGACATAAAAGACATAAAATACACGTTTTGGTCCGGTTATTATAGTAATTAAGTGGTAGAAAAGATGGGTGTTTACACACCTATCAGTTTTATACAGCCATCACTTTTAAGCAAGATTTTAGCCTTGTTCTTTATAGTTTTTCACCTTTTTAATCATGTTTATCAACACCAAATCCCCACATAACATTTTTATCATCATATAATCATCATATACATATACAATAGGAAATAAAATACATGTTTACATAATCAAAGTAACAAGAAGATGAGGAGAACAATCTTTATACCACCATGATGATGTAGGTTGATCAAAACATGGATTTTGATGGAAAAACTTGTAATGCACCAAGACCATCTTCATGACCACCAATCTTCATAAACTCCTTGTGGAAAATCAGTCCTAAGACACCAAGAAAACTCCTCCATGGATGTTATAATCACCACCATTCAAGAGAGCTTCAAGAGGGCATCATCATATGTATGTATAACATAGGATTTTGTGGTTAAATTTTGATCAAATTGGTGTTTTTGGGTTAATATGGGACGGCATACTAGAGAGAGAGAGGAGAGTTTGTAGTGGTTTTGCATGTGTGTAAATGAGAAGTGGTTTTGAGGTTGTTAGTTTTGTGGTGTAAGTTAGCTTACAAAGTAAGCATAAGACATGTGTAGTGTAGTTAGCTTACACTTGACAACAAATATGGTGTAGTGGCTAAGTTAGGCCGGTTTGAGTGGGGGTGGGACAAGTGCCCCACTTGTCTCATCCCCATTTATTTACGGGTATTCCTCGATTCTAGTTTCCTCGATTTGCGTGCCCTCGGGTCGTTTTACGAAAAACATTTTTATAAATTATGAATCAACGGCACAAAACGAATCTAATAAAAATTGTCTCATCAAAAACGGAGTTCGAAAACGTAAATACGTAATCCTAAGGTTTCCGGTTTAGTCGTAAAGGACGTTAAAATAAAATCGTAAGTCCTAATCTCTTCTCGTAAATTTGTGAGTTTATGAACTAACACAAATTTAAAACTCCAAAATAATATTCACGGACAAATTTATTTTCTGAAATGTCGGACTGTCACCAAAGACGGTGTATGTAAACGTAAGCACGCAACGTTGAATCCTCCGGTTTAGACGTAGTCGACGCTACTTCAAGACGTAAATCCAAATTTCTTCCCAAAAATAAGTGAGTTCATATTGTAACATTAAAATAATGTTTTTAAATAATATTCGAGAATAAAATATCAACCATAAATTGACGGATTGTCACAGCATTTACCCCTAAACAGGATCTTTGTCCTCAAAGATCATCTTACCTTACTACTCGCTTCTTATAGAGTTAAAGCCATGTGGGTATTTCCTCCACATTTGGTCTTTTCTCACAAGTGTAATCCATTACAATACGCGAGTTTCATCAAACATAACTACGGGAATAAGATCAGGCTAAATGTTGACTTACTTTCTCTATCCATGATGTTCACGGGTTTCTGATGAATGCAACTTTTCGCCGATCTAAGCTTTACTAAGAAACAATCAGATTTTCACTTGATAGATATTTATCAAGTTTGATTTACGAAACATAATTCACGCAGTCCTTGAAGTCCTAGGGTAGATCCAGCTTATATGCCTTTCAAACCAATCTTTTACATCATCTCAATAGTCCCATACAACGGGGACTTATATCCCATGATTTGTCAGATCATGAATTCATTTTTTTTTCCAAGGTTAAAAATTGTGGCATAACTTCGCTACCCAATTGGCACTTCAAGATCTACATTTCATATTCACATAACCTCTTGCCCACTACCGGCTGTCAATAATCAAATCCTAATTTCAACAATCATTTCAGATTTCGCGGGTTGGGTATTTTGCAAGGTTAGGTTCGCCATCATAGGAAACCTTAAACCTAAAAGACATGTCCAACTCACAATGGGTGTATGTCGGGTGTCTTTATCTCAAATCCTGCTTACAGATGCTCTAATATTTAGATCCTAACAAGATTCGATCTTAATCCTAACACGATAATTATCAAGGATAATCTCTCCAAAGGAAAACGATTATACGTTTCATTACCAAAGGTCAATCATTTAAACATAAAACAGCGCTTATAGTATTTTGTATCGTTACTTTACCTCGTCCCTTCGATTGGGGTGGTACATAGTACTCTCATCAAGGTTCGTTCTCAATGACTTCTGAGCAAATCTCTAGAAATTCGATGCGAAGCGAGGATCTTGATATATAGATGATCGATACAGGCACACTATGTTTACATAACTCTTTTAAATAAAAGAGTCTATTTCTTCATCATGATTCTATCATTAACGAGAATGATATTAGCAGATTTGGCCAGTCTGTCGATGATGACCCAAATCGAATCAAATTCAGATGATGACCTTTGCAATAGCTAGACGGTTACTAATGTATGAGGCGATGTCTGCCTTCATAATTGCCATCAGTACAACTTCTTCAGACAAATATACTTTTAGTCATAAATGACATAAATAGAATACTTATACTTACAAATTCCAACATAACTATATCTCACAATCTCCATATTTAGGCAACCACAAGTGGCCTTTAAAACATTTACTGCCACCCGGCTTCTCAATTTTTAATGGTTCACATTAGACGCGAACTCCTTTTTATTATCTATATTATCCTTTTTACAAACATCGTTTATTTTAAATTGTTCGGAAATTTATTTTGCACCTTCATTATTAAGGAACATGTCCTAACTGGTTCTTTATCTTTTCTACATAATGCGTCGGTATTCACTTCTCATGATGATATAATTATCATGTCCACAATTCACTCAGATATTCTTTCTATATTATGCGTCAGTAATTACGTTCACCTTTCCTCATATTTTCTAAGTTCAAGTTTCGTCTCATCTATCATTTTTATCTAGTTTTTTTTTCTTCAATCCAGCGTTTAAAGCGTCGATAATTATTATAATTAATTAAATAATTATTAGTTAATTTTTTATGAAGCGTAAACGTAAAAGTTTTAAATTTCTTAGTTCGACCAATTATATAAAATGTTCAAAAATAAATTTGAATTTAATTAACACGATTTTTGTTGATTTATCGAAAATATTTAATAAGATTTCGTAAATGTTCAAAAAATCTTTGGTTATACTGTGGTCAAAATTTTCTTAGTTTGAAAAGCAATAATTGTCGTTTCGAATTTCAAGTAATAAGTTATATAGTTTTCTTAATTCTTCTTAGGTTGTCTAGAAGTATACACAAACATTTACCCCTAAACAGAAGTTTAGTTAAATGGTTTGTGTATATGGTAATAATCCCTTAAAATCCTTTGTTAAAACATTTGTCAAAATATATTTCCATTTCTTTTTGGTAAAATCCAAAGTCTTAAAAGGGCTCTTAATTTTTGAAGAGTATATATGCATATACCTTACCGTCATTAATCCAATGGTCATTTTATGTAAAGGATTAAGTGTTTAATCTCATGTTAATTATTCAAGGTACAGGTTTTTAATTGTTCGGCCAATTCATGGCAATCTATAATTAATTATTAACTTCATTCTTATTCTGATAAACAAATATATAGTCCTTAATGATCACGAGCATGAATTTATCAAATTACAGCCTACACACGTGATTCATCATATTTATGAATACTACATGTGCATTATCAATCCAAACGACATCACGTGAAACTCATAACGTTCATCACAAGTTCGGGATGTGATGATTGGAATAGATAATCTTCTTCGCAGATGCGAAGTTGATAATAACCATGTCGTGGATCAAATCTTTAAAACATACGCTAGAACCTTGTAAATGATCGAACAAATCTTCCATTTCGAGTTATGGATATCGTTTTCGATTGTCAATTTACTCAGTCACAGTAATCTATAAATATAAGGAATGATAACACCATAGCTCTTCATGATGACAGGCTTGGTATAATAAAATCTTTCTCCGACAACTCTCTCAGTTGTACGGTAATTCCTTTAATTCAGATGGTGCTGACATACAGTGCACAAGCCACAGGTGCAGCACCGGAAATATAATCAATACCAATTTCAACTTGCCTTAATGGCGAAAGTCTAGGTAATTCACCAATAAATACTTCCTAAAGTTTCAGATAACATAAACATCTTTTAATACATTCATATCAGGTTCTTTCTAGATTATAATATCTATGACTAATTCACAACCATTCACGTAATAATTTTAAGTCTAAATGTAGGATATGGTCATCCACCAAGAATTATTTAGATCACTTTTGATAATCAACATCTTATCTTTTCGGGGAATTCTACTCGAGTTCCCATCAATTAAGACAATGTCGTCTTGTCATAATCAATCAATCCATTCTACGGGCACTATCAATTTTCCAGTTGCATTGCCGTCGATAAGATGAGAACTTCTCAAAAGACTAATAATAATTCTCAATCCTTTCACAAATTCAAGGATATATGGAGACATAACTACTATTAAAAGAGCAAGGTCAACGCATAATCTACGCGATAGAATTTCAAATCAGATACAGACGGAAACATTTAACGAATATGAATATATCCCATGTTTTCCTAATTTTGAGTACGCATTCGAAAGCTCCTCGGATCGTTGCCCAGGTCATTCAAATGAAATCAAATCATAAGAAATGTTAGGAACGTCGATACATCCAGTCGGGTATCAACACTCGGTAATCAGATACTTTTCCTAAGAATCTCACTACGGGAGAATTGGACACGAAAGAATTGTCAATTGTCAAATAAGACAATTTCCACAGATGAGTAAATTTGACTCAGAAGAATAGATGCTATAGGCACATATGTAGGTGTCCCTAACATTATGTCCTTATTTTTTTTTCACTTCTTGCAGATCTCATTAAAATTTAATCTTTCACAATCCTCAAAGAAAATGTAGTGTTTATTCATTAGTTTTATGGTGACTACTAATCAGTCTTGCATAGTCCATTCCAAATTGTATGTAGGCGCGCAACTATATACAATTTCAAGATTAACGATGCAATACTCAGTTCGTCAAAATTTTATCATCATGTATATAATAAAAACATTTTCATGCTTAATTCTTAAATAAGAACCAAAAATAAATTTTACAAAGATTTTCTTTGTTATGAAAACAATTAAGTTTTCAAAGCATCTCATAAACAACTTCATTTTGATATCAATCACTTATAAATCTCACTTTGAATAATCCTTATTGTGATGAAAATTAAATTTTCTCAAAGGATACCGTTTTAACTTTATAAAATTAATGTGTGATCTGCAAAAGAGTGATGAAGAGTGGTTCACCAAGAACTAACTACGATATGATAGGAAATGAGCTTAGCCAATTAATCATGAGGTTCATGATCTCGATGGCACTCGAAAAGAATAATTCACAACGTAACTCAATCCAAGATGAGTACTTGTTCAATGGTTGCATCACTAATGCCAACATTAGGATGAAGCAATAAAGGATAGATAACATCGATACATGTAGAGTTTAGCAATCAAAGGTAGTCTTTTCATTAATCACAAACAAGTTAAATTGTACCGTAACACATTACGTGTCACTATGTCATACAATTCTCAGAACTCATCCTACCAACTGATATCTCAGTTAAGTTAGGGATTATTTTTAAAAGATACCACAATGAATACTAATCTACAAGAGTCATTAGGTATTCCACATGTCCCGGAAGATCCATCGGTCCCAATTCAGAAGAAGATTTCTTCAATTTATTTCTTGGATATTGGGCATCCTCGTTAGTGGACAATGGCCTAGGAACAACACTTAACACGAATCAACAATCAATTAAAACCTTATAATTCAATCAAAGAACTTAACGGCTTCCTCTTAACAATCTCATATTCCACACAAGTTAGATTTTTACTTTATTCAAGTTTCAATCAAATCATACTCAATTCGATATCCTACTTCATTCTCCAATACTTTCAATCTTTATTCTTAGGCCTTAAAAGGGAAATATAAGCTCATTATGAATAACACTTAATTCCAATCCTATAGCTCTTACAACAACAATTATCAAATGAGTCACTAGCATGAGATGACTCACACATTCAATCAGATTTCTCGGAAAGGTACTAGTGGCATGAGGCTTTTGGGTAATGGTTCCAATAACAGCCTCAAGTGCAACATTCACCCTTTCGATTTCAATTTAAGAATTGGATGAAAACGAATCAGATGGCATCTTTCTAGGTGGTAACGTTTTGTCAAACTCCACTTTATAAGAAAAGATCGTCATGACATCGATATCAGATTTAATCTCGCCAATCCTTTTTCAATATCGCAATCAACTAATATCTACATTTCTACGAATATCAACCATTTGTTGGGATCATAAATATCCACAACTTGGTTTAGATCTAGGATAGCTTGAATTCCTACGAGAATAGCTTCGATTAATTTACTAGGAGAGTTAGGGTTTCTTGTGACAATCTACGTCGTATAAATACCTCGTGTAAATATCAAAATAATCATCAAATAATCATGTAATCAAATTACATCATATGTATATATATATATATATATATATATATATATATATATATATATATATATATAATCCAAGTTATATATATATTAAAATAACACTTCTCAGTCTGGCCTTGTCGGTAACTCGGGAATTCTTCGGCACCGTTATAGTCAAAAGATTTTTAGACATTTTTAGAAAAAATGTTTATAGTTAAAAGATTTTGAAATGTTTTATTCAAAACCTTGGTTTTAAAAATCTTTCGTTCTCTATAACGAGAGCTCTGGTACCAAACTGTAACACCCCCAAATTTATACAACTCAATACAGCGGAAGACTCGTTGGTGTTACGGGATAGCACATTACTCACATCATAGACAACGCTTAAAAATCGCGTCGTTTATTAATAAAGCATTCCCATTCATAAATATCAAGGTTACATAAGTCCCAAGTCATATTATTTCATACAAAGTTTTACAAAGTATTTGAATGGAAAATATTGTTTAAGTGTGGGCCATGAATTCTTGTTGTCTTCCCGAGAATTACCTCCAAGTACCTGAGATAAAACATGTTAAAAGAAAAGGTCAGCGATAACGCCGAGTGAATTCATAGAGTTTAATAAATTCCATCAATATAACTTTGGTATTAAAATATTACCAAAAATCATTTTTTACAAATCTTTGTAATAGGCCTTAAAATAGCCAAAGTCATTTTATACAAATCCTTATCGAAAATCAAAATATAGGCATTTGCCTTAAAAATCATTATACGAGCCAATGTCGTAAAAACATCATACAATACGTCTTATGACGTTGTATAAAATCAAATAAAAACCGTTATATGAATATGGTTATGAAAACCAAAACACAAACATAATATCAATAGTATGACCCTGTATTGCTAGTCAGGCAATACATCGTAATTCGGAGCGTCTATTAGTATTTTGTAAATTTTGGATTATTATAAGCCGCATGACATTGTTACCTTACTAAACCAACAACGGGTAGCTAAACCGATACTCAATTTGCCCATCTAAAGTAGCGTGTCGTCACAAAGGTCACGCTATGGAAATCTTCTCATACATAAATTCGCTTACCAATCAATGTGGCACGACGGGGATCAACCGTCAAGGCGCGAACTGGGGTGATCGTCCCCAAATAGTACTATTAAATGCATAAGCGTCTACCAAATCCCGGTAGTTCACAATTCATGCTAATGGGACTTTTAGTGACATAACCTAACTTTAATAATCCATTTAATTTCATCTATCGGGTCCTTTAATCATTTATCGGGTCATACAATCGGGTCATACAATCATTCGGGTCCAAATCAATAAACAAACAATCGGGACAAATGGTGTCCTATTTTATAAAAACTAACATGTCATCTCCCTCGCGGGTTTATCAAACATTTATAAAAACATTTAAAAGAGTGCGAGGCTATGAACTCACGTTGATGTGGGAAGGCGGGTTGTCGGCAATTCGGACGTATGGTACGTGCTTCAATCACGGAAACCTAGACAAATAATAATCGTCTTAGACTCATGTCCAATGACTTTATAAAAATAACAATTATGTATACATATGATGATTATTTATATATGATGATCAAGTGGGTTTACATATTCTCATTAACTCGTTTTACGTATTGGTATCTTTTTACTAGTTTACTAGTTTTACCTATTTACATGTTTTAAGTCCAATAAATTTATTATAAGTTCTTTAACTTGTTTTAATCCATGTTATACTTATATTATCAGTATCTACACTTTACAAGTTGGGCCTAAATGGGTTAAGTCCAATAATAAGTTTATAAGTGTTTTAGTCCATTTTTGTTGTATTATTAGTCCAATAACGCTAATTTAGTCCGTTAACGTCCGTATGTCCTATAGTTCGGGTCTTATCGGTTTTTACTTGTTATACATGTTTATATATCAGTATATAAGTTTTATAAAGTTTACATTAGACGGGTCCAACCATCTAAGTTTTATTTAACAAAAACGTTAATTTTACGGTATTAGCCGAAAAAGTCGTAAAAATCATGTTTATAGTTTTATAACTTATAAAACTTAACAAGTTACCATTTTTATAAAATGTCCACTTATTTACCATTGTACATATCTATATAAATGTATTATATAAGTTAGTGGGTTTTTAATTTATATTTTATACTATTAAATTTTGAGTGCTTATATAATAGTATTATACTTTAATTTCCAAAATCTAATTTTTATCTTCACTTTCACCAAAACTGCCATATCTAGAGTTCCATATGGAGATAGAAGCTCAAATTTTTATCACATAAACTACATGATATGTGCTCCATTTAACTCTTCTATAGCTACTGTTGAATCATCTTCTAAGTATTTTCTAAAAATCGTCCAAAACAGTGAACTCAGATTTGTATCTTAAACTTGTTTTGATCATATCTCACTCATTACAATGATTCCATTGCATGGCCAACTCTCACATGTGTACAAGACTAATAGCTTACTGTATATCAATTCTACTTCATCATTTTATCAGTTCATAACATGTTTCTTTACTGTTTTATACAGCCATCACTTTTAAGCAAGATTTTAGCCTTGTTCTTTATAGTTTTTCACCTTTTTAATCATGTTTATCAAAACCAAATCCCCACATAACATTTTTATCATCATATAATCATCATATACATATACAATAGGAAATAAAATACATGTTTACATAATCAAAGTAACAAGAAGATGAGGAGAACAATCTTTATACCACCATGATGATGTAGGTTGATCAAAACATGGATTTTGATGGAAAAACTTGTAATGCACCAAGACCATCTTCATGACCACCAATCTTCATAAACTCCTTGTGGAAAATCAGTCCCAAGACACCAAGGAAACTCCTCCATGGATGTTATAATCACCACCATTCAAGAGAGCTTCAAGAGGGCATCATCATATGTATGTATAACATAGGATTTTGTGGTTAAATTTTGATCAAATTGGTGTTTTTGGGGTAATATGGGACGGCATACTAGAGAGAGAGAGGAGAGTTTGGAGTGGTTTTGCATGTGTGTAAATGAGAAGTGGTTTTGAGGTTGTTAGTTTTGTGGTGTAAGTTAGCTTACAAAGTAAGCATAAGACATGCGTAGTGTAATTAGCTTACACTTGACACCAAATATGGTGTAGTGGCTAAGTTAGGCCGGTTTGAGTGGGGGTGGGACAAGTGTCCCACTTGTCTCATCCCCATTCATTTACGGGTATTCCTCGATTCTAGTTTCCTCGATTTGCGTTCCCTCGGGTCGTTTTACGAAAAACGTTTTTATAAATTATGAATCAACGGCACAAAACGAATCTAATAAAAATTGTCTCATCAAAAACGGAGTTCGAAAACGTAAATACGTAATCCTAAGGTTTCCGGTTTAGTCGTAAAGGACGTTAAAATAAAATCGTAAGTCCTAATCTCTTCTCGTAAATTTGTGAGTTTATGAACTAACACAAATTTAAAACTCCAAAATAATATTCACGGACAAATTTATTTTTTGAAATGTCGGACTGTCACCAAAGACGGTGTATGTAAACGTAAGCACGCAACGTTGAATCCTCCGGTTTAGACGTAGTCGACGCTACTTCAAGACGTAAATCCAAATTTCATCCCAAAAATAAGTGAGTTCATATTGTAACATTAAAATAATGTTTTTAAATAATATTCGAGAATAAAATATCAACCATAAATTGACGGATTGTCACACCTTTGCCAATGATATTACCACGTAGACTACTAGCGAATGTGACGTTACCTCCATCATATGCTTTGTAATGCGAGAACAAACTTCGATTACCCGTCATGTGTTTAGAACATCCACTATCCTTAATCCATTCATCGGGCTCAAAATCAATTCCCAAGCATATCTAGATAACAACACACAAGATCAAACATTTGGTCCCCAATATCTCATGGGTCCAAAATTGTTAGTTCCAAACATCCCTTGCATTTGGTTGGGATGCATGAATGAAGGAGGGGTTCCCCATGGAGAACAAAATGGATGAGGGTAGTAATTCATGTAACCATTTTGTTGTTCATTATTTCTCCTAGGTGTATTTGATCTAGGTTTAGAGTTATGAACATTTCTTCTAGGTGTTGGGGTTTTACTTCTAGATCGTGAATTGTTTTGATTATCTCTTCTAGGCGTTGTCGTTCTACTTCTAGGCTTAAACTCATTCCGTATTCTAGGTGGAGTAGAAGATGGTATTAATAAACTTCTATTTCCTATGAGAGGTTTACTTAATGGCTTGTAGAACTTATCAATAGCATTGTCGTCAAGTATGGGTAATTTTACTTTATTAACAATAAGATGCTTTGGTTTTTCATCTAACTTAGACTTTTCAGAAAGTTCAGGATTTTCACCAAAATCAACCTCTGGCCGCGGTACCTTATCTATGGCGGCGGTTCCATAGTGATAAGGAACCGCCCATACAATCTGGAACCGCGTACAGTGGGCGTTTTTTGTGAAAACTTGACTTGTTTTGGTTCACTAGTTGAGGCTTCATTTGAGTTAAAACCTAGACCAAGTATTTCCTTAGAATGAACTTGTTTGTTTAACATATCATCAAGAGCACTAGTACCTTTCATGAACTTTTCCAATTTAATGGAGGTGCTCTTGAGATCTTCATTTTCTAATCTAAGTTTCTCACAACTTAAGCAACCTAAATCAACCTCTTTATTTTTCTCAAGTTTAGTTAATTTCTCCCTAATTTCATTGATCTCATTTTCGAGCTTAGTTTTGGTTGATTTTAAGGTTTTGTTCTTTTCTATGAATTTAAGACTAAGTTTGTGTAAACTAGCATATTTGCCTTCAAATTCAATATCATCAAAAGTGGAGCTATCATAACTATAATATTCGGTTTCGGAATGTACCTCTTTAGAAGTGTGAGCCATAGGACATTTCTCCTCTTTGGAGTTGTCATCATCATCTTCATCGCTATCGCTCCAAGCGCCACTAACAAACGCCGTGTGGTTCTTATCGCGAGCGGGCTTTGGACAATCACCAATGAAGTGATTTGGATCACCATATCTAAAGCAATTCCTATCACCTTTTTCGTTCTTGACAAACCGATTCTTTGACAATGGTTTCTTGTCATAGTTGGGTTGCCTAACGTTTTGACCTCGTCCCTTGAAGAACTTCTTGAAATCTCTCACCGCCAATGCATAATCCTCGTCATCGCTTTCCGAGGAACTATCATGGTCACTTTGTGCCTTCTTGGCTTTAAGTGCAAGAGATTTCCTTTCACTCTTGGTTTTCACTAATTCCGAGTCCTTCAAAATTATCATCTCATGAACCTTCAAGTTGCCTATGAGTTCATCGAGTGATAAAGTTGAGAGATCTTTCGACTCGTCAATCGCCGTAACTTTTGCTCTCCACTTTGGATGTAAAGCCCTTAGAAACTTCCTAACATTGTTCTTGCTAGAAAAACCTTCATCGAGTGCTTTTAGACTAGTAATAATGGTGTTAAACCTAGCAAATGCACTATCAATAGTTTCATCTTCTAAGATGACAAATTGTTCATATTGTTGGACAAGAAGATCGATTTTGCTTTCTTTGACTTGGCTATTAGCTTGGTGGGTTACTAAAAGAGTGTTCCAAATATCTTTAGCGGTTTCACACATAAAAATTCTTTCATACTCTTTCTTAGGTAAAGCATTATAAATCACCATTTTAGCCTCATTATTTTTGAAAGTTTCTTTTTAGTGTCGTCATTAGCTTTGTCAAAAGTGACCAATTCTTTTGTTTTAAAAACTTCGTTAAATTGAAAGGGTAAAAAATCACCATTGGTAATAACATGCCAAACTTTTGTTTTCACATAAGTTTCAAATCTATTTTTCCAATAAATAAAACTATCGGTTTCAAAAAGTGGTGGTCTTTGCATAGATTGTCCTTCTAGGTATTTGTTGGAATCCATAGATCGATTCAAGTTTTAAAATACAATATACTTTAAAAAATTCTTGAGCAACCCGCTCTGATACCAATTGTAGAAACTAGAAGGGGGGTTGAATAGTTTCTTTTATTTACTTGTTAAAATGTGGTTTCAAAAAATCCTTTTTCAAAAACTTAGGCTTGAGGAAATATGTGAAATCTTCTTATGCACAATATGAACAATGATAGTGTATCTAAACTAATACTAACAAAAATATATGCACAAAGAATAAAGAATGTAAAGAGTTAAGGGTAAAGAAAGATCAAGCCGAACACCAAGGATTTATAGTGGTTCGGCAACGAGGCTCACTCCTCGTTCCTACTTCACTCCTCGAGTACTCCTTACTCGAGAGTTCACTACACAACAAGCTCCTTATGGTGGAGAAAACCGTACACGTCGCTTAACCAATTTCTGACTCTATGCTAAAAGTCGAGCCCTAATCGTAGCTAGGACCAATCTACACAACTATACTTATTACATACACAACTTCCAAATAGACACAACTACTTGGATCTTCACAACTATGACACAACTACAAGTGTATAAAATTAGATCTTCAATGGATCTTTGGTGGTGGACTCAACACTTCACAAGGATAGTGTTCTTCTCTTTGCACTTAGAGAGGAAGGGATGGAAGAACAAGATTCACTTCTTAAACAAGTAGTAATCAAACAAATGATCAAAGATTTGAGTGATTAAAGAAGAGTGTTTGAATCTGGAAATAGATGTGCAAAAGAGGTGAGTTGAAAAGCTGAGAATGGTCCACTATTTATAGGACAAAAAGGCCAACGGCTATATATGCCTGCGGTACCTTATCTTAGCCCGCGGTACCTTATCGATAAGGAACCGCCTAGGCGCTAAGGTACCGCTGGACTAGACTCCGCTCCCTTTTTGTCTTTTAGTGGTGGAGGTCATATCTGGTTTAAAAAATATCCTGATAGAATATTCCTAACCAAATAAGAATATGCCATTTTCAAATTTTCAAATAATTAATTTAATAAAACATTTTCTTAAAAAGAAAGTTTAATAAAAACTTGTCACACTTAATAAAAAGTGAGTTTTAAGAAAAGATTAAATCACTTGATCACTTGATTAAGGTTAGTACTTGTTTATCCATACCTTAAGTGAAAATGGGTAAAATGAAAAATACTTGAACTCAAGAATTCGTTTTTCGTTGTTTTCGTAAATGCTTGTTTTTACATATTGTCGTAATCAAAACAAAGCGAGACCGAAAAATGCAAGTAACGTTTTTAGGCACTATTGCATTAACATATTGGTTACACGTTATATGTTCAGTGGATGAGTCGGTATGTATTGGTTACACGTTATATGTTCAATGGATGAGTCCGTATGTATTTGTTACACGATATATGTTCAATGGATGAGTCGATAGGTTAAGCTTACACGTTAGATGTTCAATGGATGAGTCGGTATGTATTAGTTACAAGTTATATGTTCAATGGATGAGTCGGTAGGTTATGGTTACACGTTAGATGTTCAATGGATGAGTCAGTAGGTTATGGTTACATGATATATGTTTAATGGATGAGTCGGTAGGTTATGGTTACACATTATATGTTTAATGGATGAGTCGGTATGTATTGGTTACACGTTAGATGTTCAATGGATGAGTCGGTATGTATTGGTTACACGTTATATATTCAATGGATGAGTCGGTAGGTTATGGTTACATGTTTGATGTTCAATAGTTACCGAACCGGAATAAATCGAGAAACTAAACCGACTCGATCGGAATGAATTGAGAAATTAAACTGACCGGGATGATATTATTATTTTATAAATAATAATAATAATAATAATAACTTTAAAAATAATAATTATTATTATTTTGACAGTACATATCCCCGCCGACATAATAGAATCCCCGACGACAGGTGTAAGAAAAACGACAAAAGTAGGTACGCAAATATGCGTTGACAAGTCAACTGAATCCCTGGCGACATGTCGCGGGGAAACTTGGTCACACCCTCCCATATTTTTTCAATCACACGCGTTTTTGGCTAGACGACAAAACCAAAAAGTATCCCCAGCGACATGTCGCCGGGGAAAAAATAATACTTTTTGACTAGATCTGCTATCTCCACACAAACTCATAACTTATCCTCACAAAAAACACCCCGACGATCTGCTACTCACCAACACCATCATCATTAACACCACTCACCACTGTTATCACCACCATCAACACCACTCACCACCACCATTACACCATCTTCATTCGCCGCCACCACCACCATCTCCATCTTGATTCGTCGCTGCCACCCCCACTCTAATCACCACCATCTTCATTCGTCGCCGCCACCGCAGGCATCACCACCGCAGGCACCACCACCACTCTTCAATATAGGTATTTTTTAGATTTTTTTTATAATTGTAATAATAATTAATATTGTAATTGATTTTGTTTATATAAATGATATGATAATTGGTTTTGTTTTTATATATCCCGTCATCGCAGCCGAGCCCCGACCGTAACCAAGCCCTGACCGCAGCCGAGCCCGACCACAGCCGAGCTCGACCATAGCCGAGCCCCAACCGCAGCCGAGACTCGACCACTCCTTAACGCTATGGTTTTGTTTTTATGATACATTTGTTTCTTTTAGTTTTTTATTTTAGATTCCCTGGCGACATGTCGTCGGGAATGCATAAACTTGTTAACTTTTGTTAAACGTAAATTTAAACACTCCTTAATAGTGTAAAACGCACATCCAAACACTCTTTATGCTGCCTATTTTATGAGAAAAAGTTGATAAGCTTATCCGAATAAGCTGTTTTCAAACAGCGTATCCTAAACTGCTTATCAGAATAAGCTGTTTGAAAATAGCTTATTCGAATAAGCTGTTCAGGATAAGCTGTTTGAAAACAACTTATTCAGAATAAGTTGTTTTCAATCAGCTTAACCTGATCTGCTTATCAGAATAAGTTGTTTTAAAACAGCTTATCATGATAAGCTGTTTTAAAACAGCTTATCCTGATAAGCTTATCAAGATAAGCTGTTTGAAAACAGCTTATTTGGATAAGATGTTCAGGATAAGCTGTTTGAAAACAGCTTATTCAGAATAAGTTGTTTTCTAACAGCTTATCATGAACTACTTATCTATGTTATGCTGATTTTACTTGTACAGATGTCGTCAGCAGATGTTGAAGGATCAAACGGTGGTGACGGTGGCGGTGAGGATGATCCTCCTACGCCAAACATCCGCAGCGGTTGCCTTGCTTTATTTAGAAACAAAGGTAAGAATATTTGGATTATTGTAACACAATCATAAATTTGGACATATATGTTGCTTGCCTTGAATTTTTATGACTTTGTCACTCACTTGATTTTGCAGGTAAAGGCAAAAGGAAAGAAAATTTGGGCGCTAGAGCGACCGGTAGGTTAAAAAACTCGGTCCATTAACAGAAATCTCGAGTTACAGAAAGCCGTTGTGATAAATGGCCTTGTCCCGATACGATTTAACTCGCGGGGACCTACATTCCGGCCTCTCGGCGACCATGCTCAGCCATCGGGGAGTCTCTCAGGAGGCTCGTGCTATTTTACTACCCAAGTTGGAGAGACGTCCCTACAGAGCTCGAGGCGAACATTTGGGCTGAAATAGAGGTCAGTTGTCATTTTTATGTTTAGTACATTATTGTGTTTATTTATTTAATGGCATATATATTTATCTAAATTTGTTTATTTATTTATATCATGTAAATAAATAACAAATTTAGATAAATATACAAATTATATCTTATTTATTGATATCATATAAATAAATACAAAAATTTAAATAAATATATATTTGATGAGAATAAGCTAATAAGCGTTTTCGGATAAGCTGTTTTCAAACAGCTTATCCTAATAAGCATATCAGAATAAGATGTTTGAAAACAACTTATTCTGATAAGCTTATCAAGATAAGCTGTTTGAAAATAGCTTATCCTAATAAGTTTATCAGGATAAGCTGTTTGAAAACAGCTTACTCTGATAAACTTATCAGAATAAGTTGTTTTTATTATTATAATTTAATAAATATATACAATAAACACAATAATGTATAAATAATATCTATAACTCTAACTCTGTGTTTGTTTTATTTGTTGTACATGAATGTAGTCTAAATTTGATTTAACACCCCACAAGTTGGATGAAAAAGGGGAAACCATAAAGTGCGACATCACTTCTTTGATTTAGAAGTCATACAATACAAACAAATCTACTTTCAAAGGGTTGACTTGGACAAGATCCGGAGGGCGCGTCCTGCGAAGATTAATGCTGAAGAGTGGGAAAGGCATATAAACTTCTGGAATGATCCGGACAACGAAAAAAGATCATAGACAAATTCGCAAATTCGGGCTAAGATGAAGACCCAGTGTCGGCAGGGATCCCGATCACTAGCCCTCCTTCGAGAAAATTTGGTAAGAAATTCTATAATTAATTTACATACATATATGTCTTTGATTATATGTTTTGATGTGTTGTAATTTTTTGTTTTGAATTTGTTTCATTCTATATGCGTGTCTATGTATGTACAGACGCAAGCTGCAGCTGATCATGAGCCCCCGTCTCTCATTGATCAATTCTTCTTGACGCACATCAACAGGAATGGAGAGTTTTTTCACGACGAGGACCGCGCTAATCATGTAAGTATTTTTTTTATTTTTTAAATTAAATTATTTATTATTTTTTATAGTTAAATAATATATTAACTATCGTCTGTTTTGTCACTTCATTAGGAGGAGATTCTTGCTTGAAGCTACAAGAAAATTTACGGAGGACGAGATCAACCTTAGAGTCAGAGGCGGTAAGCAGCGCGGTCACATGCCAGGTGTCGGTCAGATAGTGCTGGGAAGGCTCCGATATATCCATATACTCCCCCACCCGCCATCGACCCGCGAACGGAGCAAATTCTGACTTTTTAAAGAAGTGACCATAAGTTCGTCGATGCATTCGCACAACACCTATCGGGTGGTGCTAGCAAGAGTGGCACGGGCGGCAGCGGGAGTGGAGCGGGTGGGAGTGTCGCGGGTGGAAGGGGCACGGGTGGGAGTGGCGGTAGTGGTAATGAGAATAATGACGAGTAGAATGGCACCAGTGGTTAGTATTTCTTATTTTTCCCACCTTAGCATGCAAGTTTAATAATTGTAAACGTCGAATTGTAAACCCCGAATTGCAAGTTTAATAATTGTAACTAGGAACCAATGTATTTGTACTCAAGTTGTGATGTATGTATTTGTATTGAGTTAATCGATCGAGAGGTTACATGTTATTGTGTTTTGGTACTAGCTTTGTGGATGTTTTATAGCAGATTATATTCCCAAGTTTTGGTAGATTTTTTTCTGAAAAAATCTGGAAATAGCCTACTGTGCAGGTTGTATTAAAAAAATATATCGAAGTTTCCCCGACGACATGTCACCGGAGAAAATTATGGCGCGTTTGACTTTTTAAAAAGTCAATAAAACTTTCTTTGACTCTTAAAAAAGTCATCAGAGTATCTCCGGTGACGTGTCGCTGGGGGATTTAGTCAAATAAATAAGCTACAACGTGTCCAGTTGACTTGTCAACATAAAGGAAGGTTTCCCCGGCGACATGTGTCGCCGGGGAAAATGGAAGATTAATTAACGTTTTTCTTAAGTGTGATTAATCACTCCCTTTTTCTCCAGCGACATATGTCGCCAGGAATACCTTCCCGTACAAGTGCCAACGTGGCACTAATTCCGTTACCATAAAGAAGTGGGGTCCACTTTGTCGCTTGGAAAACTTTATTTGTCGTCGGGGAAACATTCCCTTAGGCTTGATCCCTGGCGACAAGTCCTAAGAGATGGTTTACCCTGACGACATGTCGCTGGGGAAAGTGCATAAATTAGCAGAGGAAGGCCTCGAATTTTATAGTGGGAGAAACTCCAAAAGTCTTCTAAGCTGCCTGCGGAATTTTGCTTCAACAATTGTATTCCACTACCAAAAATGTTCTTTTCTCTTGTAGCCAGTTTTGTTCCTTTGCCACATGTATTGAGTGACGACCGTCCCTGACGGTTTCAAAATGTTAAGGTTGTTGGGGTTGTTCAGATTGTTGGAATATTTGGGCTTGGTATAATTGTTAGTGTTAGCTTTAGTTTACAATTCTAGTTAATACACGATTAGGTTTCTTTCCTTATGTAATGTAAGTGTGTCGACTAGGTTTGGCCCGAGTTTGTAACCGACCCCTTCATCCTATAAAAGGAGGTGAGGGGTGATGCACAAGACACGCTCGCATCTTTATTCTTTCCATTGTAATCAATAATTAATCAATAAAGTTAATCATTCGGTTACCTTATAGTGATTCGTTCTTCTAGGTTTAGCTTATTGCAACTCTGCGATCCTTCTTCACAGTGGTCTAGGTTTCCGCATATAAATCTTCGGGTTGTTTGTGGTGTCGATTCAAACAAGTGGTATCCGAGCTACGGTTAGTCGTTGCTCTCGAAGATCGGTGCTAGATCAAGAGGTCGTGAAGAAAAAGGGTTTCGATTTGGTTTGAATTGATTTTTTCTTGGAGTTGCAGGTTTGGCCAGAGGTAGAAGACGAATGATCTCTATTTGTTAAAGGATAAGAACCCCTATTGATTGGTTGATGACTAGTACCACTATTTGTAATAATAAGTCATCACGTGGGGATATAGATACAAATTGGTAACACAATTTGTTTTATATTGGAAAAAGAACCTTGTTTTAATATTCGTTTTTTTTAAAACGAATAGTGGATTTTGTTACCAAAGTTGATCGTGGTTTGCTTGGGTTTTCAAGTTTACGATCAGGTTTGTTTGTACGTAATCGACGTTTAGGGTACTTCTAATTAATTCGATTTGCAAGAAGGGTTTTTTTACGCAACAAGGTTGAAAGAATATGTCGTCGATAGCGAAGTTTGACTTTGAAAAATTCGATGGGTCTAATGACTTCGGGTTGTGGCGTGTGAAGATGCACTGTCTATTAATTCAACATGGTTGGGAGGCTGCGTTAGATCCATTCTCGGATACAATGACGTACGCTGATAAGACTGCGGCGTTGAAGAGTGATGTCTATAAAAAAGCACACAGTGCCTTACTCTTGTGCTTGGATAACAAGGTGTTGAGGGAAGTCAACAAAGAAAATTCTGTTTCGGGGGTTTGGTTAAAGTTAGAAACTTTGTATATGACAAAGTCTTTATCCAATAAATTGTATTTGAAGAAAAAGTTGTTCACTTTCTACATGCATTCAGGTAAGAAACTATCTGAACATATAGATGAGTTTAATAAGTTGATCGTTGACTTAGCGAACATAGACGTTGATATTGATGACGAAGATCAGACACTCATGTTACTTACATCATTACTGTCCTTGTATGATTACTTTGTGGAGATATTGCTTTATGTAAGGGAGTCACTCACTTTGGAAGATGTCTTGTTTACCGTCAATTCACATGAGTTGAAGAAGAGGACATATGCAAATGATGATGGTGATGGGATATTTGTAAGGGGGGGCGGAGCATCGGGGTAATCAAGGACGTGGTAGTTCGCGATCAAAGTCAAAAGGTAAACCAACTTATAAACTGAAGTGTTACATATGCTATTCCGAGGATCACCTTAAGAAAGACTGTCCAAAATGGAACAAGAAGAAATCAACTAGCTTTGTCAACAAGAATGCAAAACAGGACGCTTGTTCATATTCTAAGGGTTATGACAATGGTGATTTGTTGATGGCGGTGAGTGAGGAAAGGTTCTTAGAGTAGATCATAGACTCTGGTGGTTCCTATCATATGATGCCTAGGAGGGACTTCTTGTTTGATTTTAAGGAGCTTGATGGTGGTATGGTTTTGCTCGTTGATAATAGAACATGTGCCATCAGGGGGACAAGGAAGGTGAGAGTATAAATGAAAGATGGTTCAAGTTTTGTGCTTGAGAATGTGCGTTACATTCCCGAGTTGAAAAGAAATTTCTTAGCTTTGGGCACTCTGGATCAAGAGGGCTATACCGTGAAGTTGCAGAATGGAAGAGTAAAGGTGATCAAGGGTTCTTTGATTGTTTTTCCGGGAACTTTGAAGTAAAATTATGTGTACTCTTTGGATGGCTAGGCTGAATCAGGCGAAGCTAGTGTTGGTATAGAAGAAAAGGAAAGTCTTGCGCGGGTGTGGCATAAACGCTTGGGTCACACTAGTGAAGCAGGCTTGAATGAACTTAAAAGAAGAGAGGTGATGGGGAAGAAAGGTCTAGGTAAGCTCGAATTCTATGAAAATTGTGTTCTTGGAAAATCGACCAGGGTAAGTTTTGGTCGAGGTCAGCACATAACAGAGGGAGTTATAGACTATGTCCATGCGGATCTCTAGGGTCCTTCTCGGGTGGAATCGATGAGTGGTTGTCGGTACTTCTTATCGATTGTTGATGATTATTCGAGGAGGGTTTGGGTTTATTTTCTTAGACACAAGAATGAGGCGTTCAGCAAGTTCAAGGAGTGGAAGCAGTTGGTGGAAAACCAGACATGCAGAAGACTGAAGAAACTACGAACGGATAATGGTTTGGAGTTTTGTAATCAGGAGTTTAATAACTTGTGCAGGGAGAGCGATATTTGACGGTTGCTGGAACTCCGTAACAGAATGGTCTAGCTGAACGAATGAACAGGACGCTCTTGGACAAGGTTAGATGTTTACTGATTTGGTCTAGTTTGCCAGAATCATTCTGGGCTGAAGCAACGGTGACGGCATCATATCTGATCAATAGGTCTCCATCTACAACATTAGAGAGGATGACACCTATGGATTTATGGTCAGGACATCCGGTGAGTTACGAGATGTTGAGGATATTTGGTTGCGTTGTTTATTCACACGTGAATCAGGGGAAGCTCAAGCCAAGAGCTATAAAATGCATATTCCTGGGATATCTTGAAAGTGTGAAGGGATACAGATTATGGAGGTTGGTTGATGTTAAACCTAAGATAATCTTATGCAGGGATGTGGTCTTTAATGAGAGACTTATGTGTAAGGATACTCTTAAGGGTGTTGGTGCTGCAGATTCTAGGAAGGAAATTGAGTTTGAGGTGGAACTTCAAGGCAGTCGGGTTGAACCAACTGTGGATCCTCATACTGTGGTATTTCGAGGGAATGAATATGAGGATCAAGTTGAAGATGCAGTAGATGCAATGCCTCAACAACAGAATCTGGACAACTATGTTCTGGTGCGTGATAGAGCTAAGAGAACAACTACTATACCAAAAAGGTATAGGAATGAAGGTAATGTATCATTGTCTAGATCATCAGGGTCTAGGGAAGAAGATGATATTACGGCTTATGCGTTTTCTATTGCTGATGAAGAAGATACACATGAACCAATCACATTTTAGGAGGCGATTAATTCATCTGAAATGGATGAATGGGTTCGTGATATGGAGGAAGAGATGAGTTCTTTAAAGAAGAATCATACTTGGGAGCTTGTCGATCAACCACCTGGTCAAAAGTTGGTTAGCAGCAAGTGGTTATATAAGATTAAAGAAGGGATTGAAGGCGTTCAAAAACCAAGGTACAAAGCGAGGCTGGTAGCTCGGGGGTTTACACAGCGAGTAGGGATTGACTACAATGAGGTATTTTCACCCGTGGTTCGAGATACATCTATTAGGGTGATTCTCTCGTTAACTACTTGTGAAGATTACGAGTTGGAACAACTTGATGTGAAGACATCGTTTTTGCATGGTAATATTTAAGAAACCATTTATATAAGGTAGCCACTTGGTTTTGAAGAAGGAATGGGCAACAAGTTATATTTGTTGAAGAAATCTCTTTATGGTCTTAAGTAGTCCCTAAGGCAGTGGTACAAGCGGTTTGATGTGTATATGGTCAGCAATGGGTTTAGCCGTAGCAGCTATGATAGCTATGTTTACTTCAAGGAGTTTGCACCAGGTATGTATATATATATCTACTGCTGTATGTAGATGATATGTTGATTGCTTGTAAAAGCAAGTCTGAGATCGAATATACTAAGGGACTGCTGCGAAAAGAGTTTGATATGAAGGAACTTGGTCTAGCTAGGAAGATACTTGGTATGGAGATTATCAGGGATAGGGTAACCGAACCCTGAAGGTATCTCATTCGAGATATGTGCGGAAAATTCTGAATAACTACTGAGTGGATAATGGCAAGTTGGTCTTTGTGCCATTGGGAGCACACTTCAAGGTATCTTTGAAGGATTGTCCGTCGAGTGACTGGGATGTGGAAAGAATGAGTAAGGTCCCATATGTGAATGTTGTAGGTAGTTTAATGTACTTGATGGTTTACACTAGACCGGATATTGCGTATGCTGTTAGCATTGTGAGCAGGTATTTTGCGAATCCAGGTAAAAATCACTGGGAAACGGTGAAGTGGATTTTGAAGTACTTGAAGGGCACTGCTGATGTAGGTCTAATGTATGGTAGAGATCAAGGGAAGCACGTGGATGTTGATGGTTTCGTGGATAGCGATTATGCTAAAGACCCTGACAAGGGTAGGTCGATAACCGGGTACGTGTTTATGGTACATGGCTGTGTTGTGAGTTGGAAAGAAACTCTGCCGCATGTTGTTGCATTGTCTACTACAGAGGCGGAGTATATGGCGCTTACCGAAGCTGTTAAGGAAAGCATTTCGCTTAAAGGTCTACTAATCGAGCTAGGAATAAACGTAAGGTCAGTGGTTGTGAATTGTGATAATCAAGGGGCAATTCATCTCTCAAGAAATGCTATGTTTCATGAGAGGACGAAACATATCAACGCGAGGTATCACTTCATGAGGGAGATCGTAGAATCTAAAGAGATTGAAGTGACAAAGGTAGGCACGGAGGATAATGCAGTTGACGCGTTTACAAAGGTGGTTTCAGGTCCGAAGTTCAAGTATTGCATGGAGATACTTGGTCTCGGGGCTAACTAGTCTTGTCACTAAGGTGGAAATTGTTAGCTTTAGTTTACAATTCTAGTTAATACATGATTAGGTTTCTTTCCTTATGTAATGTAAGTGTGTCGAGTGGGCTTGGCCCGAGTTTGTAACTGACCCCCTCACCCTATAAAAGGAGGTGAGGGGGGGTGATGCACAAGACACACTCGCATCTTTATTCTTTCCATTGTAATCGATAATTAATCAATAATCGTTCGGTTACCTTGTAGTGATTCGTTGTTCTGGGTTTAGTTTATTGCAACTCTGCGATCCTTCTTCACAGTGGTTTAGGTTTTCGCATATCGATCTTCGGGTTGTTGGTGGTGTCGATTCCAACAGTTAGGTTTGTTGTTATTGTTATCAGAAAAATTGAGTTTGTTAAAATTGAAATTTCACGAATAGTTGCTATGATAAAACTTGCGTTAGTGATATGAAGTTATTTATTCCTTTCAGCCTATTCATTTGTTTTATTAGATAAAAAGGATGGAAACTTATTTTATTTGCGTTGTCGTCACAACATTGATGTTTTAGCAACTTCAACGAAGATATATTTTCAAATGGTCTAATGATATGCCATATGAACTCGTACGTATATTATAAAATAACAAGGTATCATGGAATATACGGGAATTCTTTTTATGAGATACGTATACAGTTCAATAAATCTTAAAGTCCAAAACATAAACAAATGTAGCAAGTTTCTTCGCACTTGTAAACATTTTTGGGATTAAGACATAGACTATAGATCATGTCTCTTATTTATGTTTCTAAAATGTGAGTTGGGAGTCGTAGGTCGTCGATGCAAGCTAGCTACGCCACACAGGGAGATCAACTTTGTGTACTAAGATAACTTTTAAACATGTTACTGAAAGACGTTATGAGTCTGAAAGGGTATGCATTGTACTGTCTTAGCTCGTCACAACCTGTTAAGTGTCGAATTCTTATATGCTGCATAGCATATCCTAATGCAAAACAAGAAAGACATCTGTGATACTGACTAACTGACCCAAATAAATAAATAAAGTTACCCTTTTAAGCATCAGAAATTGCAGATGCAAATTCTGAAACAGTAAACGTATAATAATTGTGATCTTGTTACAGACTAGAAGTTGTTGTTTTTGGTTCATGCTGTTTGTCCATATCTTCTCTTAAGCTTTTAAAACTCAAATCACAAAAGGATCAATAGTCTTATTGGTTCATGAGAATTATATAAACAATCTTCAGACTCGCGTATATGGCTGCTATTGAAATAATGCCACAACGTTAGACAATTGTCTCGCAATCATACAATACTTGACTGCGATTTTATATATACCAGATCATCACGCAAGTAACCAGTTATATATAAGATAGCATGTCACTGTTTATACTTTGCCTAAAGTTTTAAAAAATCTTACAATAACTTCTTAGTGCATACATACTCATAGACTAATATCATATACGGTAACAAATTTAACAAAACTCCACCTTTGAACACCGTTAAATCGTGGATGAATGATACTAGCGTTAGAAAGGGTGTACAGTTTCGTTAAATCGTGGATGAATTATACCATGTCAATGATTATGCTTATTACCTACAGTTTTACAAAGTCTTACATTAGTTTTATTTGTTCTGTAATATGAGGTATCTTTAAGTTGCAGAAAGCATCTACAAATGCAAACAAGTTTGATATTTGGTGGTACAATACAAAATATAAAACACAAAGTTGCCAAGTGTATGTTTCTAAATCCTATGTAGTGTTTTGTATGTTTTTTAAGACACAAACACACCATGATAGTGACATAGAAGAACAAGTACAAAATACCAACTTTGGTATCTTTGAAGTTGTACAAATTCAGCTGATTAAAATAGGGAAAGTCACCATTGTTCTTGACACCACCAAGTGGCAATTCTTTGTAATTGCCGGCAGTTTTTTATGCTTCTTTCTATAAATACCACACCCTGACCTTATGCGTTTTTGCCTAAATTCTAGTCTGTGTTAATGGACAGGTTGATCAGTTTAGAGCCATCTAATGTGGTTGTCATACGCATCGAAAATGGTCACAAGTGTTGTGGTGAACTTACTTTGAAAAATGTTATGTACACTATGCCAGTTGCTTTTCGCTTGCAAGCTGTCAACAAGGCTCGGTACACTATCCGACCACAGTCAGGGATCATAGCTCCTTTGACCACTTTGACAGTTGAGATCACATATGATTATCAACAGAATTCAGGTCACCCGAGGTCACTTCCTTATTGTGATGATTCCTTTCTGTTGCATAGTGTGGTGGTTCCTGGTGCAGCGGTTAAAAACTCTTCAACTCATGATTCGGTTCCTATGGAGTGGTTTACTGCAAGAAAGAAGCAAGTGTTTGTTGATAGTGGTATTAGAATCATGTTTGTTGGGTCAGTTGTGATGACTAGTCTTGTGAGGAATGGATATATGGATGAGATAAGGGATGTGCTAGAAAAAGGTGATCCTAGTTGGCATGCGGTTGACGCAGTTGATGATGAAGGCCAAACTTTACTTCACTTGGCGATTAGTCAAAGTCGAGCAGACCTAGTGCAACTACTACTCGAGTTTGAACCTGATATAGAGGCTCGTGGCAGTTCAGGTGTAACCCCACTCGAGGCTGCATCAGCATCTGGTGAAGGTTTGATTGTGGAGCTCTTACTCGCACACAGAGCTAGTACGGAGAGGTCAGAGTCATCCACATGGGGCCCACTTCACCTAGCAGCTAGTGCGGGACATGTGGATGTTGTGAGGCTTCTTTTACAAAAAGGTGCTAATGCAAACATGCTTACTAAAGATGGGAACACTGCTTTACACCTGGTGGTGGAGGAGCGCAAAAGGGACTGCGCCCGTTTATTGTTGGCTACCGGTGCACAACCCAATATCCGAAATTCTGATGATGGTGACACTCCGTTGCATATAGCTGCAGCTTTTGGAGATGAATACATGGTCAAGCTTCTATTACAAAAGGGGGCTTACAAAGAGATCCGAAACCATTCAAGGAAAACTGCATATGATATGGCGGCCGAGCAAGGACACACAAAGCTGTTTGATGCACTCGGCTTAGGTGACCGGTTATGTATAGCTGCACGAAAAGGGGAAATCAGAACCATCAATAGGCTTCTTGAAAGTGGAGCTTTGGTCAACGGGCAGGACCAGCACGGATGGACCATTTTGCACAGAGCCTCGTTCAAGGGTCGGGTTGAGGTGGTCAGATTTCTGATTGAAAAAGGAGTTGATATCAATGCAAGAGATGAAGATGGCTACACAGCGTTACACTGTGCAGTCGAGTCAGGACATTTAGACGTGCTCGAGTTGTTGGTCAAGAAGGGTGCCGATGTAGAAGCAAGAACCAACAAGGGTGTCACACCTATGCAGATTGCCGAGTCTCTAAACTACTCGGGAATCAAAAGAGTTCTTATTCTAGGAGGTGCAAATAAGGATGAATTTACACAAATCAGTAAAACCGCACCAGCATTTGGATATATAAAGGGTGGAAAAGCGGAAAAGGATACGGGCTTAAAGAAAAAGAAGAACACTCGAGGAAAAGCACTTCGTG
Organism: Glebionis coronaria; assembly: GCA_025667525.1. Classification (NCBI taxonomy): domain Eukaryota; kingdom Viridiplantae; phylum Streptophyta; class Magnoliopsida; order Asterales; family Asteraceae; genus Glebionis; species Glebionis coronaria. The sequence continues at coordinate 159,989,074 of CM046881.1, read as the reverse complement.
GTAGTTTTGATCAATCTGCTGCACATATTGTTGCCATTTAATTCAATAAACCTTACATATGGTAAAAAAATAAAAAAAAAATTCTAGATATTGTGGTAGGGAAAAGTTCATAAATTGTTCATTCTTATATTAGTCCCAAAGATTCATGCTTGTTATACACTTATATTGTAAGATTTTGATCCGCTGACTTTGTAAAACTGTAATATTTTCAGCTCTTTTGCAGCATGTATACACTTTTAAAAACTTTTTGCGATGCTGTTTTCGTGTTAAGCATATAACTAAGTTAGTATGCGTACATATTATGGTTCAAAGCCAGTGTAACTTAGGAAGCGGTCCTTATCAGCAAAATGTACCTGAGACATATACACAACGACAACAAACATTTAGTCACTTTAGTCTCACCGCGCGTTAACATTTTTTTCCAAAGACATGATGCCTTGCTATTTCGCTAATGTCATGATTACTGAAGATTTTGGCATATGAAGTTGGAAGGAAATACGTGATCATATTGTGTAACATTATCATTTGTTGCAAAAACGTATACAAGACAATAATATCAACTCATTGTTCATCTAAGTACATTATTAAATAAGACTGGCAAAATCCTCCATGTTTCATACATCTGAAAGGTCTCCAATACAGGTTGTATAAATAACGAAAATCAATCACAGTTAACATTGTCGTCTACTAGATAACCAACACTAATCCCATACTTGAATTACTGCTGTGCACACTGTACCCTTTGGCCTCCACCATGCATCTCTTCATCTTCATCGTAAGATTCGTGTTGAGCTTGTTGTTGTTTCCTTCTCATCTCGTCTTCAATGTTGACATCGTGCAAAGTTGTCTCCTCACATTCATCCAACTCCATATCGGTCATCTGCATTGAAGGCTTTGGTGGCAGCACTCCTTCTAAAGCCTTGCACTGTTCTGGGGTCAAGGAATCTGGGAATTCCACAGTGAATTGGATGTACAGCTTACCCCTCATAAATGACTTCTGGTACATTGGCATTCCTTCATCGTTTATTGCCTTAAACTGACCAGGCTTGATAACCTCCCCAGGTTGGGATTTGATGAGAAGCTGTCTATTATCCAAATGCGTGAAAATAAACTGGAAACCACATAGCGCCTCTGTCAAGCTCAATGTGTGCTCAACAAATATGTCATCACCCTTTCGCTTAAACTTAGGGTGCTCTTTTTGTTGCAATACAAACACAACGTCGCCAGTAACTGTGTCAGGAGCTTCATCAGCCTCTCCGGTGAATTTGATCTTTTGCCCATTCTGCATACCTTTCTCAACATTGACCTGAAGCACCTTCTTCTCCTGCACCACTTTCTTACCCTTGCACTGCGTGCACCGATCCTTGGGATTGATACATTCTCCAGTACCCTTGCACTCGTTACAAGGCTGTCGCAATTGCTGAACCATAGATGGGCCAAGGTGTCTGAGTGACACTTTGATTCCAGAACCTTGACAACCACCACATTTCATTGAAGCACCTGACTTTGACCCCTTACCTTTACACTTGGAGCAGAGTACACTACGCGAAAGAGAGAGTTTCCTGGAGGTTCCATTATAAAGATCCTCAAGAGACACTTTGAGATTATGAACAACATCATCTCCCTTACGTTGTTGTCTTTGTCCCCTGCCGCAACCAGGACCACCAAAAGGACTACTAGCACCATTGCCAAAGAAAGACTGGAAGATGTCGAACGGGTCATGACCGTGGGGGCCACCATTGCCCATTCCTTCCTTCAAGGCATCCTCACCATACTGATCATAAACCTGACGCTTCTCAGGGTCACTCAGTACCTCATATGCTTGGGCAATCTCTTTAAACTTTTCAGGATCGCCACCTTTATCAGGATGATTCTTAATAGCAGCTTTACGATAAGCCTTCTTCAACTCATCAGCAGAAGCACTTTGTGGAACCCCCAAAGCCTTGTAGTATTTAGTATTATCGCTCTTCTTTGGTGCCCTTGCAAACATCTTTGCTTATTTAGTTAATCAAAAATTGAAAACCTAACCAGTAAACGATTATGAAATCGAGCTTCGCACGAGAAGTCAAGAGATGGTAAATAAATAAATAATTGTGTGAGGTGAATTTATTTATATAGGGTAGAAAGTCGGTTGAGATGGTTTAATCTCGGGTTGTGTCGGTGTTTCGGTTTTTAAGAAGACTCTAGAAGGGTCTTCAAATTTTCATCATTTATTTTAGTTTAATTTGATAATAGATTTTAATTTAATTTAAAAAATTAACAAAAAATATGAACAGATCATTTTTGCCAAAATCAACAAAAGGTTTAAAAAACAGGCGAACGGATTAGGGATGAAGCCAGAACTATACATGATCGGGTGCACAATTTTATCGAGCCGTAATATATAAGCGTTAGTATTATTTTTCATTTGTAAGTATACTAACTACATAAGAATAGAAACACATTCCAATGGAACGGATGCACTTACGTGCATTTGAAAAACATCGATATTTTTTTTCGAAAATTAACACTACATAAAAAAAACTCCATAAATATCACAGGCACTCATATATACTTTAGATGGAAGAAGATATATACTTTAAAATGTTGAATCATTAGTCATTCATACTTTTGATGGAAGATCATATACATATGTAGGAAAGGGTGAACATTTTTATAACATAAATCGAATTTACAATAAAAATAACAGAATTTAAATTGACAGAATTTAAATAACAGAAAATAAACAACAATAAACGAAAGCAATAAAGAGTACGAGACGAGACTCATGTTTAACACGATTCTGTTAAAACAGATTCATTGTCTGTTTCCCAGGGTACAACATCCAAAGTTGTTGTACAACCGGAGTACACAAACTTGCCTGAAAGATCACGAAAGCTTTTTGTGTTTCTGATCAGAAAAACTGTTGGAATTCGGTGGGTATGGAGTTGTGTTTTTATAGTGTCTAACTGAATGAGGAGATGTTATATTATTGAAAACTTGACATGTTCTCAAAGAAAAGTATACACCATAGTCAAGAAAATCTGTTATAACTAAAACAGATTTCCATGTGTTTTTAACACACGAAAATATTATGTGAATAACTTATGTATTCAGTTAATATCTATTCCTAAAGTAGATGTATATAATTTTCTGAAAAAAAATCTGAATTCGCAGCAAAAAAGATAGCCCGTAGGCGAGGTTTTAGAGCTCCATTCGTGTCCGCAAGTCGCGCGGGCTTGCACAAGTTCAGTAGCTTCGAACTCATTTTAGCCCAGAACTCCTGAAATCTGCACCCCGTACACGCGCGCACGTAGGTGATGGCGTAAAACCAACTATAACATCCCCACTTTGATAAGTGGATCGTTACATGATAATTATGGCGTGTCATCAAAGCATGCAAGGTAATATGTCTTAAAAACATAAATGACCATAAAGGAAAACCGGAATCAAACATCGGCCCCCAAACATAAACTCAAAGCATGCATAAACTAAATGAAGTGCAAAGGAAAAGAAGTATAAGGGTATCTCCAATCCTATGCACGTCCTCTTCATGCTCCAGTCTGTCCTCGGGTACCTGTCGTTTGGGTCATGGAAAGAAAATATATGGTTGAGCAATACGTTCAGTGAACGGATATAAAGACATCATAAGAATAACTGAAACATAATTAAAGATTTGAAAAGCAACGGAATATGTGTAAGTCCTGGAAAACCTGGAAGTTGTTTAAAAGCAGATTTATACTGAAAAGTCCAATGTTCATGTTTATACTGAAAAGTCTTAGTAACCAGTTTATACTGAAAAGTCTTATGTTCATGTTTATACTGAAACTGTAATTTAAATGCCAAAGAGCCCATATAAGTCATGAAGGTATCAACATGCATGAATACACAGAGGGGTGACCTCGCCATGCAATTAGAGGGGTTGCCTCTAATTATATAAGTCTGGGTGGAGGGCATGTGACGGATGTAGAGCACACACTACAGTCACCGTGTGAATCTGCAAAACATGTACTCGGATACACTCAGTCGCCCCACATGATAATAATAATAATGGCCAATAACAGAAAAGGACGCCGCGAGAAATCACTCTCGTCGCGGAAGACTCATAACACCGGTGCCTCAAGTGCTATGGTTATGGTACCTCCATAACTAGGTGAAACATGGCATGCGTGTATATAGCTCAGGCAATTTAAAATCATAGCATGGTAATTACTGAAAAGTTTAATGACATGTAAACTACTGGGGAAAACAGATGGCAGCAAACGGAGAATCCTAATCATACATCGAAAAGGAATGTCCTTATTGAAGGACGAAATATATGTACCTTATGTCCAGTAATGAAATGAAGATGAAAGCGGAAAGAAACTACTCCGATTTCACGAGTGCTACATAATAAAGGACGTGAATGAATGAGTTGTATGTTCAATGTATACTAATTTAACAATTATATCGACATTTTCTAGTCCAAATTTATGCATTATTGTTCATTCAATATAGAGCACCTCTATTCAATTTGATAAAGTAGCAATAGTATAGCACAAAGTTTATTAATTAAATCCTCATCATGTAAACTTATGCTACATCAACTAATAATGGTCAAACACAGATAACTTGGGCTTTTATGGTTACTACATAAAAGCTTGGTCGACATTTACTTTAAGGTAATCTATAGCTTACATTGTATATGGTCTCTAGTCTCTACGTGTTTTGTGATCCACCCAATCGGCACATACGTTTCAGCGATGTGCCCAATTTGGATACTTTAAAATGGTTGTTTTTAATGTATTTATCATATTCATAGTGTGATCAAGAAAGGAAAATAAAAAGAAGAAGCAGATATACCATCAACAGTTTGAAAGTGCTCGTTAGCACCAGCATGAATTTGACTTATTACTGGGTGTAATACTTAACGAAAGATCCACTAATCCACTCTGAATAATAAAGCAGATGATAAGTTCATAACCTCAGTGCAAACAACACACCGGGGATCAGTCCCTATATTTTCGATATCATCGTCACCACCAACAACAAACCATCATCACCATCCCCATCATATTCCCATTTACAGATCATCACTCTATGCTTATACAAAACCACAATTAATCATTTATAGTTAGACTTAATCAGGTTGCATCATATTCCAATTTGTTATAACTTTAACCTAATTGTTATCGTCATATATTTTTTATAATTCATGCAATAAGTACCGACATCTAAGAACATAAAAAAGCAACACGTTTATACGGTATTCAAAAGCTCAATTTCATTCAAGATAAATAAAATCTATAAGGTTTAGGTTTGTTTTTTATCCATATAAAAGATATACTTATGAGTTCATTATGCCAACGAAGAAAATAACCTTGCATATCCAAGGTCCAGACACAAAATTTTAGATAAAAAACATACCCTAAATGTAGGCTTATGAGCCCCCCCTCCTCTTTTTAACATCTGCACAATTATCTTATATACATATATGTACATATGCCTTGTCTAACTATGTGTGAGATCAAAGAGTGCCTCTATTATCCAAAACCTTATCGCTAGTTTTTATTTATAAGGCTACATTTCTTATGGAAACATTAGGGTCTGAAGTACTTTCATGGAGAATATCAAGGCTACTCTTGTAACTCTCATAATCATTGAAAAAGAATGGACCATCTTGTTCACATGTTATGGAGTAATAAATAATTAAGCTCGCTTACCTCACACATCAATTTCAGCAAACATCTGACTCGCATTCACATCCAGCTGCACATCATAGGCCTGGGCTTCTGCATCGACTATTTGCAAAGTGGCATCCCCTAAACATGTCTAGGTGCTTTTTGTCGATATATTATTATATTTGGTGTAGGAGCACCTGATTCAGCTCCCGTTTTATGTTCAAAAGTATGCAATCTTATACTCATAATATTTCAAAGCCCACAAGGTCAAAAATAGCAAATTTATTTTTTAAGTATGATATCAAGTGTTTTTTAAATGAATATACAACATGTTGAGCAGAACTTAATAAAAACAACTAATTATACCAAACAATGATCAGTTAAAAAAAACAAATTACCCTACAATATTAAGTCACCACTCGATCACAAATAATGTTAGTTTAAGGTTCATATCCAATTGTGTGATAGAAGATGACCTCAAAATTGGTCAATGAAAAGTTTAAATTTTGATAATCCATGTTAAATACCTTATTGTTGAATAACCGAATCAAAGTTATGCAATATAATCAAAGACACACACAATTAAACAAAAAAACATAGTAATTACGTGAGTAAGATTATATGTTTTTGTAGTTTATAATTCAATGAGCAGTGGAGACGATGGTATTAGCTTTTAAGCAACCCTTTTTGAGTTTTAATTAATTTGATTCATTAGGGGGTATTTGGTAAGGGTTAAAAAAATAAAGCAGATCGTATTTGTGTATGAATGATTTTATTTTTTGCCCCTATTGTTTTTAATTATAATGCGGCTTTTTTTAACAATTTACATAATGATTGAATGTTTTGCAAAAATCACATCTGTTGTTTGCAAGTTTGTTTTGTTTTACTTTTGACACCTATATTTTTATGTTTATTTTTCATCTAATGATATATGAAAGACAAATTTATAATTCTTTTTCCTAAATTTAGAAGTATTTTGACCTTTTCTACTAAAAATAGTTTTAGAAAAAATATATATTGATAATACAATCATTACTAATTAAAGGAAGAATTAATTTTTTAGACGAATGAAATCTCCACTAAACGTTTTGCTATACTAAGTAAAAGATATATATTTTATAAACCAATTAAGTTAAAGTATAACATTATTTTTAGAGCACTGGAATGGTTAGGCTTCAATCGTCCGTGTCAAAGAAGAAGTGTATGCCACGTAGAACAAAGTGAATTGGTCATCACAAATCTTTTGGCACTATATTTTAAGGGTAGTGGTTGAACTCAAAATGTGGTAAGAAAGAGTGTTTTTTTAAGTTATTTAAATAAATAATATAGTTTTTATATAAAAATACACATTTGTTTTTATTTATTAAAATAAACATGCATTTTTTTCTTCTTTAGGACTAACGATACAAATAAAAAAGGACAAACGGTATAACCAATATACTCATAGGGACTAACTGTATAAACAAGTACAGTTTTAAAAGTCTAAACCATAAAATGAATTAAAGAAACAAAAAACTAGCATCATCGCCTGCGTACCTGCACAAGAAAACAATTAAACACACCCAAAACCAACACACACAAAAGCAACAAAACAGCCATGACGACTCGTGAGAACCGCGCCAAAACCATTGACGCGAGTCCCGCCACGGTGCGTCAAAGGCCATTTCTCGCCAAATGCCTAACAGTCAACCTACCAGCTACCGTACATCGTGCTCTTAGCATTAAAAACAAAAGAAAACAAAAAATTTACGAATGGATTGTGCGAAGATTGAAGAATAAAAAAGAATAAATGGGCAGCTATGGATGTTTACCCCTTTAAAATGCAGTCTGCAATAATCGGTTTGTTCGTGGCTCATTCTAGCTTAACGGCTCCAATTTGCTTGGTCTTTATATTTCATGGTCTGGTATGTTTTGGTGCTTCCTTGGCATCTGCAGCTTGTTGTGCCATATTGTATTTTGAGATTATCGGGCTTTTGTTCGTTTAGTTTTCTTATATGTTTGGGCCAGGGGCACTTGGTTGGTGTATGTTAATGCAATAATGCCTAAAAACGTTACTTGTATTTTTCGGTCTCGTTTTGTTTTATTTACGACAATATATAAAAATAAGCATTTACGAAAACAACAAAAATCGAATTTCTTGAGTTCAAGTATTTTTCATTTCATTACTTATCACTTAAAGTATGAATAAACAAGTTCTTAACCTAACTAAATGATCAAGGATTTATATTTTCTTAAAACTCACTTTTATTTTAAAAGTGACAAATATTTTTAATAAACTTTATTTTAAGAAAATGTTTTATTAAAATAGAAAATGGAAATTTGAATAAGGCATATTCCAAATGGTTTAGGAATATCCTTTTTGGATAAAAAGTGCACCATATGTGATTTCACCACTACAAGTAAAAAAGGAGCAAAGACTACTGACGCGGCTCAAAATAGGGGGTTGTGGTTCCATATCGATATGGAACCATAGGCCTATTTAATGAACCGTACCCAGTTATGACCGTTGGGCTCTTGCCTTATAAATAGTTGACAGTTTCCAGATTTTCAATTCACCTCTTTTGCACACATCAGATTCAATACACATTCTTTAATCACACACATCATTGGTTATTTGGTTGATTATAATTGTTTAAAAGTGAATCTTTCTGCTCCCCTCTTATCCTTTCAAGTGCAAAGAGAATAACACTTTTATCCTTGAAGTGTTGTGTCAAACTCAAGGTCCGAAGATCTAAACTTTATTTCATTCTTGTGTCATTGTGAAGATCCAATATTGTTGTGTATATTTGGAAGTTGTGTATTTATTCTGGTTAATACTTATTCCTCAAAGTATATTGGTGTAGATTGGTGCTAGCTAAAATTAGGTCTCGACTTTTAGCTTAGATCCGGAAATTGGTTAAACGACGTGTACGAGTCAAAGCACTAATCATTAAACACTAATCATTAAACATACACGGATCAAAGCAAGTAAAAAATCCTAAACAGCCTTCCAAACCCTACTTATCTAGATTACTTTTAAAGAAACCATGTACAGATTTAAGCAAAACACTTACGACTTACCACACATAAACCTGTCATTAGCATAAAGAACACACATAAACCTATCATTAGAATTAAATATCAAGACTGATAGAGCACTATAAACACAACAAATACGATTACCCCCAAAACAAAACATAAATATGATAAGGAAAAATAACCGTAGCATGGTAGTACCCAGGATAAATCTTTTCATCCTTAAGAATCATCTCGCATAGACATGTTCAAATTAAACCTAACCCCGTCAAATTCCAACTTATATCAAAAAAAAAAAAACTCACAGCCAATAAAATTTCAAGTAACTGCAAAAAAGAAAACTAATATTCAAATTGAATTCAAATTTAATAATTAACTAAAGCAATAACCTTAGAACATAGAATTAACTAAAAAAAAACCTTCATTAAAATAAAGATAATTAAATGAAAACTAAATCAATAATGTTAGAACATCAAATTAAGATAATCAATTAACTGAAAAAAGGAGGTTGAATTAGGGTTTTTGCCATTAAGATCGGTGGTATTTTTTTAAAAAAAAATACAGTTTATTTTATATCTATACTACTATATAAAATATTTAGAATCTTCTTAAAATAGGAAGACTGAAAATTCAGAATTTTTTACCTAATAAATAAAGCAATATATTCATCAACATTATATACTATTTTGTAACAACCTTTTGTAACAAATTTTTGTAAAACCTTTTGTAACAACATTTTTTCTTTTAAATTAAAAAATCTTTTTATTCATTTATTATTTTTATAATCTAATTTCACTATATTTTTTAAAAAATTTGTGCTTTTTAATCCGATATCCATTATGATATATTTTTATTAACTTTTTAGTCTTTTTCAATTTTAGTGGGTTTTTTAATTCGATTTTTTAGAACTTTACACTGAGTAAGAGACTAATATTTAGTAGTCTCAAAATTCGTTATTATGTACTCACCGCCGCATTGCGCGAATACCGTTCTAGTATATCTGATGGTGCATTTGGTTTCGGATTTAGTTCAAAAGTTTGGATAATGATAAATTTCTGATTGGATTTTGGAATTAGTCCTCAAGTTTGGATAATTTTTCATACAAACCCTTCCATTAACTTTGCATAACTTATTCCTTTTTTAAACAAAAAAATTTCCTTTTAAATTTGACACATCAATGTTAGGACGTCTTTTAAAAAAAACGAATTTTGATTGCTGACTTCAAATTATTACTAAAATTGATAAATTAAGAAATACTAGGGTGCGTTTAGTTGGATGGAAAACACCTTATTTTCCACAAAATGTTTTCTAGAAAATAAAGAAAATAGAAAACGCGTTCAAATCATCATTTTCCAGAAAATATCTCTACAAAACACAAAATTCCTATTTTCCCTTTTTATACACAAAACAAGAAAACAACTTTTTTTTGTTTTCCATGTTTTCCTATTAACACAAAGTATCTAATTTTCTCTTTATTTTTACGTTTGCGTTGGAAATTTTGCTTTTTCATCAGTATTTTACGTTTTCGCAAATATTTTACATTTTCGTCAGTATTTTTAAATTTTCGTCAGTAAATTTACGTTTTCGTCAGAAATTTTACATTTTCGTTAGTAAAATTACGTTTTCGTAAGTAATTTACGTTTTTGTCAATAAATTTACGTTTTTATAATTATTTTAATGTTTACGTCAGAAAATTTACGTTTTCATCAGTAAGCTTACGTTTTCATCAGTAAATTTACGTTTTCGTCAGCAATTTATGTTTTCGTCAGTAAATTTACGTTTTTGTCATTATTTAACGTTTTCGTCAGTAAATTTTACGTTTTCGTCAGAAATTTTACGGTTTTGTCAGTAAATTTACGTTTTCGTCAGTAAATTTACGTTTTTGTCATTATTTTAACGTTTTCGTCAGTAAATTTTACGTTTTCGTCAGAAATTTTACGTTTTTGTCAGTAAATTTACGTTTTCCTCAGTAAATTTACGTTTTTGTCATTATTTTAACGTTTACGTCAGTAAATTTACGTTTTCGTCAGTAAATTTACGTTTTTGTCAGTATTTTTACGTTTTCGTCAATAAATTTACGTTTTCGTCAGTAAATTTACGTGTTTGTCATTATTTTAACGATTACGTCAGTAAATTTATGTTTTCGTCAGCAAATTTACCTTTTTGTCGGTACATTTACTTTTTGGTCAATAAATTTTTTACGTTTGCAAACGAAAACGTAAAATTGCAAACAGAAACGTAAATTCACTGACGAAAACGTAAATTTACTGACGCAAACGTAAATTTAGTGACAAAAACGTAAATTTACTAACGAAAACGTAAATTTACTGACGAAAACGTAAAAGTACTGGCGAAAACATAAATTTACTGACGAAAGCGTAAATTTACTGATAAAAAACGTAAAATTTCTGACGAAAACGTAAAATTTACTTACGAAAACGTAAATTTACTTACGAAAACGTAAATTCACTGACGAAAATGTAAATGTACTGACGAAAATTAAATTTACTGAGGTAAACGTTAAAATAATGAAAACGTAAATATACTGACGAAAACGTAAATTTACTGACGAAAACGTAAATTTATTGACGAAAACGTACAAATACTGACGAAAACCAAAATTTTCTGACCCAAACGTGAATTTACTGACGAAAATGTAAATTTACTGACGAGAACGTAAAATTGCTGACGAAAACGTAATATTACTGATGAAAACGTAAAATTACTGACGAAAACGTAAATTTAATGACGAAAACGTGAATTTACCGAAGAAAACGTAAATTCACTAACAAAAACCTAAAACAAAAACACTTGAACATGTTTTCTAGTTTTGATAAATAGAAAACACAAACACATATTTCTCTAACTAAACGCGTTTTGTAAATTTTCAAGTGTTTTGTAGAGATGGATTTCCCTTCTCTTTTTCTACAAAACAAAAAATAGAAAATGATAGAAAATGTTTTCCAACTAAACGCGGCCTAGGCTTTTTTTTATATAATAACTTAAAAATCAATAATAATATGAAAGTCTCAAAATCAATACTAAATAAAGAAAGTTAAAAAAAAATAAAAATCTCAAAAAGCGTTACACTCATATTATAAAATTCTTGATCCTCTGACTTTGTAAAACTGTAATATTTTCAGCTCTTTTGCAGCATGTATACACTTTTAAATACTTTTTGCGATGCTGTTTTCGTGTTAACCATATAACTAAGTTAGTATGCGTACATATTATGGTTCAAAGCCAATGTAACTTAGGAAGGGGTCCTTATCAGCAAAATGTACCTGAGACATATATAAAAAGACATATCAAACATTTAGTCACTTTAGTCTCAATGCGTGGTTAACATTTTTTTCCAAAGACATGATGCCTTGCTATTTCGCTAATGTCATGAGATTACTGAAGATTTGGGCATATGAAGTTGGAAGGAAATACGTGATCATATTGTGTAATATTATCATTTACAGACAAGTTTCAAAAACGTATATAAGACAATAATATCAACTCATTGTTCATCTAAGTACATTATTAAAAGTCCATTGATATCTGAAACGGTTGAACGTATAGTAAATTAGAATAACACATATTGGCAAAAAAGTTGTCTAGTTGGGGGTATGATTCGAACTTTCGACAAAGACTGGCAAAATCCTCCATGTTTCATACATCTGAAAGGTCTCCAATACAGGTTGTATAAATAACGAAAATCAATCACAGTTAACATTGTCGTCTACTAGATAACCAACACTAATCCCATACTTCAATTACTGCTGTGCACACTGTACCCCTTGGCCTCCACCATGCGTCTCTTCATCTTCATCGTAAGCTTCTTGTTGAGCTTGTTGTTGTTTCCTTCTCATCTCCTCTTCAATGTTGTTGACATCATGCAAAGTTGTTTCCTCACATTCATTCAACTCCATATCGGTCATCTGCATTGAAGGCTTTGGTGGCAGCACTCCTTCTAAAGCCTTGCACTGTTCTGGGGTCAAGGAATCTGGGAATTCCACAGTGAATTGGATGTACAGCTTACCCCTCATAAATGACTTCTGGTACATTGGCATTCCTTCATCGTTTATTGCCTTAAACTGACCAGGCTTGACAACCTCCCCAGGTTGGGATTTGATGAGAAGCTGTCTATTATCCAAATGCGTGAAAATAAACTGGAAACCACATAGCGCCTCTGTCAAGCTCAATGTGTGCTCAACAAATATGTCATCACCCTTTCGCTTAAACTTAGGGTGCTCTTTTTGTTGCAATACAAACACAACGTCGCCAGTAACTGTGTCAGGAGCTTCATCAGCCTCTCCGGTGAATTTGATCTTTTGCCCATTCTGCATACCTTTCTCAACATTGACCTGAAGCACCTTCTTCTCCTGCACCACTTTCTTACCCTTGCACTGCGTGCACCGATCCTTGGGATTGATACATTCTCCAGTACCCTTGCACTCGTTACAAGGCTGTCGCAATTGCTGAACCATAGATGGGCCAAGGTGTCTGAGTGACACTTTGATTCCAGAACCTTGACAACCACCACATTTCATTGAAGCACCTGACTTTGACCCCTTACCTTTACACTTGGAGCAGAGTACACTACGCGAAAGAGAGAGTTTCCTGGAGGTTCCATTATAAAGATCCTCAAGAGACACTTTGAGATTATGAACAACATCATCTCCCTTACGTTGTTGTCTTTGTCCCCTGCCGCAACCAGGACCACCAAAAGGACTACTAGCACCATTGCCAAAGAAAGACTGGAAGATGTCGAACGGGTCATGACCGTGGGGGCCACCATTGCCCATTCCTTCCTTCAAGGCATCCTCACCATACTGATCATAAACCTGACGCTTCTCAGGGTCACTCAGTACCTCATATGCTTGGGCAATCTCTTTAAACTTTTCAGGATCGCCACCTTTATCAGGATGATTCTTAATAGCAGCTTTACGATAAGCCTTCTTCAACTCATCAGCAGAAGCACTTTGTGGAACCCCCAAAGCCTTGTAGTATTTAGTATTATCGCTCTTCTTTGGTGCCCTTGCAAACATCTTTGCTTATTTAGTTAATCAAAAATTGAAAACCTAACCAGTAAACGATTATGAAATATATTCGATTTTTTATTATGAAATCGAGCTTATATTTAATCGCACGAGAAGTCAAGAGATGGTAAATAAATAAATAATTGTGTGAGGTGAATTTGTTTATATAGGCTAGGAAGTCGGTTGATATTGTTTAATCTCGAGTTGTGTCGGTATTTAAGAAGACTCTAGAAGGGTCTTTCTTATGTTCCTTGTCTCTGATATTCGTATGACTTTTTTTTTTAGGAAATTGGCAATTACTTAGATATTAATTTAAAAATTAACAAAATTAACCGTTTTTTTTCGAATTGTAATATATAAGCGTCAAAATTTATTTTTTATTTGTAAGTATATACTAAATAAGAGTAGAAACGCATTCCGATGGAACGGATGCACTTACGATGCATTTGAAAAACATCGATGCTTTTTAAAAAAAATTAACACTACATTCAAAAATATATATAAATGTCACAGACACTCATATATATACTTTAGATGGAAAACAATATATATACTTTTGAATGTTGGCTCATTAGTCCCATTCACACTTTCGATGGAAGATCATATATATGTAGGAAACGGTGTATACTTTTATTATATAAATCAAATTTATAATAAAAATAACAGAAATTAAATTGACATAATATAAACGACAAAATAAATAAATAACAATAAACGAAAGCAGTAAAGAGTAAGAGACTAGGCTCGTGTTTAACACGATTCCTTTAAAACAGATTCGTTGTCAATTGATGTGTCGTGGATAGTATATGTGATAATTAAGATACGTTATAGGGTAAATTAGAAAATTACCTTTAGGAAAAAGTAATAGACTAAAATTACCAAAGACGGATTTAATTAAACACGATGATGAACCAAGTTCGTTGTACACGAAGATCGAGTGAATTTGAGACGTTTTGTTTCGATTTGGACAATTGATTTGAATTGGTTTTCGGTTTTTTAAAATTAAAATTAATTCTACCAATTTAAAACCTAAGTGCATGAATTGTATCCCTAATTTAATCTAAAATTTAATTATTTAAAATATAAAACTATTTAAAAAAATCATTCTATTTAAAATCAAGTTAAATTTAATCTATTTAATAAAAATACTTTTACACTATTTAAAAAAAACTATTTAAACATTTAAAAAAAAAACTATTTTAAATCTAAAAATTAATTAAATTTATTTAAAATTAACTTTTACTTTTTACTAAACAAAATCTAATTTAAAAACTATTTTTATTTAAAACTAAATTAATTACAATCATCATTATACTATTTTATTTATCAAAACTTTCAACATAAACATGTCAAGTAAAACGTTTGTATCACAAATAAACTTCCCCAAAAAAACTAACGTTTAATTAATAGAAGAAGCAGTTTATTAACAAATCCACTGGCTAGTCCAAGTGGTTGGGACGTTTGGCAAGTGAGGGGCAGGTCTCGAGTTCGAGACCTGCAAGTGACAAAATTGATAAATAATTTACTTTTTTGGTAAATCAAAAGACAGAATTCAAAAATGACAGTCAAAACAATAATTCACATAGCAGCTTATTTGAAAATCAACAAATCAGAAATTCCAAACAAAATCAGCATCCAACAAGATTCATATCAGCTTAAACATACAGTATGCTATGAAGCATTTAGTCAACTAAGATTCATATCAGCAGAACATCATTAACATCAAAACTTGAGAATATCTAAAATAGATTCATGCTACATATGAGACGTCTAGACAAGCTAATCAAAACAGATTCATCAATCCAACGATAAACTACGTAAATCAGATTCTAACCAAGCCAGTTCAGTAGATTCATTTCTCAATCCACAAATACCAAAGTTCAACACCAACAGACCTATAAACTTACATGACAAAGCTTACCACAACATAAATTACACTAAACGGGATCAATCTAAGAACAAATATACCTTTACTAGCTACGATTATAGTAACCTAAATTAGTTACAAACCAAACAAACTCGTGAATAAAAACAGTTGAAGCAGATTCAAGTCACATCAGAATTCAAGTTCCAAATAACATATAAGGTCATCAATTATTCTGTAATAACATACTCAAAAGAGGGAGTCAAATTCAGATCAGCAAACCTATACTGATAAATCAAAGATTACATTAAACTTCACAAAGCTGAAAGAACCAAATTCTATCAACATTTCATATATTATACCAACTAAATGAAACTTCAAAAGCTAAATAACAATAAGTCAGATTACTCAAATTGCTAATTTAGATAAAACAAAAGGTAAGTATGTAGTTACTACTTATTAAACTATAACAAACTAAATCAGATATATCACTAGCATATATAACAGATATAACATCAAAGCAGTTTAACAATATCAATCTGATATTTGCCAAAAATCACAAATAACACAAATCGATTGAATATAACAGATTCAACTAATAACAATCAAACAAACATCTAAGAACAGTTAAACTAAATCATTTATTCTAAAGGAAATGCTGAAAAACTAAACAATGCTTAACCATTTGTTGAAGTAATCCGTTGATGACGTAGTGCGGCGCTGAACCGACAAATATCTAAATCCGAACCACCATCTAATTTCCACACCACGAATTATAATACCTCCTAACAGCCAATTGTTTCGAACCAGCTAGCATTAACACATCCTCGATCCAGTTTATTTTTTTTATAGTTTAACCAATGGATTAAACTTTTATCCCAAACTTAGCTTAAAATTAATCTTAATAAGCTATCAAGAAGCTTATAGGATTACACATGTTATAATCAGTGGAAGAGATCAATAAGACATTAATTTAACTAAATCCATAAACATTGACAAAAATAGTGACGAGAGTAATGAAGACAGAAATTTAACTTTATTAATTGAAAACTTAAAATATTACAAGATTTTGCTGAAAATAAATCCTAAATCTATTTCTACATTATAACAATAAAAACTAAAGAAGGGATCCTTTTACAGTAAAAATAATGGGGTTTATATAGGCGAACCCGAGGAGGTGTGGGGTGAGGTGTTTGTTGAAGACGAACGATTCATAGCCCTTGGATCATCTTTTTCTTTTCTCTTGTCAGTTACAATCAAAGGACTGAGATTGATTTACCTTCACTCGGATCGCCAATGTGGTTTTCATTTGTGCTTCTTGTGCTAGTTCCTTGCTGACTTGGAGGAATATGATTGGATCCTTGATTAAATTACAGGAAACCCACCAATCACAGTCGAGATGTGACGCATCAATTGGCCACATAAGAGCCTTGTACTTGGAATCTTCGTGTAGACCACGCATCATTATTCCCTTAATTATCTGATTAGAGGCGTGTGATGTACAATCGGGGATTTAATTGGGATCCCCTAATTGTTAGGGTTCATGACTGGGAAGGTGTTTATCCCCAATTCTATCTCTCGTTTCTTTGTTTATTTTTTTTTCTTTGTGTAAAGTTTGGCTGACCATTTTTGACCAAACGTGTATATAAAAACTTCGTCCATCTCATATCTTATTATTGGGCTTGATGGACTTTTTTAAATCGAGTATAAAAACACTCCCTTCGTTCCTTTTATTTTACTTATTGGGCTTTTGACCCAATAAGTAATCAGTCCATCCGTCTTTATATAAATCTAATTTGGGCCATGTAATGGGCTGGTCTCTCAAAAATGAAAATTACTTGCTGCCTTATTGGGCTTTTGGGCCCAATTCCCAAATGTGGGACCCACTTGGCCCAAAATCTTTATAAATGATTAAATCCGCTAAAATCGAACTTGTTTTTGGCTTCCTCGATCTTTTCTTCAAACTTGTGTCGTTTTTTGCCTGTTTTCGTGAACTTGGTACCTACACACACGAAACAACAAAACAATGCATATACAAGGCATATTTTATACATTTCATGCATTTATTGATGGTTTTAAGATATAATTGATATGAGTAAAATCACTCATATCAAACTCCCCCTTGCTAAACAATTGCCATGTCCTCACGCAATGATAAAGTAAAACACTAACTACACTTTTATTCAACTTTTGAAATTTTATTTTGCAAAGACATAATGTATGGCTTTCATTATTTGAAAAATAACTTTTAGGATCATAAAAATCAAATAGATTCATCGTCCCCGACTTTTCACTTTTCCATGCCAAGTGCAAAAACAATATCATTGCCAATCATAAGCTCCAAAATTAAAACAACTCATACAAGTAATTTGTGTTAAACTCAATCTCCTATTATTCCTAATTGTATCTCTAGATTTTATTTGTCATTCACCTAAAGGCTCATTTGACTTTATTTGATATTTATTAGTCCAAAAATGAAGACAAAAACGGTATAAACTCAACACTCAAAACCTAACCTCGACTTCAAAAACCGTTGTCACTAAAGAAAGCCCACATCAAGGATAACTTAACACGATTTGAGGGATAAATCCGCGGACCCAAAATTTGGCTAATAGGACTACTTAAAAGCAACAATAAAACCTCCAAAGTCAATTATGACCTTATTAATGGAGTTAGCAACAATTACATCATAACACCTTGTGGCTCTTTAAGATGCAATTGTGCTCCGTATTTAAAATCCACACCCGAAGGCTCCTTGGACAAAAATAAGGGAATTGACATCACCATCCCACCTTATGGCTCATGATGATGAAGCAATTTTTATTAAACACGTCCCCTTGCCATACACCCTAAGGCTCTAATGATAAGGTTAGTGCTACATGAATCCCACCCGCAGGCTCATAGAGAACATGTTTTTATTTATTCTTCTTATTAATATGATATTTATAGTAAGCCAAATTTCCGTAATCCCATGATCAAAAGTCCATGACGCTGACACCCTTAATGTGTTCTCACTTTAATTACAAGGGAAGAAAAAGAAGGAGTTACGAGTTAAGATATCAAGCCTAAACCGCTAAAAACTTCATTTATTAAGCAATTATTATTCAAGTGTGAAAAATATATACGAGGAGATTAAATCAAACACAAAAATACTTGCACAAAGAAGAGTTAATTTTAGAAACTTATGATTAAACTCTATCATCTCTTGTTCTCCATATTGTAAAATTCCAAAATTGTGAAATCAATGGATACTTAGCCTATTAAATCAAAGCTTTGGGTTTTCAAGTCATCTATAGGATCTTGCATCTTCTTATACTTTTTTAAGTTTTAGAATTTGCGTTTTAAAGTTCCCTTGATAAACGACTTTCTAGGATCAATTATAGGAACTTGCGAAAAGTTCTTGTTCTTAACCCGTATGAATTAAGACTTTCGCGTTTTAAAGCTCTCTATATAAAAGCCTAGCAAAACTTAATTCAAATACGTTAAGGAAAAACTAAGGTAAAAACCGAGTCGAGTCAAAAACTATTTTTATTTTCACCAACGGAAAGCCTACATTCGTGTCAAAAGCACTTATTTTATTTATTAAAAACTTAAAAGTAACACTAAAAATTTAAAAAAATTATGAAAAATGAGAAAAACAATTACGTTTAGACACGACAAAAGCAATTGCAAGCGATTATATCGATTGACTCCCCCATGCTAAAACCAAACATTGTCCTCAATGTTTCTTAGCTCAAGAGTAACACCCCCTTGCTAAAACACGAAGAGTCTAATGCAAAATCCTAACATGGAAAGAGCACGCAAATCTATAAGCCGTTTATTAATTATGCCTCAAGATAAAACGTTAGTCGATAAAAATCAAAGGATAAAGAGTGTGCCCCTGTTTGGCATTCAAAGAATGGAAGATCAAGTGGACCGGCAAAAACCGAACACGAGAGCCTTCAACTATTAGGGTCATACCTAAGATTCACAACACAACAAAACACGAGCACGAGCTTGAAAGATCAGCCTTATTAGTGTTAGAAAATAGAAAGAAGATAGAATGTATGGGACTCCCCCACAAGGCATCTCGTTTTTGTTAACCGAGTCATGAGCTCGACTCGATCCCGACATTCATTTGTCCTTAGGGAAAATGGTGAAAACCGACATAATGGAATAAAATCCAACATAAATACATCCTCGTTGTCGGATGACAAACGAAAGGATAAAACTCCAACACAAATCTCTAAAAAGAGATAGAAGTCACAAATTATGGAATGAATATAGCATGCTCCCCGAGATAAACTCGCACCAAGATGATTCAAAAGTCTTTCAAATATTACATCGGTGAAAGGCCGAGATTTCCCTAAATTAATGATTCTGGGGTCAAATACCTCGTCCTCGGAAGAGAGGAATGGACAACACGGTGTCGTCCCCTCATGCTAATCCAAGATTATATAAAGCACACGGTAATGGTGGGATAAAGGTTTCATCCATAGTGGAATCAACATTCTTGGCTTTAATGACTATTTCACCCTTAGAAATGTGATCAATCGGGTCATGGTACTCAATATGAGACACATGAAAAACCCTCACATTAAGGTCAAAGTGGGTGGGAGGAGGACTTGGGACAAAATCATCATCAAGTAAATTCTCTAAAAAGAGAGCGTCCCCCTCCGGGTCAAATTCATCAACACCCGGTGGTATCGAATCATTAGAAGCAAGAAACATGTCAATCTCCTCCATAAGCAAATCACTACTCTCAACGGGAATAGGAGATGGAGAGAAAGACTTTCTAATAGGCTCAGAATTCAAGGCCTCGATCTTAGAAATGAGAAGATAGACGTTTGATAACTTCTCACGAAGAATCACGTCTTCCACATCTAAATGAGTAAGTTCATCGAAGAACTTCTCAAGGATCGGAATAGTCAAATCAACCTCATTTCCCGGTGGAAATGGGTCTAAAGGAGCAAGTTCAAAAGTGAACCTCTCAAAAATCGGATCACTGTCATCCTCATTCCCCGGTGGAAATGGGTGAAGAAGAGTAGGTTCATCGGTAAACCCCTCAAAATCCAAGTCGTGAATGTCGTCTTTTTAAGAAAGTTCATCGGAGAACTCCTCATTAGAAAACTCACTAGAAGTTGAATCATTCTCAAAATCTTCATTTCCATCATAATTTTCATCATTAGATTTGGAGAAAATATCAAAGTGAATGGAAGAAGTAGAGTCATAATATTGTGGCAAATCACACGTTTCATTGGAAATACCGTCAAACTCTCTTGGGTTTTGGATAAGAATCTCAACACTAGACTTTATTACTTCGTCCGATTTCGTGTCCGAAATAGTGCTAAGATGCTCGTCCCCCTTGCTAAGAGAATTTCCGGGTTCCACGGTGGAAGAATCATGAATAGGAGTGGTGATGTCATGAGAGATTTCCTCGTCATCTAGGATGGGTGAATTCTCGGGCTCCATAGCCGGCAAGATACGAAAAGGAAGTACGATTGCACTAGACGAAGGATGTAGAGCAATAAGATCTCTCAAAGAAAAAGCACTATCCTCGTCATCGTCAATAAGAAGAGAACGCTCGAGTTCACGAGTGGCAAGATATTTTGCTTCCTCTTGAGCTTGTTCTTTCTTTCGAATTTCAATGCATAAACCATTATAATCTTGCGAAAGTTGTCTAATCTTAAGTTCACAATCTCTTTTAAATCCCTCATCAATTATTTCACCATGAAATTGTGGACTTCCTAATTCATTAGTTATATCATTAATCTCTTGATTAATTTGTCTCTTTTCAAGCAACATATCTTCAATGCTCTTTTCAACAACTTCAACATTTCTTTGATTCATTATTTGTTGGAACATTGTTTCAAGTCGTTTAAATTTTTCATTCACGCGAGAAAAGGGCTCATAAAAATTGTTATCCCTCGGTTGATAATTAAAGCTCTCGTGAGGACCTCCACAATACTCACAACAAAGATATTGTTGTGATAAACTCGGTAAATCTTGTGGACAACAATTATCATTAAAGTTTTGATTGTAGCTCGGTTCTTGCTCGTAATTAAGCGAGAATCGATGCGAACAATTAATTCCTAAATGAGAAATATTTCCACAAAACTCACATGAGGGTGGCTCGTATGTTGGGTGTGGAGGTGGGTAAGAATTGAGAGAATTATTCGAAAAATTCGGGTTTCCACATGAAGTAATTTCATTACAACAAGGACAAAATCCAACTTGTATATCGTGACGTAAATCATTTCCACAACGCTCACACGTACACCACCGACATGGTAAAAGACCATATAACGGTTCTCCACACCCAACACACTTTACGAAAGAATTCATGGAAGAATTAAAAATTGGAGGGTGAGGAGAAAAAGAATTAAACATGATAGAGGATTAAGAAGATTATTTTTTGTATTTTTCATAAATCAATCAAAGATTGACAAAAACAAGGAATAAGGATAATTACTATGGAAGTAAATTACCTTCGGTCGACTTTGAAACGATAGGTGAAAACCTAAACGTCTCGAGGTTCAATAAGTAAACTACAAAAATAAGATATAATACTACTTGAGTTGGCAAACCAATAATCGGTCGTCCCTCTCAATATACGCACAAGCAAGCGGGGAATCGAGGTGGCACAAAGCACTTAAAAACCTTTTTCCTTAGACGGCCTTTTATAGCACGTCGCCTTATACCCACCTTATAGTTTGTATAAATCGAGTTTAAACTTTTTATTAGTTTTTATCTATTTTGCCTCTTTTTTTTCGTTTTGGATTCGAATACAATAGCTAGGTGATGAAATCCCAACTAAGGTCTTATTTGAAAGTATGTAATTTTATTGTTCTACGTAATACAATAAAGTAATCACAAAAAAACACGAAAAACGATAATACTATTATAATAGAAAAATAACAAAACTTTCCGAGGACGGAAAGGGTCTTCAAATCAACGATCAACAAATCTCCACGAAACGAATCGTACACAAGATCCCCGGCAGCGGCGCCAAAATTTTTGATGTGTCGTGGATAGTATATGTGATAATTAAATAACGTTATAGGGTAAATTAGAAAATTACCTTTAGGAAAAAGTAATAGACTAAAATTACCAAAGACGGATTTAATTAAACACGATGATGAACCAAGTTCGTTGTACACGAAGATCAGGTGAATTTGAGACGTTTTGTTTCGATTTGGACAATTGATTTGAATTGGTTTTCGGTTTTTTAAAATTAAAGTTAATTCTACCAATTTAAAACCTAAGTGCATGAATTGTATCCCTAATTTAATCTAAAATTTAATTACTTAAAATATAAATCTATTTAAAAAAAATTCATTCTATTTAAAATCAAGTTAAATTTAATCTATTTAATACAAATACTTTTACACTATTTAAAAAAAACTATTTAAACATTTTAAAAAAAAGACTATTTTAAATCTAAAAATTAATTAAATTTATTTAAAATAAACTTTTACTTTTTACTAAACAAAATCTAATTTAAAAACTATTTTTATTTAAAACTAAATTAGTTACAATCACCATTATACTATTTTATTTATCAAAACTTTCAACATAAACATGTCAAGTAAAACGTTTGTATCACAAATAAACTTCCCCAAAAAAAACTAACGTTTAATTAATAGAAGAAGCAGTTTATTAACAAATCCACTGGCTAGTCCAAGTGGTTGGGACGTTTGGCAAGTGAGGGGCAGGTCTCGAGTTTGAGACCTGCAAGTGACAAAATTGATAAATAATTTACTTTTTTGGTAAATCAAAAGACAGAATTCAAAAATGACAGTCAAAACAGTAATTATCACGCACAGTTTTATAATAAATCTATAAACTAGTAGTACTCAAATCCCAAATGCACAGCAGAAGTATGAAACTTCATACAGTTTAAAAAAATAGGTTATTAACTATCAGTAATTGAATTTTAAAAGGAAATTTAACACCACATAAAACAAATATACCTAAACATAGTCTACTGAATTATTCAGACAAGCAGTGGAAAGTTACAAGCAGCTTATTTGAAAATCAACAAATCAGAAATTCCAAACAAAATCAGCATCCAACAAGATTCATATCAGCTTAAACATACAGTATGCTATGAAGCATTTAGTCAACTAAGATTCATATCAGCAGAACATCAAAACTTGAGAATATCTAAAATAGATTCATGCTACATATGAGACGTCTAGACAAGCTAATCAAAACAGATTCATCAATCCAACGATAAACTACGTAAATCAGATTCTAACCAAGCCAGTTCAGTAGATTCATTTCTCAATCCACAAATACCAAAGTTCAACACCAACAGACCTATAAACTTACATGACAAAGCTTACCACAACATAAATTGCACTAAACGGAATCAATCTAAGAACAAATATACCTTTACTAGCTACGATTACAGTAACCTAAATTAGTTACAAACCAAACAAACTCGTGAATAAAAACCGTTGAAGCAGATTTAAGTCAGATCAGATTTCAAGTTCCAAATAACATATAAGATCATCAGTTATTCTGTAACAACATACTCAAAAGAGGGAGTCAAATTCAGATCAGCAAACCTATATTGATAAATCAAAGATTACATTAAACTTAACAAAGCTGAAAGAACCAAATTCTATCAACTAAATGAAACTTCAAAACCTAAATAACAATAAGTCAGATTACTCAAATTGCAAATTTAGATAAAACAAAAGGTAAGTATGTAGTTACTACTTATTAAACTATAACAAACTAAATCAGATATATCACTAGCATATATAACAGATATAACATCAAAGCAATTTAACAATATCAATCAGATATTTGCCAAAAATCACAAATAACACAAATCGATTGAATATAACAGATTCAACTAATAACAATCAAACAAACATCTAAGAACAGTTAAACTAAATCATTTATTCTAAAGGAAATGCTGAAAAACTAAACAATGCTTAACCATTTGTTGAATTAATCCGTTGATGACGTAGTGCGGCGCTGAACCGACTAAAAAATATCTAAATCCGAACCACCATCTAATTTCCACACCACGAATTATAATACCTCCTAATAGCCAATTGTTTCGAACCAGCTAGCATTAACACATCCTCGATCCAGTTTATTTTTTTTATAGTTTAACCAATGGATTAAACTTTTATCCCAAACTTAGCTTAAAATTAATCTTAATAAGCTATCAAGAAGCTTATAGGATTACACATGTTATAATCAGTGGAAGAGATCAATAAGACATTAATTTAACTAAATCCATAAACATTGACAAAAATAGTGACGAGAGTAATGAAGACAGAAATTTAACTTTATTAATTGAAAACTTAAAATATTACAAGATTTTGCTGAAAATAAATCCTAAATCTATTTCTACATTATAACAATAAAAACTAAAGAAGGGATCCTTTTACAGTAAAAATAATGGGGTTTATATAGGCGAACCCGAGGAGGTGTGGGGTGAGGTGTTTGTTGAAGACGAACGATTCATAGCCCTTGGATCATCTTTTTCTTTTCTCTTTCTTGTCAGTTACAATCAAAGGGCTGAGATTGATTTACCTTCACTCGTATCACCAACGTGGCATTCATTTGTGCTTCTTGTGCTAGTTCCTTGCTGACTTGGAGGAATATGATTGGATCCTTAATTAAATTACAGGAAACCCACCAATCACAGTCGAGATGTGACGCATCAATTGGCCACATAAGAGCCTTGTACTTGGAATCTTCGTGTAGACCACGCATCATTATTCCCTTAATTATCTGATTAGAGGCGCGTGATGTACAATCGAGGATTTAATTAGGATCCCCTAATTGTTAGGGTTCATGACTGGGAAGGTGTTTATCACCAGTTCTATCTCTCGTTTCTTTGTTTTTTTTTTCTTTGTGTAAAGTTAGGCTGACCATTTTTGACCAAACGTGTATATAAAAACTTCGTCCATCTCATATCTTATTATTGGGCTTGATGGACTTTTTTAAATCGAGTATAAAACACTCCCTTCGTTCCTTTTATTTTACTTCTTGGGCTTTTGACCGAATAAGTAATCAGTCCATCCGTCTTTATATAAATCTAATTTGGGTCATGTAATGGGCTGGTCTCTCAAAAATGAAAATTACTTGCTGCCTTATTGGGATTTTGGGCCCAATTCCCAAATGTGGGACCCACTTGGCCCAAAATCTTTATAAATGATTAAATCTGCTAAAATCGAACTTGTTTTTGGCTTCCTTGATCTTTTCTTCAAACTTGTGTCAGTTTTTTGTCGGTTTTCGTGAACTTGGTACCTACACACACGAAACAACAAAACAATGCATATACAAGGCATATATTATACATTTAATGCATTTATTGATGGTTTTAATATATAATTGATATGAGTAAAATCACTCATATCATCTGTTTTCCAGGGTACAACGTCCAAAGTTGTTGTACAGCCGGACTAGACAAACTTGCCTGAAAGATCACGGAAGCCTTCTGTGTTTCTGATCGAAATAACTGTTGGAATTCGACGGGTATGGATCTGTGTTTTTCTGGTTGTCTCTTATCTTGGACAACCGCATCATCTATTATATATGTGCTTCCGGTTTCCTTCTTTAAACAAGGAAATATGTTATCAAATAAGGAAGCATTCCTTGATTCCATTACTGTTTTCTTTTATATATCTGGATTTTTTGAATCATGTACAATGAAACTATAAGCACTACTATTCTTAGCATATCCAATAAATATAAAATCCACATATTTAGGTCCAATCATCTAGCCTTTAGGTGTCGGCACAACTACCTTGTCTAGACACCCCCACACTCGTAAGTACTAGTATGAAGGTTTTCTTCCCATCCATAGTTCATACCGGGTTTCCTCTTTATCCTTGCGAGGTATCTTGTCTAAAAGATAAGTAGTCGTTAGAATGGATTCCCCCCACATGTCCTTACTCAAACCAGAACTTATGACATTAACCATTTCTTTCAAGGTACTATCCTTCCTTTCGGCAATACCGTTTTGTTGAGGTGAATAAGGAGCGGTGAACTCGTGTCTGATTCCATGCTTCGCACATAGATCAGCAAAAGGAGACACATATTCACCTCCTCTATCACTTCGTACAACCTTGATTTTCCTACCAAGTTGATTCTCAACTTCGTTTTTTGTATAAAACAAACTTGTTTATAGCATCATCTTTACTTTTCAACAAGTAAATGTACCATTACTTTGTGCAATCATCAATAAACGTGATGAAGTACTTATTGCTACATTTTGTGGGTAGTGATTTCAAATCAAATATGTATGTGTGTATCATATCAAGTGGTTCGGTTTTTCGTTCAACCAATTTGAAAGATGATCTTGTAAGTTTGGCTTCGACACAAGTTTCACACTTATAATTTGAATCAATATGAAAATTGGTATGCTATTAAATTTAATCAAATGACGCATTGAGTTAATATTAACATGTATAAGACGACCATGTCACACATTAGAAGACTCAATCAAGTAAGCAGAAGAATTTATTTTATTGATATCATTCTCAACAACTATTACATTGAGCTTAAACATACCATTCAGGACCTTATCAACATATATTTGATTCTTAGAAAGAAAAACTTTATCAGACTAAAAAACAAGACGAAAACCATACGTATTCAAAAGCCATCTGGATACAAGATTCTTGCGAATGTTCGGAACAAACAAGATTTTAGTCAACTTAAGCTCTTTCTCGGATGTCATCTTCAAAATAACATCTCCTTCGCCCTTGATATCAACAGTTGTAGAGTTTCCCATGTACAACTTATCTCCATTTTCAACCGCTTTGAAAGAGTGAAACATACTCTTGTCAGCACACACATGACGGGTTGCCCCATTATCAACCCACAAATCACTGTTATTAGGACCTACTAGGTTAACTTCAGAGATCATGGCAACGACATCAGACATCATAGAAATCATGTCCACATTATCATTCACTATATTAGCCTCGTATGGAGTCACCTCCTTTGGTTCATTGTAGTTAGCAGCACGATGACCTGGCTTGTCACAGTTAAAGCAATTTCTTTAGAACTTCTGCTTCACAATTCCAGCTTTAGGAGAAAGGTACTCTGACTTCCCTTTGCTCTTCTTGTCATTCTTCCCTTTGCATATGCTCTTGCCTTTAGACTTTGAAGAAGACGAACCATGCTCAACCATATTTGCTTTGGCAGAATCAGGTGTATAAAGTATTTTTCCCAGATTGATGTCCTCTTTAATATGAAGATGAACAACCAAGTCTTCAACACTCATCTCCTTTCGCTTATGCTTCAAGTAGTTTTTAAATTCGATCCAGCTTGGAGGTAACTTTTCAATGATAGCAGCAGCTTGAAAAGTTTCACTCAAGGTCATACCCTCAGCATGAATGTCGTGTAGCAAAACCTGAAGATCTTAAACCTGAGTTATCACGTTCTTTGAATCAACCATCTTGTAATCCAAAAAACAAGATACCACGAACTTCTTTGTACCAGCATCTTTAGTTTTGTACTTGTGTTCCAATGACTCTCATAATTATTTGGCAGTCGTAGTCTTGTAGTAAACGTTGTACAAAGAGTCCACCAAACTATTCATAACATAATTGTAACACAAGAAGTATGAATGTTTACATGCTTCAACAACTTGCACGACTTGTTGATTAGCAGGTACACCTTCTTTAGGAGGTTCCACCTGAGGTACAATCTCCTTTAAGAACTTTGAAAGGTTCAAAGTAGTGAGATAGAAGAACATCTTATGCTACCTCATAAAATTCTGCCAATTGAATTTTTCTGGTTTTTCAGCATGATTAGCAACTGTGTGGGTAACTGGCGCACCAATTACATTCCCAGTATTAGTCACAGGGGTTACAGGAGTTTCGTTAGTCATCCTAAAAGATCAAACAAGTTAAAAAACACAAACAGTTAAACAAACTGTTGTAAATGAGTATATGTGAAATTCAATCATGATTTCTATAGATTGTACCAGATCTGCTTCAAAGAAACTCAATATGGGTTTCAATGAATCAGATGCAATAATCAAATATATCAGTTTTATAGAAACACAAGCTTTTTTCTTTTTTTTTTGGTATACCTAGGTTTCCGACTCGACATTGCGAGCCGACTAATCCCAGGGAGACTACCCTTTTGGATAGCCTGGAGTCGTCGCAGGTGAACCTCCGTGGCCACCCCCAAGTGTACACACCTAGTGAGGTTTGAACCCTTGACCTCTCTTTTGAGAGTCAAGGACCTTACCACTAGGCCACTTGATGGTGATTTTAGAAACAAAATCTTGGTATCAACATAAACTTATTAGAACAACTATTTAAAAAAATGTTGGAGATCTGTTAATTAAAATAGGTATAATTAAAACCGATTTCTAGTGAAACTCAATCCTGGTTTCGACAAAAACAGTTTATACATAAATCGGTTAATAATATTAATCCGATTTAATAAAAGTTTTAATTCTGTAACACATATCTGTTTTAAAGATTGTAGGAAACGATGTACACTTTTATTATATAAATCGAATTTACAATAAAAATAACATAAATTAAATTGACAGCAAATAAATAACAATAAACGAAAGTAGTAAAGAGTAAGAGACGAGGCTCGTGTTTAACACGATTCTCTTAAAACAGATTTGTTGCCTGTTTCCTATGTTACAATGTCCAAAGCTGTAGTATAGTCGGACTAGATAAACTTGTCTGAAAGATATGGAAGCCTTCTGTGTTTCTGATCGGAAAAACTATTGGATCAAAGATCAGAAACACAGAAGGCTTCAATATCTTTCAGACAAGTTTATCTAGTCCGGCTGTACTACAGCTTTGGATCAAAGATCAGAAACACAGAAGGCTTCCATATATTGGATCAAAGATCAGAAACACAGAAGCCTTCATTGTTTCTAAATAGAAGCCTTCTGTATGGGGCTATGTTTTTCTGTGTATAAACTGAATGAGGAGAGGTTATATTTATATTAAAAACTTGACTTGTTCTCAAAGAAAAATATACACCGTAGTCAGAAAAACGTGTTATAACTAAAACAGATTTTCCTGCCTTATGTACTAAGGTAATATCTATTCCTAAAATAGATGTACAAAATTTTCTATAAAAATCCAAATTTGCAGCAAAAAAGGAATGGCCCGTAGGCGAGGCTTCGGAGTTGCATTCGTGTCCGTGGGTCGCGTGGGCTCGCACAACTTTCGTAGCTTCGAACTCATTTTAGCCCAGAAATCCTGAAATCTGCAACACCCCCTGCACACGCACACATCGGTGTTGGCGTGAAACCAACCAAAGAGATTTTGATAACCAATTCCATGATTTCCTTATAAACATGATTTCAATTCATGTTTTGAACGACATGGGACAATTGTCACACCCCCAAAATACCAGAGTATAATAGCCACATGGGAGTGATGACGTCATTATTATCATACCATAAGAATATAAAGAACGACCTCTAAATGAGACGTTCAAAAAAATTGATCACTTACATTTAATAGACATAAAAATATTTAGACATCGCAGAAGCATAAAATCTACTCACAAGTGAAATACATAGTTCTTAAAAGTTACAAATGATCATAGTTCGAATACTAGATAGATTGTAATGGATGAGACCTCAATTAGCACCTTCGTTCTTAACACCTAAGAAAAACATTGCTAAAGTGTCAACATAAAGTTGGTGACTTCATAGGTTTATTTAAGTAGTAATGTTTAATGAACCACAAGATGTATCCACATGTGACAATATAACAAATAAAAAGTCACATAAAAATGCATTTACTATTGTTTAAGCTCATGACACCGAAGCATTAACAAATAGCCAACAATGAATGCCCATGCAAGTATCTAACTCGGGACACTCGTAATCTGACTCAAATGAAACTGCATCTACTTGACTAATGTCAGTCTAAGTTGGACAGGGGTGTCGTGTAACACCCCATTTTGGTAAATGGTATGTCACGCGTGATTATGGCGTTTCATCAAAGCATACAAGGTAGATATCTTAAAAACATTAAATGACCATGAATGGAAATACCGGAAACAAACATCGGTAGTCCAAGTATAAGCTCATCACACACAAACATAAGTACTGAAATGGAAAAGGACTAAACAATGTCCAAAGGAATAAGTAGCAAAATGTATGACGAAATGCATAAAGTAGAGAAGGCTAGATAGCTTCCAATCCATATGCACGTATGCTTAAAGTCTACGAGCGCCCTTGAGTACCTGCCGTTTAGGAACATGAAAGGAAAACGGTCGAGCATAACGCCCAGTGAACGGATATACAAGTATAGCATGGAATAACATAAGCATAAAAGAATAATAGCAGCGGAAATGTATAAGTCCTAAGTAACCTGGTAACATGTTCATAAAACTGGTTTTATAGTTTGAAAAGACTTATGTTTTTATGTAAAATTTTTATTAATTAGCCACTAGCCCATATAGGTCATGAGGTTCCACCGTGCATGAATACTAGGGGAGACCTCGTCATGCAATTAGAGGGGTTGCCTCTAATTAAATAGTCTGGGTAGGAAGGATCAACTCCTAGTGAAGGACGCAAGGCACACATCGCATTCACTCTGGTAATACTGGTAAAACATGTAACTAGGATGCACCTATACGCCCCACATGATAATATAATATAATGGCCAAAACTGTAAAGGGACGCCATGAGCAATCACTTCGACGTGGGGAAGTCATAACACTGGTGCCTCCAGTGTTATGGTTATGGTACCTCCATAACTAGGTGAGACTGGTCATGCGTGTATATGGCTTAGGCTCTTAAACTAACATAAGTAATCAAACATATAAAACGAATATTGGGAAAACAGTTGGTTGCAAACGGGGAATCCTAATAAGGAAAGAATGTCCATACTGAAGGACGGGAAATCTGTACCTTGTGTCCATTGAACGAAGAAGATGAAAGAATGAAATTCTCACTAATGCTACATAAATAGGGGACATGTATAAGTATTCTGTTTACTGAGTACGTAACTGATTATATCATGTCTTAGCTTGTTTTATATGTTCTTGTCTTGTTTTACTGATTTTAATGTTATACTGTGTTTATCATGTATTCTATGTATTCTGGTTAAGTATTATCTTGTATTCTTGTATTATTATACTTGTTGTGTAATAGTAAGTAATATTCTAAAAATAGCATGTTTCCTAAAATAGAAAGTTTCCAAAATTAAATTAGCTTCTAAAAATAGATCAGTTTCTAAAAACAGTAAGTTTCCTGAAATAGAAAGTTTCCATATTTAGAAATAAGCTGGATTAATAAGCTAATAATATAAGCTTAAGTTTACTGGTTAAATATCATAAGTCATGTAATTATTGTATAGTTTATTAATAATATCATGTTAATTAAATAAACTATAGGTTATACGATTTAATTAAATATAAGCATGATTTAATTAAATTAAGGTGTATAAAATACTTAGGTTAAACATGTATTAATATTATATTAATTTTAACCTAAGTCATGTTTATTAATTAATTATATTCCATGTTTTAAATAATTAATTAATACTATAGTCTAAATTAAATAAATAAGATACTTAGGTTAAAACATGTATTATTTCATAAATAATAATAACCTAAGTCCATATTTAATTAAATTAATCATTAGTCATGCTTTAATTAATTTAATTTTCTTGCTAAAATAATATAACTTGTAAAAATAATAACTTGTAAAAATTAGTCGTGAACCGGACCCGTGTTTTTAATTTAGACTTATCGTGAAACGGACCGAATTCCCTATGAACCGGACCAAACAAACACCCCCTTAGCAGTGGTGAACCGGCTCGGCCGGTTGCCACTGCTGGTTCATAAAATGCCACCGGTAGTTAGCCGATGGTTGCCCCTGGTTTGCCTCGGCTAGCCACCGAACACACAAGATTCCCACCGGCAATTAGCCGGTGGTCCCCCTGCTGCTGCGTCCATTCCCCCTGCTTGACCAAAACAGCCACCGGCTTAAGCCGGTGGTGTTTCTTGCTGCTGCGCCGAGACCAAGAAAACCGCAAGGCCACCCCGACTTGCGTCGGGGTCCTTGATCTTTGTTGCCGAGACACCACAGCCCACACCGAGACCACAGGGTCTCGGTTGGTGGTGATACAACGACCACCTAGAGCTTCGGCTCTCGGTTCTTGCGTCGGCCAAACCAAAACCCGAACCAATTCCCATTCTTTTTAATACCCCATGATTCTAACATGTTTTATTACTTGTTTTTAATAATCCCCATGTTCACGTGTTCTTGATTTAATTAAAAAGAATAAAAGAAAAGGAATTAAAGGTTTACCGAGTGCGTGAATCAAACGAGAACAATGACACGAACACTAGCACTTTTTTTTAATTACCATGATCAAACAACCACCCTTGTGGTGTTCCTTTAGGCCGGCGGCAAGAGAGAAACAAGGAAGAGGGCTAGGGTTTTTATTTTTGTGAAAACTCTGTAAAATTATGTCTGTGTTTTTTCCCTTTTTGTTATTTAGTTAAAATCAACTGGGCTGGGCCCTTTTGTCCTTCCTTGTCCGCGGCTAAGAGGCCCCAAAAGGCCTTGATGGGCCTTTTTCATGTTTAACCAAATTACGTGTTCGTTTGTTAGTATTTTCGTGTTAGTTCGTAATTTATTATTCGTGTTATAATAAATACTTGTACGTAATCGATATTTATCGTCTAATAATAAATATACACGTAGTTACATGTTCATGATTTAATGTTCATGATTTCATATTCGTGATTATAATAATTATGGTTAATAATTATCGTGTACTATCACATACTTAATACTTATCGTGCAATAACACGTACGTAATTTCTGTAATTAATATTCGTGACACGTGTTCGTGCTATAAAAGGAAAGTTTTAGTTTGTACATATGTTTACTAAGTGTACTGTTCATGGTAAAAGTATGCGGGTTTTACAACTCTTCCCCTCTAAAAAGAATAATTCGTCCCCGAATTATAGATAAAGTAAACTGGAAGAGGAACATACCCGAACTCAAAACTTGAAATGAGGGTAAGAGGCCCGGATAGACTCCTATGTTTCCCAAGTGGCTTCCCACTCGGTATGATCCCTCTAAAGGATTTTGACGAATGGAATCGTCTTCTTCCTCATGACTCGTTCTTGTCTGTCAAGAACTCGCGGGGGTTCCTCTATGAAGGTAAGATCTTCACGAATCTGTTCCAGTGGATACGAAACCGTGTGAAGGGTATGATAATTGTACCCTCTGAGTAAGGACACATGGAAAACGTCATGGACGTGAGAAAGCTGCGGAGGTAACGCTAAACGGTAAGATACTTCACCGACTCTCTCGATGATATCAAACGGTCTGATGAATCGAGGATTGAGTTTCCCTTTGATTCCAAAACGTCTAACACCGCGCGCTGGTGATACCTTAAGAAAGACATTCTGACGCTGAAATGTAAGTCCCTATGATGCTTGTCAGCATAACTCTTCTGACGTGCACGAGCTTCTTGTAATTTCGCCTTAGCTACAACAACCTTCTCTTTGGTCAACTCTATCATCTCCAGTCCTTCTAGTGTTTGCTCACCAACCTGATCCCAGCAGATTGGGGCGCGACACTTTCTGCCATACAACATCTCAAACGGTGCATACTTAATGCTGGTGTGCCAACTGTTGTATGCAAACTCTACCAAGCAGATATAATCATCCCAATATCTTGTCCACTCCAATGCACATGCTCGGAGCATGTCTTCTAATGTCTGAATAGTTCGCTCTGACTGTCCGTCTGTTTGTGGATGAAAGCAGTGCTAAGCTTAAGTTTTATACCCCAAGCTTTCTACAGACTTCTCCAAAATCGCGAAGTAAACCGAGGATCTCTGTCCGAGATGATACTGGATGGAGCACCATGAAGTCTCATGATCTCCTTCTTGTAAGTATCGGTGAGTTTGCTAACCGGATCATCCTTACGGATCGGTAAGAAATGAGCTGACTTAGTAAGTCGATAAACGATAACCCAAATCGCATCATGCTTCCTCTTTGTCTACGGAATACCGGTAACAAAATCCATGGTGATCTTGTCCTACTTCCACTCTGGAATGTCTAACGGTTGTAGTAGACCACTAGACCGCTGATGCTCGATCTTAACCTGCTGGCAGGTAAGACATTTGGAGACATAAGTAGCAACATCCTGTTTCATACCACTCCACCAAAAGTACTGCTTGATGTCGTGGTACATCTTGGTCGAACCAGGATGAATGGAGAATGGGGAGCTATGAGCTTCCGCAAATAACACTTCCCTGAGTGTAAGATCATCAGGAACACAAAGTCTGGTGCCCTGCCATAAGATATCGTCGTCATCCAACCGAAACTCCGTCTGCTGCTCCATGTTCTGAATGATTGCCCAAATTTCACCATCATCCTTCTGAGCTTCCTTGATACTAGAGAGTAATTCAGGTTCCACTCTAAGATTAGCCCAGTAACCGTGCAGCCCACGTACCATGATCTCAATGTCTAGTCGCTCCAAGTCTTTTATAATCTCTTCCTCTATCTTGATGTTGTGATCATACCCGACTTTCTACTAAGAGCATCTGCCACTACATTCGCCTTACCGGGATGCTACTACAGATTAATGTCATAATCCTTCAACAGCTCTAACCATCTTTTCTGCCTCATGTTGAGCTCACGTTGAGTGAAGATGTATTTCAGGCTCTTGTGATCTGTGAAGATATCACATGATTCGCCATACAAGTAGTGCCTCCATATCTTCAGTTCAAACACGACTGCTGCAAGTTCCAAGTCATGCGTAGGGTAGTTCTCCTCATAAGGCTTAAGCTGTCGTGATGCGTAAGCAATCACTTTCCCATGTTGCATGAGAACATAGCCAAGTCCCTTCCCTGAAGCATCACTGTTGATTTGAAATCCACCTGTACCAGATGGGAGAGTAAGAATCGGTGCAAATACCAGCCTCTCCTTTAGGTCTTCAAAGCTCTTCTCTCTTTCTTCAGTCCAAACGAATTTCTCCCCTTTTCGCATCAGTTTGGTCAATGGCAGTGCTAAACGGGAAAAGTTCTCTACGAACCTATAGTAGTAACCAGCTAATCCTAGGAAACTGTGAACTTCAGTCGCTGATGTCGGTCTTGGACACTTGGTAATAGCCTCAACCTTTGTTGAATCCATGGTTATTCCTTCTGTTGATACAATGTGGCCTAGGAACGCCACCTTGTCTAACCAGAATTCACACTTGGAGAATTTAGCATACAGCTGCTTCTTGCGAAGTATCTGTAATACAGTACGAAGATGGTCTTCGTGTTCCTCCTTTGACTTAGAGAAAATCAGAATATCGTCAATGAAGACAATGACGAACTTTTCCAGGAACTCTTGGAAGATACGGTTCATCAGGTCCATGAAAACCGTTGGAGCATTGGTAAGGCCAAATGGCATAACTACAAATTCGTAGTGCCCATAACGTGTACGGAAAGCAGTCTTAGCGATGTCCTGCTCTTTAACCCGTAACTGATGATAGCCCGACCTCAGATCAATCTTGGAGAAATGTTTGGCCCCTTGGAGTTGGTCAAACAAGTCATCAATGGGTGGTAACGGATATCTATTCTTGATGGTGATCTTGTTAAGTTCACGATAATCTATGTAGAGACGCATACTGCCGTCCTTCTTCTTTACGAATAGAACCGGTGCGCCCCATGGAGAAGCACTAGGTCGAATGGAACCGCGTTCCAACAGTTCCTGCAGTTGTTCCTTTAACTCCTTCAGCTCTATAGGATCCATGCAATAAGGAGCCTTAGAAATTGGCTCAGCTCCTAGGATGAGCTCAATATTAAACTCCACTTCACGAGCAGGTGGTATGCCTGGAAGTTCTTTTGGAAACACGTCTGGGAATTCTAACACAATCGGCTAATTCTAGATAGATGGAGATTCAGTCTCCAAATCATGAACAGTAGCTAGATAGCCCTCGCAACCATGTGACAGTAGTGCACGTACTTGTAAGGTTGAAATTATTTGTACAGTCCTTCCGGGTATGAAACCATTGTGAATGTACTCTGGTGCATTTACATCACCGAAGATGACCCGATATGAATGGCAGTCAATGGTGGCATGATGTTTGGATAGCCAGTCCATGCCTAATATCATGTCAAAATCGCACATATCCAATGGAAGTGCGTCAACTGGGCGAATCTTATCGTCAAACTAGAGGGGAAGTCTCTTGTACCCATGCGTTATGCGTACAGAGTCTCTTAAGGGAGTGGAAATGTTTAATACATTCTCTAATGGCATAGGGGATATGTAAAACCCGCATGTGTTTACCATGAATAGTACCCCTTAAGATCGTACGTATATGATTAGAACTTTCCTTTTTAAACATGTTTACGTTTCACGTATAAGAATTACGAGTATTACGTACGTGTTAGAACACGATAAGTATTTATTACGTATGAACACACGATAATTATTCCAATAATAATTATAAACACGAGCATGCGATCATGAAATCATGAACGTAATTTAAACACGAGCTAATATTAATTACGTATATATATTTATCACGAACTAATATTATTTACGTATATATATTTATTACGAACACGAATAAATATATTAAGTCACGGTTAATAATTAATTAGAACACGTAAAACACGAACACGATAAAACACGAGAACACACTATAATATTTAGACTCGAGAAAAGTACGGGTTACCCCATGTGGGCCCCATACCACGAAATTAGGAAGAAGAAATTGGCTTAGCCCATGCAAAATTAACTAACTAGGAAAAAGGGGTAAAACATGTTCATTATTTACAAAATATTGAAAATAAGAAAAACCCTAATTCCTTCTTCCTCCTCCTTTTGGCCGCCACCTTAAAACACCATAGAGGGGTGTTCGGGTTGATTTTGATCTTGGAAATCTTGCAAGCATTCATGTATGTTTAATAAATGAGATTTTACTAGGTTAACAATTCGTTTCTCGGTATCTTCTCGAATTGATTTCCGGTTAATTGTGCGAGATTAGTTGTTCTTGGTGGAACAAAAAGGGAATGGTCGTTGTCTAAAACTAATGAAAAAATAAAGACTTGAGACAAATAAAATAAAGACGGTAAAAAGAAATACTGAAAGATAAAAACTTAACAAAAAGTAAATGACGAGAAATTAAAAGGGAAATAAAGTAAATGACGCAAACTAAAACTTGACAAAACGTAAATTAAAAACTTGAAAATAAAATACTTTAAGAATTAAACTAAGAAACGACAAATTAAAATAAAGCTTAAGAAAAATAAGACGAAACAATTAAAATAAAGCTAAATAAAAATGGCGGGAAAAATAAGTTTAAAAATAAAATTGGACAAAAATGACATAATTTCGCAATTAATAAAAATATGAATTAATTTTGCAATTTAAACCCAAGATTTCGCAATTATGTCAAAATTGACATAACTCCGCAATTAGCAAAAGACACAATTTCGCAATTGCTAGAAAATGAAAGATTTCGCAGTGTTGCACAATGTCGCAATAGTGCACAATGTCGCAATAATTGCACAATGTCGCAATAGTGCACAATGTCGCAATAATTGCACAATGTCGCAATAGTGCACAATGTCGCAATAATTGCACAATGTCGCAATAATTGCACAATGTCGCAATAATTGCAAAATCGAATCAGATTTCACAATATTAAAAAAACAATGATTTCGCAACTTTGTAAAGGATTCAATTTCGCAATTATGGAAGAATTGCGAAATTGAATCAGGACACAATTTCGCAATTATGGACAATTGCAAAATCGAATCAGCTTTTCCTAAAAACTAGGAAAACGTAAAAGTACGAGATTAAGCACTAAAATCTTAATTTTTTAAGCACAATAAGCAAAATAAAACACCAATAAGCTACCAATAAGCTAGAGAGAAGGTTAAAACTCATAAAAACATCAAAAGAAACACACGAAAATTAAAAGCTTTGAACTTTATGTAAAAACTTGATGAAAAAGATTATGAAAACAATAACGTGATTAACAAGAAAGATTAAAAAGATTAAATTTAAAACAAGATTAAGCGTAAAAGTAAAGATTCAATTAAAAACAAGAAAGGAAGATGAAAGATTAAAGTTCTAGTGAGACAAACTGTCATGATATGAGTGTATTTACCCATATCATTTGTAGCTTAAAACAATGAAATTATGCTCATAATGTATCAAATATGCCTTTTGTTTGTATATTTCTTGTTTCATGTGTGTAGGTACCCAAGTTCGCGAAAATCGGCAAAAACCGACACGAAATTGATGAAAAAGATCGAGGAAGCCAAAACCGAGCTCAACTTTAGAGGATTATATCATTTATCAAGTTAACGGACCAAGTGGGTCCCACAATAGGGTAAATGGGCTCAAAAGCCCATTTATGATTCAAGGTTAAACTTATTTGTTGGTGGAAATCCATTAGGCCCAAGAGTGAATTTAATTTACACGGATGGTGCATGTTGGGCCAAAAGCCCAAATCTCCACAAAGTTGGCAACGAATCATGGGCTTCTAGGGCTACGTTTGTTTTTTTTACACATTATACTTCTCACAATAAAAACCAACCCTTACACGTTTCATTATCACCCATTCATATAAAATAAAATAACCGACCCCCACCCCA
This sequence comes from Glebionis coronaria, assembly GCA_025667525.1. Classification (NCBI taxonomy): domain Eukaryota; kingdom Viridiplantae; phylum Streptophyta; class Magnoliopsida; order Asterales; family Asteraceae; genus Glebionis; species Glebionis coronaria. The sequence continues at coordinate 159,949,956 of CM046881.1, read as the reverse complement.
CTCAGTCATAAATAAACCCACACGTTTATTTATTCTCACCCACACAAATTTTATATTTACTTCGTTACAAACGAAGTTTCACTTTTCTTCTCCATCTCACTTTTCTTCCTCACACAAAAAAAACCTGTAAAATTACTGTGCATCAAACCCTAGCCAGTAAAAAGTTCTTATTACAAAGGGCTTTTTACTTATTTGATTAATTCATACCATGGGGAATAAAACCCCCATGGTTTAAGGAAGAGAAAGACTGGAACGATTATGCTACGTGGAAGATTTTAATTGGTCTCAACAGCTCACCCATCAAATTCCACCAATCAAAACCCAAAGAAGAAACACAACTAGCACACGGATGCCATGTTGGCGATCCGTGTGCTATTCACAGCCATCCGATTAATAAAGAGAGAGAAGAAGGAAGATCAAGGGCCAAGATTAAGGAAGAATACTCTTCACAAGATCCGAATATCCGCTCCTCAGCAAGCCTTGGGAGGCTATAAAAACCCCCATTATTTCCTTGTAAAATCATCCTTACTTTTACTTTAGTGTTACTCTGTAGAAATAGTTTTAGGAATAATTGTTGTATTTCTCTTTAAGCTTTGTAATGTTCTTGAAAATTAATGAAAGATTAGCTATTTTAATTTAATTCGAGTCTCGTTCCTTTTATTTTGGCTGTTAAAAATTGATTTTATGAATTAATCTTTTAACTATTTTACAAAGGGTAATTGTGAGATGTTAATTATAAACTAATTAATAGTTTATAATTAATGTTTAAAGTTTAAGTTTGGATAAAAATTTTCCCCACTGGAAAAGTGTAAAAGAATCTGCTTGGTTCGATTGTGATAATGGTCCGATTGTTTGATGGTCATGGTGAACGGTGGTGTTGATTAAGGTTCATAGGATGCTCAGCGCACTCCTACGTCTCAAAGGTTTCGACAAAAGGTGCTCATTTTCTTTTATTTCAATGTTTATAGTTTAGATTTTGTTTGAATGTTTGTTTGTTTTGGATTCTTGATTAATTCGAGTATGATGTTACTGTTTAGATGATAAGTGTATTGAGTTTATTTGTTAGATATGTATATTGTTTATCTGTGCGAGTTTAAATTTTTACTGAAACCTTTTTAATTTGTTAAGCTGGTTTAATTCATGATTGGATCTGTTTCACTGTTTCGATTAACTGAGGTTGTATTTGTAGGAATTTGCTTGCACTAATAATCGATGAAATATTTTGTAGTTTAGAATTATGGCTCATGGTGATTGATTTCCTTTATTTTGTTACTTTGAGTTTAAGTTAATCTGTATTACGCTTTCGTTCAGGCTAATATTGTTAATCTTATAGTCTGCTGATGAATTTGCATACTGTGTTGAGCTATATGCATTTTTCTAAGTCTGCTGACCTAATTTGAGGAGTTTAATTCGTTGATTTTACTGATGAATCTGATTGTTTTAGATTATTGTTTTTGTTTAGTCTTATTAGTTGAACTACTGGATAGACTTTAGGTTTTTACTTATTTGAGTTGAATTGTTTAATTTGTATTGATTAAACTGCCTTTGTCTGATTAGATTTTTAGCTATAATTTTGCTGTTATTTTCCTAGTTTGCTGAGAAGATTTTGCCTGCTTATATTGTTAATTCATTCTGTTTGTTTGATTTGTTAAGATTACTTTTAGCTTATCAGATTTACTGATCTGATAAGCACACAAAAAGCTGTTTCCTGACAGTAAATAAGCTAATAAGCTTACCATAGTCTTTCCTAAGACTACTGTTTGTAATCTGTCAAAAAGATTAATTCACGAAAATTATGTCTCGTGGGGGTTTCGAACTCGAGACTTCCTGCTTATAGGTCTAGTGTGATAACCATATGAGCTCAAGGCTCTTTTGAGTTTCTTTTCCTTTATTTCATTTATATAGTCATTTTCTAACTGCCTGTTATTTGCTTTAGTTTTAAGTCGTGTTTTATCTTTTATAACTTTTGAATCTTAATTAGAGTAATTCTAAAAAAATAAGTAGTTTAAAAAAAATAATAATTAAAAAAATGTTTTTTTATTTACTTAAAAAGTTTAATTAAATAGATTTTTATAATTTTAGTTTAAAATTAAATTAGTTTCTAAATAAATTTATTTTAAGTGAATTTTTAATATAGCTATTAGTTTATAAAGTAAATTAGTTTAAAAGTTGTTATAATTAAATAGATTAATTTTTAATAGAAAATTAAATAGATTAATTTTTTTTTAAGATTTTTAATTAGTTTAATTTTTAAATTAGTGTTTTAATTTTTAAGTAATTAATTGAGTGTAGATTTTTTTTAAATAGGCGGGGTTTACGATTCATGCACTTTAAGTTAATTTTAAATAGCTTAAAATTCGTAGATTTTAATTGTAGTTTAAAAACCACAAACCAATTCAAATCGATTGTCCAAATCAAAACGAAACGTCTCAAATTCATAAGATCTTCGTGTACAACGAACTCGACTCACTCACGTGTTTAATTGAATTCGTCATTGGTATTATTAGTCTATTACTTTTTCCTAAAGGTAATTTTATAATTTACCCTATAACGTATATCAAATAAATTACTATACACATCCACTCACATAAAAAATTTTGGCGCCGCTGCCGGGGATCTTGTGTACGATTCGCTTTTGTGGAGATTTGTTGATCGTGGATTTGAAGACCCTTTCCGTCCTCGGAAAGTTTTGTTATTTTTCTATTATATAGTATGTATCGTTTTTCTCGTTTTTTGTGAATAATATATTGTATTACGTAGAACAATAATTTTACATATTTTTCAAATAAGCCTTAGTTGGGATTTCATCACCTAGCTATTGTATTCGAACCCAAAACAAAAATAAAGGCAAAATAGATAAATACTAATAAGAAGTTTGAACTCGATTTATACAAACTATAAGGTGGGTATAAGGCGACGTGCTATAAAAGGCTGTCTAAGGAAAAAGGTTTTTAAGTGCTTAGTGCCACCTCGTTTCCCCGCTTGCTTGTGCGTATATTGAGAGGGACAACCTATTATTGGTTTGCCGACTCAAGTAGTAATAAATCTTATTTTTTGTTGTTTACTTATTGAACCTCGAGACGTTTAGGTTTTCACCTATCGTTTCAAAGTTGACCGAGGGTAATTTACTTCCATAGTAGTTATCCTTATTCCTTGTTTTTATCGATCATTATTGATTGAGCAATACCAAATAAAATACCAAAAATAATCTTCTTCTTGTCTAATTTCTTTTCTTCAATCCTCTAAATTCTCGTCTTTGTAGTGTATGCAATTACGTTCTTCTCGTCTTGTGATTGATTTAAATAGGCTTGAAAATATTCCTCGTAGAAATAGAAATCGTCAACAACGAATAGTGGAACCCGAGATTCCACCTATTGTTGTAGAGATGGCCGATAACCGAACAATGGAGGAATTGCTCCGTGCACCCACCGAAGGGTATGGGGAAGCAATCGTTGTGTCGGCTATTTTGGCGGATCATTTTGAGATTAAGACCGGTCTTTTATCACTCATTCGTGCCGACCAATTTCGTGGCAATGAGGCCGATAGCCCGCATTCTCACATTCGTAATTTTAATCGAATTACCTCAACTCTCAAGTTTAGAGATGTGCCGAATGACGTGATTAAGCTCATGCTTTTTCCGTACTCGCTCGAGGGTAATGCTAAGCTTTGGTATGAGAAAGAACCACCGGGTTCGATTTTAACTTGGGATGATTTAGTGTCAGAGTTTATGAATTATTTCTTTCCACCGTCCAAGACAACACATTTTAAGAATGAGATCACTAGATTTGAACAAAAAGTGCATGAATCGTTTGGGGTTGCTTGGGAAAGATTTAAAGATTTGTTGAGACAATGTCCACACCACGGTTTCTCGGAATTGCATCAAATTAATACTTTTTATAATGGGCTTAATATGATTGAACAAGATTCTTTAAATGCCGCCGCGGGTGGTAATCTTTTAAGAAAAACACCGAGAGACGCGTGGAGAATAATTGAGGATAAGTCTAGAGCACAATATTTACGAAACACATTGGTTGTTTCCAATGTGAATTCATCTAATCACGAGATTGCTAGATTGGACTCTAAGATTGATAGTGGATTTGCGACTTTGTTGAGTGAGATTAGGAAGAATCCTCATGGATCGATTAATATGATTGAGAATGTTTGTGTATCATGTGGTGGAGCACATCCTAATTATGCTTGTTTAAACACGGGTTTTGATCAATCTAGTGCTTTTGCCGCGACGGGAACTTATGGCTCCAACGGTCAAGTTCCTCATCAAAATCATGTTTCTCCACCGGGTTTTCCACCGGTTCAAAATAGGTACAACAATGGAAACAATGGGAATAATTTTAACCGTGGTAACCAAGGGAATTATAGTCAAGGAAATGGGTTTAATGCTAATCAAAACAATCAAGGTTTTCAAGGGAATAATCAAAATGATTTGTCAAGCTACATTAAAACGAATGAGGCAAATTTGAAAGCTTTTCAAAACAACATTCAAGGACAAATGGCAACTTTGAAAAACGAGTTTCAAAATACGATTAAAGGGCAAAACAATAAGATTGAGCTTAATCAACAAAGAATTGAACAAAGATTTGAGCAAATGTTTGAACAAAGTCAAAATCGTATGCAACAAAGTATGGAACAAGGTCAAAATAAATTGCTTTCAATGTTTGAATCTTTTATGACCAAACCTTCCTCGTCTTCGGGTGGCTTACCTAGTAACACCATTCCAAACCCGAAGGGTGAGATGAAAGCTATAACCACACGTAGTGGGAAAGCTTTAGACGGACCTTTGCTTCCACATGTGAGTACCTCTACGGTGAGGGAAGTGGAGCAAGAACCCGAGGTGGTTAAAGAAAAGGAAATTCCTATTCCACCAAAGGTAAACCAATTGCCTATTCCGGAACCCGAGCTTCCGAAGACTAAACCCACACTACCCTACCCTTCGAGACTTAACCAAGAGAAGCTCCGCGAAAAGTCCAATGCTCAAATGGCTACTTTTTTAGAGATGTTTAAGAATATGCATATTAATGTTAGTTTCGCGGATGCATTGCTTCACATGCCTAAGTTTGCTTCGACAATTAAGAGATTGATAAATGATAAAGGGAAATTGGTTGAAGTGTCTACATCTTTAGATGCTAATTGTTCAGCGGTTCTTACACAAAAGCTTCCCAAAAAGCTTGGATACCCGGGCAAGTTTGTGATACCATGTGATTTCCCTAATATGGAAGAATGCTTAGCTTTAGCCGATCTTGGTGCTAGCATTAATTTGATGCCTCTTTCCGTGTGGAAAAGGTTATCACTTCCCGAGCTTACACCTACTAAGATGACTCTCGAGCTAGCGGATCGATCGATCGCCTTACCAAAAGGTATAGCCGAGGACGTGTTTGTCAAGGTAGGGAAACTCGTCTTTCCAACGGACTTTGTGGTTTGCGATTATCCCGAAGATTCTCGTGTACCACTAATTTTGGGAAGACCGTTTTTGATGACGGCTAGTGCTTTAGTTGACATGAAAGCGGGGAAATTGACTTTAAGAGTTGATGAGGAACATATCACGTTTGATATTAGTCATATCTCGAAATTTTCTTCCAAGTACTACGAGGAATCAATTAATCAAATCGATTTGATTGATGTTACTTGTGAAGAATATTCTCAAGAAGTTCTTGGATTCTCGGCTTCTTCTAAGAGTAGCAATCCCACTTCTTCGAATCCTATTATCTCTTTGGCTAAGCCTTCACTCACTCCATTTGAGGGAGGTGACTTCGTTCTTGAAGAGCTTGAGAATAATGGTTATTCAAAAATCGAGAAGGAAATTGATGATTACCTTAGCACACCGTTTGATCCTAGTGAGTTTGATAGTGAGAATTTTGATCTCGAGGGAGATATTGCGTTGATTGAAAAATTGTTGAATATGGATCCTTTTGAATCTCCACCTATGGATTTAAAAGTTGTGAATGAAAATGAGACTAAAGTGAAAACATCTATTGAGGAAGCACCCGAATTAGACCTTAAGGAATTACCCACTCATTTGGAGTATGCTTTTCTTGAAGGAACGGATAAGTTACCGGTAATTATTGTTAAGGGATTAAAGGAAAATGAAAAGGATGAGCTTATTAAAGTGCTTAAGAAACATAAACGGGCCATTGCATGGAAAATCTCCGACATTAAGGGTATAGATCCAAAATTTTGTACTCATAAAATTCTAATGGAGGATGATTATAAACCCGCTATCCAACATCAAAGAAGGGTCAATCCAAAGATTCATGAGGTGATCAAAAAGGAAGTCAATAAACTTCTAGACGCCAGAATGATCTACCCTATCTCGGATAGTCCATGGGTTAGCCCCGTGCATTGTGTTCCAAAGAAAGGAGGAATGACGGTTGTTACTAATGAGGATAATGAATTGATTCCTACTAGACTTGTGACCGGTCGGCGTGTTTGTATTGACTATAGAAAACTTAATGATGCCACTAGGAAGGATCATTTTCCATTACCTTTTATGGATCAAATGTTAGAGAGACTAGCGGGTAATGAATTCTATTGCTTTTTGGATGGATTTTCCGGCTATTTCCAAATCCCCATTGACCCTCGTGATCAAGAAAAGACCACATTCACTTGTCCTTATGGAACATTTGCCTATCGTCGCATGCCTTTTGGAATATGCAATGCTCCGGGGACGTTCCAAAGGTGCATGATGGCCATTTTCCATGATATGATCGAGAAAACCATGGAAGTCTTCATGGATGACTTTTCGGTTTTTGGGGAATCCTTCACTTCATGTCTCTTTAACCTTGAAAGAATGTTGCAACATTGTGAGGAAACAAATCTTGTGCTTAATTATGAGAAATGTCACTTCATGTGCAAAGAGGGAATTGTGTTAGGTCATAAGATCTCTAAGGCCGGTATTGAGGTTGATAGGGCTAAAATTGACGTGATTGCCAAATTGCCTCCACCCACCACCGTTAAGGGAGTAAGGAGTTTTCTCGGCCATGCCGGCTTCTATCGTCGTTTTATACAAGACTTCTCTAAGATAGCTCGGCCTATGACCCATCTTTTGGAAAAAGAGACTCCTTTCATCTTTTCGGATGAGTGTATTCAAGCCTTTGAGATGCTTAAAAAGAAGTTAACCGAATCTCCAATCTTAGTTGCCCCGGATTGGGATTTACCTTTTGAAATTATGTGTGATGCTAGTGATTCTGCGGTAGGTGCAGTTTTGGGGCAACGTAAGCTAAAACACTTCTTGTCTATACACTATGCAAGTAAGACTATGACGGATGCTCAAACAAAGTACACTACAACAGAAAATGAGTTACTTGCCGTTGTGTATGCTTTTGAAAAGTTTAGACCATATCTCGTCTTGTCTCAAACCATAGTGTATACGGACCACTCGGCTATCAAATATCTTCTTAATAAACAAGATGCTAAGCCTAGGTTGCTCCGGTGGATTCTCCTCCTTCAAGAATTTAATGTCAAAATTCTAGACAAGAAAGGAGCCGAGAATCTTGTGGCCGATCATTTGTCTCGACTTGAGAATCCTCACCAAAGTGACCGAGAGAACAAGGAAATCAATGAAACATTTCCTCTCGAGACGCTTGGTATGATTGCTTTTCGTGGTGATGATAGTACCCCATGGTTTGCGGACATCGCAAATTACCATGCGGGGAAGTTTGTGATCAAGGGTATGTCGTCCCAACAAAAACGAAATTTTTTCAAGGATATTTCCTACTACTTTTGGGACGACCCCTATTTATTTCGTGTGTGCGTGGATCAAGTGATTCGTAGGTGCGTGTTTGGCAAAGAAGCTCAAGATATCCTTAAATCTTGTCATGAGGGACCCACCGGGGGACATCATGGTGCTAACGCCACCGCGAAGAAAGTCTTTGATACCGGCTTCTTTTGGCCTTCCATCTATCGTGATGCCCAAGACTTGATCAAGACTTGTGATGCTTGTCAACGTCAAGGAAAGAACTCACAAAGGGATGAAATGCCTCAAAACATTATTCAAGTTTGTGAAATCTTTGACATGTGGGGGATCGATTTTATGGGGCCATTTCCATCTTCGAAAGGAAACAAATACATTCTCGTAGCCGTGGACTATTTGTCTAGATGGGTCGAAGCTAAGGCTTTGCCCACAAATGATGCTCGAGTTGTGGTGAAATTTTTGAAACAACTCTTTGCTAGGTTTGGAACTCCGCGGGCTATTATAAGTGATCGTGGGACCCATTTTTGTAATGAACAATTTGAAAAAGTTCTAAATAAATATGGTGTCACTCATCAACTTTCTACGGCTTATCACCCTCAAACGAGTGGTCAAGTGGAGGTTTCAAACTGAGCTCTTAAAAGGATTTTGGAGCGTTCTATTGGAGAAAATCGCACTTCATGGTCGGATAAATTGGACGATGCATTGTGGGCTTTCCGTACGGCTTACAAGACGCCAATTGGTTGTAAACCATTTAGGTTGGTCTACGGAAAAGCATGCCACTTGCCAATTGAACTCGAACATAAGGCGTATTGGGCTCTTAAGCATTGTAACTTTGATTTGAGGACCGCGGGTGATCATCGCAAGGTTCAATTAAATGAACTAAGTGAATTAAGGGATCAAGCTTATGAACATTCTTTGATCTACAAAGAGAAGACTAAGAGGATTCATGACTCAAAGATCAAAAACCGCATTTTCAATGTTGGTGATCAAGTCCTCTTATTCAACTCTAGACTTAAGATTTTCTCGGGCAAGCTTAAATCCCGTTGGTCCGGAACATTCACCATTGCACAAGTTTTTTCTTATGGCACCGTGGAGCTAGCTCAAAAAGACGGGCCTAACTTTAAGGTGAATGGTCATCGTGTGAAACATTACTTTGGAGGGGACATACCTACGGAGGTTGTCCCGGATTTTCAAACTTTCCCTAAGGACCAATGAATGCGGGGATCGAGTCGAGCTCATGACTCGGTTAACAAAAACGAGGTGCCTTGTGGGGGAGTCCCATACATTCTATCTTCTTTCTATTTTCTAACACCTAATAAGGCTTGATCTTTCAAGCTCGTGCTCGTGTTTTGTTGTGTTGTGATCTTAGGTATGACCCTAATTTTTGAAGACTCTCGTGTTCGGTTTTTGCCGGTCCACTTGATCTTCCATTCTTTGAATGCCAAAAAGGGGCACACTTTCACTTTACCCTTGATTTTTATCGACTAACGTTTTATCTTGAGGCATAATTAATAAACGGCTTATAGATTTACGTGCTCTTTCCATGCTAGGAGTTTGCATTAGACTCTTCGTGTTTTAGCAAGGGGGTGTTACTCTTGAGCTAAGAAACATTGAGGACAATGTTTGGTTTTAGCATGGGGGAGTCAATCGATATAATCGCTTGCAATTGCTTTTGTCGTGTCCAAACGTAGTGTTTTTCTCATTTTTCAATAAAATTTTAAATTTTTTGTGTTATTTTTAAATAAATAAGTGTTTTTGACACGAATGTAGGCTTTCAATAAGAATAGTTTTTGACTCGACTTGGTTTTTAACCTTAGCTTTTCCTTAACGTATTTGAATTAAGTTTTGCTAGGCTATTATATAGGGAGCTTTAAAACGCGAAAGTCTTAATTCATACGAGTTAAGAACAAGAACTTTTCGCAAGCTCCTATAATTGATCCTAGAAAGTCGTCTATCAAGGGAACTTTAAAACGCAAATTCTAAAACTTGCAAAAGTATAAGAAGATGCAAGATCCTATAGATGACTTGAAAACCCAAAACTTTGATTTAATAGGCTAAGTATCCATTGATTTCATTCTTGGAATTTTACAATATGGAGAACAAGAGATGATAAAGCCAATTATAAGTTCGGTATTCTTTCGGGAATTTATGTGAGTTAATTATGAGCCTATTCTCCCATCACTTGTTAATAAATTTAATTACAATAAATAATGTTGAACGATTTGAAAAGTTACTTAGCTTCTAGCCCAAGATCGTTTAAAAGTTGCTCGGTATGGATTAAAGTTCATAGCCAAGGCATAACTTATTGAAGCGGGATGCGAAGATTGGCGAGTCCAAAAAGGTCCTAACAAGACATGAGGGCTATGTTTTATTGCTAAAGATCTCAAGTGATGTGAAGAATCATTTATCAAAAATCAATATGAAGGATCGAGACATACGACGAAAAGCAAAATACTCCCAAAAAGTCATGGAGAAGTCTATCCAAAAAGACCAAAATAAGGTATGAGGATAAATGAAGCCAAGTCCAAAAAGGAGGCGGATCGTTGTAAATCAAAATCCCAAGTAGAGATTGGAGAAAAATGAAGAAGTCGTGGTCCAAGTATGAATCTCTCAAAAATTCAAGTGAAGAAATATTATGGAAAGAAGACCATTATTTCATGAACGTCTCTCAAGGTTTGAAGTATAAAGTCATTGCCAAATATCGGTCCGAGAAAGGTCTCAAATCGCGAAGCAAGTTATGCCAAGATATGAACTTTATGAAGTCCCGAGAAGCAGTTTTAAAAGATTTTGTCCTTTAGCTAACTATTGATTAAATCGTTCACTTTATTTTCGGCCTAATAAACTATCGAAATAAGTCAACAATGCATCCTCGTGATCATTCAAGACAACAATAAAATATAAGAGAAACAATTAGAAATAAGGGAGTCTAAGTGATTAATTGGCCCACATGAGTTCGTGTTAGTCTACCAACTTATAATAACAATGATCTTGTTTTTGCACTTGGCATGGAAAAGTGAAAAGTCGAGGACGATGAATCTATTTGAGCTTTTATGATCCTTAAAGTTATTTTATGTCTTTGCAAAATAAAAAGTCAAAAGTTGAATAATGGTGTAGATATAGTTTTATTTTATCATTGCGTGAGGACACGGCAATTGCTTAGCATGGGGGAATTTGATATGAGTGTATTTACTCATATCATTTGTAGCTTAAAACAATGAAATTATGCTCATAATGTATCAAATATGCCTTTTGTTTGTATATTTCTTGTTTCATGTGTGTAGGTACCCAAGTTCGCGAAAATCGACAAAAACCGACACGAAATTGATGAAAAAGATCGAGGAAGCCAAAACCGAGCTCAACTTTAGAGGATTATATCATTTATCAAGTTAACGGACCAAGTGGGTCCCACAATAGGGTAAATGGGCTCAAAAGCCCATTTATGATTCAAGGTTAAACTTATTTGTTGGTGGAAATCCATTAGGCCTAAGAGTGAATTTAATTTACACGGATGGTGCATGTTGGCCAAAAGCCCAATTCTCCACAAAGTTGGCAACGAATCATGGGCTTCTAGGGCTACGTTTGTTTTTTTACACATTATACTTCTCACAATAAAAACCAACCCTTACACGTTTCATTATCACCCATTCATATTAAATAAAATAACCGACCCCCACCCCACTCAGTCATAAATAAACCCACACGTTTATTTATTCTCACCCACACACATTTTATATTTACTTCGTTACAAACGAAGTTTCACTTTTCTTCTCCATCTCACTTTTCTTCCTCACACAAAAAAACCTGTAAAATTACTGTGCATCAAACCCTAGCCAGTAAAAAGTTCTTATTACAAAGGGCTTTTTACTTATTTGATTAATTCATACCATGGGGAATAAAACCCCCATGGTTTAAGGAAGAGAAAGACTGGAACGATTATGCTACGTGGAAGATTTTAATTGGTCTCAACAGCTCACCCATCAAATTCCACCAATCAAAACCCAAAGAAGAAACACAACTAGCACACGGATGCCACGTTGGCGATCCGTGTGCTATTCACAGCCATCCGATTAATAAAGAGAGAGAAGAAGGAAGATCAAGGGCCAAGATTAAGGAAGAATATTCTTCACAAGATCCGAATATCCGCTCCTCAGCAAGCCTTGGGAGGCTATAAAAACCCCATTATTTCCTTGTAAAATCATCCTTACTTTTACTTTAGTGTTACTCTGTAGAAATAGTTTTAGGAATAATTGTTGTATTTCTCTTTAAGGTTTGTAATGTTCTTGAAAATTAATGATAGATTAGCTATTTTAATTTAATTCGAGTCTTGTTCCTTTTATTTTGGCTGTTAAAAATTGATTTTATGAATTAATCTTTTAACTATTTTACAAAGGGTAATTGTGAGATGTTAATTATAAACTAATTAATAATTTATAATTAATGTTTAATGTTTAAGTTTGGATAAAAATTTTCCCCACTGGAAAAGTTTAAAAGAATCTGCTTGGTTCGATTGTGATAATGGTCCGATTGTTTGATGGTCATGGTGAACGGTGGTGTTGATTAAGGTTCATAGGATGCTCAGCGCACTCCTACGTCTCAAAGGTTTCGACAAAAGGTGCTCAATTTCTTTTGTTTCAATGTTTATAGTTTAGATTTTGTTTGAATGTTTGTTTGTTTTGGATTCTTGATTAATTCGAGTATGATGTTACTGTTTAGATGATAAGTGTATTGAGTTTATTTGTTAGATATGTGTATTGTTTATCTGTGTGAGTTTAAATTTTTACTGAAACCTTTTTAATTTGTTAAGCTGGTTTAATTCATGATTGGATCTGTTTCACTGTTTCGATTAACTGAAGTTGTATTTGTAGGAATTTGCTTGCACTAATAATCGATGAAATATTTTGTAGTTTAGAATTATGTTTCATGGTGATTGATTTCCTTTATTTTGTTACTTTGAGTTTAAGTTAATCTGTATTACGCTTTCGTTCAGGCTAATATTGTTAATCTTATAGTCTGCTGATGATTTTGCATACTGTGTTGAGCTATATGTATTTTTCTAAGTCTGCTGACCTAATTTGAGGAGTTTAATTCGTTGATTTTACTGATGAATCTGATTGTTTTAGATTATTGTTTTTGTTTAGTCTTATTAGTTGAACTACTGGATAGACTTTAGGTTTTTACTTATTTGAGTTGAATTGTTTAATTTGTATTGATTAAACTGCCTTTGTCTGATTAGATTTTTAGCTATAATTTTGCTGTTATTTTCCTAGTTTGCTGAGAAGATTTTGCCTGCTTATATTGTTAATTCATTCTGTTTGTTTGATTTGTTAAGATTACTTTTAGCTTATCAGATTTACTGATCTGATAAGCACACAAAAAGCTGTTTCCTGACAGTAAATAAGCTAATAAGCTTACCATAGTCTTTCCTAAGACTACTATTTGTAATCTGTCAAAAAGATTAATTCACAAAAATTATGTCTCGTGGGGGTTTCGAACTCGAGACCTCCTGCTTATAGGTCTAGTGTGATAACCATATGAGCTCAAGGCTCTTTTGAGTTTCTTTTCCTTTAATTCATTTATATAGTCATTTTCTAACTGCCTGTTATTTGCTTTAGTTTTAAGTCATGTTTTATCTTTTATAACTTTTGAATCTTAATTAGTGTAATTCTAAAAAAATAAGTAGTTTAAAAAAAATAATAATAAAAAAAATGTTTTTTTTATTTACTTAAAAAGTTTAATTAAATAGATTTTTTTAATTTTAGTTTAAAAAAGTTGTTATAATTAAATAGATTAATTTTTAATAGAAAATTAAATAGATTATTTTTTTTTAAGATTTTTAATTAGTTTAATTTTTAAATTAGTGTTTTAATTTTTAAGTAATTAATTGAGTGTAGATTTTTTTAAATAGGCGGGGTTTACGATTCATGCACTTTAGGTTAATTTTAAATAGCTTAAAATTCTTAGATTTTAATTGTAGTTTAAAAACAACAAACCAATTCAAATCGATTGTCCAAATCAAAACGAAACGTCTCAAATTCATAAGATCTTCGTGTACAACGAACTCGACTCACTCACGTGTTTAATTGAATTCGTCATTGATATTATTAGTCTATTACTTTTTCCTAAAGGTAACTTTCTAATTTACCCTATAACGTATATCAAATAAATCACTATACACATCCACTCACATCATGTCACTTTCTCTCTCTAAAACTAAACTACTCCTACTCCTAAAACTAAAACTAACCAACCCTCCTAAATGAGTTTAGGAGGGTATATATAGGAAATGGGGAGGTGCATGTGTTGCCTCCTCTTTCTTTCTTTCTTCACGTCTTCTCGTCTTTTAAGTTCTTCGACTTTATCGACTTTGTCTCGGGATTAATTAAACTCGTCTTATAATTTATTTATTTATTAGACTCGAGCTCTTCGGCTTTTAGTAAACTTCCGTCTTTTGACTTTTTCTTCGATAAATCTTCAGAATTGGTCTTGGACTTCCGTTCTTTTTGCACTCTTGATTTCTTGACTTCGTCTTTCGTCTTTTTCTTCGATAAAAGCCCGTGAATGCCCGTGTTTTCTCCACTTTTCACCTTTTCGTCCTAAATTACAACAAAAACACAAACCACGCATAATTCCGACATAAATGACATAAAATACACGTTTTGGCTCGGTTATTATTGTAATTAAGTGGTAAAAGGATGGGTGTTTTCACACCTATCAAATCCCATACACTTAACCATTGCAATGTCCTCATGCAATGCATTAGTTACAAAGCACGATTACACTTTTCATCATAATCAATCCGTCTTGGCCTTTATTAAAGAGATAGAAAATTACGAAACAAGTAAAGAAATCAAAAACATACCTTCAGGTTTTGAAAATGTCATGAATGATCATCATCCTCAAGTTCTCACTTTCTCCAAACCAAGCTTAAAAACGAGATCATTGTTATTATAAGTTAGCAAACTAACACGAACTCATGTGGGCCAATTATTCACTTAGACTCCCTTATTCCTAGGTGTATCTCTTATATTTTATTTGTCTTGAATGATCACGAGGATGCATTGTTTGACTTATTTCGATAGTTATTTACGCCGAAAATAAAGTGGACGATTTAATCAATAGTTAGCTAAAGGACAAAATCTTTTAAAACTGCTTCTCGGGACCTCATAAAGTTCATATCTTGGCATAACTCGCTTCGCGATTTGAGACCTTTCTCGGACCGATATTTGGCAGCGACTTCATACTTCAAATCTTGAGAGACGTTCATGAAATAATGGTCTTCTCTTCATAATAGGAATTTCTTCACTTGAAATTTTGAGAGATTCTTCATATATGGACCACGACTTCTTCATTTTTCTCCAATCTTTATTTTGGACTTTGATATACAACGATCCGCCTCCTTTTTGGACTTGGATCTATTTATCCTCATACCTTGTTAGGGCCTTTTTGGATAGACTTCTCCATGATCTTTTGGGGGTACTTTCTTTTCGTCGTGTGTCTCGATCCTTCATATTGATCTTTGATAAATGATTCTTCACATCACTTGGGATCTTTAGCAACAAAATGTAGCCCTCATGCCTTGTTAGGGCCTTTTCGGACTCGCCAATCTTCGCATCCCGCTTCAATAAGTTTTGCCTTGGCTATGAACTCTAATCCATACCGAGCAACTTTTAAACGATCTTTGGCTAGAAGCTAAGTAACTTTTCAAATCGTACAACCTTATTTATTGCAGATAAATTTATTAACAAGCGATGGGAGAATAGGCTTATAATTAACTCACATAAATTCACGAAAGAATACTAAACTTATAATTGACTCTATCATCTCTCGTTCTCCACAGTTTAAAATCTCAAGGAATGAGACTCGTGGATGCTTAGCCTATTAAATCAAAGTTTTGGGTTTTCGAGTCGTCTATAGGATCTTGCAAACTCTTAGACTTTTTCAAGTTTAGAAATCGCATTTTAAAGTTCCCTTGATAAACGACTCTCTAGGATCAATTATAGGAACTTGCGAAAAGTTCTTGTTCTTAACCCGTGAGAGTTAAGACTTTCGCGTTTTATAGCTCCCTATATAAAAGCCTAGCAAAACTTGACTTAAACACGTTAAGGATACTAGCTAGAGTAAACTTAGATAAATAAACTCGGGTTGAGTCAAAAGATTCACAACGTTTGAAAATTAAAACCACTTTATTAAAAATTTATTCTAATAAGGAAAGAAAATAACTATACAAAGGTAAAAACAACTATACTACTAGGCGAAAATAGATTAAAAATTTTGAAAAATGTCGAAAAATCAAATTTTCCGGTTAAAATGAGGACAAATACAAGGAAAAGGCCACTTAACTTCGATAGAAGTCCCCCCTACACTTAATATAAACATTTTCCTCAATGTTTAAGCATGTGGGAGTAAACTCCCCTACACTTAGGACATTGTGCACTTTGTTTAAATCTCGCTAAGAAAGGGACAACTAAAGAGATTCCTATTTTAATATTGAGAAATATAAAATAGTGAATCGAAAAGAGTTTAGGATAGAACCGGGAAGAAGGGAACACGGAGTCACGGTTCGTCAAGAGTCATCAAGAGTGTGTCTTTGAAGCTCTAATCCCTGCACATCATAAGAAAGAAAGCAAGAAACACCAACGGGGCTCCCCCTACACTTATGGTAAAGATAGATAGATAATTGGGTTGCCTCCCAAAAAGCACCTTGTTTATATTAACCGAGTCACGAGCCTGACTCGTCCCCGAATTAAATGGTCCATGGAGAAGCCTCGAATGTAATACCGGGATCAAAGACCTTGTCCTCGCTCCCGGTTGACATCAACAAAGGAGAGGCGGGGGGATAAGTCTTGAATGGGAGAAAGGTCCTATCAACATACGAAAAGTATGTGAAATCAAGATCAACGGGAGGTGGGGTGGGTAAAGTAAGCACATTGTCATCGCCCAAAGACAATGGAGGCTGAGCATTCGACAAAGTCGTAATGTTATCAATGATAATAAAATCAATGTCACCTCCCGGGTCAAAGCACTCATCCTCGTAAGAGTGGCTAAAGGAGAGGATGAAAGGTGCTCGGGAGGGGGAGTTGGGACAATACCTTCCTGCAGCAAATTATCGAAAATAATATCCCCCTCCGTATCATTATCATCAATACCTGGAGGCATGGAGGGAATGTCGATTTCTTCCAGCAATGGGTCATTATCTTCAACGGGAGGAATAGATGGAGGCAAAGACTCGGAGAGAGGAGGAGAAGTCAATTCTTCGATTTGAGCAATAAGAAGGTGCACTTTCCGTAATCTATCGCGAAGAAGCACGTCTTCCACCTCATCTACGAGATCATGTTCATCGGTGAACTTCTCGTAAGCCGGAGAGAATAAATCGTCATCGCCCGCATCTCCCGGTGGAGATTGAGAAATTTCAAAAGTGAAATTCTCATAGCAGAGAGAAGAATCGTCATCACTAGGATCGACCTCTTCCGTAAGAGCAACATCGTCCTCAAGCTCCATAGCAGGTAAGTCATAAACCTCATCATCCAATACTTTGTCGAGACCAACATCACTAAGCTCATTCAACGAATCTAGATCCTTAGATGCAGTTGGAACATCGAGAGTAGGAGCAGCAACTTCAGAAGATGTGTTGAAAGTGCATACAACATCGTCGTCATCATCATCATAATAGTATTGATGCACAAGAGGAGGGGTATAATCACTAAGATTAGATACTTGCTCTTGTTGCATTCGCTTTTCCTCCGCCCATGCTTCTTTAAACTGAACAAAGGCTTCTTGAATTTCCAAAATAATGGCGTGCCTTTCTTCATTTAGAGTAGTGATTTGTTGATTAATACGAATTCCCTGAGAGGATTGATGATTGAGGGTTTGATGTGGGGGCTCATAGTTATGAAAACCAGAATTATAGCACGGATGTGGCTCATAGTCAGTCATCGGTTGAGAAGAATTATAACACGGATTTGGTTCATAATAATCCATCTGTGAAGAAAATTGAGGACACGGATCTGGCTCATAATAATTCATTGGTTGACAATAAGAAGTATCGTGAGGACCCCCACAGTTGTTGCAAAACGGGTGAGGAAAAAGATTGGGTGCATCTTGTGGATAGCTATTATCATAGTCATAATTGTACCCCGGTTCTTGCCCGTGATGATACGGGTATCGAACCGGGCACGAAACATGCCAATGAGAATCGATTCCACAATAGATGCACGAGGGAACAGGAGGTGGGTTCAAAAAGGACGAATTAGTCGACCGAATTGTGTGTTGTCGATATCGTTTCCGCACCGCTCACATGTACACCATTGACAAGAGTCGTTCCCGTATAATCGTCTCCCACACCCGACGCAATGGACATAAAAATCCATAAAGAAAAATAGATAAGCAAGAAGAATATTTTTGGTGCAAAACTTTGAAAAAGAAATGCTTTTTATGATTTTTCAAATGTTTTTGGGAGTTTTGAAAAATTTTTGGACACGAAAAATAACGTTCACAAGTGAACGGATCCCAAAAGCCAACGCGTCTCTCACAAAAAACCGTTAATCCTCACGAAAAGAGCCGGCAGCGGCGCCATTTTAATAAATGAGATTTTACTAGGTTAAAAATTCGTTTCTCGGTATCTTCTCGAATTGATTTCTGATTAATCGTGCGAGATTAGTTGTTCTTGGTGGAACAAAAAGGAATGGTCGTTGTCTAAAACTAATGAAAAAATAAAGACTTGAAACAAATAAAATAAAGACGGTAAAAAGAAATACTGAAAGATAAAAACTTAACAAAAAGTAAATGACGAGAAATTAAAAGGGAAATAAAGTAAATGACGCAAACTAAAACTTGACAAAACGTAAATTAAAAAACTTGAAAATAAAATACTTTAAGAATTAAACTAAGAAACGACAAATTAAAATAAAGCTTAAGAAAAATAAGACGAAACAATTAAAATAAAGCTAAATAAAAATGGCGGGAAAAATAAGTTTAAAAATAAAATTGGACAAAAATGACATAATTTCGCAATTCATAAAAAATATGAATTAATTTGCAATTTAAACCCAAGATTTCGCAATTATGTCAAAATTGGCATAATTCCGCAATTAGCAAAAGACACAATTTCGCAATTGCTAGAAAATGAAAGATTTCGCAATGTTGCACAATGTCGCAATAATTGCACAATGTCGCAATAGTGCACAATGTCGCAATAATTGCACAATGTCGCAATAGTGCACAATGTCGCAATAATTGCACAATGTCGCAATACTACACAATGTCGCAATAATTGCACAATGTCGCAATAATTGCACAATATCGCAATAATTGCAAAATCGAATCAGATTTCACAATATTGAAAAAACAATGATTTCGCAACTTTGTAAAGGATTCAATTTCGCAATTATGGAAGAATTACGAAATTGAATCAGGACACAATTTCGCAATTATGGACAATTGCAAAATCGAATCAGCTTTTCCTAAAAACTAGGAAAACGTAAAAGTACGAGATTAAGCACTAAAATCTTAATTTTTTAAGCACAATAAGCAAAATAAAACACCAATAAGCTACCAATAAGCTAGAGAGAAGGTTAAAACTCATAAAAACATCAAAAGAAACACATGAAAATTAAAAGCTTTGAACTTTATGTAAAAACTTGATGAAAAAAAGATTATGAAAACAATAACGTGATTAACAAGAAAGATTAAAAAGATTAAATTTAAAACAAGATTAAGCGTAAAAGTAAAGATTCAATTAAAAACAAGAAAGGAAGATGAAAGATTAAAGTTCTAGTGAGAGAAACTGTCACTTTCTCTCTCTAAAACTAAACTACTCCTACTCCTAAAACTAAAACTAACCAACCCTCCTAAATGAGTTTAGGAGGGTATTTATAGGAAATGGGGAGTTGCATGTGTTGCCTCCTCTTTCTTTCTTTCTTCACGTCTTCTCGTCTTTTAAGTTCTTCGACTTTATCGACTTTGTCTCGGGATTAATTAAACTCGTCTTATAATTTATTTATTTATTAGACTCGAGCTCTTCGGCTTTTAGTAAACTTCCGTCTTTTGACTTTTTCTTCGATAAATCTTCAGAATTGGTCTTGGACTTCCGTTCTTTTGGCACTCTTGATTTCTTGACTTCGTCTTTCGTCTTTTTCTTCGATAAAAGCCCGTGAATGCCCGTGTTTTCTCCACTTTTCACCTTTTCGTCCTAAATCACAACAAAAACACAAACCACGCATAATTCCGACATAAATGACATAAAATACACGTTTTGGCTCGGTTATTATTGTAATTAAGTGGTAAAAGGATGGGTGTTTTCACACCTATCAATGTTCATCCTTAATTGATCCACGTATTCGGTATAACTTATTAACCCTTTTCTTTTATGTTTTGATTTAATGAATCACATAAAATCATGATGTTTTAAAAACTAATTCAAAAAGCAATTATTAAAACATGTCTATGATCATGGGGTAAATCAAAACAAGGGTTTTAGGGGTGTTTTGTGTTGGCCGACGCCTAACCGAGCCCCATGGGGGTCTCGGCTTGACTTATTACCCACCACCGAGACCATATGATCTCGGTATGGTGATGGTGGTCCCACGGCAGCAGCCAAAACAAGGAACCCCGACCTTGGTTCGGGGTATGGTGTTGATTACGGGTCCGGTTCATGGTTTCTAGTCGGGCCCGGTTCATATATTATCTTAAGGTTTATGATTTTAATAGTTATGTGTTAAAAATTAAATTAATAAAACATGATATGATTAATTTAATTAACATGACTTAGGTTATAAATTTAAATATTAGATCATGAATTTTAACCTAAGTATTTATATTTAACTAGACTTTATAATTAATTAATTATTAAAAACCATGACTATAATTAATTAATTAACATGACTTATGTTATATTATTATTAATTAATAATACATGTTTTAACCTAAGTATTTTACTCTATTTAATTAAAATCATGATATATTTAATTAAATACTTTTAACTTATAGTTTATTTAATTTACATGTAATAATTAATAAACTATACTTTATAACAACATGACTTAGAATAATAATCAGAAAACACTTAAGCTTATATAATTAGTTTATTTAACCAGCTTATATCTAATTATGGAAACTTTCTATTTTTAGAAACTTATTTAATTAAGGCAGCTAATCTATTTATGGAAACTTTCTATTTTTTTAGAAACTTATCTATTTTAAGCAGTAATTCTATTTTTGGAAACTTTCTATTTTTGAAAACTTTCTATTTTTGGAAACTTTCTATTTTCGGAAACTTTCTGTTTTTGGAAACTTTCTATTTTTGGTAACTTTCTATTTTTGGAAACTTTCTATTTTAGGAAACCTGCTATTTTTGGAAAGTTACTTATTATTACACAACAAGTATAATAATACATGAAATACAAGTAATACTTAATCAGAATAGACAGAATATAAGATAAACACAGTATAAAGCTTAAAACAGTAAAACATGACATGAACGTATAAAATAAGCTAAGACATGACATAAAACCAGTTACGTATTCAGTAATTAGATACTTATACACGTATGTATTTATGTAGCATTAGTGATACCAAAGTAGGACTCTCTTCTGTTCGTCTTCTTCGTTCACTGAACATAAGGTACGGATTCCCGTTCTTTCAGTATGGACATTCTTTCCTTATTAGGATTCCCCGTATGCAGCCAACTGTTTTCCCAGAGTATAAGTTTGTATGTTTGATTGCTTATGTTTAATTTAGAATACCTGAAGCCATATACATGCATGACCAGTTTCACCTAGTTATGGAGGTACCATAACCATAACACTAGAGGCACTGGTGTTATGACTTCCCCACGGCAGAGTGATTGCTCGTGGCGTCCCTTCAGCTTTTGGCCATATTATTACATTTATCATGTGGGGCGTATGGGTGCATCCTAGTTACATGTTTTCCAGCAGATTACTCAGTGTGAATATGGTGTGTGCCTTGCATCCTTCACAAGGAGCTGATCCCTCCTAACCAAAAACCAGTATATTAATTTAGAGGCAGCCCCTCTAATTTGCATGATGAGGTCACCCCTCAAAGTATTCATGTACGGTGGATTTTCATGACCTATATTGGCTAATGGTAAAATATGTTAAACAGTTTTCATAAGATAAACATAAGGCTTTGCAAACTATAAAACTAGTTTTATGAACATGTTCCGGGTTTTCCAGGACGTATATATTTCTGCTGCTTTTAAGTCTTTATTATGTTTCAGTCATTCATACTATGTCTATATCCGTGCACTGAGCGTTTTGCTCAGCCGTTACTTTCCTTTCCATGTCCCAAAACGGCAGGTACCCAAGGACAGACTCGAGCATTTGGAGAACGTGCATAGGAGGGAAGCTGCCATAGACTTCTTTTCCTTCTGCCTTCACATATTTATGCTTGTTTAAGTCTTTCATTCATTTTATTTACTTTATTATGTTTTAGGCTTATGTTTGAGAACCGATGTTTGATTCCGGTTTTTCCTATGGTCATGTATGTTTTACTACATATTACCTTGCATGCTTTGATGACATGCCATAATTACGCGTGACATTCCATTTATCAAAATGGGGTGTTACAATTATGGTATCAGAGCCAAGGCTTCGACCTGTAGGCTCTAAAACTCGACCTGTGACTAGTGGGTAGTCACCAGGAGCTTCCTAGGCCAACGTTTGTTATTCCACGTATTGATGTTTTCAGCGCATTGTTGTTTTAACCATGATGTTTTCAGCGCCTTGAGGTTTTAACCTTGATGCTTTGCATCGATATTGTTTTACTAATATGGATGGACAACCGTCATTCATATTTAGTTATGTGTCATTGTTTCATGCATAATGTTCCTCGTGAACTGTGGCTATGTGGACTGAACCCCAGTAGTTCATAATTAGTCACATAAATTTTTTTTATGATAAGTTTTGACAGATGAGTTTCACTTATTTATGTTTCATGTATCATTGTTGCAGGAATTATGACTAAGTAATGGTTGGTACAGGACTGGCCCTATTTAGTCGCACGTGCTTTTATCAAAACTTTTAACTTTGGGACCGACCCATAGGCGTCCCCTCGGCTTGTCTTTTGTTTTGGGACCGACCCATAGGCGTCCCCTCGTACATATAAAGGTTTTTATAAACTACATTACGCATTCATACACTGTTTTTCATGCATACAATTTTCTCATTATTTATTGGCATAAAATTTTTGTTTCATGTCCCCTCATAAGTTACTATGTTTTTATGTCAAGTATGTTTTCATACTGTCATGGTTAACTTCAATTTCATGCTGATTATGTTATACACTTCTTCATGATAGATGGTTTCATGTTTCTTCACGATAATTCCGTCTTCATGTTGATTTTGTCTTATGCCTTTTTTGTTATTTATGCTTTCATGCAAGACATTGTTGGATTTCATTGAATCCGGCTTTCATGATAGTCATGGTTGGTTTTCATTGATCATGCTGTCAGGCAAATCGTCGTTGAATTTTATGTAACCACACTTTAACGTTTCTCGATACAACCAGAATGATGTCTATGCTAATACTGCCAGGTTATCATGATGGTTTTCCTAACCGTTTAACCGATATACTTTCTTTAAATCATGACAAATGATCGACCCCATACCGATCATTTCATGTGCATTCCACGTGTACTCCACGTACCGTATTCCATGTGTATTACATGTACCTAAATCCATGTGTATTTCACTTGCAATACTTCACGAGTATTCGCTAGTCAATTCTGAATCATCTCAGGCATATGTCCACTTGCTGATATTCTACAAGATTGCTGATGCCGCTCATAATTTTGAGATGTTACTAAAGGTTAATGCTGCTGATGTTTGGAGACGCTACGAGATGCGGATGCTGTTCACAACCTGGAGATCCTACAAGACGAAGACAAAGGCGTTAGAGCAAAGCAATTGGACGAGAAGATATTTCACCGTCAGACAATTTTCATCTATCATTGTCCCAAATTCTTAGTTACATGTCACACGTCATTCTATTGTCGTTTCAGTCATATGAGTGGAGAACCGGGTACCAGCCGGCCACTCAGCTGAATAGTTACATGAATCACAGTCATGAGAATGACCGTCATGGAACTGACAGACAAGACGATAGCAACCACTACTATGACAGCAACTATCCTAGCAATCGCAACCGAAGCTCTGGCCGCGGATGTGATCAGAAGTGCGAATGATCAGTATTCCAACTGATCCGTCAATTCTGGCATAATAACCGAATATCTGTAGTTCTATTTGTTTCACACCTCGAGACACATGTCAAGACATCAGTCAAGACACATGTCTCATGTATGCTTTCAGAAGACACATGTCAAGACACCAGTCAAGACACATGTCACGCTTACATTTCTCAAGACACGAGTCAAGACACATAACTCACGTTTAATTATGGATCATTTCTAAGAAATTCAGGGTACCCTACCAGGGTATATCCATTTTGTTGTGCCATGTATTAATCAGGCCACAAGAATTTCAGTACTATTACCGGCGCATCAGTGAGAACTGTCACGTTGCCGATGACACTTCCATTTCTTGTACCCATATCTCATAGATTCATGACCATGAAGGACGCCATTCGTATCACTCTTGTATACGAAGGTTTTCCTTCAGTCTACTGATAAGATCCAAGCTGTTAACGTATTTCCTCGGACAGATGCGAGTTGAATTTAATCCTAATTATGGACTACTAACCACACACCATGCTATGATTCATGATTTTGTACAGTAATAATCAGGCTCCTGAATACACTCAGCATGGTTTTCCATCAGGAAAATCTGTACAAATTATCTATGCTTTCCAAGCACGTGCTTGGTTAGCCATGACTGCTAAAATTTTTAGCTGTCAGTTAAGACATGACCACCGAAGTCCTTTTACGCATAGCAAATTGATTATTCCAAAATCTTCCCATACATTCCAAAAGAACCTACAAGGAGAAGGACGGTACCATGAGATTATGTGTCGACTACCGTCGACTTAAACAAATCACCATTCATGACCTTTATTCTCCTCCAAGTATTGACAACATGTCCAATCGACCTTATAGTGTTAATCACATATCCAAGATCGAACCCATGATCATGTTGCCAACAGTGACGAGTGAAAGAGCAGGACATGTCCATGACTGCTATTCGTACACGACTCGGTCATGCTAGATTTATGATTTTGTTTTGGTCCCATCAATGCTCCAGCAGCATTATAAGAATGAGTTTCCATGAACTCATAAGCAAATTCATCAGTGTTTTCATTGAGGATAACCTGATTTCCTCTAAGCCTAGAGAAGAACAGGAAGACCATATTTGCACAATGTTACAAATTCTATGACAGGAGAAATTCCACCCTAGAAATTTCTAATGTCAGTTCTGGTTGATTACAGTGACACGCTGGATCACATGGATTTGCATGGTTAATCTTACTATGACTCAGCTTATGCGTAAAAGACGAGAACCCTACACTACATTAAGTGCCCAGAAAATCCTACGCTAAGAGAAGTCTAAATTCGGAGACTCATAGTTCCGCAAATTTCTATGTATCGAGTTCTACGAAGCAAGATACAGTTACGTTCATATCTAGGTACCTGACATACCAACAGATTAAGATAGGACACCAACAGACTGGGATGTTTTCATCATCTAAAATTGTGAATTGAAATGGGACAAGATCTCCACGGATTTTGGTTACCAGATTAACGCAAACTCAGAAGAAGCATGATGCTATCTGGGTTATTGCAAACAGTTTGATCAAGTCTATAGAATCCTTACATCCGCAAGGATTGGAGAACCAACAAATTGATCGGACATGTTCCAGCCAAGGCTCATCCGATCAATTGGCAATCCCTCAGTTATCGGGTCAGATAAAGATTCGCAATTGTACTCCTTATTTACTTCACGTCTTCATTTTAATTCCACGACTTGCTTTCACACTCGCGTTCATGACACTATTCACGTTCATGATTGTATCTTGGCTTACGATTTTACGTTCATTTTCGTTCTGGGAATTTTTTCAAGAACTTGAGAGACCAAACCCAAGTTTAGTATAACTCTCCATCCTCAGATAGACGTTTCACGTCATATTCCACGTCTCACCTTGTAGCGTTTGGCGTTACCACCGTTATATTCCATGTTCACGATATGTTTCACATGTCATGTTCATTCCACGTTCCTCATATCACGTTCACGATATGTTACACGTATCTTTGATCACGATATGTTGCTCATACTACACTAACCATATCTCCACGTATCACGTTCAAAAATTTTCACGTATCACGTTCAAAATTTTTCACGTACTACATTTCTATATGTCTTGCACATCATTGTTAGTTATTGGTAAGGTTGGATTATTTAGTATTGTCACATTTCAGTTACCCTTGCACGATAACTCTTATTTCCTCGATCGAATTTAGGGGATCTACCTTACGTTGATAACCAAGAATTTCTTCGTATTCCATGTCAAGGTCAGGAGGACCAAGACTTACCATTTGTGTCAAGATATTGGGAAGGAACCGTTCCAAGAGGGAAGCCACTTGGAAATGGACAAGTTCATCCGGACTTCTTATCCGTTTTTCTCTTATCGATTAGATATGTCCTTTCAGTCACGTCACGTTCCATGTCCTTTCAAGACATGTCACATTCCGCGTTCCTTCTGCCAGGTCACCTGGACGTTCATTTATCTTACATACCCTCTCGGTTTGATTCGGGTATGTTTCTCTTTCAGTTACGTTATCTATAATTCGGGGACGAATTATTCTTTTAGGGGGGGAAGAGTTGTAAACCCCGCATGTTTTTACCATGAATAGTACCCCTTAAGATCGTACGTATATGATTAGAACTTTCCTTTTTAAACATGTTTACGTTTCACGTATAAGAATTACGAGTATTACGTACGTGTTAGAACACGATAAGTATTTATTACGTATGAACACACGATAATTATTCCAATAATAATTATAAACACGAACATGCGATCATGAAATCATGAACGTAATTTAATCACGAGCTAATATTAATTACGTATATATATTTATCACGAACTAATATTATTTACGTATATATATTTATTACGAACACGAATAAATATATTAAGTCACAATTAATAATTAATTAGAACACGTAAAACACGAACATGATAAAACACGAGAACACACTATAATATTTAGACTCGAGAAAAGTACGGGTTACCCCATGTGGGCCCCATACCACGAAATTAGGAAGAAGAAATGGGCTTAGCCCATGCAAAATTAACTAACAAGGAAAAAGGGGTAAAACATGTTCATTATTTACAAAATATTGAAAATAAGAAAAACCTTAATTTCTTCTTCCTCCTCCTTTTGGCCGCCACCTTAAAACACCATAGAGGGGTGTTCGGGTTGATTTTGATCTTGGAAATCTTGCAAGCATTCGTGTGTGTTCATCCTTAATTGATCCACGTATTCGGTATAACTTATTAACCCTTTTCTTTTATGTTTTGATTTAATGAATCACATAAAATCATGATGTTTTAAAAACTAATTAAAAAAACAATTATTAAAACATGTCTATGATCATGGGGTAAATCAAAACAAGGATTTTAGGGGTGTTTTGTGTTGGCCGACGCCTAACCGAGCCTCATGGGGGTCTCGGCTTGGCTTATTACCCACCACCGAGACCATATGGTCTCGGTATGGTGATGGTGGTCCCACGGCAGCAGCCAAAACAAGGAACCCGACCTTGGTTCGGGGTATGGTGTTGATTACAGGTCCAGTTCATGGTTTCTAGTCGGGTCTGGTTCATATATTATCTTAAGGTTTATGATTTTAATAGTTATGTGTTAAAAATTAAATTAATAAAACATGATATGATTAATTTAATTAACATGACTTAGGTTATAAATTTAAATATTAGATCATGAATTTTAACCTAAGTATTTATATTTAACTAGACTTTATAATTAATTAATTATTAAAAACCATGACTATAATTAATTAATTAACATGACTTAGGTTATATTATTAGTAATTAATAATACATGTTTTAACCTAAGTATTTTACTCTATTTAATTAAAATCATGATATATTTAATTAAATACTTTTAACCTATAGTTTATTTAATTTACATGTAATAATTAATAAACTATACTTTATAACAACACGACTTAGAATAATAATCAGAAAAACTTAAGCTTATATAATTAGCTTATTTAACCAGCTTATATCTAATTATGGAAACTTTGTATTTTTAGAAACTTATTTAATTAAAGCAGCTAATCTATTTATGGAAAGTTTCTATTTTTTTAGAAACTTATCTATTTTAAGCAGTAATTCTATTTTTGGAAACTTTCTATTTTTGGAAATTTTCTCTTTTTGGAAACTTTCTCTTTTTGGAAACTTTCTATTTTTGGAAACTTTCTATTTTTTGTAATATTCTATTTTTGGAAACTTTCTATTTTAGGAAACCTGCTATTTTTAGAAAGTTACTTATTATTACACAACAAGTATAATAATACATGAAATACAAGTAATACTTAATCAGAATAGACAGAATATAAGATAAACACAGTATAAAGCTTAAAAGAGTAAAACATGACATGAACGTATAAACTAAGCTAAGACATGACATAAAACCAGTTACGTATTCAGTAATTAGATACTTATACACGTATGTATTTATGTAGCATTAGTGATACCGAAGTAGGACTCTCTTCAATTCGTCTTCTTCGTTCACTGGACATAAGGTACGGATTCCCGTCCTTTCAGTATGGACATTCTTTCCTTATTAGGATTCCCCCTATGCAGCAAACTGTTTTCCCAGAGTATAAGTTTGTATGTTTGATTGCTTATGTTTAATTTAGAATACATGATGCCATATACATGCATGACCAGTTTCACCTAGTTATGGAGGTACCATAACCATAACACTAGAGGCACTGGTGTTATGACTTCCCCACGGCAGAGTGATTGCTCGTGGCGTCCCTTCAGCTTTTGACCATATTATTATATTTATCATGTGGGGCGTATGGGTGCATCCTAGTTACATGTTTTCCAGCAGATTACTCAGTGTGAATGTGGTGTGTGCCTTGCATCCTTCACAAGGAGCTGATCCCTCCTAACCCAAAACTAGTATATTAAATTAGAGGCAGCCCCTCTAATTTGCATGATGAGGTCACCCCTCCATGTATTCATGCACGGTGGTTTTTCATGACCTATATTGGCTAATGGTAAAATATGTTAAACAGTTTTCATAAGATAAACATAAGGCTTTGCAAACTATAAAACCAATTTTATGAACATGTTCCGGGTTTTCCAGGACGTATATATTTCCGCTGCTTTTAAGTGTTTATTATGTTTCAGTCATTCATACTATGTCTATATCCGTGCACTGAGCGTTTTGCTCAGCCGTTACTTTCCTTTCCATGTCCCAAAATGGTAGGTACCCAAGGACAGACTCGAGCATTTGGTGGACGTGCATAGGAGGGAAGCTGCCATATACTTCTTTTCCTTCTACCTTCACATATTTATGCTTGTTTAAGTCTTTCATTCATTTCATTTACTTTATTATGTTTTAGGCTTATGTTTGGGAACTGATGTTTGATTCCGGTTTTTCCTATGGTCATGTATGTTTTGATGACACGCCATAATTACGCGTGACATTCCATTTATCAAAATGTGGTGTTACAAGATATCCTAACATTCTTGGCATAAGCAGTAGAAATGACCGAATGAGTAGCACCCGTGTCAAATAAAACAAATGCAGCTTGACCATACATATACAAGATTCCAGTGATGGTACCTGTTGACTTGTTGGCTTGATCACGAGAGGTCGTGTACACCCGTCTAGTAGTAGGAGGTAGCTTGGAGTCGGCATGTCCAGATCTGCCCTCTATCTCACCCTTGTGGCAGTCCTTCATGCGATGACCTGTCAGGCCACACTTGAAGCAAGCATCATTGTCGCGGCGACATGGCCCTGGGTGCCTGCGGTTGCAGGTAGTGTAGAGAGGGTGAGTGTACCCTCCAACAAGTGCCCTTGCTGGCTGGGAGCCTGTTCAGAAAAGTATACATGAGACATGGTTTATGGGTACAAACAGGACAATGCAGAAAATTGTAAGACATAATACCAGTAATAGTTGTACGTTTGGGCTGTGAACCTCTGCGTTCCTGCTCCCTTCCGTTGCCATGATTCCTGGTAGAAGATGCTGAAGTGTCAGAATTATGAATTATAAGCATGTAACATAAAAAAAGAGTAAGTTTAGGGACCTGCTGTGTAACACCCCATTTTGATAATGGAAATGTCACGCGTAATTATGGCGTGTCATCAAAGCATACAAGGATAAATGTATAAAACATTACATGACCATTGGGGTAACCGGAATCAAACATCGGTTCCCAAACATAAGCCCAAAACATAATAAAGCAAAAGAAATGAATGAAAGACTACACAAGCATAAATATATGAAGGCAACAGGAAAAGAAGTCTCTAGCAGCTTCCATCCAATGCACGTCCTCCAAATGCTCGAGTCTTTCCTAGGGTACCTGCCGTTTTGGGACATGGAAAGGAAAGTAACGGCTGAGCAGAACGCTCAGTGCACGGATATAGACATAATATGAATGACTAAGCATAATAAAGACTTAATAGCGGCGGAAATGCATAAGTCCTGGAAAACCCGGAACATGTTTATAAAACTGGTTTTATAGTTTGAAAAGCCTTATGTTTATCTTATGAAAACTGTCTAACATATTTTACCATTAGCCAATATAGGTCATGAAAATCCACCGTGCATGAATACTTGAAGGGGTGACCTCATCATGCAAATTAGAGGGGCTGCCTCTAATTTAATATACTGGCTTTGGGTAGGAGGGATCAGCTCCTTGTGAAGGATGCAAGGCACACACCACATTCACCATGAAATCCTGACTGAAAACAAGTAACTAGGATGCACCCATACGCCCCACATGATAAATATAATATAAATGGCCAAAAGCTGAAGGGACGCCACGAGAAATCACTCCGCCGTGGTGAAGTCATAACATCAGTGCCTCTAATGTTATAGTTATGGTACCTCCATAACTAGGTGAAACTGGTCATGCATGTATATGGCTATAAGTAATCTCAATTAAACATAAGCAATCAAACTCATAACTTATACTACGGGAAAACAGTTGGCTGCATACGGGGAATCCTAATAAGGAAAGAATGTCCATACTGAAAGGACGGGAATCCGTACCTTATGTCCAGTGAACGAGAAAGACGAACTGCGAGAATCCTACTTCCGAATCACTAGTGCTACATAAATACGTACATGAATAAGTATCTGCTTACTAAATACATAGCTGGTTTTATGTCATGTCTTAGCTTATTTTATGTGTTCTTACCATGTTTTACTGTTTCTAAGCCTTAAACTGTGTTTTATCTTATATTTTGTTTAATCTGATTAAGTATTTCTGGTATTTCATGTGTTATTATACTTACTGTGTAATAATAAGTAACTTTCCAAAAATAGCAGGTTTCCTAAAATAGAAAGTTTTCAAAAATAGAAAGTTTCCAAAAATAGAAAGTTTCCAAAAATAGAATGTTTCCAAAAATAGAAAGTTACCAAAAATAGAAAGTTTCCAAAAATAGAAAGTTTCCAAAAATAGAAAGTTTCCAAAAATAGATTTACTGCTTAAAATAGATAAGTTTCTAAAAATAGAAAGTTTCCATAAAGAGATTAGCTGCCTTAATTAAATAAGTTTCTATAAATAGATTAGCTGCCTGAAATAAATAAGTTTCTAAAAATAGTTGGTTTCCATAAATAAATTAGCTGCCTTATTTAATTAAGTTTCTAAAAATAGAAAGTTTCCATAATTAGAAATAAGCTGGTTAAATAAGCTAAGTATATAAGCCTAAGTGTTTTCATGATTATTTTCTAAGTCATATGATATAATGTATAGTTTAATAATTATTTCATGTAATTTAATTAAACTATAGGTTATAATATTTAATTAAAGTATAACATGTTTTTAAGTAAATAAGTTAAATACTTAGGTTAAAATATGTATTATTA
Source organism: Glebionis coronaria (assembly GCA_025667525.1). Classification (NCBI taxonomy): domain Eukaryota; kingdom Viridiplantae; phylum Streptophyta; class Magnoliopsida; order Asterales; family Asteraceae; genus Glebionis; species Glebionis coronaria. The sequence continues at coordinate 159,918,214 of CM046881.1, read as the reverse complement.
TATGTTAATAATATAACCTAAGTCATGTTAATTAATTAATTATATCCATGGTTTTAAAATAATTAATTAATTATAGGTCTTAAATATATAAATACTTAGGTTAAAATAATTTCATGATCATTAATAATTAAATAACCTAAGCCATGTTATTAAATTAATCACATCATTTTATTAATTTAATTTTAACATAAGTTCATAAACATAAAAAAACTAACATACACCATGAACCGGATCTAGGCTAAAAACATGAACCGGACATGAAATCGACACCGTACCCCGAACCAACTCGGGGTACCCCATGTTTACCTTGCTGCCGTGGGACCCACACGCACCAACCAATACCATATGGTCTTGGTGGTGGTCGGCTTGGCAAACCGAAACCCATTCGGGTTCGGTTGCAGCCTGTGGCCAAAACCAACACCCCTTAAAAACAACCTTTTGATTTTATTTAACACCAAAACATGTTAGATCTATGCTTAATTATTATTTTTTGTAAAAACATCTCATGTTCATAATTTAAAAAAAGATTAAATCAAAAGAAAAGGTTTAAAAAGGTTTTACCGAATTCGTGGATCAAGAGGACGAAGAACAAACACGATCAATCACCAAAACTTCAAGATCAAAGATCAAAAATCACCTCCTTGTGGTGTTTTAGGGTGGCGGCACAAAGAAGAAGGGAAGGAGGGTTTTAGGGTTTTTTCTAAAATCTTCTGTGAATGAAAAATGAGTAGTGAAAAATTATTTAACCCCTTTTAGTGAAAAATTGATGGGCTAAGCCCATCCTCCCTCCAAATTTCGTGGTAATGGGGCCCACAAGGGGTAACCCGATCATTTTCCGTGTCTAATTAATAAGTGTGTTCTCGTGTTCGTGTTTTACGTGTTTGTTCGTGTTTATATGTGTTCGCGTTTTGTGTGTTCTCGTTAAATAATTACCGTGACCTAATATATTTAATTACGCTCGTAATTAATATATATACGTAATTAATAATAGTTCGTGTTTTAATTACGTTCATGGTTTCATGATCGCATGTTCGTGATTAATTATCGTTAAATAATTATTACGTGATCGTGCATAGTAAATACTTATCGTGTTCTAACACGTACGTAATACGTAAACTCCTAACACGTAATCGTAATCATGCTATATTAGGAAAGTTTTAATCTAGTACATACGATCCATAGGGTACTATGCATGGTAAAAGCATGTGGGTTTTACAACTCTTCCCCCCTAAAAAGAATAATTCGTCCCCGAATTATAGATAACGTAACTGAAAGAGAAACATACCCGAATCAAACTGAGAGGGTATGTAAGATAAATTAACGTGCAGGTGACCTGGCAGAAAGAACGCGGAACATGACATGTCTTAAAAGGACATGGAACGCGACGTGGCTGAAAGGACATATCTAATTGATAAGAGAAAACAGATAAGAAGTCCAGATGAACTTGTTCATTTCCAAGTGGCTTCCCTCTTGGAACGGTTCCTTATAAGATCTTGACACGAATGATAAGTCTTGGTCCTCCTGACCTTGACTTAGAATACGAAGAAGTTCCTGGTTATCAACGTAAGGTAGATCCCCTAAATTCGATCGAGGGAATAAGAATTAATGTGTAAGAGTAATTGAAACATTATGGTGCAAAACAATCCGACTTAACCGATAACTAGCAACGATGCGCGAGACATATAGAAACGTAGTACGTGAAAAAAATTTTGAACATGATACGTGAAAAATTTTGAACGTGCTACGTGGAGATATGGCGAGTGTAGTATGAGTAATCATATCGTGATCCCTGATACGTGTAACATATCTTGATTAGGATATGAGGAACGTGGAATGAACATGACATGTGAAACATATCGTGATCATAGAATATAATGGCGGTAACGACAAACGCTAGAAGGTGAGACATAGATTATGACGAGAAACGTCTATCTGAGGATAGGGAGTTATACTAAACTTGGGTCTGATCTCTCAAGTACTTGCAAACTAACCATAATGAGAAAAGAAATGAACGTAAAATCGTAAACCAAAATACGATCATGAACGTGAATAGTGTCATGAACGCGAGCGCGAAACCAAGGCGTGGAATTAGAACAAGGACGTGAAGTAAATAAGGAGCATAATTATGAATATTTGTCTGTCCTGATAACTGCGGAATTGCCAAGTGATCGGATGAGCCTTGGCTGGAACATGTCCGATCAATCTGTTGGTTCTGAAATCTTTGCGGATGTAAGGATTCTGCAGACTTGATCAAACTGTTTGCAATAAACCCGATAGCATCATGCTTCTTCGGATTTTGCGTTAAACTGGTAGCCAAAATCCGTGGAGATCTTGTCCCATTTCCATTCACCATTTCAGATGATGAAAACCATCCTAGTTTGTTGGTGTCCTATCTTAACCTGTTGGTATGTCAGGTACCTAGATATGAACGTAACCGTATCTTGCTTCGTAGAACTTGATACATAGGAGTTTGCGAAACTCTGAGTCTCTAAATCTAGACTTCTCCTAGCGTAGGATTTTCTAGAACACCTAATGTAGTGTAGGGTTCTCTCCTTTACGCCATAAGCAGAGTCATGGTAAGATTAACCATGCAAATCTATGTGATCCAGCGTGTCACTATAATCAAACAGAATTGATATTGGAAAATTTTCCAGGGTGAAATTTCTCTTGTCATAGAATTTGCAACATAGTGCAGATATGGTCTTCCTGTTCTTCTTCCAGGCTTAAAGGAAATCAGGTTATCCTCAATGAAAACACTGATGATATTGCTATGAGTTCATGGAAACTCATTCTTATAATGCCGTTGGAGCATTGATGAGACTAATTCAAAATTATAAATCTAGCATGACCGAGTCGTATACGAATAGCAGTCATGGACATGTCCTGCTGTTTCATTCGTCACTGTTGGCAGCATGATCATGAGTTCGATCTTGGAAAAGTGATTAACACCATACGGTTGATTGGACATGTTGTCAATATGTGGAGGAGAATAACGGTCATGAATGGTGATTTGTTTAAGTCGACGGTAGTCGACACATAATCTCATGGTACCATCCTTCTCCTTGTAGGTTCTCCTGGAATGTATGGGAAGATTTTGGAATAATCAACTGGTTATGGGTAGAAGACTTAAGTGGTCGCGTCTTACTGACAGCTAGTAAATTTTAGCGACCATGGCTAACAACGCACATGCTTGTAAGCATAGATAATTTGTACCGATTTTCCCGATGGAAAATCAAGCTGAATGTATTCAGGAGCCTGAACATTACTGTACATAATTATGAATCGTAGCATGGTGTGCTGTTCATAGTACATAATTAGGATAAAATTCATCTCGTGTCTGTCCGAGGGAATGCGTTAGAAGCTTGGATCTCATCATTAAGCTGAAGGACAACCTTCGTATACGTAGGAATACGAAAGGCGTCCTTCATGGTCATGAATATATGAAGTATGGTGAAAGAATGAAAGTGACATCGGCAACGTGACAGTTCTCACGGATACGCCGATAATGGTATTGAAATTCTTGTGGCCTGATTAATACATGGCACAACAAAATGGATATACCCTTGGAGGGTACCCTGAATTTCTTAGAAATGTTCCATAGTTGGACATGAGTCATGTGACTTGACTCGTGTCTTGGAACTATAAGCATGACATATGTCTTGACTGGTGTCTTGACATGTGTCTTCAGAAAGTATACGTGAGACATGTGTCTTGACTGATGTCTTGACATGTGTCTTCAGAAAGTATACGTGAGACATGTGTCTTGACTGATGTCTTGACATGTGTCTCGAGATGTGAAACAAATATAACCACAATATAAGGTTATTATGCCAGAATTGGCGGATCTGTTGGACTACTGATCATTTGTATGTCTGATCACGTCCGCGGCCAGAGCCTCGGTTGCGATTTCTAGGATAGTTTCTGTCATAGTAGTGGTTACTATCGTCCTGTCTGTCAGTTCCATGACGGTCATTCTCATGACCGGAATTCATGTAACTATTCAGCTGAGTGGCCGGCTGGTACCGGTTTGCACTCATATGGCTGAAATGACAGCTGAATGACGTATGACATGTAACTAAGAATTAGGGACAATGATTGATGGAAATCATCTGATGGTGAAGCATCTTCTCGTCCAATTGCTTTGCTCCGACGCCTTTGTCTTCGTCTTGTAGGATCTCCAGGTTGTGAACAGCATCCGCATCTCGTAGCGTCTCCGAACGTCAGCAGCATCAACCTTTAGTAACATCTCCCAGTTATGAGTGGCATCAGCAATCTTGTAGAACATCAGCAATTGAAAATACGCCTGAGGTGATTCAGAATCGACTAGCGAATACTCGTGCAGTATTGCAAGTGAAATACACATGGATTTAGGTACGTGTAATACACATGGAATACAGTACATGGAGTACACGTTGAATGCACATGAAATGATCGGTATGGGGTCGATCATTTATCATGATCTAATGAAAGTATATCATTTAAACGGTTAGGAAAACCATCATGATAACCTGGCAATGCCAGTATATACCTCATTCTGGTTGCATAGAGAAACGCTAAAGTGTGGTTACACAAAATTCAACGATGATTTGCCTGACAGCATGATCAATGAAAACCAACCATGACTATCATGAAAGCAGAATTCAATGAAATCCAACAATGTCTTGCGGGACAACGTAAATAACAAAAGAGGCGTAAAACATAATCAACATGAAGACGGAATTATCATGAAGAAACATGAAACCATCTATCACGAAGAAATGTATAACATAATCAGCATGAAACTGAAGTTAACCATGACAGTATGAAACATACTTGACATAAAACATAATAACTTATGAGGGGACATGAAAAAAAATTTATGCCAATTTAAATCATGAGAAAACTTTTATGCATGAAAAACAGTGCATGAATGCGTACTGTAGTTTATAAAAACCTTTATATGTGCGAGGGGACGCCTATGGGTCGGTCCCAAAACAAAATACATGGCGAGGGGACGCCTATGGGTCGATCCCAAAATTAAAAATTTCGATAAAAGCACATGCGACTAAATAGGGCCAGTCCTGTACCAACCATTACTTAGTCATAATCCCTGCAACAATGATACATGAAACATAAATAAATGAAACTCATATGTCAAAACTTATCAGAAAAAAAAAATTTATGTGACTAATTATGAACTACTGGGGTTCAGTCCACATAGCCACAGTTCACGAGGAACATTATGCATGAAACAATGACACATAACTAAATATGAATGACGGTTGTCCATCCATATTAGCAAAACAATATCGATGAAAACATCAAGGTTAAAACCTCAAGGTGCTGAAAACATCACGGTTAAAACAATAATACGCTGAAAACATCAATACGTAGAATAACAGACGTTGGCTTAGGAAGCTCCTAGTGACTACCCACTAGTCACAGGTCGAGTTTTAGAGCCTACAGGTCGAAGCCTTGGGCTCTGATACCATAATTGTAACACCCCATTTTGATAATGGAAATGTCACGCGTAATTATGGCGTGTCATCAAAGCATACAAGGATAAATGTATAAAACTTTACATGACCATAGGGATAACCGGAATCAAACATCGGTTCCCAAACATAAGCCCAAAACATAATAAAGCAAAAGAAATGAATGAAAGACTACACAAGCATAAATATATGAAGGCAACAGGAAAAGAAGTCTCTAGCAGCTTCCATCCAATGCACGCCCTCCAAATGCTCGAGTCTTTCCTAGGGTACCTGCCGTTTTAGGACATGGAAAGGAAAGTAACGGCTGAGCAAAACGCTCAGTGCACGGATATAGACATAGTATGAATGACTAAGCATAATAAAGACTTAATAGCAGCGGAAATGCACAAGTCCTGGAAAACCTGGAACATGTTCATAAAACTGGTTTTATAGTTTGAAAAGCCTTATGTTTATCTTATGAAAACTGTCTAACATATTTTACCATTAGCCAATATAGGTCATGAAAATCCACCGTGCATGAATACTTGAAGGGGTGACCTCATCATGCAAATTAGAGGGGCTGCCTCTAATTTAATATACTGGCTTTGGGTAGGAGGGATCAGCTCCTTGTGAAGGATGCAAGGCACACACCACATTCACCATGAAATCCTTACTGAAAACATGTAACTAGGATGCACCCATACGTCCCACATGATAAATATAATATAAATGGCCAAAAGCTGAAGGGATGCCACGAGCAATCACTCCGCCGTGGTGAAGTCATAACATCAGTGCCTCTAATGCTATGGTTATGGTACCTCCATAACTAGGTGAAACTGATCATGCATGTATATGGCTATAGGTAATCTTAATTAAACATAAGCAATCAAACTCATAACTTATACTATGGGAAAACAGTTGGCTGCATACGGGGAATCCTAATAAGGGAAGAATGTCCATACTGAAAGGACGGGAATCCGTACCTTATGTCCAGTGAACGAGAAAGACGAACTGCGAGAATCTTACTTCCGAATCACTAGTGCTACATAAATACGTACATGAATAAGTATCTGCTTACTAAATACATAGCTGGTTTTATGTCATGTCTTAGCTTATTTTATGTGTTCTTACCATGTTTTACTGTTTCAAAGCCTTAAACTGTATTTTATCTTATTTTCTGTTTAATCTGATTAAGTATTTCTGGTATTTCATGTGTTATTATACTTACTGTGTAATAATAAGTAACTTTCCAAAAATAGCAAGTTTCCTAAAATAGAAAGTTTCCAAAAATAGAAAGTTTCCAAAAATAGAAAGTTTCCAAAAATAGAAAGTTTCCAAAAATAGAAAGTTCCTAAAAATAGAAAGTTACCAAAAATAGAAAGTTTCCAAAATAGAAAGTTTCCAAAAATAGAAAGTTTCCATAAATAGATTAGCTGCCTTAATTAAATAAGTTTCCATAAATAGATTAGCTGCCTGAAATAAATTAGTTTCTAAAAATAGCTGGTTTCCATAAATAAATTAGCTGCCTTATTTAATTAAGTTTCTAAAAATAGAAAGTTTCCATAATTAGAAATAAGCTGGTTAAATAAGCTAAGTATATAAGCCTAAGTGTTTTCATGATTATTTTCTAAGTCATATGATATAATGTATAGTTTAATAATTATTTCATGTAATTTAATTAAACTATAGGTTAAAATAATTAATTAAAGTATAACATGTTTTTAATTAAATAAGTTAAATACTTAGGTTAAAATATGTATTATTATATGTTAATAATATAACCTAAGTCATGTTAATTAATTAATTATATCCATGGTTTTAAAATAATTAATTAATTATAGGTCTTAAATATACAAATACTTCGGTTAAAATAATTTCATGATCATTAATAATTAAATAACCTAAGCCATGTTATTAAATTAATCACATCATTTTATTAATTTAATTTTAACATAAGTTCATAAACATAAAAAAACTAACATACACCATGAACCGGATCTAAGCTAAAAACATGAACCGGACATGAAATCGACACCGTACCCCGAACCAACTCGTGGTACCCCGTGTTTACCTTGCTGCCGTGGGACCCACACGCACCAACCAAGACCATATGGTCTTGGTGGTGGTCGGCTTGGCAAACCGAAACCCATTCGGGTTCGGTTGCAGCCTGCGGCCAAAACAAACACCCCTTAAAAACAACCTTTTGATTTTATTTAACACCAAAACATGTTAGATCTATGCTTAATTATTATGTTTTTGTAAAAACATCTCATGTTCATAATTTATAAAAAGATTAAATCAAAAGAAAAGGTTTAAAAAGGTTTTACCGAATTCGTGGATCAAGAGGACGAAGAACAAACACGATCAATCACCAAAACTTCAAGATCAAAGATCAAAAATCACCTCCTTGTGGTGTTTTAGGGTGGCGGCACAAAGAAGAAGGGAAGGAGGGTTTTAGGGTTTTTTTTTCTAAAATCTTCTGTGAATGAAAAATGAGTAGTGAAAAATTATTTAACCCCTTTTAGTGAAAAATTGATGGGCTAAGCCCATCCTCCCTCCAAATTTCGTGGTAATGGGGCCCACAAGGGGTAACCCGATCATTTTCCGTGTCTAATTAATAAGTGTGTTCTCGTGTTCGTGTTTTACGTGTTTGTTCGTGTTTATATGTGTTCGCGTTTTGTGTGTTCTCGTTAAATAATTACCGTGACCTAATATATTTAATTACGCTCGTAATAAATATATATACGTAATTAATAATAGTTCGTGTTTTAATTACGTTAATGATTTCATGATCGCATGTTCGTGATTAATTATCGTTAAATAATTATTACGTGATCGTGCATAGTAAATACTTATCGTGTTCTAACACGTACGTAATACGTAAACTCCTAACACGTAATCTTAATCATGCTATATTACGAAAGTTTTAATCTAGTACGTACGATCCTAAGGGTACTATGCATGGTAAAAGCATGCGGGTTTTACATGCTGTTGTTGGAGTTGCTAGCATTGTTACGGTAATTATCATTTCCACCACGCCTATCTGAAGCAGAATGGTCGTGGGTCTGACCGTTACCCTTGTGCTGAGTAGGTTGCTGCTGAGTAGCCGGTTGAGACCGGTCCCCAGTCTTCTGCCTGAAAGATGCAATTTATAGAGAAAGATAAATATTTGGATAGTACTGAATGAATTGAAATGATCATCGTTGAGTGACGAAATATACCTCTTCTCGGGTCTCTCTGCCTCACCAAACTCATCTATCTCCTGCAGCATCTCCAACTTACGTGTTGCATCAGCTACTTGTGCCACCGTGTTGAAGGTAGCACACACCAAATTATTGGCGACCGATGTACGAAGATCCCAACGAAAGTGGTATGATTTCTCTTCGGCAGTACCTGCTACCGCGCCTAGAAAACCAGCCAAACGAAGAAAGCGTTGCATGAACTCGTTGCTATTCTCCCCAGCTCTCTGCCTAATCACATGGTACTCTCTCTTCATCTTATCTTGCTCAGCCTTGGGGAAGAATTGTCCCATCACCAACTCCCTGAACTGAGCCCAAGTCAAGCCAGTCACCCAATTGTCACCTCCCTCAGACTGCTTCACTGACTTCCACCATCCAAGCACGTCACCTTCAAACTTGTAACAGGCCAACCTTGCCTTGAAGACAGGGTCGCAGCCCGTTGCATCAAATATCTTCTCGATATGAGTTAGCCAGCTCTCAGCCTCATTGGGGTTGTCAGTCTTCTCGAAGGATCGAGGACGTTGCTTGTTGAATCGCTCCAGCCATGTGATCAGTGTAGCTGGAGGAGGAGGAGGAGGAATTGGATGCTTGTGCTGGTGCTGATTGTTGGCAGCTAGCACCTCGGCCCTGATTTTATTCCTCAGTTGAGGAAGCATGGCCTGCATCACAGCTTGAACTGCTGCATTGAGTTGTTCCTGCTCGCGTGTGAGAACCATCTGACAGTATAAAACAAAATGCATGGTTAAACTGATTAAATCATAATATATATATACATGAAAAAAATTATGCCAATAAATCAAGAGAAAAATTTTATGCTTGATGATGAAATCACATGGGTTTGGGTGAACGCCTTTGGGTCGGTTCACCTAAACAAAATGACATGACGAAGATGAACGCCTATGGGTCGGTTCATCAAAACAACACGATAGATAAAAGCACATGCGAATAAATACGGACAGTCCTGTACCAACCATTACTTAGTAAAAATTCCTCCGACAATGACATATGATATAAATGCATGAAAACAAAGTGTCAGTTCTAGGAAGACCATGGTGACTACCGACTAATCACATGTCATGTTTTGAGAGCCTACAGGTCGAAGCCTTGGCTCTGATACCATAATTGCAACACTCTATTTTGGTAAATGGTATGTCACGTGTGATTATGGCGTCTCATCAAAGCATACAAGGTAAATGTCTTAAAAACATTAAATGGCCATGAATAGAAATACCGGAAACAAACATCGGTAGTCTAAGTATAAGCTCATCACACACAAACATAAGTACTGAAATGGAAAAGGACTAAACAATGTCCAAAGGAATAAGTAGCAAAATGTATGATGAAATGCATAAAGTAGAGAAGGCTTGATAGCTCCCAATCCATATGCATGTACGCTTAATGTCTACGAGCGCCCTTGAGTACCTGCCGTTTGGGAACATGAAAGGAAAACAGTTGAGCATAACGCCCAGTGAACGGATATACAAGTATAGCATGGAATAACATAAGCATAAAAGAATAATAGCAGCGGAAATGTATAAGTCCTAAGTAACCTGGTAACATGTTCATAAAACTGGTTTTATAGTTTGAAAAGACTTATGTTTTTTATGTAAAATTTGTATTAATTAGCCACTAGCCCTAAAATAGAAAGTTTCCATAAATAGAAAGTTTCCAAAATAAGATTAGCTTCTAAAAATATACTGTATCAGTTTCTAAAAATAGAAAGCTTCCAAAAATAGTAAGTTTTCTGAAATAGAAAGTTTCCATATTTAGAAATAAGCTAGATTAATAAGCTAATAATATAAGCTTAAGTTTATTTGTTAAATATCATAAGTCATGTAATTATTGTATAGTTTATTAATAATATCATGTTAATTAAATAAACTATAGGTTATACGATTTAATTAAATATAAGCATGATTTAATTAAATAAAGGTGTATAAAATACTTAGGTTAAACATGTAAATATTATATTAATTGTAACCTAAGTCATGTTTATTAATTAATTATATTCCATGTTTTAAATAATTAATTAATACTATAGTCTAAATTAAATAAATAAGATACTTAGGTTAAAACATGTATTCTTTCATAAATAATAATAACCTAGTCCATGTTTAATTAACTTAATCATTAGTCATGCTTTAATTAATTTAATTTTCTTGCTAAAATAATATAACTTGTAAAAATTAGTCGTGAACCTGACCCGTGTTTTTTATTTAGACCTATCGTGAACTGGACCAAATTCCCCATGAACCAGACCAAACAAACACCCCCTTAGCAGTGGCGAACCGGCTCGGCCGGTTGCCACTGCTGGTTCATAAAACGCCACCAGCAGTTAGCCGGTGGTTGCCCCTAGTTTGCCTCGGCTAGCCACCGAACACACAAGGTTCCCACCAGCAGTTAGCCGGTGGTCCCCCTGTTGCTGCGTCCGTTCCCCTGCTTGACCAAAACAGCCACCGGCTTAAGCCGGTGGTGTTTCTTGCTGCTGCGCCGAGACCAAGAAAACCACAAGGCCACCCTGACTTGCGTCGGGGTCCTTGATCTTTGCTGCCGAGACCCCACAGCCCACACCGAGACCATAGGGTCTCGGTTGGTGGTGATACAACGACCACCGAGAGCTTCGGATCTCGGTTCTTGCATCAGCCAAACCAAAACCCGAACCAATTCCCATTATTTTTAATACCCCATGATTCTAACATGTTTTATTACTTGTTTTTAATAATCCACATGTTCACGTGTTCTTGATTTAATTAAAAAGAGGAAAAGAAAAAGAATTAAAGGTTTACCGAATGCGTGAATCAAACGAGAACAATAAAACGAACACTAGCACTTGTTTTTAATTACCAATATCAAACAACCACCCTTATGGTGTTCCTTTTGGCTGGCGGCAAGAGAGAAACAAGGAAGAGGGCTAGGGTTTTTATTTTTGTGAAAACTCTATAAAATTATGTCTGTGTTTTTTCCCTTTTTGTTATTTAGTTAAAATCAACTGGGCTGGGCCCTTTTGTCCTTCCTTGTCCGCGGCTAAGAGGCCCCAAAAGGCCTTGATGGTCCTTTTTCATGTTTAACCAAATTACGTGTTCGTTTGTTAGTATTTTCGTGTTAGTTCGTAATTTATTATTCGTGTTATAATAAATACTTGTACGTAATCGATATTTATCGTCTAATAATAAATATATACGTAGTTACATGTTCATGATTTAATGTTCATGATTTCATGTTCGTGATTATAATTATTATGGTTAATAATCATCGTGTACTATCACGTACTTAATACTTATCGTGCAATAACACGTACGTAATTTCTGTAATTAATATTCGTGACACGTGTTCGTGCTAAAAAAAGAATGTTTTAGTTTGTACATATGTTTACTAAGTGTACTGTTCATGGTAAAAGTATGCGGGTTTTACATGTCGACCCCGATAGATCTATCCATAACATTCTCGCTTACTACGTAATTAACAGTTCATGATAAGTGGGCAAATAGCAACTTGGGTTAAATCGTGACTTAGACCAATAAGTAAACAAGTAAATGTACTTGTGTTCATACGTTAAATCGAGCAATGTCTCACCCCATAAGATGATATAAAATAGTAAAAAGTGGGGCTACGAAACTCACCTCGAAAAAATAGAAAATATGATCAATAGAGATAGCATGAAAAATCAAGGGACGAAAAACGATGCGAAAGGATCTACTCATAACCTAAGCAAAATATCCATACTTAGGCTAAACACATAAGACAATTACGTACAGTGTACTTAGCTGATAATTTATACTTGCTCTTAATTTATAAAAAGTTTTTATACATTTTCCATGTTTTTTTCATTTTGGTCACGGGTCAACTTTGGGTCTTAATATCTCGTTATTTAATAGTCTGAAAAATAAATGGTTTCTCATTATGAAAACTAGACCACGCCTTTGATATTTGATAAATATCATATTTTTATGAAGTCTCTAGGCACGACCAATAATTAATCAAGGTAGTACACTCACACATACATTTAAACAAGTAATATTCCGAATAGTTTAGTGTTTAAACAAGCAACTTTGGAAATTACTTGTGAGTTCGTTACAACTTCAGGACAAACAAAAAATCATGTTATAAACTAGGCCATGTCAATTTCGTCAAAGCATTTTTATCTTTACGGGGAATGGTCATTAAGACGATCAAAACTAAGAGTAAAGCAGGGCCTATGGATCGAGTTTCATGTTTTTATAGGTACTCTTTTAGCAAATTTTGGAAATAAAAATAAAATGGTCACTTTGAGTTTACACTCATAAGTTAACAGCGAGCTATTTGATCATAAACAAGTTCATACATTCATGACCCAGGTACCACATATGTACTTACATAATATAGTCAAAAAGAGAAGAAGGATTTGGGTTGTTTGTGGCTACTGTTCATACACAAGCCACACAAAAAGAATAATAGCAGTTTATTTGGCTTCACATTCATCATACATACATGACTATGCACATACGCATTTACATGTCTACTTTTGTTTACCAAAGCGGGACTAGTACTATTCCTGCCATGTTTGTACAAACCACACAAAAACAAGAAAAAGAAATGACTTAAGTTGCTTTTACATTTCTTAGCATACATACATGCATACATTTCTCAACTTGGTAAGTTACAAAGGACAAAGGGGTAGATGTTGTAATACCCCACTTTGATAAATGGACCGTTACGTGTATTTATGGCGTGTCATCAAAGCATGCAAGGTAATATGTACTAAATAATACATGACCAAAAAGGATAAACCAGAATCAAACATCGGTTCCCAACATAAGCCCAAAACGTAAATAAAGTAAATGAAATGAGAAGGACAAAACAAGTGTCCAAACAAGCATAAGTATAAGAGGACAAAAAGGAGAAGAAGTCTAAGGCAACTTCCATCCTATGCACGTCCTCCAAATGCTCAAGTATGTCCTTGGGTACCTGGCGTTTTGGGACATGGAAAGGAAAGTAACGGCTGAGCAATACGCTCAGTGAACGGATATATATAACATGGTATGGATGACTGAAATATAAGTAAAGACTGAAAAGAAGCGGAAATTTATAAGTCCTGGAAAACCTAGAACATGTTTATAAAACTGGTTTATACTTTGAAAAGCTTATGAATAACTTATGAAAACTGTATTTTAAATTTAGCCAAGAGCCCAGATAAGTCATGAGGTATCAACGTGCATGAATACTTAGAGGGTGACCTCATCATGCAATTGGAGGGGTTGCCTATAATTATACTGGTCTGGGTAGGAGGGATCAACTCCAATGTGAAGGATGCAAGTCACACACCACACTCACCATAAAAATCATAAATGAAAACGTTTAACTAGGATGCACCCATACACCCCACATGATAATATAAATAAATGGTCAAAACTGAAAGGGACACCACGAGCAATCACTCTGTCGTGGGAAAGTCATAACACTGGTGCCTTCAGTGTTATGGTTATGGTACCCCCATAACTAGATAAACTGGCATGCATGTATATAGCTCAGGCATTTAAAATATAACATAAGCATTCAAAACATATAAAATAACTAGGGAAAACAGATGGCTGCAAACGGGGAATCCTAATCAAACATACGAAGGAATGTCCATATTGAAGGACGAAATGTCCGTACCTTATGTCCAGTAGTGAAGCTAGAATGAAAGCTGAATGATCTACTCCGACTTCACGGATACTACATAAATAAGGGACGTGAATGAGTTTCCTTTTTATTGTATACTTTTACCGGTTCTGAGTGTTCTTAACTTATTTTATATGTTCTTATCATGTTTTACTGTTTCACGTATTACCTTGTAATTATTCATGTTTTCCATGTATTCTGATTATGTATTTCATGTATTCTTGTGTTATTTATACTTGTTTTATCATATGAATAACATTCTAAAAATATAAGGTTTCCAAAAATAGTAAGTTTCCAAAAATAGTAAGTTTCCAAAAATAGAAACTTTCCTTAAATAGAAATAAGCTTGATTAATAAGTCCAAAATATAAGCTAGTGCTTAATAGTCATAATTTATAAGTCATGATGATTTAATAGTAAAGTTTATTAAATTAAATACTTAGGTTAAACTGACTATTAATTAATAATATAATGCATGGTTTTTATATGGATTATTAATTAATAAAATGACATGGTTAATTTAATAAAACAATACCTTATAATTAATTAAATTAAAGTATGATTTTTAATTTAATTATGCCATAATAAATACTTAGGCTATAACATGAATTATTAAGTTTAATAATTTAACTTAAGTCATGCTTTAATTAATTAATTAAACTACATGTAAATTAAATAATTAATTAATTAACAAAATGATTTAGCTAAAAACCTTAGTGTACCCGAGACCCAAAACCCGAGACAAAAACCAACCGAGCACCAACAGCAGGCATCTGTTGGTCGCTGGCAATAGCTACGCAGCCAACGGCTATTGCCGTGCCACTGATGGCCGTAGGTTCCCACCGATAGTGGGCCGATTTCCCCTGCTGCGCACATGATTCCCACCGAGATCCCATGGCTCTCGGTTCCCACTGGCTTCACACATTCCCTTCTGCTGGGGTTTGTGTCTTACGACTGACCAACCAACACCATACGCCGACCCATGAGGGGTTGCGGCTGATGGTGAAAAAGCCCACCGAGAGTCTTGGACTCTCGGTTTGAGTGCAAGCCAAAACAAACACACTCAACCGAATCCCTTTTCATGTTTTTATCATTGTTAAAGTCATGTGTTCATAAAATAAATTAAATAAACCATTGTTAAAGCATGAATTAAAAAAGATTAATGTTTAGTTAATTACCAATGTGTGACATTCAAATGCTTTAGAACACAAATACAATCCCACAACCAAATCAACCACCAAACAAAATTATTTTCCTTTTCTTTCTTGGTGTAGCCGGCGGAAAGGAGGAAACAAGATTAGGGTTTTTAGTTATTTTTTCTGGAAAATGTAATTATAAAAAGATGTGTTTAGTTTTCCTGGCATGTAAGAAAATATAAATAGGCCGGGCCAAAGGCCCTCTCCTTTCTTTCTTAGTCGTGGCCTACCACACATACACAAAAGGTTCTTTTATTTTTCTTGCTTAATATTTATCGTATATGTTTGTGTTTTAAAATCGTGAATTAATGTCATGCGTAAATATTTATCGTGTATTTATATTATACATAATACTAGTAATAAATGTTCATGGTACATGTTGTATATTATTAAATGTAAAGTTTTAATTAATCGATTTTTATGCATTTTACTGTTCATGAGTATTTTATGCGGGTTTTACAACTCTTCTCCTCTAAAAAGAATAATTCGTCCTCGAATTAGAGATACAATAAGCTGGAAAGGACATGACGTGACGTGACTGAAAGGACATGGGACGTGACGCGACTGAAGAAACGTATCTGACTTATGGACGGAAAAAGAGGATAAGAAAGTCTGGATGGACCGGTTCCTCTAAAAGATCTAGGTGAAAGTAATAATCTTGGTCTTCATGACCCTGACTTGACGATATGTAAAAGTTTCTGGTTCTTCAACGTAGGATATATTCTCATAAATATGGTCGAGTGGATAAGAAATAACATGTAAGGATAAATGAAACGTTATGGTGCGAAATAACCTGAAGTAAATGACATTAGTACGTATGAGCAATGATGCCCGAGACATACTGAAACGTAGTACGTGAACAATTGTGAATGTGATACGTGAACAATTGTGAACATGATACGTGGAGATATGGTGAATGTAATGCGAGAACATATGGTAGATGTAATACGTGAAACATATCGTGAACGTGATGTAAGAAACGTGGAGTGAACATGATATGTGAATCATATCGTGAATGTGAGATAACTGAGGAGGTAACGCCAAACGATAATAGATGAGACGTGAAATGTGACGTGATACGTCTGTCTAAGGATGGAAAGTCTATTAAACTTGAGTCTGGTCTCCCAAGATTTCTGTAAAATTTCCAGAATGAAAAGTGAAACGTAAATCGTAAGCTAGAATAAGATCATGAACGTGAACAGTGTCATGAACGTGAGTGCGAAGGTAAATCGTAAAGTTAAACAAGGACGTGAACGTAATAATGACCACGAACGTGAAGCTTTATTTGATCTGATAGCTGAAGGAGTGCCAAGTGATCGTACGATCCTTGGCTAGAAGATATCTGATAATCTGCTAACTATGAAATTCTTGCAGATGGAAGGAGGGTATGCAGACTTGGTCAAACTGTTGACAATAACCTAGATAGCATCATGCTTCTTCTGAGCATGCGGTAGTCCGATGACAAAATCCATGGAGATTTTGTCCCTTTTCCGTTCACAATTTCTGATGGTGGAAATAACTCTTAGTCTGTTGGTGTCCTATCTTAACCTGCTGGTATGTCAAGTACTTAGATATGAACGTAACTGCATCTTGTTTCATAGAAACTGGATACATAGAAGTTTGGAACACTATGAATCTCTAAAATCAGACTTCTCTTAGTGAAGGATCCTATGGAACACATAATTTAGTGTAGGATTCTCTCCTTTACGCGTAAGCTGAACCATGGTAGGATTAACCGTGAGAATCAATGTGATTAAGCGTGTCATTGAAATCAACTAGAATTCGTACTAGAAAAAGGATTCAATGTACTATTTCTCTTGTCGTGGAATCGTACCATGGTGCGAATATGACCTCCATGCTCTTCTCTAGGCTTGGAGAAAATCAAGACGTCATCAATGAAGACAATAACGAGTTTGCCTGTGATTTTACGAAAATTCGACTCATCAAATCCATAAATGCTGCTGGAGCATTCGTGAGACCAAAACAAAATCATTAATTTAGCATGACCAAATCGTGTACGAATAGCAGTCATGGAGATGTCCTTTTTTATTACTCGTCATTGTTGACATCATGATCCTAATTTGACCTTGGAGGAGTGCTTAACACCCTGCAGATGATCGGACACGTTGTCATTACGTAGAGGAAGATAACGGTTATGAATGGTGATTTGTTTAAATCGACAGTAGTCAGCACATAATCTCATGTTACCGTCCTTCTCCAAAATAAACAGAACCGGTGCACACCATGAAGAATGAACTTCGTTCAAGCATCTCCTGCAGCTGATCCTTCAACTCTTTTATCTCAAGGAAAACATGCTATAGAGAGCCTTGGAACTAGTTCGACTCCCTAACCTGCTCGATGTTAAGTTCCACCTAGTGGATAGGAAGTATACCCATAAGTTCTTCTGGAAATACATCTGAATTTATCTGAAATAATCGACTGATTATGAATAAAAAGGAACTTCAGTAGTCATGTTATAATGATAGCTAGAAAATCTTCGCAGCCATGGGATAACAAAACACATGCTTGTGAAGTAGAAAAATTTTCACAGATTTTCCTGGTGTAAAACCATGATGAAAGTATTCAAGAGCCTGAACGTCGCTAAGTATGATCTTATAAGAATGGTGATCAATTGTAGCGTGGTGTGTTGTTCATAGTCCATAATCAGAATCATATCTAACTCGCATCTGTCCGAGGAACGTGCGTTAACCGAAAGGATCTTGTCATCAGAACAAAAGGAAGCCTTTGTATTCATGGTGATACTAATGGCGTCCCTGTGGTTGTATAAAATATGCAATTGAATAATGAATGTGCCATGTCAATACACGAAGTAAACATGGCAGATTTCACTGAGTGTGTTTCGTCTGTCTCACGCGAAACGAACCCTGCGTGTTCGAACGTGAATAATACGCCGGTGTGGTACTGAAATTCTGGTGGCCTGACTAATACATGGCACATCAGAGTGATATACTCCTTGGAGGGTACCCTAAATTTCTTAGGGCCTGGTTGAAAAGTTATACATGAGTCATGTGTCTAGACTCATGTATTGAGAAAATATGTGTATGACGTGTGTCTTGATTGGTGTCTTGACATGTGTCTTTAGAAAATATACGTGAGACATGTGTCTTGACTGATGTCTTGACATGTGTCTCGAGATGTGAAACGGATAAAATATAAAATCTTAGGTTGTCATGCCAGAATTAGCGGATCAGTTAGACTTCCGACCCTTTGTATTTCTCATCACGTCCGTTATCGGAGCTTCTGTCGTTATTTCCAGAGTATTTTATGTCACGGTAGTTGTTACTACCTCCTTGTTTGTCATTTCCATGACGGTCATTATCATGACTGTGATTCATGTAACTATTCAGCTAAGTGGTTGACTAGTACCGGTTCCTACTCATATGCTGGAAAAGACAACTGAATGGCACGTGACATATGACTGAGAATATGAAGATATGGAATGGAATGGTAACGTCTGGTGGATAATTCCAGTCTGGTTGCTCTGATCTATAGCCTTCGTCTTTCTTCTGTAGAATCTCCAAGCTGCGAGCCGCGTCATCTTTTGAACAACATTGGTAAGTGGAAAAAAACCTCTGAGAAAGTAGAGAATCGAATAGTACTACACATAGAGTGCGGTGACTGGAATATATCTGGAATGCGGTACATGAAGTACACATGTGGTTCGGTACGTGGAGTACACATGGAATACGGTAGTGGAGTACACATGAAATTCACATGAGATGATTGATACGGGTGTCAACCATCTGATATGATCAAATGAATGTAAAATATCAAATGGTTAAAACCAAACTGAACAGTACAACGTAATAGCCCAACTAATTTAGCATAGACATAGTTCCAGTTGCGTAAGAAGCACATAAGCATGATTAAACATAATCGAATGATGGCCAGCATGAAAGCATGATTAATGAAAACCAACCATGACTATCATGAAAGCATGATTAAATACAATCCATCAATGTCTAGCATGAAAGCAAAATCAACACGAACAAACATGGAACAAAATTAACATAAAGGATCGAAAAAATATAATTAGCATGAAACGAAGTCAACCATGAAAGTATGAAAACATAACTGATATAAAGAAACATAACAATTAATGAGGGGACATGAAAGAAATATGACCGTAATGAAATGAAATCTGAAAATTATTGGTGTGGACGACCATGGGTCGGTTCACAAAACAAGATTGACATGAGTAAGGGTGAACGCCTATGGGTCGGTTCACAAAACAAAATTTACATGGCAAGGGTGAACGCCTATCGGTCGGTTCACAAACAAAATTGACATGGCAAGGGTGAACGCCTATGGGTCAGTTCACAAACAAAATTGACATAAGCAAGGGTGAACGCCTATGGGTCGGTTCACAAACAAAATTGACATGAGCAAGGGTGAACGCCTATGGTTTGGTTCACAAAACAAAATTCGAACGAAAAGCACATGCGACTAAATATGGCCAGTCTTGTACCAACCATTACTTAGTCAAAAACCTAATAGAAATGTGTGACTAAATATGAACTACCGTGGTTCAGTCCATACTAGTCAAAGTTCACAAGGAAACATCATGCACAAAACAACGACATGTAACTAAGTATGGATGAGTATTGATCAATCCATATTAGAAAAAAAAAACAAATCCGAGAGAAAACATCATGGTTAAAGATAATAAGGTTCTGAAATTGTCAATACGTGGGATGAAAAGCGTCGGCTTAGGAAGATCCTAGTGACTACCCACTAGTCACAAGTCAAGTTTTAGAGCCTACATGTCGAAACCTTAGGCTCTGATACCATAATTGTAACACCCAACTTTGATAAATAGACCGTTGCGTGTATTTATGGTGTGTCATCAAAGAATGCAAGGTAATATATACTAAATAATACATGACCAAAAATGAAAAACCAGAATCAAACATCGGTTCCCAACATAAGCCCAAAACATAAATAAAGTAAATGAAATGATAAGGACAAAACATGTGTCCAAACAAGCATAAGTATAAGAGGGCAAAAAGAAGTAGTCTAAGGCAGCTTCCATCCTATGCACGTCCTCCAAATGCTCAAGTCTGTCCTTGGGTACCTGCCGTATTTGGACATGGAAAGGAAAGTAACGGTTTAGCAATACGCTCAGTGAACGGATATATATAACATGGTATGGATGACTGAAAAGCAGTGGAAATGTATAAGTTTTAGAAAACCTTGAACATATTTATAACTAGTTTATACTTTGAAAAGCTTATGATTAACTTATGAAAACTGCATTTTAAATTTAGCCAAGAGCACATATAGGTCATGAGGTATCAATGTACATGAATACTTAGAGGGGTGACCTCATCATGCAATTATAGGGGTTGCCTCTAATTATACTGGTCTGGGTAGGAGGGATCAGCTCCGATGTGAAGGATGCAAGACACACACCACATTCACCATAAAAATCCTGACTGAAAACATGTAACTAGGATGCACCCATACGCCCCACATGATAATATAACTAAATAGCCAAAACTGAAAGGGACGCTACGAGCAATCACTCCATCGTAAGGAAGTCATAACACTGGTGCCTCCAGTGTTATGGTTATGGTACCTTAACTAGATGAAGTGGCATGCATGTATATAGCTCAGGCATTTAAAATATAACATAAGCATTCAAAACATATAAAATAACTGGGGAAAACAGATGGCTGCAAACAGAGAATCCTAATCAAACATACGAAGGAATGTCCATACTGAAGGATGAAAGATATGTACCTTATGTCTAGTAGTGAAGCTAGAATGAAAGCTGAATGATCTACTCCGACTACACGGATACTACACAAATAAGGGACGTGAATGAGTTGCCTAATTACTGTATACTTTTACCGGTTCTGAGTGTTCTTAACTTATTTTATATGTTCTTATCATGTTTTACTGTTTCAAGTATTACCTTGTAATTATTCATGTTTTCCATGTATTCTGATTATGTATTTCATGTATTCTGGTGTTATTTATACTTGTTTTATCATAATGAGTAACTTTCTAAAAATAGCAGGTTTCTAAAAATGGTAAGTTTCCAAAAATAGAAAGTTTCCTTAAATAGAAATAAGCTCGATTAATAAATCCAAAATATAAGCTAGTGTTTAATAGTCATAATTTATAAGTCATGATGATTTAATAATAAAAGTTTATTAAATTAAATACTTAGGTTAAACTGACTATTAATTAATAATATAATGCATGGTTTTTATATGGATTATTAATTAATAAAATGACATTGTTAATTTAATAAAACAATACCTTATAATTAATTAAAGTAAAGTATGGTTTTTAATTTAATTATGTCATAATAAATACTTAGGCTATAACATGAATTATTAAGTTTAATAATTTAACTTAAGTCATGCTTTAATTAATTAATTAAATTACATGTAAATTACATAATTAATTAATTAACAAAATGATTTAGCCAAAAACCTAGTGTACCCGAGACCCAAAACCCAAGACAAACACCAACCGAGCACCAACAGCAGGCATCTGTTGGTCGCTGGCAGTAGCTACGCAGCCAACGGCTGTTGCCGTGCCACTGATGGTCGTAGGTTCCCACCGGTAGTGGGTCGATTTCCCCTGCTGCGCACATGATTCCCACCGAGATCCCATGGCTCTCGGTTCCCACTGGTTTCACACATTCTCTGCTTCTGGGGTTTGTGTCTTGCGGCTGACCAACCAACACCACACGCCGACCCATGAGGGGTTGCGGCTGATGGTGGAAAAAGCCCACCGAGAGTCTTGGACTCTCGGTTTGAGTGCAAGACGAACCAAACACACTTAACCCGAATCCCTTTTCATGTTTTTATCATTGTTTAAATCATGTGTTCATAAAATAAATTAAATAAACCATAGTTAAAGCATGAATTGAAAAAGATTAATCTTTAGTTAATTACCAATGCGTGACATTCAAATGCTTTAGAACACAAACATAATCCCGCAACCAAATGAACCACCAAACAAAATGTTGGAAATACGTTTTTCCAAGGAAAGTCTCAGTCACATCATTATTAGCATAGATCACGAGCTATAGACTATTTAGGACATTGTAACTTGGAGTGACCTCCCTTAGGGGGAGATTGTTGGAAATACGTTTTTACGTATTTAGAAATGACCGGTCACTCCAATGATATATTCAAGTATTGGGCTCGTGATCCATTATGTAAACATATAGTCCATATAGCCCACATGTGGGGTGGGCTATATATATCCCATCCTAGCATGTTAGGAGGGGTTGCTCATTTTGTTCATTCACACATTTCATCAATCTATCTTTCTTTCTTCCTTCCTCTCCTTTCTCTCTAGCTTTCTCTCTCTAAGTTCTTCCTTTTCCATCTCTTCTTTAGATAATACAAACACATCTACAATCCTAAGATTATATGATTCTACAATTGGTATCAAAGCAACCTACAAAGAAAGCTTATAAGATTATAAGATTATAAGATTATTGTAGAATCATATAATCTTAGGATTGTAGATATGTTTGTATTATCTAAAGAAGAGATGGAAAACAAAGAACTTAGAGAGATAAATCTAGAGAGAGAAAGGAGAGGAAGGAAGAAAGAAAGATAGATTGATGAAATGTGTGAATGAACAAAATGAGCAACCCCTCCTAACATGCTAGGAGGGGATATATATAGCGCACCCTACATGTGGGCTATATGGACTATATGTTTACATAATGGATCACGAGCCCAATACTTGAATATATCATTGGAGTGACCGATCCTTTCTAAATACTTAAAAACGTATTTCCAACAATCTCCCCCTAAGGGAGGTCACTCCAAGTTACAATGTCCTAAATAGTCTATAGCTCGTGATCTATGCTAATAATGATGTGACCGAGACTTTCCTTGGAAAAACGTATTTCCAATAATCTCCTCCTAAGGGAGGTCACACCATTTTACAAAATCTTAAACCTAGCATACTATGCTTGAGTCTTCGATCTTGTTCTTGTGAATATGTTGATTTGATCTTTGGCTTTAGTCTTGAGCATGTTTCCTTGCCTTGACCTTGTACATTCATCATTTGTGAAATTTGCCTCCTTGTGACTTCATGTTCCACATACTTATACTTTTATAAATTCTTGAAAGCTTCATAGTTTGATACAGCGGAAGACTTGACTTTTAGACTTTCTTGAATTTGTTGAAGTTAAGTTCATAAAGTATAAGCATGCGAGGACGACTTCTTTTCGGATAGTACACCGCAATGCCACCTTCTTGTTACGCTGCATTGGACAATTAGCAACAAAACATATACACAGATGAAATGTGATACACGGTTTTTGGTGTGGTGAAAAAGTTCGAATTCTCGGAATCCTCTCGAATTGATCTCAGTTAAAAGTGGAATGATTTGTTCTTGGTGACAAAAAGTGGATTTGGTTTTCTAGTCTACTAAACAGATAAGTGAGTATAATGGTAATGAAGTAAACTTAAAACAAGTAACAAATAATAAGCAAAAGTGGAAAAATATTCTATTGAGAAAATACCCTATGCGGAAAGTCTGACCATTCGGAAAATATTGCTCTATTCGGAAAGTTTACACCATGCGGAAAGATGGCTTATGCGGAACATTTGCTTCATTCGGAAAACTAACCCTATGCGGAATATGATCTCTATGCGGAAAGATGTCAATTCGGAAAAATGTTCCGAATAAGGGAACTGAGAAATGGCTATGCGGAAAAATTAGCTTACTCGGAAAAAATGATGCTATTCGGAAAATATTGTCTATGCGGAAAATACTCCCATTCGGAAAAACATGCCTATTCGGAAAGAGAGGACCATTCGAAAAAAAAGTTCTATGCGGAAAATTAGGACCATTCGGAATATATAAAATATTCCGAATAAGGCTGGAAAAAACAATCAATTCGGAAAACTGAAGAGTTCCGAATAAGGAGAATGAAAAAGAGCTATTCGGAAAGATTATTCCGAATAAAAGAAATTGCAACACCCCTATTCGGAATATCAAAAGTTCCGAATAAGGGAAACTCAAACTAGGCTATTCGGAATTTCTGGAAGATGAAGAACAGTAACAGCAGCAAGTAAACAGGGTACACGAAATTAACTCAAAATCAACTCCAATACTTAAAAAGGTTTTACCAAACTAACCAATAATCATTAACATACCATAAGAAACAAATCCCACCAATAAAAACACTAAATCAACAACTTTTTGGAATCAAACTTGAATCAAATAAGAAACTTAGAAACTTGCAATAAAAATGATGAAGAACAAGATGAATAAAAAGATGGAATGGATTGATTAATGTAAAAGTAACAAGGTTAATGATTAAAGATTACAAGATGAAAAGAAAAAGATGGAAATCACCAAACTCCCTAATGGAGTTGGTTGATGAACGAACCTAAGGTACTGGAAAAACAAAAATGAAGCTCTCCCCTAATGTGTGAAGGGAGTTTCTATTTATACTCCTAGTGGTTGGTTGGTGAGTGGGCTTTCTCCTCTTCTTCTTGTCTTCTCGTCTTTTCAGAAAAGTTGACGTTTTCGATTCTGATTCGGGATTTGTTGTCGATTAAATCCAACTCGTCTTTTAATTTCTTCGTTAAATAGACTCGAGTTTCTTCGACTTATGAAAATCTTCCGTCTTTAGTCCTTTTCTTCGATAAATCTTCGAATAGGCCTAGTGACTTCAAATCTTTTGCACGTCTTGGACAATAGACTTTATCTTGAGTCTTTTTCCTTGATAAATCCCGTGCAATCTTTCTTTAATATTCATCCGGTTAGCTCTGAAACCACAATAAACACAAAAACCACGCATAATTCCAAACAAATGATATTAATTACGTGTTTTGGTCTTGTTTTAGCCAGAATTAAGTGGTAAAAGGATGGGTGTTTACACACCTATCAAATCCCCTACACTTAACCATTGCCATGCCCTCATGCAATGCTTAGTGATAAAGCAATTTTACATTTTTCTCATAATCAATCAACCTTGGCCTTATTTAAATTCTACTAAACAATAATTAAAATACTAAGAGAATTTAAAACTTTAAAATAAACAAAAGGATGGAGATAACTTGTAAAGAAATCAAGGACTTACATTAGGGCTTTGGTGTTGCGAAGATTTATCACCCTCAAGTTTCACGTTCCCCAAACTAAGCTTAAAAACGAGATCATTGTTATTATAAGTTAGTAAATCAAACACTTACACACATGGCTTAATTAAATGCTTAAACTCCCTTATTCCTAATTGTATCTCTTATATTTTATTTTTGTCTTAGAATGATCATGAAGATGCAATTTTGGACTTATTTCGATAGTTTATTTAGGCTGAAAGCAAAGTAGGACGATTTGATCAATAGTTAGCTAAAGGACAAAATCTCTTAAAACTGCTTCTCGGGATATCAAAAAGTTCATATCTTGGCATAACTTGGTTCACGATTTGAGACCTTTCTCGGGCCGATATTTGGCATGTACTTCATACTTCATATCTTCGAGAGACGTTCTTGAGATAATGGTCTTCTCATCATAATAGAGTTTCTTCACTTGGAGACTTTTGAGGGGTACTCCAACTTTGTTGACCACGACTTCATGATTATTTCTTCAATCTCTAATTGGGATTTTGAGATACAACGATCCGCCTCCTTTTCGGACTTGGATCTATTTATCCTCATACCTTGTTAGGGTCTTTTCGGATAGACTTCTCCATGATCTTTATGGGAGTTGATTGCTTTTCGTCGTGAGTCTTGATCCTTCATATAGACTTTAGGAATAATGCTTTTCACATCACTTTGGATCTTCAGCAATAAAATTGAATCCTCATGCCTTGTTAGGGCCTTTTCGGACTCGCCAATCTTCGCGCCCCGCTTCATAAGTTATGCCTTGGCTATGAACTCTTATCATTACCGAGCAACTTTTAAACGATCTTGGGCTAGAAGCTAAGTAACTTTTCAAATCGTAAGACCTTACTTATTGCAGATAAATTATTAGCAAGTGATGGGAGAATAGGCAAATAATTACACCGAGTGAGCTTGCGCAAGAATACCGACTTATAATTGACTCTATCATTTCTCGTCCTCCACAATTTAAAATCTCAAGTAATGAGACTCGTGGACACTTAGCCTAATAAACCGATTAAGGTCTACATGGTTAAGGATACTAGCTAGAATAAACTTGGATAAGTCTATTCGGGTTGAGTCAAAATAAACGCAACGGGCCTAATATGTCAAAGATATCTAAACTAGCTACACCACTTTATTAATATTTTTGACTTTATTGCGGGATATATACATATGAAAGCAATGATAAAAATTTAAAAATTACGACTAAATGGCCAAAGTTAATTAAAAATTTGAAAAATGTTGAAAAATAGGGTTTTCTGGTTAAATGAAGGCATTTACATGGAAAAGTCCACTTAAAACTTCGATAGAAGTCCCCCCTACACTTAAGATAAACATTGTCCTCAATGTTTAAGCATTTTGGAAAAATCTCCCCTACACTTATGACATTGTGCACGTTGGTTAACTCAAGTTAAGGAAGAGACGACTAAAGTGATCAATTTCAAATGTGAGTATGAAAAAAAAAAAAAAAAATTGAATCACGATAGTTGAGAGATAGAACCGGATTTCGGATTACACGGGAGCACGGTTCTTCAAAGATGTCCAAGATTGCAGTAATCCCTGTAATCACATCACCACACAAACACAAACGACCAAAATAGGTCCTCCCCTACACTTAGGGGGTTAAAGGGATAGATACTCGGGCTGCCTCCCGAGGAGCGCTTGTTTTTGATAACCGAGTCACGAGCCTGACTCGACCCAAATTTAGTTCATGGGGAACGTGGTGAGGGATGGAATCACCTCCTGAGAGGTGTCCTCACCAAAGTACAACTTCACTCGTTGGCCATTCACCTTAAAATTTGGTCCATTAGGTTGAGCGAGCTCGAGAGTACCATATGGAAAAATTTGGGCGATGGTGAAGGGGCCGGACCAACGAGATTTGAGCTTGCCCGAAAAGATTTTTAACCGAGAGTTAAAAAGTAAGACTTTGTCTCCAACATGGAACTCTCGGTTTTTAATCTTGGAGTCGTGAATGAGCTTAGTTCTTTCCTTATAGATCAAAGAATTTTCATAAGCCTCATTCCGAAGTTCATTCAGCTCATTGAGTTGGATCTTGCGTAGGTCGCCGGCTTTGTTTATATCAAAATTAGCCCACTTCAAGGCCCAATAAGCCTTGTGCTCCAACTCAACGGGAAAGTATACACGGTTTTTGGTGTGGTGAAAAAGTTCGAATTCTCGGAATCCTCTCGAATTGATCTCAGTTAAAAGTGGAATGATTTGTTCTTGGTGACAAAAAGTGGATTTGGTTTTCTAGTCTACTAAACAGATAAGTGAGTATAATGGTAATGAAGTAAACTTAAAACAAGTAACAAATAATAAGCAAAACTGGAAAAATATTCTATTGAGAAAATACCCTATGCGGAAAGTTTGACCATTCGGAAAATATTGCTCTATTCGGAAAGTTTACACCATGCGGAAAGATGGCTTATGCGGAACATTTGCTTCATTCGGAAAACTAACCCTGTGCGGAATATGATCTCTATGCGGAAAGATGTCAATTCGGAAAAATGTTCCGAATAAGGGAACTGAGAAATGGCTATGCGGAAAAATTAGCTTACTCGGAAAAAATGATGCTATTCGGAAAATATTGTCTATGCGGAAAATACTCCCATTCGGAAAAACATGCCTATTCGGAAAGAGAGGACCATTCGAAAAAAAAGTTCTATGCGGAAAATTAGGACCATTCGGAATATATAAAATATTCCGAATAAGGCTGGAAAAAACAATCAATTCGGAAAACTGAAGAGTTCCGAATAAGGAGAATGAAAAAGAGCTATTCGGAAAGATTATTCCGAGTAAAAGAAATTGCAACACCCCTATTCGGAATATCAAAAGTTCCGAATAAGGGAAACTCAAACTAGGCTATTCGGAATTTCTGGAAGATGAAGAACAGTAACAGCAGCAAGTAAACAGGGTACACGAAATTAACTCAAAATCAACTCCAATACTTAAAAATGTTTTACCAAACTAACCAATAATCATTAACATACCATAAGAAACAAATCCCACCAATAAAAACACTAAATCAACAACTTTTTGGAATCAAACTTGAATCAAATAAGAAACTTAGAAACTTGCAATAAAAATGATGAAGAACAAGATGAATAGAAAGATGGAATGGATTGATTAATGTAAAAGTAACAAGGTTAATGATTAAAGATTACAAGATGAAAAGAAAAAGATGGAAATCACCAAACTCCCTAATGGAGTTGGTTGATGAACGAACCTAAGGTACTGGAAAAACAAAAATGAAGCTCTCCCCTAATGTGTGAAGGGAGTTTCTATTTATACTCCTAGTGGTTGGTTGGTGAGTGGGCTTTCTCCTCTTCTTCTTGTCTTCTCGTCTTTTCAGAAAAGTTGACGTTTTCGATTCTGATTCGGGATTTGTTGTCGATTAAATCCAACTCGTCTTTTAATTTCTTCGTTAAATAGACTCGAGTTTCTTCGACTTATGAAAATCTTCCGTCTTTAGTCCTTTTCTTCGATAAATCTTCGAATAGGCCTAGTGACTTCAAATCTTTTGCACGTCTTGGACAATAGACTTTATCTTGAGTCTTTTTCCTTGATAAATCCCGTGCAATCCCATGTTTTCTTTAATATTCATCCGGTTAGCTCTGAAACCACAATAAACACAAAAACCACGCATAATTCCAAACAAATGATATTAATTACGTGTTTTGGTCTTGTTTTAGCCAGAATTAAGTGGTAAAAGGATGGGTGTTTACACACCTATCAAAATGGCTTTGAACATTTCATTCTAATTCGGTAGCATTTTACCTCCGGTTGGTGAAGACCGTTGGACGATATAAAATATCGTACTTGTGGCAGGTAGTTTCAATTAAGAACCTCCTTGACAAGATTTCGCGGGTAAACCCGTTCTCTTAATTCGACCGTCCAAAGCTGAGTGCGAACATAAAGAGTGAATCATTTAGATAATAATATCCGCATGATTTGAAGTCGTCAATTCATGTTCCAGGAACAAGTGAAATTCAATTAAGAACCGCACCATCGTTGCTTTCCAGTTGTCACGAGCTTGATTCGTATAGAATCTTGCAAGTTACCTACCAAGTGCTGTTTGAGGTTAACACTAGAAGGATTTCCACTCATCACTGTGAACACTAAGGTGTCACTCTGAGTGTTCTGCCAAGATCACTAAGATATTGCGTAGAGGCCTGGAACGTGTTTAAATTCATTTAAGAATTAAACCGCTGTTGCTTTCCAGTTATCACAAGTTTGATTCTTAAAGAATCGCACAAGTCACCTACCATGAGCTTTTTGATATTCGCTCAAGAAGGGTTTCCATCTTCGTTGTAAATACTTTCGTATTACTCGTATGTTCATGCAAGATCATGAAGATTTTACGTAGGACTCTTAAGATCTTTCTTACTTTTCACAGTGTGTGAAGAAGCAAGGAATTATGAAAGTGTGTCCTAATGAGATATTTGATGATCTCAAATGGCTCTAGACTCGATCGTGCATTTTGGATTTTAGTGATCGGAGGCTGGAGAGGAGTGCCACCACTTCAATACTAATTTATTCGGAATGAATAAATCAATAGATAATGCGTTGTCTCCGTATGATTAAAACAAATATCTTTTGAGAGATATCTGAGTTAGCTGGGATGGGTTGTGTATTGCATCACTGGGTCCATGATGTATTATCTTCAATATCAAGCATCATTAAAAAATGATCTCAATAGCATATGTATTGACCCGGTTTCTGCCTAAGGTTGTAAGGAGGGCTTCTTTCTTTACACCCTTTATTATTACAATTCTTTTTCATTCTTCAACCCCTTCAATGCTTACCAATACGTCATAACTAGAACCTTGTTGTGATTGTTCCAGTGCTAACTTAAGTACTTGGTCGGCATTCAGCTACATTCACAATCTTTCCCCATCTTTCCTAAGGACTACTATTTCTAGCTATGGAATGTCCTTGGGAAGATTCCTCCGGTTCTAGAAGAATCATTGGACTTAACCTATCCTACCATCCTTATGTCACCACAATCGTCACCATCGTTAATAGAGATTTTGTGGGTAAGTATATGTCACCATGAAATGAAATCCATTTTGATATCCAAATCCATTTTGCTCCCCCTTAACATATGTCACGATATTCAAAAATATTTCACACATGTTGGGATGAGCCAGCACATTAAGTCAAACCATTAAATTGATTGATCTCATTATTAAATAAAATTTTCTCCCTCATATTAATAATATTAACCTAATCGATGTTTTTAATATCAATTGATTTAATAAAGTTTTAAGAATATTTGGGAAGAAAAATGCAAATCCAATTATCTTCATGCTTTACACAAGCTTCCCCTCAAATTAATGAGGGTGTACTTGAAACGTGAATGAAGTACCTTTTAAAAACAAGTGTAAGGTACTTATCACATGCAAAGATCATATATGATAATGTATTCACAAGATTAGCAATTTATGAGGTTGGACCTGAATGATGGAGAACATCATATGAAAGAAGCACATGGTTCTTGTTCACGAATGTTGGTCGCCTCATCACGTCTGAAGTTATCTCTTGACTTCATGTGTACGATTGATATCGTTGTCTTGACACCAACATGTGAACTTGGCACTTTCGGCGTCAAATATTTTGAATGCTGGACAATTGCTCCCCCTCAATTGTTGACCCGTGTTCTATTGAAAGAGCTGTAGTAGCCGTTTGAGTAGTCGCATCGTCGAGTATGTAGATATCAATTTTAAATTGCTACGGTTGGTGGAGATGATAACTTCATAAAAACAAGATTTCTCTTATTTTAACAAATAAATGCACTGACACGTACATAAATTCGTGTTAGATTGTGTTATTACGTAAACACAATCCCTTACATGGTTATAAAGTAAACCATGCCCAAGAAAATTCATTCCCGTTGTTGAGTCAAAGCTTTCCGGTGAATGCTTTACTTGAGTATGAAAATCGGGTTACTATCTGAAATAATAGCAAACCATAATTGAGCATGTTTTTAAAAAACATTTGAACTTCTGCTCGAACTTTATTTACAACCCCATGTCATTATTGAATGACATTTCTAGTATCGTAAATATTATCGATTCCAGAAGACATGCTCTTTTTATCAAAACGTTTTTGAACACACAAATTTGAAAGGATTTAGAAAAACCTTTTGAGAAATTCTCGAAAAAATGTGTTCAAAGTTTTGAAAACCTATTGCTTGAGCTTAAGATGTTGAATATCTTACAAAACGAGCTCAAGTCCAAGAAGTTGTAAACTTTCCGTTGTTAAGGATAAGTTTATCATCGGCGATAAACTTTCCTTTTAACTGAAGAACGATTCCTAAGTTGACATTTACTTAGAAGTCATTTTCATGAGCTTGAAAAACTTTGAATGTTTTAACGTAAAGCTCATGACCGAGAAAGATGAATTTCTCGTTATGAGGAAAAGTTTTCTTATTTAAAAGATACACTTTCCTTTCTGAGCTTAAAACTTGGAATGTTTTAATACAAGCTCATGACCGAGAAAATTTAATTTCCCGTTACGAGGATAAGCTATCTTGAAAGATAAGCTCTCCTAAAATTGAGGTCCGAGTTACAGTCTGATATTTAACTATAAGTCATTGTGCATGAGCTTAAAAACTTCGAATGTTTTTAATATAAGCTCATGCCCGAGAAAAATTAATTTCTCGTTGTAAGGATAAGTTTATCATCGGTGATAAACTTTCCTTTCCTTGGGGTCTGGGGCATAATCTGAAATATAATTATACGCCATTCACATGAGCTAAAAAACCTTTGAATAGTTTTAATGTAAGCTCGTGTCCGAGAAAATTTAATTTCTCGTTAATGAGGATAAGTTTATCATCGGCGATAAACTTTCCTTTCTTTGAAGCGGGTTACACTCTGTCATGTGATTGCAAGCCGTTGTGCATGAGCTTAAAAACTTTGAATGTTTTTAACATAAGCTCATGCCCGAGAAAAATTAATTTCTCGTTGTGAGGATAAGTTTATCATTGACGATAAACTTTCCTTTCTCTGAAGAACGGGTCATCGTCTGGAATTTAACAATGAACCATATACACGAGCTTAAAACCTTTGATTGGTTTTAGGATAAGCTCGTGTCCAAGAAAACTTAATTTCCCGTTAAGAGGGTAAGTTATCGTTGCGTAGATAAACTTCCCTGTCTCTGAAGTTCGGGTCATCCTCTGTCATTTAGCGAGGAGCCATCTACACGAGCTTAAAACCTTTGAATGGTTTTTTAGGAGAAGCTTGTGTCCGAGAAAACTTAATTTCTCGTTTGGAGGGTAAGTTATCGTTGACGAGATAACCTTCCCTTTTCTTTGAAGAGCGGGTCACATACTGTGATTTGAATGTGAGCCAAAGTGCATGAGCTTAAAAAACTTGGAATGTTTTTAACATAAGCTCATGCCTGAGAAAAATTAATTTCTCGTTGTGAGGATAAGTTTATCATCGACGATAAACTTTCCTTTCTTTGAAGAACGGGTCATCGTCTGGAATTTAACAATGAACCATATACACGAGCTTAAAACCTTTGAATGGTTTTAGGATAAGCTCGTGTCCAAGAAAACTTATTTTCTCGTTAAGAGGGTAAGTTATCATTGCGTAGATAAACTTCCCTGTCTCTGAAGTCCGGGTCATCTTCTGTCATTTAGCGAGGAGCCATATACATGAGCTTAAAACCTTTGAATGGTTTTTTTAGGAGAAGCTCGTGTCCGAGAAAACTTTATTTCTCGTTTGGAGGGTAAGTTATCGTTGACGAGATAACCTTCCCTTTTCTTTGAAGAGCGGGTCACAGACTGTGATTTGAATGTGAGCCAAAGTGCATGAGCTTAAAAAACTTGGAATGTTTTTGATAAAGGCTCATGCCCGAGAAAAATTAATTTCTCGTTGTAAGGATAAGTTTATCATCGGCGATGAACTTTCCTTTCTTTGATGAACGAGTTACAGTCTGTGATGTGACTATAAGTCCTATACACGAGCTTAAAACCTTGGAATAGTTTTAATGTAAGCTCATATCCGAGAAAATTTAATTTCTCGTTTTGAGGATAAGTCATCATCGGGATGAACTTTCCTGTCTTTTGAGATCGAGTTACAGACTGTAATGTGACTGTAAGTCCTTTTGGTAAGCTTAACCATGAATCCCCTGAGACACTTGTTTCTCCGATATCTGCTTCTTCAGCAACCAAACTCTCAGAGTGTCCTTAGTTGAACGGTATACAACGATTGGACCGCTTCGTTCTTTTAGAACATCAACTTTGGTACATGCATTCTCATTAGGAATTTGCATGCTTTGACATGGGTTAGCGATATCAATTTTAGAAGCACGTGGGGGTTCACAATTGGCTTTACTTGTGTCAAAGGCGACCTGAGTAGATGATTCACTTGTCTTAGCTGGCAAACGTTTCCTTTTATAGAAAACCTTAAGTTTAGGCTTAAGTGAAGTATCATCTTTATCAGTTTCCTCCCTAGTAGTCTTAGTAGAATCGGAGACTATCCTAGTTAAAGGGCGCTCGTTTCCTACAAGAGTAAAAGTTCTACCAGTGGGGCGCCACATTTTACCAACGGGTTTGATTTTAGCTATCCACTGGAATTTAAGTCTAGCACGGGAGTTCACCTCATTAAGTAATTTTTTGACACAAGAATCATGATTTGCCGTAAAGACACATTTTCTACATGTTTTACAAGTAGCATATTTAATGTCCGAGTAATTCCTAGATGATTGATTGATGCTCCTAGGAGATGATATGCTACGGTTAGCAGTGTTGGGTAATCTAGAAGGCATCTGACTAGGTTTGACATTGCTATCTCTTACATGTGTCTTTTGCTTAGTTTCCATTAGACCAAATTTATGGAAAACGTCATTTGAACTAGTTCTAGACGTGGTCTTGGTATTTTTAGAGAAACTAGAGGCAATCATGTGATTAGGTCTTGCTAAAGCTGTTTTGGTCACATTGGGCCTAGTTGCTGGAGTGACTAGTCTAGAAAGATGAGCCATATCAACTTGGGAGGCAAACCGCGGTCTCGAGGATTGTGGTCGCTCGGATCTAAATGCAGTCGGTTGTCTAACGAACTGATTTGTAGGCTGTTTCCCCAAGATTGATGGTTTTTCAAGCTTAGTGTCCACACTAGTTCCTTTAGTTTTCCTCAATTCGTTTTTCAACGCAGCTATAGCAAAGACCTTTTCCTGTACTTGAGCCTTTAAAGTCTCATTCTCTTTGAGCAATTCATCTTGGGATGCCAACTTAGATTCAAGCAACTTAATTTGTTTCAAAAGATTATCCTTTTTAGCTTTAGAATCTAGAACAGTTTGATCCAATTTTATTTCAAGAACAACGTTTGACTTTTCAAGTGTTTCAAATTTCTCCGTTTTCTTTGAAAATTCTAATTTGGCATCCTCAATATCTTTTGATTGTTGAGCTACAATCGTTCTGAGCTCTCTAATCTTGGAATCAGAAGCAGTCAATGAAGCAGTTATAAGACAATTATCATGATGTTTAGCATTTTGAACACTTTCTCCCCCATTATGACTCACATCGGATGAATCAGAAGTGGTATTTATATCACTCTTTTCCATCTCATGTTTGTCATAGTTAGGTTCAGAATGCTCAATATGCGGTATTTCATCAGCATATACATCATCAACAACATTACATTGTACCATGTTTGCAGGCTCTTCGTCATAAACGGGTAAGGTGTCATCAAAAGAGATCTCGTGAACATTCCCTGACGTGCTACTGGTATCATGTTGTCCTCCTGATTCTGTGCTCTTGCCATCGTTAGGCTCCAAGTTATCAACCGTATGACCATTCTCCTCTTGCATCTGTATCATAGATTCTTGCCCTCCATTATCATACGCTTGCTAAAGTCTGGATCTTTCATAAATCGAAGACGAAACCGAAGTCATAAATTTCAATAGTTTATCACGGAAGTCTTTAACCTCGTTCTGTGTGTATTGAAAAAATGACCGGCATATCCCTGAATTGTCAGACTTGATGATATTGAATTGGAGGAAAGGCGTGAGTTGTGTCACAAGAGCCTGATATGCTATTTCTAATGCAAAGTGATTAAAGTCTTCTTTGTGAAGTTACTCAGCTAGGTGGTTCACGTTGAGGAACATTAAGTCGATGAATGTATAACGATCTTGACCAAAGAGTGTCACAAATTCGCTTCCTCCTTGAACCCATGAAATGGTCATAAGATGTGACTAAAGTAGTCGAAATGAAGTAATGCCACTTTCTCTAGCTATGTCTTGCATTAGAGGCAATTCTCCCTCTTGAAACGTCAAAGTCAACGAATCCATTGAAGTTCGATGAAAAATGATTGTGAATGTGGTTGTTTTCGGTATTTTTCAATTCGTGAAGAAACCGGAAAAATTGAATTCACGGGATTTTTCAAACCAACGAAGACGTAAAAAATACTTGAATCCTTGTTTGGTGGTGTAACTTTTTCTCATTACTTGTCTCTTTGTCACGTCCCGATTATAACTTAATAGAACAAATTTTGTCCAAAATAAAATTTGACACAAAATTTATCTAAAATAAATTTTATCCAAAATTTTACTCAACCAAAATTACCTATATTCGACCCAAACTTACTCACGGGATTAGATGGTCCATCAAAGCTGCTTATCTGTTTTCAGCCCATTAATGTTAGTTATACTCGGTCCTTAGAATAAAAGCTCACAATATAAAAGCTCAATCCTATGTTAAATATTCTTGGCCCATTCCACCAATTTAACTCGTTATTTGCTAAGAAGAGAACGATTTGTGGTCGTCTGTAGCACAGGTGGTAACAACTTTTGGATAACAGCTCACCTCCTTAGAAACCTCCGTCCTATTCTATTTTCTTTATATACCAAACCCTTTTGACTCACAAACCAAAGCAATGGATACTAATTTGCACCTTGTTATATCCGTCTCTTTTTCTTCTCCAAGTCTTAGCCATCCAAACCTCAAAATCTAAACACAACACTATCTAAGAAACCTCATATCCTCCATCCCCCAATATCTCTCTCTCTAAATCACACAGCCACCAATCCACAAATAAAATCACCTCTCAAATCAAATCCATAGAACAACCATCCAAACTATGCTTTGAATCGCAACACAAAGATACTTTAATCCCTTACCTTAATCACCTTAACGTATCCATGAAACCCAAATCTTACAATTAATCTGTGGATGAACCGAATAACCTATCACAGTTTTCAAGGCACGAAAGGTTTCTGGTCTACAAGATCGAAAGATAAAAGGTCTCGGGTAGGTTAAATTAATGATGCATATGTTTGATTGTAATTGTTGATTTTGTAAATCGAAATGAAGACATAAAACTATAACATCAATGTTATCAGTTAATCTTTATTTCGAAAAATGAAAGAAGGTTGATCTTTCGATATAGATCAGTGATGAAATGTTTCGATTTTTAAAGATCTGAAAAAATATTTTCATATTTTAGAAAGATGATGATCGAAAACAAATCTGAGACCATGTTCATGTTTTGAGTCGAGATAGGGTTGTGGTATGGGTTGTGTTGGAGCGAGAGTGTTTGCGAGTCTTGTCAGTTTACCTAGTCTGGGTTGTGTTTTTGAGAAGTCGAGTCGAGTCTTGATCTGAGTCTGTGTATGAGTCTTGAGTTTGAGACGAGACGAGTCGAGTTAGGTGTTCGGAGAAAGATTTTGGATTTTATTCAGTTTTGTTGGAGTCTTGTCGAGGGTAAGAAAGGTTTATTGGAGTCGAGGGTGGGTGATGTCTTATGTTTTTTGTTCGAGGCTGGTTTTTCGAGTCTTGAAAAAAAAAACTGTAGGAGTCGAGGGTCTTGGTCGAGTGTTGGGAAGAGTCAGTGGTGATGGTTCCCGCTATGTTTGAATCTTGACTTGGTCTTTTGAGTTTGAGTCTAGTTGTGTTTGGACAAATATCGAACCTAGTTCGGAATACAAGATATCGAACCTAGTTCGGAATCAAGTTCTCACCTAGTTCGGAAAAACAAGTTCTCACCTAGTTCGGAATCCAAGATCTCACCTAGTCCGTGATTCTGATCTAATTCGGAATTGAAGAACTTCTGAGCTAGTTAAGAATCATAGAGCACTAACCTAATTCGGAAACCACATATGGTACTTAACTCGGAATACACTCAAACGGGCAACTAGTTCGGAATGTGGGATCGGCTGGTAGTTCGGAATACTCCTCTTCCCACTTTTTCTAATCTAATTCGGAATCTGTCCAACTTTATAAAAATTGATACCAGATACAGACAAAAAAAATGAAAATTGATATAAAAATGATATAAAAATTGATACCAGATTTGAGACAAAAAGGAGATTAAAAAAACTGCTATTCAAGACTTGTTATCCAAAAAATGAATATTAAAAATTTTAAAAATTTAATACCAATCGTAATAACAAAAAAATTTCAAGATTTGATCTAGAAAAAATCAAAAACCCATGGAACACAATCAAAACAAACACAAGAACAACCTAATCAACCATGGCTCTTGATAGCAATTGTAGAATCATATAATCTTAGGATTGTAGATGTGTTTGTATTATCTAAAGAAGAGATGGAAAAGGAAGAACTTAGAGAGAGAAAGGAGAGGAAGGAAGAAAGAAAGATAGATTGATGAAATGTGTGAATGAACAAAATGAGCAACCCCTCCTAACATGCTAGGAGGGGATATATATAGCCCACCCTACATGTGGGCTATATGGACTATATGTTTACATAATGGATCACGAGCCCAATACTTGAATATGTCATTGGAGTGACCGATCTTTTCAAAATACGTAAAAACGTATTTCTAACACAAAATTCTTTTCCCTTTCTTTCTTGGTGTAGCCAGCGGCTAGGAGGAAACAAGATTTGGGTTTTTAGTTATTTTTCTTGAAAATGTATTATAAAAAGATGTGTTTAGTTTTCCTGGCATGTAAAAAAATGTAAATGTGTCGGGCCAAAGGCCCTCTCCTTTCTTTCTTAGCCGTGGCCTACCACACATACACATAAGGTTTCTTTTATTTTTCTTGCTTAATATTTATCGTATATGTTTGTGTTATAAAGTCGTGAATTAATGTCATACGTACATATTTATCGTGTATTAATAATATACATAATACTTGTAATAAATGTTCATGGTACATGTCGTATATTATTAAATGTAAAGTTTTAATTAATCGGGTTTTATGCATTTTACTGTTCATGAGTATTTTATGTGGGTTTTACAGATGTGGTCTCTCATTGTCCTACACATGCTCTCACAAAAGGAGGTGATCCGTAATTTTTTTTTCACACTTGCTTTCACTTCATACATCATACATACATGCATAACTATATTTAGCCAAGAATGAAAAAGAAATGGTGTGTGTTGCCCACTGTTCGCAGCCCTATGAAACAAGAAAGGGTACTTATTTGCTTTTACATCTTATCACATCTATGCATGTATATCCTGGCAACATATAACATACATCTCCAAGTAGTAAGTCAAACCAAGAAGACATTTGTTTTATTTATGTTGCTACTGTTCGTGCAGGGTACTCCTAAAAGAAAAGGGATGATTACTTTCTTACTTGTTTTATCTTCACACAATATATACATAACATTTATATCATGGTCCTTACTCACATCTCACATATTTGCATGCAAATCATAGTAGCATTCATACAATGTAATGAAGATCTCAAGTTACTAATGTTTAAATAAAATCATAGATGTCAAAGCATGCATACTTATTTCCTTTCTCAACGTGACACACACATACATGAAACGGTTTTAAGGTTTTTGTGAAGAGTTTTAGCTTGCTTGTTTTAGTTCCTTACTTGTAATACATGAACACATGCCTTAAACGTATTCTCATGCTTTCATAAACTCATGTTCTTTTTATAAAATCATGCAAGGGTTATACATAAAATCACAACCCTAGGGTTTATGTTTACCCTATTCATGTTGAGACTACAACAACAAGAGTTCTTGGTCCTTATATGTTTTCGTCTACTTTAGTTAGCCTTGTAATGTTTAGTTCGTTCAAGTGTTCAGATCATCACATAGATTGAAATCGTGGTTTCTTGGTATCACTTTTAGTTTAAATTTGTCTTAGCCATTGTGCAAACACCCATCAACCCTAACCCGTGACTTTTTTATTCTTGTTTGTAAAAGTATTTAGCAAGTATATATCACAACCAAGTATTATTTTAGCAAGATTAGAAAGATTCGCTTACAAGGGTCCTACGATTAGCTGTTGAAGATGATGGAACAAGAACTAAAGATCAACTACTTACGTCCAAACCAATCTTGATTATCCTAGCTCGTTACTAAAATCAACCCGAATATCTTGTTCCTTAATCTCAGTTGTGTCTTGATGGTATCAACTTAGCGCATTTTATTTAGTGAGCTTTTGTTATCAAGTGTGTATTTAAGTTTTGAGTGTGTGAGATTATGATGGTATTTATACGTCAAAGGGTGACTTTAGGGTTAAGTAAACTTGGTTAGGGTTTATGTCACAAAGAACAACTTGGGCTAACAAACAAGAACTTGGTCTCACACAAACTTGGATTAACATATTTTGCATAGTATCAAGTCTTTGATTCTGAGTTTAATATTTTTAAGTATTAATTGTGTATTCTTGAAGTTATAATCTCTTATAATTATAGCATCATTGTTCGGGCCATCATACAGCCATTCTATAAACGTTTGAGGAGCGATGGCACTTTAAATCGTAAACCCAACCACTCAATCAGAATGTAATATCGAGATGAAACATCTTTGTACAAAGTTCCTTACTAACATGATACATTAATATAAGAAATTTCTTCAAAAGTTAGTATGTTCTTATATTATTATATTTTTCATCCTTTAGTTTCAATATTGGTAAAAATAGTCCTTCTAGTTTATATATCTTTTAGAAAATAGATTTTATTATACAATTTTAATCCATATAGTTTCATAAATTATTAAAATGATCCTTAAACTTTCTAAGTTTGGAATATTTACCTTTTTAGCACATAATTTTATAAGTTTAGCATATTTACACTTTTAACCCTTAAAGTATATAGTTTTAATATTTACATTTTCAACCTTCAAATATTAACCTTAGGGTTTCAAACTTTAAAATATTGATCCTTATAGTTTTAAATTTGAAAAAATGGCACTTTTGGCCCAAAATATTTATAGTTTCAAAAATGACAGTTTTAGTCCCTAGACTTGCTTAAAATTACATAACAAGCTCAAAAATACTCCAAATGATCTAGGAACTTGAAACAAAGTTTATGAACAATTTTATAATCATAATAACAACATTTCTCTAGAATTATAGCTTTTGAAATGGGTTTTTGCTCATTATTTCATGTAAATTACAAAACTAGGATTTTAAGACACCTTTAGCTTATATATTTCATTTTAAATGATCATATGATCTAATGTCTTTTATATTAGTTTTCTAACATCCTATAAACATTATAAAAAGTCTAAGAAAGTATTATAACAAGATCAAAGCTTAGTTAACATAGAGATTACCTAGGTAGCTCCAAAATGGCTCCTTATGGCTTCCTATGAACACTACTTGCTACCAAAGCTTCAAGAGCTTCAACGGATTCCTTCTTGACCTTGTTTCTAGTCTTCTAAGAATCCTAGAACTTTTGTAGAAGTTAATTTGAGAATGGATATGGAGATATAAGAGAAACACGGTGTGAATTCTAAGGTTGTGTATTCGCCCCTATTTATAGTATTTTCAACACTTAGGCTCCAAGTTTTGCTATGAAACGTGTAAGAGCTGTAGATTAGTGACTAAGGAAAGCTATATAAGGTCTATGAAAGTTTATAGAGTCTAGGATAAAAATATCTAGGGTTCGTGGCTAGGAATGGCTCACGGCTTATATTGATAAGAATAGTGATTCTACATCTATAAGGTGGTGATACAGCGGCTTAGAGGTCTTCTAGAAGGCCTAAAATATCTTGAAAATGTCTATTTTCAAACTTATAATGGGAGGGAAAGTGTTTAAACTTGATTTTAGAGGGAAAAACCAAACCGGGTCTAAAACTAGGGTTTGTAATTTTATGGTTTGTGATTTTGGTGATTAAGGGTTTAGGAATGTGATTAGTGATGGATTAGGGTATAATTAGGGTTTACACATTGTAATTATAAATTTTGGGTCCTTAGTTTCAAGTTTAACAAAGGTTTGAAGTGAAATTGGGAAGAAAACTTATGTAGATTAGGGTTTCTAATTATCTAGGGTTAAGTCTTAGTAAAACTCATTATCCTTCACTTAACTACTGATGTAAACTCAATTTAGGTCTTATACTTTGTGTTTTAAGAATCTAAATTGGTTCCACACTTGGTTTAATAGGTTATTCTAAGTAAACATGTCTAAAAAGTAAAAATACCTATTTTGACCTAACTTACAAGTCATGCATTGAAATCTTGAACCTTGTGATTTAGGGTACTTGTACATTGCTTTAATATAATGTTATAACCTAAATGTAATGATATGAGTGTTGGTAGATAATAACTGTTTTTTAAGTATCGTTTCTCCTCGACTCGACTCGAATTGATTAACAACTTTATCACAAGATTAATTGTTTTTGGTTAATAATAATTTCTTGGTATCTATTGTCTAATTAAACTCAAAATAGGGAAAATATGTAGGCTAAGGAATATAAAAAAAAGCGCAATTAATTCACGTAAAATTACTCTAAAATGCAATATAAAATTAAACTACAAATTTAGATCTAGATGCAACAAAAATAAATAGCTAAAAATAATAATAAATCTAAATGTAAAATTAATCTAAATGCGAGCACGTAATAGCAAATAAAAGTGACAAAAAAATGAAAATCACAAAGATAAACTTAAAAATAAAGAATAAAGCTTCAACCTTTTAAGCTTATTAATCTTTTTAGATGATAAAGCTACAAGCTTTATATACTAATAAGCTTAATAATCACAAAAAGGTGTAAACTTTTTACTAATAATGAGCTTATCTAAATGAAATCTAATTTTTAAACTTTTAAATCTATATTTTAAAACAAATAATAATAACTAAAACTAATTAAACCGAGTTTATGAAAAATATAACTGTTATGAAAATAATTTAAACTATAACGATCTAATTAATTAAACTAAAGCGAATAAGCATAGAAATTAAAAAGGAAAAATACTAGTACCCGTAGTCCGAAGATAATCGCTCTAAACAAACAACATCAACAACATCAACAAAATACGGCCCGTAAAGTACATGGCCAACCAATATCAAACTAAAACTAAGCGTATCCCGGCCCGTAAAGTACACGGCCAACCAAATCAATCTCTAACCAAATTAATCAACCATATCAAACTTGAACCAAATTAATCAACCATAAGCTCTTTACCAATAGTGATTGATCGATACACCGAGATCAAAGACAACATAAAATGTTAGGATAATAAGCAATAATTATTATATGATAAAGAGATTTAATTAAAACTAATAGATCTAGAAAATATTTTTAATTTATAAAAATATATTAATTTTTAAGCTTAAAACTTATAGATCTAAACTAATTTGTATAAAAAAACTAATAGATTTAACTATTTTTTTGGTTTTACGAAAGAATTTTTAATTTTTAAAACTTAAAACTGATAGATCTAAAAAACTAATAGATATAAACTAAAAGTACTTAATTAAAAAGCTAGCTTATAAATAAGTTGTAAGCCTAAGCTTAGAACTTATGATATTTAAAAAGCTAAAAAGCTAATTAAATAAATCCTCCAACAATAAGCTAGATCTACGTATAAGGCAACAATAAGCTTGAAATAAGATGACTTATTCCATGCTATTATATAAATCTTAACTTATTTGGAAAAAGTTATAAAAACGAATCCCGAAATAATAAGCTAGATTATTAAAAGTAAAAAGATAAAGAAAGATAGAATGAGAATAAGCTAAGAGAATAAGCTAAAACTTGACTTTTATTAATATTAAAAGAGCTTAATAATAAGCTTAGTACAAAGTTGAAAGGAAATACATTTAAAAAATAAGAAATAAAATTGACATTATTTAACTACCTAAAATCTACATACAAAATGAAGAAAAATGAGGTGTTATTTATAGTTGAAGTCAATGTGCTTGGGGTAGATTAGTCTTTTTAGGTTTTTAAATACCTTCTCTTCTTTAACTTGAGGGCATCTTGGTCATTTGGTAGGTGATGATGTGTTTCCACCAATAGGATGAAAGATA
Source organism: Glebionis coronaria (assembly GCA_025667525.1). Taxonomy (NCBI): domain Eukaryota; kingdom Viridiplantae; phylum Streptophyta; class Magnoliopsida; order Asterales; family Asteraceae; genus Glebionis; species Glebionis coronaria. Next base: position 159,874,386 of record CM046881.1, on the reverse strand, counting down.
CTTTTATATAGAACAATGGGAGCACTTCACATGAATCACCATCTTCACCTTTCATTATTCTTTTATCCAAGGGCTCTTAATTAATCTTCTTTAACCAACTCCACCATCTTTAATCTTTTAGAAGCATGCATCTAATTACTCATAAAAGAAACACACATGCTATTTTTTTTTTAATATTTTTGTGTTAGTTTAAAAATAGATAAAAATAAATAAAAATAAAACTACTAAAACTAAAAATATTTAAAAATCAAAATTAATTATTTCAATACTAAATTAACTATTATAAAATAAAAAACTTTTATTTATTTAATTTTTACTAAGATTAATAAAATGTTAAAATTAGAAATTAAATAGTAGAATATGCGAAATGCAAACAGAGACGAGTTACGCGGCAAGGCTGGAACCGTTGGCTTCGTAATTTTGTGCTCTTCCATGTGATTAATTAGTGGATGACTTTGGAGAATGGCAAAAATGGTCCTCGTTGTTAAAACTTCATTAAATATTCATCATTATCCTTCCAAACTTCATTCTTTTGGCACTTTTGGTCTTTTGACTTTATCTTCGACTTTTTCTTTGATAAATGCCCGTGAAATCCCGTGTTTTCTTCATTTATGATATTTTGTACCTATTTCACATAAAAACACAAAGCCACGCATAATTCCGACTTTTACGATATTAAATACACGTTTTAGTTTGGTTTTTCCTTGTTTTAAGTGGTAAAAGGATAAGTGTTTACACACTTATTAAATCACCTACACTTGACCAATGCAATGTCCCCATGCAATGCACAATTTTTAAGCACAAATTTACATTTTTCATTATAATTAACCCATCTCGGCCTTTATTACGATATACTATTACTACTACAATGAAAAGAAACTTAAAACGATAACAATTTCATTCAATTTGTTAACTTTGAAATTGTTTGATGGAAGAAACTTGTAAAGAAATCTAAGACTTAAATTAGGGCTTTTGGTGTCATGAATATTTATCACCTTAAAGTTTCACGTTCCCCATACCAAGCGTAAAAACGAGATCATTGTAATTACAAGTTAGTAAAGCTAACACTTACTCATGTGGTTTAATTATTCACTTAGACTCGACTCGACAGCGACGCCATTTTAAGATCTGTTTTTTAAGTATCGTTTCTCCTCGACTCGACTCGAATTGATTAACAACTTTATCACAAGATTAATTGTTTTTGGTTAATAATAATGCTTGGTATCTATTGTCTAATTAAACTCAAAATGGGGAAAATATGTAGGCTAAGGAATATATAAAAAATAAAAGCGCAATTAATTCACGTAAAATTACTCTAAAATGCAGTATAAAATTAAACTACAAATTTAGATCTAGATGCACAAAAATAAATTATAATTAAAAATAATAATAAATCTAAATGCAAAATTAATCTAAATGCGAGCACGTAATAGCAAATAAAAGTGACAAAAAAAATGAAAATCACAAAGATAAACTTAAAAATAAAGCATAAAGCTTCAACCTTTTAAGCTTATTAATCTTTTTAGATGATAAAGCTACAAGCTTTATATACTAGTAAGCTTAATAATCACAAAAAGGTGTAAACTTTTTACTAATAATGAGCTTATCTAAATGAAATCTAATTTTTAAACTTTTAAATTTATATTTTAAAACAAATATAATAACTAAAACTAATTAAACCGAGTTTATGAAAAATATAACTTTTATGAAAACAATTTAAACTATAACGATCTAATTAATTAAACTAAGACGAATAAGCATAGAAATTAAAAAGGAAAAAAACTAGTACCCGTAGTCCGAAGATAATCGCTCTAAACAAACAACATCAACAACATCAACAATATACGGCCCGTAAAGTACACGGCCAACCAACATCAAACCAAAACTAAGCGTATCCCGGCCCGTAAAGTACACGGCCGGCCAAATCAATCTCTAACCAAATTAATCAACCATATCAAACTTGAACCAAATTAATCAACCATATGCTCTTTACCAATAGTGATAGATCGATAGCCGAGATCAAAGAAAATATAAAAGGTTAGGATAATAAGCAATAATTATTATATGATAAAGAGATTTAATTAAAACTAATAGATCTAGAAAGTATTTTTTATGTTTTTATAAAACTATATTAATTTTTAAGCTTAAAACTTATAGATCTAAACTAATTTGTATAAAAAAAAACTAATTGATTTAACTAGTTTTTTGGTTTTATGAAAGTATTTTTAATTTTTAAAACTTAAAACTAATAGATCTAAAAAACTAATAGATATAAACTAAAAGTACCTAATTAAAAAGCTAGCTTATAAATAAGTTGTAAGCCTAAGCTTAGAACTTATGAGATTTAAAAAAGCTAAAAAGCTAATTAAATAAATCCTCCAACAATAAGCTATATCTAGGTATAAGGCAACAATAAGCTTGAAATAAGATGACTTATTCCAAGCTTTTATATAAATCTTAACTTATTTGGAAAAAGTTATAAAAACTAATCCCAAAATAATAAGCTAGATTATTAAAAGTAAAAAGATAAAGAAAGGTAGAATGAGAATAAGCTAACAGAATAAGCTAAAACTTGACATTTATTAATATTAAAAGAGCTTAATAATAAGCTTAGTACAAAGTTGAAAGGAAATACAATTAAAAAATAAGAAATAAAATTGACATTGTTTAGCTACCTAAAATCTACATACAAAATGAAGAAAAATGAGGTGCTATTTATAGTTGAAGTCAAGGTGCTTGGGGTAGATTAGTCTTTTTAGACTTTTAATCACCTTCTCTTCTTTAACTTGAGGGCGTCTTGGTCATTTGGTAGGTGATGATGTGTTTCCACCAATAGGATGAAAGATACTTTTAGATAGACCAATGGGAGCACTTCACTTGGATCACTATCTTCACATTTCATTATTCTTTTATCCAAGGGCTCTTGATTAATCTTTTTTAACCAACTTCATCATCTTTAATCTTCTAGAAGCATGCACCTAATTACTCACAAAAGAAACACACATGCTATTTTTTTTCTTTTTAATATTTTTGTGTTAGTTTAAAAATAGATAAAAATAAATAAAAGTAAAACTACTAAAACTAAAAATATTTAAAAATCAAAATTAATTATTTCAATATTAAACTAACTATTATAAAATAAAAAACTTTTATTTATTTAATGTTTACTAAGATTAATAAAATGTTAAAATTAGAAATTAAATAGTAGAATATGCGAAATGCAAACCGAGACGAGTTACGCGGCAAGGCTGGAACCGTTGGCTTCGTAATTTTGTGCTCTTTCATGTGGTTAATTAGTGGATGACTTTGGGGAATGGCAAAAATGGTCCTCGTTGTTAAAACTTCATTAAATCTTCATCCTTAGCCCTCCAAACTTCATTCTTTTGGCACTTTTGGTCTTTTGACTTTATCTTTGACTTTTTCTTCGATAAATGCCCGTGAAATCCCGTGTTTTCTTCATTTATGATCTTTTGTACCTATTTCACACAAAAACACAAAACCACGCGTAATTTTGACTTTTACGATATTAAATACACGTTTTGGTTTGGTTTTTCCTTGTTTTAAGTGGTAAAAGAATAAGTGTTTACGCACTTATTAGTAGACTTTTCCTAAAAGACTAGCTACTAATTCTAAGTAGAATGTTTAATATAAGGGTTTTTAGATCACTAATCCTAATGACTTTCTATCTTAGGGAATTAGGGTTTATATCATCATGTACACTTATTCTAGGTATTAGATGTTATGTTTATGACTTTAAATGATTCTACACGTTTAGTTTAAGGGTTTGTATAGGGTAATCATATCCTAGGTATAATTAGGTTAGCTTAAGATTCTATGCTTCAATAATTTGTACATTGTTCTTAAGTAACTTGTAACTTAACTTGAGGTAAATGTACAATCTTAACATGGTACTTAGTAGAGTTTTATTATTGTTTGCATAAGATTAGGCTCTAATTCAATATGAAATGGATTTTATGTGCTAATCTTAGTTACTAGGTCTTACATTTGTAATTAGCTTTAGATTACTTACACTTAGTGTCTTATAATCAAATATTACTTTTATATGATACATTGTAACTTATAAATTTGTGTTTGAAATTCATACATAGGTATTGGGTAACTATATGGTTTGAAATATTAGTTTACAAAGGATTTCTAGGTGATTATCTAGACTATTATGTACATTCATTTGTACTTAGCTTTGTATGATTTGTACTTACTTTTCTTGGATACTTTTATACTTTCATATGATAGTTTATATCTTTTTTATATTTCTTGATTACTTGTTCATATGGGTTGTGTATTCATACTTTCACAATTCTTGAGTTTACCACTCATTTATAAGGTTTCTAAGGAATTTACGTATCATGGTTATACTTGAGATGTTCTTATCCATAATATTCTTATTAGATTACTTTTTAGAACTCATGCTTGATATATACATTGTATTTACAACATATAGGAATATGTTGATATTGCAATTCAGGTTGTGAGAAGCAGTTCATCTTACCAAGTAAGGCACAAAAAGCGAAAATTTCTAATAGATTTTCCACATTCTTTCAATCATAGCATATATCACACTTGTGAAATTTAAGGGTTGTCATATTGCACCACATGGTACATCAAGCCCTGAGCCATTTCAATGGCCTCATACAGATCTACTGGCTCAGAAGAGGTAACATTTCCCTTGATGTTCATGGGTAGGTGATAGGTGTGTAAACACCCATCCTTTTACCACTTAATTACAATAATAACCGAGCCAAAACATGTATTTTATGTCATTTATGTCGGAATTATGCGTGGTTTGTGTTTTTGTTATGATTTAGGACGAAAAGGTGAAAAGTGGAGAAAACACGGGCATTCACGGGCTTTTATCGAAGAAAAAGACGAAAGACGAAGTCAAGAAATCAAGAGTGCAAAAAGAACGGAAGTCCAAGACCAATTCTAAAGATTTATCGAAGAAAAAGTCAAAAGGCGGAAGTTTACTAAAAGCCGAATAACTCAAGTCTAATTTACTGAAGAAAGTACAAGACGAGTTATTGATCCCGAGACAAAAGTCGAAGAACTTAAAAGATTAAAAGACTAAAGTCGAAGAATTTGGAGATTAAGGACTAAACTTGCAATTAAGGAAAGAAGAAAGAAGGGAGGAAGCTTCCTAAGCACCTCCCTAATCTCTCCTATAAATAGTTATTAGTGTTTTCATTTCATTGTTGTTGGGTGGCTTGACAAACCACCACTTCCACCATTTTCATTTACCTAGCACTTTAAATTTATGCACCTTTAATTCATTGTCTTGCACATTTAATTCAATTAATTTCTAAGTAAGTTGTCTTTTATTGTTCTTGAATCTTCACTTTATTGTTAATCTCCTTCTACCTTTCTTGTTTGATTTGTTCTTCATCTTTATTGTTCATGTTCTTGATATTTTTATGGTTTTCAATCAAGTGGGTTTTGATTGATTTGGCTTTATTTGTTAGTTTGTTGATTTGTTTTGATTGATTATTGTTAGTTGATGTTTAGTGGTTATTTTGGTTTAATCTTTTGGTTGATTTGGTTAGTTTTGATTTAAATTCGTCCTTGTTCTTCATTCCCTGTTCTTCGTTTTGTTCATGTTGCCCAGATTCCGGATCAAAGCCTTTCATTCCGAATCAAAGTTTTCTTTCGTTTATTCCGGATCAAGTACCTTTATTCGGAATATTAATTTATTCTGGATCAGTTATTTCATTCGGAATATTTGATTATTCCGGATCAAGTTCTTTATGCGGAATATCTTATATTCCGGATCAAGTTAATTCATGCGGAATATTTGATTATTCCGGATCAAGTCCCTTTATTCGTTATATCTTTTATTCCGGATCAATCACTTCATTCGGAATACTTCATTATTCCGGATCAAGTCTTTCATCCGGAATATTATTCCGGATCAACAATATTTTCTTTTCATTCCGGATCAAGAACTTTATTCCGGATCAACTGGTTTATTCCGGATAGGTGACATATTCCGGATGAGCTTGGTTATTCCGGATAAGGGATTTATTCCGAATGAGTTTGTCAGTTTTTTGTAATTTTATATTTTTAATTCTTAAGTTTTACTTTTCTCGCCTTTTTCTTTGTTTGCACTTTTACTTGCCTTCCTTTTTAGTTTAAGCTTTAGTTTGAGTTATTTACCTTTATTGCTTTTAATTTTTTCGTCATTTACTTTTCGCCAAGTTCTAATCTTTCATTGTTGATTCTTTTACCGTCTTTATTTTATTTTATTTTTATTTGTTTCAAGTCTTTATTTTTAATTAGATTTAGACAACGACCATTCCCTTTTTATTCCACCAAGAACAACTGAGTCGCACAACTAAACAGTTATCAATTCGAAGAGACACGGAGAAACGAATTTTTCAACTAGCAAAATCTCTTACATTAAAATGGCGCCGCTGCCGGCTCTTTTCGTGAGGATTAACGTTTTTTTTGTGAAAGACGCGTTGGCTTTTGGGATCCGTTCACTCGTGAACGTTATTTTTTGTTTCAAAAATTTTCAAAAATCCCAAAAACATTTGAAAAGTCATAAAAAGCATTTCTTTTTCAAAGTTTTGCACCAAAAATATTCTTCTTGCTTATCTCTTTTTCTTTATGGATTCTTATGTCCATTGCGTCGGGTGTGGGAGACGATTATACGGGAACGACTCATGTCAATGGTGTACATGTGAGCGGTGCGGAAACGATATCGACAATACACAATTCCAATTCGGATTTTGTCCTTTGAGCAACTCGACTAATTCGTCCTTTTTAAATCCACCTCATGTTCCCCCGTGCATCTATTGTGGAAGCGATTCTCATTGGCATGTTTCATGCCCGGTTCGATACCCGTATGGTCACGAGCAAGAACCGGGTTACAATTATGACAATGGTAATAGATTTCCACATGACGTACCCAGTTTTTCTCCATACCCATGGTGCTATATTTGTGGGGGCCCTCACGATGCTTCTTCTTGTGATCCGTCACAGGTCTTTGAGAAAGTTTCGTGCTATCATCCCAGTGTGTATAACTTTGAGCCCCCACATCAAACCCTCAATCATCAATCCTCTCAGCAAATTAGTCTTGACCAACAACTCACTTCTTTGAACCATATTCTAGAAAGTATAGCTCAACTCCGAGCTGACTTGCATCAGGAAAAGCAACCTTTGCTTGATAGTGAAGAAATCTTGAAAACCACCGACACCTTTTTGAGCCAATTTAGTCATTTTCCCTTCTTTTCTACTCCAAAATGTTTAATTACAGCGTGGGATAGAATTGGTGAAATTGAACATACTCGGGGAAATGAACAACAAAAATTGCTTCATGAGCTTCTTAAAGATGTGGAGGTTATCAAGGAAGAGTTAGCCGACTACGTCACTCCTAACTGGACTCGTCCCATCTATTATGATGATGACGACGACGATGATGTCTACACTTTCAACCAATCTTCTTTGCTGCTCCTACTCTCGATGTTCCTACTGCGTCTAAGGATCTAGATTCGTTGAATGAGCTTAGTGATGTTGGTCTCGACAAATTATTGGATGATGAGGTTTGTGACTTACCTGCTATGGAGCTTCAGGACGACGTTGCTTTCACGCAAGCGGTCGATCCAAATGATGACGATTCTTCTCCTCGCTATGAGAATTTCACTTTTGAAATTTCTCAATCTCCACCGGGAGATGCGGGCGATGACGATTTATTCTCTCCGGCTTACGAGAAGTTCACCGATGAACTTGCTCTTGAAGATGAGGTGGAAGACGTGATTCTCCGCGATAGATTACGGAAAGTGCATCTTCTTATTGCTCAAATCGAAGAGTTGAATTCTCCTCCTCTCTCCGAGTCTTTGCCTCCATCTATTCCTCCCGTTGAAGATAATGACCCATTGCTGGAAGAAATCGACATTTACTCCATACCTCCAGGTATTGATGACGATGACATGGAGGAGGATATTATTCTTGATAATTTGATGCAGGAAGGTATTGACCCAAGTCCCCCTCCCGAGCACCTTTCATCCTCCCCTTTAGCCACTATTACGGAGGATGAGTGCTTTGACCCGGGAGGTGACATTGATTATGCTATCATTGATAACATTACGGCTTTGCCGAATGCTCAGCCTCCATTGTCTTTGGGGGATGACAATGTGCTTACTTTACCCACCCCACCTCCCGTGGATCTTGATTTCACATACTTTACGTATGTTGAAAGGACCTTTCTCCCATACAAAACTTATCCCCCCGCCTCTCCTTTGTTGATGTCCTCCGGGAACGAGGACAAGGTCTTTGATCCCGGTATTACATTCGAGGCTTCCCCATGGACCATTTAATTCGGGGACGAGTCAGGCTCGTGACTCGGTTAATATAAACAAGCGCTTTTTGGGAGGCAACCCAATTATCTATCTATCTTTACCTGTTTTCACCATAAGTGTAGGGGGAGCCCCGTTGGTGTTTCTTGTTTTCTTTCTTATCATGTGCAGGGATTAGAGCTTCAAAGACACACTCTTGATGACTTTTGACGACCGTGATTCCGTGTTCCCTTCTTCCCGGTTCTATCCTAAACACTTTTCGATTCACTATTTTATATTTTCTAATATTAAAATAGGAATCTCGTTAGTTGTCTCTTCCTTAGCAAGATTTAAACAACGTGCACAATGTCCTAAGTGTAGGGGAGTTCACTCCCACATGCTTAAACATTGAGGACAATGTTTATATTAAGTGTAGGGGGACTTCTATCGAAGTTTAGTGGCCTTTTCCTTGTATTTGTCCTTATTTTAACCAAAAAATCAATTTTTCGACATTTTTCAAAATTTTTAATCTATGTTGGCCTATTAGTTTTTCCTTTGTTTTAGTTATTTTCTTTCCTTATTAGAATAAATTTTTAATATAGTGGTTTTAATTTTCAAAGTTGTGAATCTTTTGACTCAACCCGAGTTTACTTATCTAAGTTACTCTAGCTAGTATCCTTAACGTGTTTAAGTCGAGTTTTGCTAGGCTTTTATATAGGGAGCTATAAAACGCGAAAGTCTTAACTCTCACGGGTTAAGAACAAGAACTTTTCGCAAGTTCCTATAATTGATCCTAGAGAGTCATTTATCAAGGGAACTTTAAAACGCGATTTCTAAACTTGAAAAAGTCTAAGAGTTTGCAAGATCCTATAGATGAATCGAAAACCCAAAACTTTGATTAAATAGGCTAAGCATCCACGAGTCTCATTCCTTGAGATTTTAAATTGTGGAGAACGAGAGATGATAGAGTCAGTTATAAGTTTGGTATTCTTTCGTGAATTTATGTGAGTTAATTATGAGCCTATTCTCCCATCGCTTGCTAATAAACTTATCTGCAATAAATAAGGTTGTACGATTTGAAAAGTTACTTAGCTTCTATCCCAAGATCGTTTAAAAGTTGCTCGGTATGGATTAGAGTTCATAGCCAAGGCATAACTTATTGAAGCGGGATGCGAAGATTGGCTAGTCCAAAAAGGTCCTAACAAGGCATGAGGGCTACATTTTGTTGCTAAAGATCCAAAAGTGATGTGAAGAATCATTTATCGAAAATCAATATGAAGGATCGAGACACACGACGAAAAGCAAGAACTCCCCAAAAGTCATGGAGAAGTCTATCCAAAAAGGCCCTAACAAGGTATGAGGATAAATAGATCCAAGCCCAAAAAGGAGGCGGATCGTTGTATATCAAAGTCCAAAATAAAGATTGGAGAAAAATGAAGAAGTCGTGGTCCAAATATGAAGAATCTCTCAAAACTTCAAGTGAAGAAATTCCTATTATGAAGAGAAGACCATTATTTCATGAACGTCTCTCAAGATTTGAAGTATGAAGTCGCTGCCAAATATCGGCCCGAGAAAGGTCTCAAATCGCGAAGCGAGTTATGCCAAGATATGAACTTTTTGAGGTCCCGAGAAGCAGTTTTAAAAGATTTTGTTCGTTAGCTAACTATTGATTAAATCGTCTCACTTTATTTTCAGCCTAAATAACTATCAAAATAAGTCAACAATGCATCCTCGTGATCATTCAAGACAATAATAAAATATAAGAGATACACCTAGGAATAAGAGAGTCTATGTGAATAATTGGCCCACATGAGTTCGTGTTAGTTTGCTAACTTATAATAACAATGATCTCGTTTTTAAGCTTGGTTTGGAGAAAGTGAAAACTTGAGGATGATGATCATTCATGACATTTTCAAAACCCTAAGGTATGCTTTTGATTTCTTAACTTGTTTTGTTATTTTCTATCTCTTTAATAAAGGCCAAGGTGGATTGATTGTGATGAAAAATGTAAACATGCTTTGTAACTAATGCATTGCATGAGGACATTGCAATGGTCAAGTGTAGGGGATTTGATAGGTGTGTAACAACCCATCCTTTTTACCAATTAATTACAATAATAACCGAGCCAAAACGTGTATTTTATGTCATTTATGTCGGAATTATGCGTGGTTTGTGTTTTTGTTGTGATTTAGGACGAAAAGGTGAAAAGTGGAGAAAACACGGGCATTCACGGGCTTTTATCGAAGAAAAAGACGAAAGACGAAGTCAAGAAATCAAGAGTGCAAAAAGAACGAAATTCCAAGACCAATTCTGAAGATTTATCGAAGAAAAAGTCAAAAGACGGAAGTTTACTAAAAGCCGAATAACTCAAGTCTAATTTATTGAAGAAAGTACAAGACGAGTTATTGATCCCGAGACAAAAGTCAAAGAACTTAAAAGATTAAAAGACTAAAGTCGAAGAATTTGGAGATTAAGGACTAAACATGCAATTAAGGAAAGAAGAAAGAAGGGAGGAAGCTTCCTAAGCACCTCCCTAATCTCCCCTATAAATAGTTATTAGTGTTTTCATTTCATTGTTGTTGGGTGGCTTGACAAACCACCACTTCCACCATTTTCATTTACCTAGCACTTTCAATTTATGCACCTTTAATTCATTGTCATGCACATTTAATTCAATTAATTTCCAAGTAAGTTGTCTTTTATTGTTCTTGAATCTTCACTTTATTGTTAATCTCCTTCTACCTTTCTTGTTTGATTTGTTCTTCATCTTTATTGTTCATGTTCTTGATATTTTTATGGTTTTCAATCAAGTGGGTTTTGATTGATTTGGCTTTATTTGTTAGTTTTGTTGATTTGTTTTTATTTATTATTGTTAGTTGATGTTTAGTGGTTATTTTGGTTTAATCTTTTGGTTGATTTGGTTAGTTTTGATTTAAATTCGTCCTTGTTCTTCATTCCCTGTTCTTCGTTCTGTTCATGTTGCCCAGATTCCGGATCAAAGCCTTTCATTCCGAATCAAAGTTTTCTTTCGTTTATTCCGGATCAAGTACCTTTATTCGGAATATTAATTTATTCCGGATCAGTTATTTCATTCGGAATATTTGATTATTCCGGATCAAGTTCTTTATGCGGAATATCTTATATTCCGGATCAAGTTAATTCATGCGGAATATTTGATTATTCCGGATCAAGTCCCTCTATTCGGAATATCTTTTATTCCGGATCAATCACTTCATTCGGAATACTTCATTATTCCGGATCAAGTCTTTCATCCGGAATATTATTTCGGATCAACAATATTTTCTTTTCATTCCGGATCAAGAACTTTATTCCGGACCAACTGGTTTATTCCGGATAGGTGACATATTCCGGATGAGCTTGGTTATTCCGGATAAGGGATTTATTCCGAATGAGTTTTTCAGTTTTTTGTAATTTTATATTTTTAATTCTTAAGTTTTACTTTTCCCGCCTTTTTCTTTATTTGCACTTTTACTTGCCTTCCTTTTTAGTTTAAGCTTTAGTTTGAGTTATTTATCTTTATTGCTTTTAATTTCTCGTCATTTACTTTTCGCCAAGTTCTAATCTTTCATTGTTGATTCTTTTACCGTCTTTATTTTATTTTATTTTTATTTGTTTCAAGTCTTTATTTTTAATTAGATTTAGACAACGACCATTCCCTTTTTATTCCACCAAGAACAACTGAGTCGCACAATTAACCAGTTATCAATTCGAAGAGACACCGAGAAACGAATTTTTCAACTAGCAAAATCTCTTACATTAGTAGGCCTTCGATGTACCTTTCCAACAAGCGGTCATTGTTGGGAACCATTTCAGGACATAGAAGAATCAACTCCTGAAAACGCTGATTATAAGCAGTGAGAGATCTTAATCTTCAAATTCCATAATTCGTTCTCCAGTTGTTTGACCTTGTTTTGAGGAAAATACTTCCTGATAAACATAGCCTTGAATTCACTCCATGGCATAGTGTGGGCAGTGTCGAGAGTCATAGAGCGGGCATGAACGTTCCACCAAGTCAAAGCATTGTCCAGCAGCGTGCTTGAAGTGAACTTCACCCTATCACCCTCAGCAACACTGCTGATCCCGAACTGGGAGCAGGTTTTCAAACTAACGAGTCAGGCCCACCGCGCCTTCCATGCCATGGAAATTTCCATGCATAACCGCACGGATTCCTTGTAAGTGCACGATTTGGCGATGGTGACGATGCCTCCACGATTAGTTTTGCCTTGGTGCTAGCTGTATGTGTGACTTCAGCGGCTGCGAGAGCTTCAGCTACTCGCTCAGCTATCAACTGACTAAGTAACTTTAGATCAACCCCACCATTATTAGCGGGTGGATTCTAAGCAGCATGCGTTCGTCCTCTTTCCATCTTTCTATAAGATAAACAGATTAGTGAGATTGTGCCTGATATTACAATCATGGCACACAAGGTAACAATAAGGTAATGCACATAATTTCAGAATATAAATGTGTTACCATCGCGATATGTAACCCAAACAAGACGATACCATAAACGGAATGACACCTTCATAAATATTTTTTAAGGTACAAAAAATAAAGTACATGACGAAGTGCATAAATCCATTAGCTGAGACAGACTTCATAGCTTAATGGTCGAATATAAAAGATGATATGGAAAAGAACTAACTATTGCCACCACGACTCTACTGAAATCCCCTATCAAGTGTCTCAATTCTCCCCTCTAGTGCCTCCTCACAGTCCTGATTATCACGAAATTAAATCTCCACATCCTTACACTCCTTCCTGAATCGCCCATCTAAGTCAGCAATGGGATCCTCAGCTAGCACCTCTAACTGACCCATCTCCACCTGAGGCTCCACTCGCCACCTAGACATAAGTGCCTCCAGCTCCTCAAGGCTAGATGATGGGTAAGTGTCCATCTTCTCAAAGGTGGTCTACAAATGGCCCCTAAGATGAGTCATGCACATTGTCAAAGTTGTCTCTGGTGGTGGTCTGGCACTAGAACTCTTTCCCACAGTCATCCCTCTAGGTAGGATGGTGACCATAACTATCCATGAGTCGGTATGCCTGTATAAACAAGCATCTCCTGATAAACAGTAGGTATAGGCCGAGTCGAAGGTGACAAAGGTGGTGTCTCGGGAGCAACCTGGAAGTCAGCAATGTCAAGTGCCTCAAGTATGGCACGGGCTGAAGGATCAGGCTCAGAAATAGGAATGGCTAGCATACGAGCAGTACACCTCCAGGTAGCATGGAAGGGAATGAGTGGCTGTAGAGGTGAAGGAGGTCGTTGGGCAGACCTTCTGTAAAACCCGCATTAAAATACTATGAACAGTACACATGAACAGTGAACATACGAAAATACGATAAATTTAAAACTTTCCATTTATAATATAATTCACGTGTTACGATATTTAATAACATGTAATTACGTATATATTATAAATGTGTTACGTCCACGACATATAAATTCACGATAAATAAAACATGAACGTACATGACATAATATTTAACTTAGAAAAGTTATGGGTTCCCTGTTGGGCTCCCTTTAGGCCGCGGCTAGGAAAGAAAGAAAGGAGGAGATGGGATTTGGCCCATGACCCATTGGAAACCCATGTTAAATAAAAACACAGGAAACCTATTAGTCATTATTTTAGGTTACAAAAAAGTTCACCCTTGCCTCCTTTTCCTCTCTTACCGTCGGCCATAAGTCACCACCAAGAGCATACCGGACGAATTTTGCTAGTTGATTTTGTGTGTACTTGTTCGTGATCAAAACCCTTTTCTTCCACGCATTCAGTATAATCAAAACCTTTCTTTTCTTATTAATTTTCTTATGAATTCATGACATTAATTTAATTAATCTTAAAAATAAATCAAGAAAACATGTGGGATCAATTAAAACATGAGTTAAAGGGGTGTTTTGGTGTTGTTGTTCGGCCGAGACCCACCAACCGAGAGCTGAAGCTCTCGGCGTGGCTACAGCACCACCATCGAGACCCTCCAAGGTCTCGGTTTGGGTTGGTTTGGCTCAGACGCAGGCGAAGGGACGCGACCGCGAGTCAGGGGTGGGTTTTGATGTGGTTTTGAGGCTAACCGAGACCACTAGGGTCTCGGTATGGCTCGGTATAACAAGAAAAGTGGGAACCGGGTAAGAACCGGTGTGAACCGAGCCCGACAGCGCCTAGCCGTGGCTCGGCAGTGGGTATTTTAACTCGGACAGTGGCAACCGGCTAGGTCGGGTAGCCACTGTCAAGGGTGTTTGGCTCGGCTTATATGTGGCACACGGGTACGGGCTCGGGTTAATTTTAAAACACGGGTTCGGGTTTCGGGAAAATATTAAAATCATAAAATATGTTTAATTAAATTATTTCTAGACTATTTAATTTAATTAAATGCATGACATAGGTTAAATATTAAAATTAATATTTCATGTATAACCTAAAGTATTTCACTTAGCTTAATTTAATTAAAACATGTATTTTAAATTAAATTCTTATAATGTATAGTTTAATTAATAAATCAAGTTATTTAATTAATAAGCTATAACCTTTAAACCATGACTTGTATTTACTAATTAAACTTTACTTATTATTAATAATCCAGCTTATTTCTAATTATGGAAACTTACTATTTTTGGAAACTTTCTATATATGGAAACCTGCTATTTTTAGGAAGTTACTTAGTGTTACAATACAAGTAATATAATACAATACCACATGAATAATAAACAACATAATACAAGAATAACTACAAATTAACATTTAACTCAGTTAAAACATGAATAATAAGCTAAGAACACACGGAACCAGTAAAACACATGTAGTTCAGACAACTCATACACGTTCCCATTCTTATGTAGTATTATCCGTTAAGGCGGAGTAGGTTCTTCAGCATTTCCGTTAGCTTCTACTGGACACAAGGTACGGATTTCCCGTCCTTCAATAAGGATAATCTCTTCCTTTATTAGGATTTCCCGTATGCAGCCAACTGTTTTCCTCAGTAGTTATAAGATTAAATGCTTATGTTGTATTAGTTACCTTAGCCATATACATGCATGCCAGTTTCACCTAGTTATGAAGGTACCATAACCATAACACTAGAGGCACTAGTGTTATGACTTCACCACGGCGGAGTGATAGCTCGTGGTGTCCCTTTCAGTTTATTGGCCATTTTTATTATATTATCATGTGGGGCATATGGGTGCATCCTAGTTACAGTGTCAGTTAGGATTTCATGGTAAATGTGGTGTGTGCCTTGGTAATAAGTGTGAAAACACTTATCCTTTTACCACTTAAAACAAATAAAAACGAGACCAAACCGTGTGTTTAATGTCATAAAAGTCGGAATTACGCGTGGTTTTTGTTTTTGTTGTGTTTTAAGACCAAAAGATGAAAAGGAAGAAAACACGGGCTTTCACGGACTTTTATCGAAGAAAAAGACGAAAGACAAAGTTAAAAGATCAAAAGTGCAAAAATAACGGAAGTCAAAGGCCTATTCTGAAGAATTATTGAAGAAAAAGACCAAAGACAGAAGTTTAACAAAGTCGAAGAACCAAATCTAATAAAAGAAGAAATTAGAAGACGAGTTCATTTTATTTATCGACAAATCCCGATACAAAGTCGAGAATGACGAGTTAATTGTCAAGACGAGAAGACAAAAGAAAGAAGGAAGCACTACACCAACCACTCCTCCACTATAAATAGATCTCATTTCCATCATTTGTAATAGTTAGTTAATTAGTTTTTCATTAAGGTAATTAGGAGTAGGTGTAATTTACTTTTCTCTCAAGTTTTCATTTCATGTTTTTCATCTTTTCATCTTAATCTCTCAATTGTTGAATCTTTAATCTTAATCTTTAATTCAAGCTTTTCAATTAATCTCATTCTTCCTTTCTTTTTTAAATCTTGTGTTGATTTGGTTAATCATCATGTAGCTTATTTGATCTTATTGCTTATTTGAGTGAAGTGCTTATTTCATTGTTCTTATTATTTTTATGTGGTTGATGTTTATAGCCTATTGTGCTTATTGTTTATTTTGTGTTTAGCTTATTTTTAATTGAGTGGATTTGGTAGTTTATTGTTTTTAAAGTTGATTTTATTAATTTTCCTTATTTAGTGTTTTTAGAGTTTTTAGTTGTGTCTTGTTTAGCTTATTTTAAAAATTAGTTTGGCTTAATTTTTGCTTAATTGCTTAATTAGTTTTTAGCTTATTTGAAATTTTCCCGAATTAGTAAACCCTAATATTCCGACTTATGTTCTTGTCACCCCTTTGTTAACATCATAAGATTCAAGCTAACAAAAGGGGTGATCCGGAGGTCGGAGAGGATAAAACAAGTGGTTAGACATTTTAGAGAGAGAACGTAAGAGACTATTAAATGTGTGTGTTTTATTGAGAGAGAAAGTAGAAAATAAAAATGGGAAAACCTCACCCCTCTATGGAAGTATGGAGGGGTATATATAGGCTAAACAAGGAGTCACTTTGACAACATGTCAATAGTAGTCCCTCCACGTTTTACCTATCTGAATCTAATGTAATTCTGTAAATGGCGCTCACATTTTAGGGCTAACAATCTTCCCCCAATGTGGAGACATACGGAATTACTTACAATGTTCCTAACAAGTAAAAATACAACAAAATAAAGTCTTCCAAGGCGCTTCCAATGCTGAGGATGTCTTTTAATTCTTCTTGTCTTCATAACTTGTACCTCAGCTTGAATCCTCTTTGTCTTTGCTTGTTGTGGAACAATTGTAATATGCATGATTTGGATTAAGTTCCCCCCAATTCATGCAGCATGTATTTAAAAAACTTTCTTCATAGACTTCTTTTTGACGAAGTTTCCGAATCAGCTTCCCCCAAACCAATATTTGTATCTTAAGCAGATTCTGACACTTTGATGTAGTTTGAAAAATCTTCTAGCTCATCGGTTTAAATGCACAACGGAAATTTGTAGAACCACACCAAATAACACTGCTTCTATATTGTTTCATGTCGTTTAGTTTTTGGTGATAATCCGTTTGGGGTAACATGCAAGAAATCAGCAACAATTCTTCTCACGCTTGCAGAATACTTCACAAAAATCATATAAAGTAAGTAGATACCATTCCATGTACACTACTTCCCCCTGGAAGTTGATCCGATTACTTCAAAGTACACGATCTTCTCCCATGATGATTTCGAACTCTCAAAACATCATTATCGTGGACGTCCATATACTCGAGAAGTTCTTAGTCGTAAGCAAATGTCTTGAAAAGTTTTGAAAGTCATTGAGAAACTTTGAAATATTTTTGCTTATACTATGAAGTACCATTATCGTTATGAGGCTCATAAATATCCCGTGAGAATTGATTGCTGATTCCATCTCTCTCTGTCTAACTTACCAACCTCGAATTCATTCGGCTATTTGTTGTGACTACATGTGAAGTAAACCCGATATTCCAAACTTGAAACTGAAGTACAATCCCCCAAATTTGTTACTTAAGCTTGCACTTATGTCGATTGAAGAACGGTGCAGAAACAAGTCTCTTATACCTCTTGAAGTTATCCACACGAGCAACTGCGTGTGACACCCAAAAATGATAGTTATCCATGTCGTCGACCATCCACCCCTTGACAGTGGAAACTAGATAATTCAAGTCTCAATCATAAATTTTATCGCCCAAGCAAGTCATCAATCGCTAGACTGGGTTTGAAGAAAAGGGGTAGAAAAATAGAAGGAAGGCTCGATGATGAAATAAGTAGACGCCTTCATCAAATCCCATTTCAACTTCAAATATAGAATACCAAATCCACTTCGTGATCACTTGTCTTTGTAGAATCAAAACTAGCCGTTGTCGTTAAAGTGAATCTTATATTGGATCGTTTTAGCGTTAAGTGTTTTGTTTGCTTTGGTGTTGTGTGTTGTGAATGTCGTTAACTAGAACAAATTATGTAATGAATTGTCATTAGAGGACAAAATTTGTCTAGGTAACTTGTCATTTAAGCCCAATGTTAGTCATATGCCCAACTAAGCACTTTCGATCGAGACATACCGAATACCCGACATTAAAAATAATGTCATCATAGTCCGGTAAATACTCACATGTCCACTATCAACATAGCCCAACACAGGTTTGACTTTCTCATTCGGCCCCATATGAAGCAAAATACTACACTATACCATTGTCCAACCCATCTGAGATAAAGTTAAACCCGATCCAACCTATAACTATTTAGCAGCTTAATCCTAAAAATTAGGTTAGACTTATCCCAACAAGTCACCTCCATCTCCTCTAGATATCTCCGTCCCCATTCTTTTCTATCTAGAAAAGTCAACGACCATCTAAATCCATCGCATCATCTAACTTATCTCTCCATCTTAATCTAACTCAACCACCAATACAGAATTAGATCTAAAGTATCTGCTTCCTTAAACCATCAATCATACCCATCGTATATTATTTCTAAAACAAAAAAAAAACGAACCTATGAGCCCTCTTGACCTCTGTAGTCATTCGAAGCACTCAAAGACGAGAAGCCTCAACAAATATCTTTTGTATAAGATCTCAGGTAGGTTTGATTATATGTTGGTTTGAATAATTCAAAACAAAGAGTGTAAATAACATGTTTGTTATCTTACATTCTTTATAATTCGAATATAAAAAAACGGGTCAAACCATTACATAGATCTATGATGATGATTATTTTCGTGTATGAATCTTATAAAGGTTTTGACATGCAATTGCATCACACGAATTATGACTGAGATCTTGATTTGATTTTGCCAAGTGGTTTTTGAGCTAGAAGTTATGGGATGTAGGAGACGATGGGATATAGATAGAGTTGGGTTTTGATTGTTTGATGATGTTGTCGTGGTTTTGGGGCTGATTGGAGTTATAGAGATGATCTGAAGGAGATCCAATGGGTTAGGATTAGAAATAGAGTTGGTGTGAATGGTTTTATGGTCTTGGTATTTTCTGGTTTAGTCATGATCTTGCACTGTTTTTTAATGAGTCATCGCAGTGTAGAAACCACACCCATCGTAATGATTGTCAATACTATCCATCGCAGTGTGTTTCCATCGTAATGAAAATACCACCCCATCGCAATATGTTGAGCCATCGCAATGTACCCATGGCAACGAGCCATCGCAACGAGCCATCGGAATGACCCATCGCAATAGCCCATCGCAATGAGCCATCGGAATGACTCCATCGCAATCCAGCCATCGCAATCAATGCGATCGTAAGTAGCCACCAGAATGTGCATCTGAAGAGGGTTTTGACCAACTTAGTGGATACCGAAAAAAAATGGGTCTGCGCCATTATTTTTTTCTTTTTCCCACCATGAAAAATAAACCAGAACTAACCAATGTATGAAGGGACAAAACAAAAAAAGGGTACCAATAAATGGACAAAAAATGATGAAACATTACTGGACACAGTTCGAGACATAAATAGATTGAAAAGAACAGATATATCGTGACTAGAATTGATAAGAATAGATTATAACAAGACACGAATACCTACCATGGATCAGAATGATACAAACCATGGTACACACCATGAAACTGATAACATAACACGAACACCAAGAAAGATAAGAAAACACAAACACAAAACACCTCTGGTTAGCTCTGATACCAATTGTTAACATCTTAAGATTCAAGCTAACAAAAGGGGTGATCCGAAGGTCGGGGAGGATAAACAAGTGGTTAGACATTTTAGAGAGAGAAAATAAGAGACTATTAAATATGTGTGTTTTATTGAGAGAGAAAGTAGAACAAGAAAATGGGAATCCTCACCCCTCCATGGAAGTATGGAGGGGTATATATAGGCTAAACAAGGAGTAATTTTGACAACTTGTCAATAGTAGTCCCTCCACGTTTTGCCTATCTTTAAGTCCCGATACACAACGACAAATGACTTCCGTTCACAACCGCACGGAACTCGGAACTCAAGACCACAACAATGAACCGTCAAGTTCAAAGCTGGTTCAAGGAAATGTTCCAAGAGCAGATATAACAGTCAACATGACAATTGAAGAGTTGGAAATGTTATATGGACCAATGTATGATGAATATTTCACGGCGGAGAAACATGTTGTATCTAAGTCTTCCGCTGTCACTCATGATAAGAATGATGATACCGATCATCAACAACAAAAGGATACAACTTCATCTACTTCAACACGGGTTGCTGCAGATTTACCTCCTCAGAATATCACATCAACAACCGCTCCTACAACATCCACAACTACTGTCATTGCTCCAGAGAACACAAATCAAGCAAACAATGCATTAAATGACGAAGACGAATTTATCAACCCATTCGGTACAACGGTACACGAAACTGGAGAGTCTTCTACTCACCATGTTGATCCGTCAAATATGCATACATTTTATCAATGACATCCTTCAACACATCACTGGACCCGAGATCATCCTTTGGTTCAAGTAATTGGAAACCCTTCACAGCCCGTCCGTACAAGACGACAACTTGAAACCGATGGTGATGTTTGTATGTTCGCACTCACCGTGAGTACAAATGAACCAACAAATATCAAAGAAGCCTTGGCAGATCATGCTTGGATTAAATCAATGACGGATGAACTTTAACAATTTGAAAGACTTAAAGTCTGGGAACTTGTTGACAGACCATACGATGTAATACCATTAAATCTTCGATGGATCTGGAAAAACAAGATGGATGAAGAAAAAACAATCATCAAGAATAAATCTAGGCTAGTGGCTAAATGGTATGGCCAGAAAGAGGGTATTGATTTTGAAGAATCATTTGCACCAGTAGCTCGTTTGGAAGCGGTCAGGATTTTTCTTGCTTATGCTGCACATAAGGGATTCATCGTTTATCAAATGGATGTAAAGACGGCGTTTCTTAACGGTCCTTTGAAGGAAGAAGTCTATGTCACGCAGTCGGAAGGATTCGTCAATCATCATTATCCTGACAAGGTGTATCGTCTCCATAAAGCACTTTATGGACTCAAGCAAGCTCCAAGGGCGTGGTACGACGGGCTCTCGAAATTCCAAAGGTTTCTCAAAAGATTCCATTGATCTAACTTTGTTCACTTTTAAATATGAGGATGACATTTTTCTTGTGTAGATTTATGTTGATGACATTATTTTCGGGTCTACAAACCCAAAACTTTCAAAATGGTTTGAAAAAGTAATGCACAACAAATTTGAAATGTCTATGATGGGCGAACTAAATTTTTTTCTTGGAATTCAAGTTCATCAATCCCCAAGTGGTATCTTTATCAACGAAGCTAAGTATTGTCAAGAGATAATCAAAAAGCATGGTATGACCTCATGTGACCCCGTTGGGACACCATTATCAACCACATCCCTAGATGCGGATTTGGAGGGAGATGCCATAGATCAAACGAGATATCGTTCCATGATCGGCTCCCTCATGTACTTAACAGCAAGCCGACAAGATATATCACATGCTACGTGTTATTGTGCACGATATCAAGCACGGCCCATTGAAAAGCACCTCAATGAGGTTAAACGGACCTTTCGGTACCTAAAGAATACCATTCATTTGGGACTCTGGTATCCGAGGGAAACCGGTTTCTTTCTAACGGCCTATTCAAATTCTGATCATGCAGGGTGTCTTGATACACAAAAAAGTACTTCTGGTGGTGCACAATTTCTAGGTCAAGATAAGCTTATGAGATGGTCTTCCAAGAAGCAGGATTGCACGTCACTGTCATCAGCTGAAGCGGAGTATGTGTCTTTATCTACGTGTTGTGCTCAAGTTCTTTGGATGAGACACAACTCACAGATTATGGCTTCCACTTTGATAAAGTACCTATGTACTGTGACTCAAAGTCCGCCATAGCCATCTCCTGCAATCCGGTACAGCATTCCCGCACGAAGCACATTGATGTCAGATATCACTTCATTAAGGAACAAGTTGAAATGGGTATCGTTGAACTTTACTTTGTTGGAACTGATTACCAATTAGCTTACTTGTTTACAAAAGCTCTTTCGAAAGAGAGGTTTGCGTATCTAGTTAGGCAAATTGGTATGAGATGTTTGACTCCAGCGGAACTGGAGATTCTGGCAAAGAAGCCTGCTTAATTCACCTATCAAACATCTACTTGTAAATATTTTTGAAAAAGCAAAATACAAAAATATAAAACACATAAAAGCAAAATACAAAATTAAAAATCTTTCAAAAACCAAAAAGATTCTTCTCGACATGTCTTTCAGTATCGATAATATGGACGTACCTAGAAATGTCGCTCAATAACGACACAGGTGTGTACATAAAGCTCGAATGAAAGTTGTAAATATTTTTCAAAACATGTCATTTCTACTTTTAATAAAGGAAAATGCCTATTTTGGACAATTTTTCCAACAACGGGTAGAGCAATATATCTTGGGTTGAGCTTGTCACAAAACATTCAATGGTTTGAGCTCAACACAATGGCTTGTAATCACTTTCAGATTGCAACCCGGATTTATATTCACGGGGGAGTGTATGCTTTAGTGCCCTTACCCTCAGCAAAAGAAGAGAAATCTTCTTACACTTGAGTGGATTCGTCAAGACATTCAAAGTCTATGAACTTAAGTTTATGCTTTAGAAAAACTTTTTAGCCAAAAAGAAATAGAGTTTTTCAAAAAGCGTTGAACACAATTTTTTCAAGAATTTTTCAATGATTATTCAAAATCTTTCAAAAATTATGTGTTCAACAACTCCCAACCTCAAAAAGCGAAATGTGGATCACATCCTCATAATGACAATTCAATTGGATCAATTTTTGAGGGGGAGCGTTCCAAACAATTTCATGTAAGTTTGACACATTCTTCTCCTGAAGATTTTCAAGACTATATTTCCTTATATATTTTAATCAAATTTGGTATCTCTAATATCCAATGATTTTATATATTAGAGATGGGGGGAGAAAATGTGGTTAAAATGTGATCTAAAGACTCAAGCACTCATGGTTACGATCAAATACCCACAACATCTTTAATTCACGACGTTATTGGTGTCAAAAGGGTGGTTAGGTTTAAGTCCTATGATCCAACCAAAACCGGAGGGATCTTCCCAGGGATAATCCAATAGATTATTAGAAGTCCTTAGCAAAGATGGAGTAGAATGTGAATGTAGCTGAATGCCGACTAAGTACTGATGATAGCACTAGAACAATCACAATAAGGTGCTATTAATGATGTCTTGGCTAGCATTGAAGGGGTTGAAGAATGAAAAAGAAATGTAAGGATAAAGGGTGTAAAAAAAGAAGCCCTCCATACAACTTAGGCAGAAACCGGGTTAACACATCATGAAGACAACGCATCATGGACCCAGTGATGTAATGCATAACCCCTTCCCCAGCTGACTCGGGCTTCTCTTAAAAGAAGTTTGTTTTATTGTCACGGAGATCAACACGACTTCTATTGACTTTCTCACTCCGAGTTAGTTGATATTGAATAGGTGGCATCTGCTCCAGCCTCCGACCACTAAAAGTGCACAAATCGATTCTAGAGCCAAGAGATCAATCAAATCTCGTTAGGACACACGGATGAAGATCAAGAGAGTCCTACGTTGTATCCTTGCGATATTGCTAGAACACTCAGAGTGATACTACCTAGTATTCACAATGATGAGTGGAAATCCTTCTAGTGTTAACATCAAACAGCACTGCGGTAGGTCATGTGTAAAATTCTTTATGAATTGAACATATGTAAAACTGAAAAGCAACAGTGGTTTGTTTCACTATCGATTCAAACTCGTTTCAGGTTTCTACGCAATATCTTTATGGTCTTGCCAGAACATTCAGAGTGATATTCATTAATATTCACAGTGACGAATGGAAATCCTTCTAGCGTCAACATTAAACAGTGCTACGGTAGGTAACTTGCGAGATTCTTATGAATCAAGCTTGTGTCAACTGGAAAGCAGCAATGGTAAGATTCTTAACGAATCAAACTTGTTCCTGGAATTTGAATTGACGACTTTAATCAAGCGGATATTTATCCAATTGATTAACTGTTTATGTTCGCAGTCTTGCTTTAAGACGGTCGAGTAAAGAGAACGGCTAGTACAGCCACGAAACCCTGTCAAGGAGGTTCTTAACTGAATCTACCTAATCACATGTACGATATTTAATATCGTGTAACGGTCTTCACTGACCGGAGGTAAAACGCTACCGATTTAGGACGAATGTCAAATCCATTCAGTCCGTGTCTAAGTTTTGTCTCGAGAAGGTGGCGTTACGGTGTACTCAGCAAAGTTGAAGATTTAAAAACCACATTCTCATGCCCAAAGACATTCAACAATCAAGAAAGCTAAAGACTTCTGCAACTCTGATGATCAAAATCTTCCTTAACAATTAATGTAGAGGAATGACCTCTATTCAAAGGAGATTGTTAGTAAGCTTTCAAGATAGTGCAAAGTATGAGAATGTGGATAAAGACACAAGATCACAAGATGGCAAATACAAGTCAAGAATGATTTGAAGATCTCAAGTTTAAAAACAAAGTCGAAAGACAACACCAAAGGCTAAAAGATCACAACATGAAGAAAAAGGACGGCTATTACACGTTCAAGACTCATTTATGACGAAGTTCGTAATCTCCATTGATCTCCAAATATTGAAGAGGAATGACCTCACATTGGGGGAAGATTGTTAGCCCTAAAATGTGAGCGCCATTTATGGAATTACATTAGATTCAAATAGATAAAACGTGGAGGGACTACTATTGATATGCTGTCAAAGTGACTCCTTGTTTAGCCTATATATACCCCTCCATACTTCCATGGAGGGGTGAGGTTTTCCCATTTTTCTTTTCTACTTTCTCTCTCAATAAAACACACACATTTAATAGTCTCTTACTTTCTCTCTCTAAAATGTCTAACCACTTGTTTTATCCTCCCCGACCTCCGGATCACCCCTTTTGTTAGCTTGAATCTTATGATGTTAACACCCTTTTTCCCGAATTATATTAGTTGCCAGTATTCCAAATTAACCTTATTATATTTTTCTCGAATTAGATCTAAAACCATAATCGAATTATTAACATTGTAACGTTCCGAATTAAGAACATTTTTTTTTACATTTTTCCGAATTGCATATTTTTTACATTTTTCCGAATTGCATACTTTGTCCTTTTTCCGAATTGCAAACTTGGCCTTTTTCCGAATTGTTTTTAATTCAGTATTCCGAATTGAGTTTTAAGCATTTATTCCGAACTAGGTTCAGTACACACATTCCGAATTATATACTATGTTGAATTCCGAATTAGGTTAAACTTTGTATTCCGAATTAGTTTCCTTCTTGGATTCCGAATTAACTCTTTATTTTCTTTATTCCAAGCTACATTACAATCATTATTCCGAATTAAATGTTTGAAAGTTTTTCCGAATTATTTTTCTTGGAATGTTTTCCGAATTAAATTCTTGAGTTTTCTAATTCTGAATTATTGTAAACTTTTTATTTTTCCGCCAATTTCGTTAAGTTTTAATTTGTTAATTTTTTTATCATTTGTCATTTATTTTTAGTTTATACTTTTCAAGTTTTAATTTTTAAGTAGAAATAGATAACCACATTTTCTTTTATCCACTAAAAAAAATTGAGTCACACGTTAAACCGGATCAATTCGATAAGACATATCTAGAACATTTATTTCTTGTTAAAAATCAGTTATTACTTGCATCCTTCACAAGGAGCTGATCCCTCCTACCTATTACCATTCAATTAGAGGCATCCCCTCTAATTTGCATGACGAGGTCACCCCTCCAAGTATTCATGCACGTTGTTGACCTCATGACGTATATTGGCTTTTGGTATATTAAACTTATATAGATTTTCATAAGTAACATAAGCTATGTTTTCAAAACTAAAACCAGTAAACATGACATATATCTAGGTTTCCCAAGACTTATTTATTTCTGCTCCTTTTCATGCTTTATATGCTCTTATTATGCTTCATTACTCTACGTTTCCATGCTTTATTGTATATCCGTGCACTGAGCATTATGCTTAGCCGTTTTCCATTTCCATGTTCCCAAACGGCAGCTACCCAAGGTCGCAAGTAGGTTCTCAAGAGTACGTGCATTCGGATGGAGGCTATCTAACCTCTTTTACATTATGCATTTATTCCTACTTTCTCATACTTTACTGCATTTGGACATTGTTTAGTCATTTCATTTACAGTACTTATATTTTCTTGTGTGTGAGTTACTTATACAACCATCAGATATTCCAGCATGGAAGTGGGACAAAATCTCCATGGATTTTGTTACTGGTCTTCCTCTGACTCAGAGGAAGAACGACGCCATCTGGGTTATTGTTGATAGATTGACTAAATCTGCTCATTTTCTGCCGATCCGCAAGGAGCATCCGGTCAGCAAATTGGCAGACACTTTTCAGAAGGAGATCATGAGACTGCATGGTACTCCATCAGAAATCATCTCTGACAGAGATCCCCGTTTCACATCACGTTTCTGGCAGAGTCTGCAGAAAGCTTGGGGCACCAAACTTAAGCTCAGCACTGTCTTTCATCCTCAGACCAACGGACATTCAGAACGTACCATTCAGACATTGGAGGACATGCTGCGGGCGTGTGCTCTAGAGTGGTCAGGAAGCTGGGATGATTATATCTATCTAGTGGAGTTTGCATACAACAACAGCTGGCACGCTAGCATCAAGTGTGCACCTTTTGAGATGTTGTATGGTAGAAAGTGTCTCGCCCCAATCTGCTGGGATCAAGTGGGCGAACGACTGTTTGAGGGTCCAGAGATGATTGAAGTGACCAATGAGAAGGTCGTGGTCGCTAAGGCAAAAATTCAGGAGGCTCGTGCTCGCCAGAAGAGCTATGCTGATAAACGTCGTAGAGATGTATCTTTCAACGTAGGTGATCATGTTTTCCTCAAGGTATCACCTGCACGGGGAGTTAAACGTTTTGGAATAAAAAGGAAGCTCATTTCTCGCTTCATCGGACCGTTCGACAAACGCGTTGGTGAAGTGTCATATCGTTTAGCATTAACGCCTCAGCTATCACACGTTCACAACGTGTTCCATGTGTCCTTACTCAGAGGATACAACTATCATCCAGTCCATGTAGTCTAGTATCCGCTTGATCAGATTCGAGAGGATCTTTCATATGTCAAAGAACCCGAGAGAGTTCTTGAACAACAAGATCGCGCCATGCGGAGAAAGACGACCCCTTTGCGTCAAAATCCTCTAGAGGGATCATCCTGAGCGGGAAGCCACTTGGGAGACAGAGGAGTCTATACGGACTTCTTGCCCTCATTTCCAGTTTTGATTCGGGTATGTTTCTTTTAGTTTATGTTTTCTCCAATTCGAGGACGAATTGTTTTTTTAGAGAGGAAGCATTGTAAAACCCGCATTAAAATACTCTGAACAGTACATATGAACAGTGAACATACGAAAATACGATAAATTTAAAACTTTCCATTTATAATATAATTCACGTGTCACAATATTTAATAACATGTAATTACGTATATATTATAAATGTGTTACGTCCACGACATATAAATTCACGATAAATAAAACATGAACGTACACGACATAATATTTAACTTAGAGAAGTTACGGGTTCCCTGTTGGGCTCCCTTTAGGTCGCGGCTAGGAAAGAAAAAAAGGAAGAGATGGGCTTTGGCCCATGACCCATTGGAAGCCCATGTAAAATAAAAACACAGGAAACCTATTAGTCATTAATTTAGGTTACAGAAAAGTTCACCCTTGCCTCTTTTTCCTCTCTTGCCGCCGGCCATAAGTCACCACCAAGAGCAAACCGGACGAATTTTGCTAGTTGATTTTGTGTGTATGTGTTCGTAATCAAAACCCTTTTCTTCCACGCATTCGGTATAATCAAAACCTTTCTTTTCTTATTAATTTTCTTATGAACACATGACATTAATTTAATTAATCTTAAAAACAAATCAAGAAAACATGTGGGATCAATTAAAACATGAATTAAAGGGGTGTTTTGGTGTTGTTGTTCGGCCGAGACCCACCAACCGAGAGCCGAAGCTCTCGGCGTGGCTACAGCACCACCTCCGACACCCTCCAAGGTCTCGATTAGGGTTGGTTTGGCTCGAACATAGGCAAAGGGCCCCGACCACGAGTCGGAGGTGGATTTTGATGTGGTTTCGAGGCTAACCGAGACCACTAGGGTCTAGGTATGGCCGTATAACAAGAACAGTGGGAACCGGGTAAGAACCAGTGGGAATTGGTGTGAACAGGTGTGAACCGAGCCCGACAGAGCCTAGCCGTGGCTCGGCAGTGGGTATTTTAACTCGGATAGTGGCAATCGGCTAGGCCGGGTAGCCACTGTCAAGGGTGTTTGGCTCGCCTTATATGTGACACACGGGTACGGGCTCGGGTTAATTTTAAAACACGGGTTTGGGATTTGGGAAAATATTAAAAACAGAAAATATGTTTAATTAAATTATTTCTAGACTATTTAATTTTATTAAATGCATGACATAGGTTAAATATTAAAATTAATATTTCATGTATAACCTAAAGTATTTCACTTAGTTTAATTTAATTAAAACATGTATTTTTAATCAAATTCTTATAATGTATAGTTTAATTAATTAACCAAGTTATTTAATTAATAAGCTATAACCTTTAAACCATGACTTGTATTTACTAATTAAACTTTACTTATTATTAATCATCCAGCTTATTTCTAATTATGGAAACTTACTATTTTTGGAAACTTTCTAATTTAGAAACTTACTATTTATGAAAACCTGCTATTTTTAGGAAGTTACTTAATATTACAATACAAGTAATATAATACAATACTACATGAATAACAAACAACAGAATACAAGAATAACTATAGATTAACACTTAACTCAGTTAAAACATGACTTAATATGAATAATAAGCTAAGAACACACGGAACCAGTAAAACACATGTAGTTCAGAAAACTCATACACGTTCCCATTCTTATGTAGTATTATCCGTCAAGGCGGAGTAGGTTCTCCAGCGTTTCCGTTAGCTTCTACTAGACACAAGGTACGGATTTCTCGTCCTTCAGTAAGGACAATCTCTTCCTTTATTAGGATTTCTCGTATGCAGCCAATTGTTCTCCAGTATTTACAGATTAAATGCTTATGTTTTATTAGTTACCTTAGCCATACACATGCATGCCAGTTTCACCTAGTTATGGAGGTACCATAACTATAACATTAAAGGCACTAGTGTTATGACTTCACCACAGCGGAGTGATAGCTCGTGGCATCCCTTTCAGTTTATTGGTGAAGGTCTACGTAATGATTGGCCTATTCTATATGATGGATTTGATGGATTAAGATGGTTGATTAAATGAAAAATATAAGAAGATGAGATGAAGGAGATGATGAGGGAGTAGAGAGAGAAAGGAGAAAAGGGAGAAAAGTAGAGAGAGAAAGTAAAAATGGAATTATGAAAAAGTGTAAATGAACAACCACCAACCCCTCCTAACATGCTAGGAGGGGATATATATATAGCCCACCCTACATGTGGGCTATATGGACTATACATTAACTAAATGGATCACGAGCCCATTACATAATTATCGTTGGATCGACCGATCCTTCATAAATACGTAAAACGTATTTCCAACAATCTCCCCCTAAGGGAGGTCGCTCCAAGAGACAAAGTTCTAAATAGTCTATATCTCGTGATCTATGCTAACTAAGATGTGACCGAGACTTTATTGGGAAAAACGTATTTCCAACAATCTCCCCCTAAGGGAGGTCACATCTTTTTACAAAATCTTAAACCTAGCATCTATGCTTGAGTCTTCGATCTTGTTCTTGTGAATATGCTTGATGTGATCTTTGACTTTAGTCTTGAGCATGTTTCCTTGCCTTGACCTTGTGCATTCTTCACTTGTGATATTTGCCTCTTTGTGACTTCATGTTCCACATACTTATACTTTTAAATTCTTAAAAGCTTCAGAGTTTGATACAGCGGAAGACTTGACCTTCAGGCTTTCTTGAATTTGTTGAAGTACTAGTTGTATGTAGTATAAGCATGTGGTGACGATTTCTTCTGGATTGTACACCGCAATGCCACCTTCTTGTTACGCTGCATAAGACAGTTAGCAACAAACAATATACACGGATGAAATGGCCTTGAACATTTCATTCTAATTCGGTAGCATTTTACCTCCGGTCGGTGAAGACCGTTGGACGATATTAAATATCGTACTTGTGGCAGGTAGTTTCAATAAAGAACCTCCTTGACAAGATTTCGCGGGTAAACCTGTTCTCTTTACTCGACCGTCCAAAGCTGACTGCGAACGTAAAGAGTGAATCATTTGGATAATATTATCCGCATGATTTGAAGCCGTCAATTCATGTTCCTGGAACAAGTGAAGTTCAATTAAGAACCGCACCATCGTTGCTTTCCAGTTGTCACTAGCTTGATTCATATAGAATCTTGCAAGTTACCTACCAAGTGCTGTTTGATGTTAACACTAGAAGGATTTCCACTCGTCACTGTGATCAATAAAGAGTCACTCTGAGTGTTCTGGCAAGATCATATGATAATGCGTAGAGGCCTGGAACGTGTTTAAATTCATTTAAGAATTAAACCACTTTTGCTTTCCAGTTATCACAAGTTTGATTCATAAAGAACAGCACAAGTCACCTACCATGAGCTTTTTGATATTCGCTCAAGAAGGATTTCCATCTTCATTGTAAATACTTTCGTATTACTCGGATGTTCAGGCAAGATCATGAAGATTTTGTGTAGGACTCTTAAGATCTTTCTTACTTTTCACAGTGTGTGAAGAAGCAAGGAAATAAGAAAGTGTGTCCTAATGAGATATTTGATGATCTCAAATGGCTCTAGACTCGATCGTGCATTTTGGATTTTTAGTGATCGGAGGCTGGAGAGGAGTGCCACCTTTTCAATGCCAGTCCATTCGGAGTGAATAAACCAATAGATAATGTGTTGTCTCCGTGTGATTAAAACAAATATCTTTTGAGAGATATCTGAGTTAGCTGGAAAGGGTTGTGCATTGCATCACTGGGTCCATGATGTCTTTCTTCAATATTAAGAATCATTAAACAATGATCTTAATAGCATATGTATTGACCCGGTTTCTGCCTAAGTTGTAAGGAGGGCTTCTTTCTTTACACCCTTTATCTTTACAATTCTTTTTCATTCTTCAACCCCTTCAATGCTTACCAATACGTCATAACTAGCACCTTGTTGTGATTGTTCCAGTGCTAGCTTAAGTACTTGATCGGCATTCAGCTACGTTCACAATCTTTCTCCAACTTTCCTAGGACTTCTAATTCTAGCTATGGAATGTCCTTGGGAAGATTCCTCCGGTTCTAGAGAAATCATTGGACTTTAACCTATCCTACCATCCTTATGTCACCACAATCTTCACCTTCGTGAATAGAGATGTTTTGGGTAAGTGTATTTCACCATGAAATCCATTTTGAAGTGCAAATCCATTTTGCTCCCCCTTAACATATGCCATGATATCCGAAAACATTTCGCACATGTCGGGATGAGCTAGCACGTTAAATCAAACCATTTATGATTGATCATATCCCATATTAAATCACATTTTCTCCCCCATATTAAAAATATTAACCCAATCGATGTTTTTA
This sequence comes from Glebionis coronaria, assembly GCA_025667525.1. Lineage (NCBI taxonomy): Eukaryota > Viridiplantae > Streptophyta > Magnoliopsida > Asterales > Asteraceae > Glebionis > Glebionis coronaria. Next base: position 159,842,497 of record CM046881.1, on the reverse strand, counting down.
ATATCAATTGATTTAATAGCATTTTAAGAAAATTTGGGAAGAAAAATACAAATCCAAATATCTTCATGAATTACACAAGCTCTCCCTCAAATTAATAAGGGTGTACTTGAAACGTAAATTAAATACCTTTTAAACACAAGTGTAAGGTATTTAACACGTGCAAAGATCATATATGATAATGAATTCACAATATTAGCAATTTACGAGGTTGGACCTGAATGATGGATAACATCATATGAAAGAAGCACATGGTTCTTGTTCACGAATGTTGGTCTTCCTCGTAACTTCTGAAGTTATCTCTTGACTCCATGTGTATGATTGATATCGTTGTCTTAACACCAACATGTGAACTTGGCACTCTCGGCATCAAGGATTCTGAATGCTGGACAATTGCTCCCCCTCAATTGTTGACCCGTGTTCTATTGAAAGAGCTGTAGTCACCGTTTGAGTAGTCGCATCGTCGAGTATGTAGATATCAATTGTAAGTTGCTACGGTCGGTGGAGATGATAACTTCGGATTCTGAAGTCAAAGCTTTCCGGTGAAATGCTTGACTTCAAAGTGAAAAGCGGGTTACTATCAGAAATAATAGCAAACCATTTTGTGCATGTTTTAAAAGTTTGAACTTCTGCTCGAACTTTATTTACAACCCCGTGTCATTATTGAATGACATTTCTAGGTTCGTAAATATTATCGATTCCAGAAGACATGCTCTTTTTATCAAAACATTTTTGAACACACAATTTTGAAAGATTTAGAAAAACCTTTTGAGAAATTCTTGAAAAATTGTGTTCAAAGTTTTGAAAAACAATTACTTGAGCTTAAGATGTTGAATATCTTAAAAGCGAGCTCAAGTCCGAGAAGTTGTGAACTTCCCGTTGTTAAGGATAAGTTACCATCGGCGATAAACTTTCCTTTTATCTGAAGGACGAGTCCTAAGCTGACATTTACTTAGAAGTCGTTTTCATGAGCTTGAAAACTTTGATTGTTTTAACGGAAAGTTCATGACCGAGAAAGGTTAATTTCTCGTTATGAGGAAAAGTTCTCTTATTTAAAAGATACACTTTCCTTTCTGAGCTTAAAACTTCGAATGTTTTAACACAAGCTCATGACCGAGAAAGGTGAATTTCTCGTTAAGAGGATAAGTTATCATAAAAGATAATCTTTCCTTTATTTTAAGTTCGAGTTACAGTCTAACATTTAACTGTAAGTCATTGTGCATGAGCTTAAAAACTTCGAATGTTTTTATTATTAGCTCATGCCCGAGAAATATAAATTTCTCGTTGTAAGGATAAGTTTATCATCGGCGATAAACTTTCCTTTTAATTGAAGATCGGGTCATCATCTGATATTTAATGATGAGCCTTATACACGAGCTTAAAACCTTTGAATGGTTTTAGGATAAGCTCGTGTCCAAGAAAACTTAATTTCTTGTTAAGAGGGTAAGTTATCGTTGCGTAGATAAACTTCCCTGTCTCTGAAGTCCGGGTCGTCGTCTGTCATTTAACGAGGAGCCATTGTGCATGAGCTTAAAAACTTGGAATGTTTTTGATATAAGCTCATGCCCGAGAAAAATTAATTTCTCGTTGTTAGGATAAGTTTACCATCGGCGATAAACTTTCCTTTCTTTGAAAAGCGAGTTATAGTCTGTGATGTGACTATAAGTCCTAGTGTGAGCTTTAACCATGAGTCCCCTGAGATACTAGTTTCTCTGATATCTGCTTCTTCAGCAACCAAACTCTGAGAGTGTCCTTAGTTGAACGGTATACAATGATTGGACCGCTTCGTTCTTTTGGAACATCAACTTTGGTACCTGCATTCTCATTAGGAGTTTGTATACTTTTGCATGGGTTAGAGATATCTATTTTAGAAGCACGTGGGGGTTCACGGTTTTCTTTTCTTGTGTCAGAGGTGGCCTGAGGGGATGATTCACTTGTCTTAGTTGGTAAACGTTTTCTTTTATAGAAAACCTTAAGTTCAGGCTTAAGTGATGTATCATCCTTTGCAATTTCCTCCCTAGTAGTCTTCGTCGAATCAGAGACTATCCTAGTTAAAAGGCATTCGTTTCCTACAAGAGTGAAAGTTCTACCAGTGGGGCGCCACATTTTACCAATGGGTTTGATTTTAGCGACCCACTGGGATTTAAGTCTAGCACGGGAGTTCACCTCATTAAGCAATTTTTTGATACAAGAGTCATGATTTGCCGTAAAGACACATTTTCTACATGTTTTACAAGTAGCATATTTAATGTTCGAGTAATTCCTAGATGATTGATCGATGCTCCTAGGAGACGTCATGCTACGGTTAGCAGTGTTGGGTAATCTAGAAGGCATCTGACTAGGTTGGACATTACTATCTCTTACATGTGTCTTTTGAATAGCTTCCCTTTGACCAAAATCATGGCGCACATCATTTGAACTCGTTCTAGACGTGTTCTTTGAACTATTCTTAGAGAAACTAGAGGCAATCATGTGATGAGGTCTTGCTCAAACTGATTTAGTCACATTAGGCCTAGATGGTGGAGTGACTGGTCTAGGAAAGTGAACAAAATCAACTTGGGAGGCAAACCGCGGTCTCGAGGATTGTGGTCGCTCGGATCTAAATGCAGTAGGTTGTCTGACAATCGGTTGTCTAACGAACTGATTTGTAGGCGGTTTCCCCAAGATTGATGGTTTTTCAAGCTTAGTGTCCACACTAGGTCCTCTATTTTTCCTTAACTCGTTTTTCAACGCGGCTATAGCAAAAACCTTTTCCTGTACTTGGGCCTTTAAAGTCTCATTCTCTTTGAGCAAGTTATCTTGGGATGCCAACTTAGATTCAAGCAGTTGAATTTGTTTCAAAAGATTATCCTTTTCAGCTTTAGAATCTAGAACAGTTTGATCCAATTTTCTTTCAAGAACAACGTTTGACTTTTCAAGTTTTTCAAAGTATGTTTCAAATTTGTCCGTTTTCTTAGAAAATTCTAGTTTGGCATCCTCAGATCTTTTTATTGTTGAGCTACGATCGTTTCGAGCTCTTTAATCTTGGAATCAGAATCAGTTAACGAAGTAGTTATAATACAATTATCATGATGTACTATAACATTCTGAACAATCTCTCCCCCGTTATGACTTACATCGGCTGAATCAGAAGTGGTATTGTTATCACTCGTTTCCATCCCATGTTTGTCATAATTAGGTTCAGAATTCTCAATATGCGGCATATCATCAGCATATACATCATAAACAACATTACATTGTACCATGTTTGCAGGCTCTGCGTCATAAATGGGTAAGGTGTCATCAAGAGAAATCTCGTGAACATTCCCTGACGTGCCACTGGCATCATGTTGTCCTCCTGATTCTGTGCTCTTGGCATCGTTAGGCTCCAAGTTTTCAACCGTATGACCAGTTTCCTCTTGCATCGAAGAGTCTTGCACTCCATTATCATACCCTTGCTGAAGTCGAGATCTTTCATAAATCGAAGACGAGACCGAGGTCATGAGTTTCAATATTGTATCACGAAAAACTCGAAGCTTGGTATGTGTATCTCGAAGAAATGATTGGCAAAGCATCGAACTTTCAGACTTGATGATATTGAATTGGAGGAAAGGCGTGAGTTGTGTCACAAGAGCCTTATAAGCAAGTGCCGATGCAGAATGATTAAAGTTTTCATTGGTGAGTTGCTCGGCGAGTTGGGTCAAAATGGTGAAAATTGAGTCGATGAATATATGACGATCTTGACCAAAGATTGTCACAAATTCGCTCCCTCCTTGAATCCCCGAAAGAGTAACTAGATGATATTGAAGCATTTGAAATGAATTTATACCACTTTCTCTAGCTTTGTCGTGCATTCGATGCAAGTCTCCCTCTTTAAGTGTCAAATTTAACGATTCCATTGAAAATCGAGGAAAAATGATGTGGATGTTGTAGTTTTTAGGATTTTACAATTCGATTCGGCTCAAAAGATGTTGTCGGCTCAGATGATGAAAAATTAAACCCGATCAAAAATTCGTAGTCACTAAAAATGAAGTCCGTCACTTTTGTCTTTCAAATCCGGCCACAAAAAATTTTTAACCCGTCAAATATTTTTCCACGTTAATTCTTTTAAAATACCCTCCTCAACACGAGTTGCCAAAAATTTAATAAACAAAATTAACTTAATAAAAAAAACAGCCTTTAAAATATATAAATATAAAAAAGTTTATCTTGAAAAATAAATATAAAATATTAAAAGTTTAACTTTTTTTTTTTTTGTAAAAAAATAAATACAAAATAAGGAAAGCTGGTATGTAACGGTTTTAAAAAAATCTTAGATAATATATGACAAATAAGAGCCCACGTGGAGGCCTAAAAACGTGGCATCACTTGCCTAGTTTCCTCCGCCCCTAATATAATAATCTACACGTGGCTACAAAAACTTTGGATACTCCGTCCCACAGATTTCTTTATTTAAAACTCAAACCAATCTCACAAAACCTAATCTCACTAAATCTCTCTCTCTCCTCCAGAAAAAAAAACCTACGCCTCTCTATTATCTAACCTTCCTTTGCACTCTTTTCTTTAAACTAAAGCATCACAACAACCTGTGATTATAGATATCTCCGTCCCAACATCATTCTGTTTTCTCTCAGATAAAAAATGCACCTCCAAACCAATCAACCTTTTTAGACTTGATTATATTGATATGCACATCAAACGAACCAAGTTTGATTGCTTCCACAATACTCCTTTAATATAGGAACTCAGAAAAGATTCGAAGCCTAGAGGAAGTGAAGAACCAAGATTAATTCTGCTTCTAGATCTCTATAATGAGGTCTCGGGTAGGTTTTACTTTTTGTTGTGTGAGTTCGAGTCATGAGATATTGTATTGTGTTTGGTTCAGGTCGAGGGTTTGTCTGAGGGAGTCTAATGGTGTTTGGAGACTGTCTTGTGAAAAAGTAGTGTCGAGGTTGGTTGATTTTATGTTCGAGGGTGTTCGAGGGTGAAATGGGAGGTCGAGTGTTTTTGAGTCAGTTTGTGAGATGAGTCAAGATAGTGAGATGGAGTTGTGAATCGTGTGTTTTAGTCTGTGGTTTGATTTAGATTAGTGAGTCAAGATCGATGATGGTGTGTTGATTGAGATCTTGTGTTTGAGGATGTGTTTGAGTCGGTTGAAAGTGTGGGTCAGTGGATGTTGGTTGTCGAGTTTTTGACAGTTTTGAGAGTGGTTCGATGAGAGTTTATGTCAAGTCTGGAGTTCGAGAGTGTTTGTGTTGAGGTTCGAGTCTTGTGACTGAAGTCGAGAGGTCGAGTAAAGATTTGTGTGGGTTTGTGTTTGGTATAGTGAGGGTGTGAGTTTTACGTTATGTTTGAATTTTGGTGCTTCGTTCGGAACTTCCGTTCGTTCGGAACTTCCTTTCGTTCGGAACTTTCGTTCGGAAGTTTCGTTCGGAAGTTTCGTTCATTCGGAACTTTCGTTCATACGGAACTTTTCCTTCACCCGGAACTTTTTCTTCACCCGGAACATTTTCTTCACCCGGAAATTTTCCTTCACCCGGAACTTTCTTCGTCCGGAAGTTTCTTCGTCCGGAACTTTGAGAATGACAGTTTTGTTGGGACTGAGTTGGACAGAAAGATTTGGACAGAAAGATTTGGACAGATTTGACAGTTGACCAAAAATTGACAGAAACCCAGATAGAAAACTGATAAAAATGATACTAAAAATAAAAATAAAATAAGAAAAAATATAAAGAAAGACAGTTGGACAAAAACTTGACAGAAACCCAGATGAAGAGAAATTTAATAAAACTGATAATAAAAATAAATAAAAAATAAAAAATAAAAAAAAATACAAACTTTAAAATAAAAAAATTGATAAAATTGATAAAAATTTAGAAATTGATAAAATTGATAGATTAAAAAACAAGAAAAAGAAAAAAAAATACAAACTTTTTATAGAAATTGATGATTAACAAAAAAATTTGTGATTTTTATATAAAATAAGTAAATCAAACTTATTATAAAATTTGTGATTAAAAACAATAAAAAAATACAAACTTTTTATAAAAACACAAATTTTTTAGGACTTGATAATAAAATTTTTGATTTTTGTATAAAAATTTGTGATTTTTATCTAAAAAGTAAGTAAATCTAAAAATTTGACATGATTTAAAGCATAAAAATACAAACTTTTTAAGATAAAAGCTTGATTAAATAAAAACCCATCAAAATCAAACAAAATAAAAACAAGAGTAAACCAAACTAACCATGCTCTTGATACCAAATGAAGGTCAACGTAATGATTGGCCTATTCTATATGATGGATTTGATGGATTAAGATGGTTGATTAAATGAAAAATATAAGAAGATGAGATGAAGGAGATGATGAGGGAGTAGAAAGAGAAAGGAGAGAAGGGAGAAAAGTAGAGAGAGAAAGTAAAAATGGAATTATGAAAAAGTGTAAATGAACAACCACCAACCCCTCCTAACATGCTAGGAGGGGATATATATATAGCCCACCCTACATGTGGGCTATATGGACTATACATTAACTAAATGGATCACGAGCCCATTACATAATTATCGTTGGAGCGACCGATCCTTCATAAATACGTAAAACGTATTTCCAACAATTGGCTATTTTTATTATATTATCATGTGGGGCGTATGGATGCATCCTAGTTACAGTGTCAGTCAGGATTTCATGGTGAATGTGATGTGTGTCTTGCATCCTTCACAAGGAGTTGATCCCTCCTATCCATTACCATTCAATTAGAGGCATCCCCTATAATTTGCTTGACGAGGTCACCCCTCCAAGTATTCATGCACGTTGTTGACATCATGACCTATATTGGCTTTTGGTATATTAAACTTATACAGATTTTCATAAGTAACATAAGCTATGTTTTCATAACTAAAACTAGTAAACATGACATATATCTAGGTTTCCCAGGACTTATTCATTTCCGCTGCTTTTCATGCTTTATATGCTCTTATTATGCTTCATTACTCTATGTTTCCATGCTTTATTGTATATCCGTGCACTGAGCGTTATGCTCAGCCTTTTTCCATTTCCATGTTCCCAAACGACAGGTACCCAAGGTCGCAAGTAGGATCTCAAGAGTACGTGCATTCGGATGGAAGCTATCCAGCCTCTTTTACTTTATGCATTTATTCATACTTTCTCATACTTTACTTCATTTGGACATTGTTTAGTCCTTTCATTTACAGTACTTATATTTGCTTGTGTGTGAGTTACTTAGACTACCGATGTTTGTTTCCAGTATTTCTATTTATGGTCATGAATGTTTAGACATTTACCTTGCATGTTTTGATGACACGCCATATTTTATAGTAGCATTACATCTTAACAAATAGGGTGTTACACCTTCAAGCAAGACGAATCCTAGATTAGACAAATGGCAAGGTATTTGGAAGTCTGACAACTGGCCTGGTTATCTCTTCTTCTCCCTCAGATGAGGATTGTTGAAAATCCACTTTATGTGAAGACATTTAAGAATTCCCATTAATTATCATAGTCACTCACGCAAGGACTAGACTAGGAAGCGATGTATAGTATGTATGCGTGAGTGACTATATATACCCCTCCAAGGCTTCCAAGGAGGGGTTGTTGCTTGTGTTTTCTATTTTCATTTATCAATTTGCCTTGTTTCTCTTGAACACCTTCAACCTCTCTCTCTAACTCCAACAATGGATGCCATCATCTATTACCACCACCCTAGACCACCGGATCTTATATTATAGCAAATCCACAATTGGCGTCAGAGCCGACGGTTCAATCCTTGGATCAGCGTGTTTTTGTCAATTGATTTGGTGGTCTAAAATTTTTTGCTCTCAGTCTGTTATAACTTTGTGTCACGGTGGTTTTATTTGTCGTCCAAACATTCATAATATCTGGCTTTTATCGGTCCTAGTTTCACATCTGGTCTCATGTTTTGTCTCATGGTGTCATTACCAGTCACAATTTATCACTTTCGTCATTTTGTGTTCTGCCCCAAACATATTATTTTTTCGGATCTGAAATGGCCTCCAAAACAGCCTTAAAAAGGTCATGATTTTTTATGGTATTTTTTTATGAAGATGAAGATAAGCTTAGATCCAGAAAACTCAGATCTGGAAAATCTGGAAAAGCACATCTGGATAAGGTTTTTAAGACATTCTGAAATGACGATTTTCATTATCCATGTTGGAAATTCACTTTATGTGACGACATTTAAGAATTCCCATTAGTTATCATAGTTACACACGCATAGACTAGACTAGGTAACGATGTATAGTTTAGGTGTCGTGTGACTATATATACCCCTCCAAGGCTTCCAAGGAGGGGGTTGTTGCTTGTGTTTTCATTTGAGTTTAATACACTTTTTCTTTCTTTCACACACAACCTCTCTCTCTATATTCATCCATGGCTACTACCACCATATACCACCCTATTAGACCACCGGATCCTTAAATGGCAAACCCACAATTGGCATCAGAGCTTCGGTTTAATTCTTGGATCGTGTTTTATTGTTATTGATTTGGTGGCCAAATTTTTTTGTTCAGATCTGTTAATTCTTGGTCACGAAAGTCAATTTTTGTCATAGTTTTGTCCTTTTTGGATTCTTGAGTCAAGTTGTTATCTTTGTCATACATGGTTTCATCTTTTATATCATCTGTTTTATCATCATTTCTGGGTTATCTAATATTTTTTGAAGATGAAAAGATAAAAACAGATCTAGAAAAACCAGATCCGGAATTCAAGGAAAAAGTACTATGGATAAGACTTCAGATGGATACTTTCCGATGGGTGATTCCGACGGATACATTCCGACGGGTGATTCCGACGGATACATTCCAACGGATATATTCTGACGGATATATTCCGAAAAATATATTATGATGGATTTATTCATATTCCAGTGGGACTTATCCATATTCCGATGGGACTTACTCATATTCCGATGGGACTTATTCATATTCTGATGGATTTGAAGATATTCCAATGGGATGTAGTGACACAAAACATTGCGATGTCTCAAGAAATATATATGACTATGACCTGTTTAACAAAACCCGAAGACCATGTTGTATCATAACTACACCGAGACCTATAACAATACTCAACTCACCAGCCTTATATCTCCTCTACATCAAATCCCACAACATCTACACCTATGTCCCATCGTCACCTTATCCCTTCTACTAATAATCATAAAAAAACTCGAATCTCACTCAAATCAAAAACAATATTAAGATCTTCGATTCATTTTTATTTTTTTCGTGTTTTGCACATGCAACCCGAGATCTTTTAAGATCTACACACGAAAATAAACATCATCATAGATCTGTTTTTGGTTATATTAGAAGTAAAAGAAATAGATTTTGACATTTATGTTAAATCTTTTCCTTGTTTCGATTCGTTTAACAAAAACAACATGCATCATCAATCAATGTAATGGATTAAACCATTATTTACTTTTCGAACATAAAGGAAACAGTATAACAACTATGTTATCCGTTCTCCTTTTATTCGATTGAATCTCAAACATACAATCCCATTTACACCTACCTAAGACCATAAAATGATCTTGAAGCCATTTATTTTTTTGGTTCTTCAATTCGTGGCTACGCTGTGGATCCGAAAGAATTAAGGATGATCTATAAGAGGTCCGTCCGTTGATTTGGTTGCGGTTCAAGATTTATGTAACGAGTGTTAATTGGATTTCTCATTTCTGGTTGCGATGGGTGATGTGCGTAACTCATTTTGATGAAATGATTTGAGATTGAGATTAATAGTTTGGGATGTGATTATATGAGAAGGAGTAAGAGGTGTATGATTTGAGATTGGGAAGATGTTATGAGAAAAAGGGACGGAGGTTTCTATGTGAAAAGAAAATGGCTGCGTGATGTTTTGAATGTGTAGTGTGATTAGGTTTATTTAAGGTCTGTTAGGGTAAAGATAGTTTTTTTATATCCTATGATTAGGGTAAATATTACCTGGACCAGTATGGGCTTATAAAATCGCTTTACACACTAATGGGCCGAATTTTCTTTATCAAATTTAAGTGAGACATAGTCTTTCTTGAATTGCTTTGGTATTTGGTTTTATCTCACAATGGCAAATTTCATATCGTGTATATCTTTGCTCTTGCCAATTGCCATGGATAAAATTGTAGTACTGGATGATGGACCCAAATTAGTTAGTAATAAAGGACTCGCATCATTATTTTTGGGCCAGATTAGTAATATGATGGACCAAAAAATTCTCGTTAGTCATATTATTTTCACTTCATATAATGTGAGAATATATGGTTACTGGGCCAAGTAATGTATCTAATTGGTGCATTTGGTTTGATAATTTGATGGGCCGATAAAAAAGTGACAAGATTTGAAGAAGAAAAGACGAGACAAAATGACAAAAATTATTTGACCAAGAAAAAATGGCTATATTTTTAGTGGCTACGGATTTGTTTGATCGGGTATTATTATTTGGAAATTGAAGACGGATTTTTTCGAAGGCGTGAACTTATTTTATCTTTGAAGATAACTTGCTCGTGCTTAATCTTAGAATGAAGACTTGTTTTTCTAGTTTCCGGGTTCGAGGTGGTTGGTTGATGACCCGGATAACTATCACATTAATGAGGTACATTGTTGTACTTAGTGTCACGCGCATAGTCGACGTTGATAATTTCAAGAGGTGTTGTGCTTATATACTTCTTCAGTAATGTATTGGGTACTTAGAGATTTCTCCACCGTTCCTCATTCAACAATAGTGCAAGCTTAAGTCACAAGATCAAAGGATTTTTATTCAATTTCATGTTTGATGTATCTGGTTCATTCTATCAATGGTCACTTCAAATTGCCTACAAGGGGTTGGTAAAGATGGCCATGGAGAGTTTATGAGTAGAGAATTTCGATCAGCAGCTGATTCTCACAAAATATATAATTTTGCTTATTTATTATTCTCACGAGATTTCAGGTACATGTGCGCACGATTTATTGCTGGTTCCGAGGTTTCGAAACCATCAAGGGGGAAGAAGAAGACACACTGAACGCACAACGAGTACACGTGATCAACTTCATACCTTCTTTTGATTTGAAGACACTCCGGTAAGACATTTGTCATAACCGCAGAGAAAATCAATGTTTTAACTCGTAACGTTATCAATCTCTAAACGGTACACTACTGATTCGATGTTTAATTGTTTTTATGTTGCAATTATTCATCATCATTATCCTATATGGAGAGATTTCCGGGACTTAATTGACTCTAGTGCATCTCCGGAAGAAGATATGTGCATTTCCGGGACTTAATTGACTCTGGTGTTACGATGTCAACTTCATGAATGGAATAAAGTGTCTACTTCAATATTTGAGCTTACATGGGATTGGTTTACTTTTTTCAACTACGTGGGGGAAGAAATGTCTTGATTCTTTCTAGTGTGCATAACTTGAACTCTTAGGGGGAAGAAAAATTCAGAAGAATGATTCAAACGTGAGAAGAGAAGTTGTTGATCTACTTGGTGTGCCTCAAACTTTCAATCCCTCATAGCAACATTATCATTTCATATGATGGGGTTTGCTTGTTAAATTCCGTTGTGCGCTTGATCATTCTAAGCTTTATTGAAAGCTTTGAAATTGCTTATGAGGATTGTCGGTTTAAGGGGAAGCTATTAAAAGCTTCTACATCAAGTTTATGTGGCATGAATTATGGGGAAGTTAATTCAGAAGCTTCTCCTTAACCAAAAGTACATGGATTACTTAGCTGGTGCCGTTACAGTATTTCTACTACAAGTTACTACAAAGATGAGTCGTTTTGAAGTGAAGACTTGAAGTCAAAAGCCTCAGAAGACTTCATCAGCATTAGACGCTTCATGGAAGATTTTGTTCTTAATCATTATGTACTTGTTAGGAAGAATATTGTAAGGAATTCTACACGTCGTCCCATGGGAGAATATTGTTGGAAATTCACTTTATGTGACGACATTTAAGAATTACCATTAGTTATCATAGTCACACACGTATAAAATAGACTAGGTAACGATGTATAGTTTAGGTGTCGTGTGACTATATATACCCCTCCAAGGCTTCCAAGGAGGGGGTTGTTACTTGTGTTTTCATTTGAGTTTAATACACTTTTTATTTCTTTCACACACAACCTCTCTCTCTATATTCATCCATGGCTACCACCACCATATACCACCCTATTAGACCACTGGATCCTTAAATGGCAAACTCATAATCCAGAAATGGTGTTTGAAAATGTATTCAGAAATGGTGTTGGAAATATATTCTGAAATGGGGATAGATTACATATTCCAAAATGATGTTTCAGAAAACATTCGGGGAAATGATGTTTTATACAACATTTCGAAATGATGAACACTTAAACATTCCGAAATTATGATAACTTAACAACATTCCGAAATGATGAACACTTCAAAATTTTTGACACCATCTATTAACCACAACTACAACCGGCAATCAAATCTCAATCTCAGAAAACACCCTTATCACTCCATTCAAAACCAAATCCACAATCTAACTTAATCCCTTCGTCACCTAATCCCATCTACAAACACATATTTAATCAAGACTCGTATCAAATAATAATAAAAAATCAATTCATGATCTCAGTTTACTTTTCTCGATTCGTGTTATGCTTTAACATCAAGATCTTTTAAAGATCTATTACTTGAGAAAAGGATTCATCACAGATCTTTGTAAAGCCCATTTGCTTATTTAATATACGAAAACCATGAAATATTTATAACAATTATTTTATAACCAACTCGTTTTTCAATTAAAACAAGATCATACACATGCAATAACCTTACCCGAGATCCTTTATTGGATCTTGAAGCCATATATTTTGCTTAGTTGTTGCGTTTGAGTGGGAGTATCATGAACCGATCTTGATTTGATTTGTATAATGATGATGAATAATTGGTTTGTCATATGTTATCCACGGATTAAAGTGGCTGTTAAGTGCTATATTATTTGGTGGCTGGATTGATGGTTGGTGTAAGATTAAAGAGTTAAGATGGGAAAAGAGACGGAGGTTAAGATGTGTAAATGATAGCGGCTGATGATAATGTGTGTTTAGGATTAGGGTTTGAGTAATATTAGGGTTATAAGTCTTCTATATACTCATTTCTTAAATCACATGGACCGGTTCTAATTAAGTATGATGGGCCGAGTATAAAGGGCTACGTTTAAGATTAGGCTGTTTTTATGTTTGTTGTGAGAATGGGCTATTTTGTTGTAGTATCAAAGGGCCACGTTTTCATTGCATTATCTTGGACGTGAGACATTACTCTAAAAGAAAATGAGGCTACGTAATGTAACTTTGGCTAATTTTAGTGTTATATTTGCCAATGCAATGTTGGTTGTGCAAATATTATTGCTATATCTTGGTGTAAGTTTTTTTGGAAATGTCTATGGTATGATCCATATGTATCTGGCTCCGGAATGACAATGTGACGAGACAAAAAGTGATGAGACAACATAACGAGACAAGGTGACGAAATTATTTGATGAGACCAAGAAAAATGGCTTAATCCGAATTTTAGTGGCTACGGATTTAATAGGGTATTATTATTTGAAATTGAAGACGGATTTTCAAAGGCGTGCACTTATTTTATCTTTGAAAGATAACTTGTTTGTGCTTAATCTTAGGAGGAAGACTTGGTTATCTAGTTTACAGGTTCGGGGTGGTTGGTTGATGACCTGGATAACTATCACCTTAATGAGCTACATTAGTGTACTCAGTGTCACACGCATAGTCGATGTGGATAAGTTCAAGAGGTGTTGTGCTTATATACTTCTTCAGTATTGTATTGGTTACTTAGAAATTTCTCCTCAAGGAAATTTCTACACTATTCCTCATTCAACAATAATGCAAGCTTAAGTCACAAGATCGAGGAATTCTTATTCAGTTTCACGTTTGGTATATCGAGTTTACTCCATCAATGGTCACTTAAAATAGCCTAAAAATGGTTTGGTAAAGATAGCCATGGAGAGTTTATGAGTAGAGAATTTCGATCAGCAACTGATTCTCGCCGAATATAATTAAGCTAATTTATTACTCTCACGAGATTTCAGGTACATGTGCGTACAATTTATTGCTGGTTCCGAGGTTCGAAACCATCAAAGGGAAAAAAGAAGACATATTGAACGCACAACGAGTACACGTGATAAAGTTTACACCTTTTTTTTATTTAAAGTCATTCCGGGAAGACAAATGTCATAACCGTAGAGAAAATCAGTGTTTTAACTCGTGGCGTTTAGTGTAAGTTTATGGACTTATATTTAATAGTCGTGTGATAGGATCGAACTCGAGATTATGGGATTGCACACAATACGTAAAGAGTTAATTTAATTAATAAATATATTTATTCTATTTATTAATTTATTTAATAAATATATATTTATGTATTTATTAAATTAAACCGAGCAAGTAACTATATAACTTTAACGATCGTTAATTAATTAATAGTTAAGTATTAATGAGTGATAAATAATATATATAAAGAGATATATAAAGGAAGAAGGATGGAAGATTCCGGAACACCCCATGGGGGGTGTTTGGTCGGTCGGTTAGGGCTTCAAAGGGGGGGGGGCAAAAATTTCCTTTTATTTACTTGGGCTACAATGTGTTTGAGGCCTATAAATACACCTTCTTATCCCTCATAATCTTCACAACTTTAATCTCTCCTCTCCCTTTCTCTTGGTTCGATCGCAGAAGGAAACCCACGAAGGGTTTCGGTTGATTTTCTTGGTTGATCGATTGTGTATATAATCTAGTCCTAGCCCCTCTCTAGGGTTGTTGGGTAGATTAATTACAAGCATTGTAGCTAGGTTTTCACGTGCTAGAATCACGGTTAGCTCGTTGTATTACGTGTGTACAAGATCGTAATATAGTCTTACTTTAGACTATATCTTGGTGTATTACGGTATTAACCTGAATTGGTGATTTGTTTTTTGTCTTGTGGAATTGCTTTAGCGTAAAGGTATGTAACCCTTATTTAATTAATTATAATTGTGTTATTATTATGATCTTGTTAAACCGCTTCCGCTATATGTGCTTTGATCTCATTTATGGTTTTATGTAATTGTTATGATATTAATAATCCTTCATTCAGTACATTTTTCAACTTACATGGGGGAAGAAATGAAAGAAACAGTCTTTGATTAGTAAACGAGGTATACTATTGTTTGATGTTTAATTGTTTTGATATTGCAATTATACATCATCGTTGTCCTATATGGAGAGATATGCATTTCCAGGACTTAATTGACTCTGGCGTATCTCCGGAAGAAGATATGTGCATTTCCGGGACTTAATTAACTTTGGTGTTACGATGTCAACTTCATGAATGGGATAAAGTGTGTACTTCAGGTTTTTGGGCTTCATACATGGGATTAATTTCTTTTCTTTAACTACGTGGGGGAAGAAATGTCTTGATTCTTTATCGTATGCATAACTTGAACTCTTAGGGGGAAGAAAATTTAGAAGAATTATTCAAGCGTGAGAAGATACGTTGTTGATCTACTTGTGCCCCAAACTTTCAATCACTCATAACAGCAATATCATTTCATATGATGGGGTTTGCTTGTTAAATTCCGTTGTCCGCTTAATCATTCTAAGCTTTATTGAAAGCTTTGAAATTGCTTATGAGGATTGTCAGTTTAGGGGGAAGCTATTAAAAGCTTCTACACCAAGAATATGTGGCATGAATTAGGGGGAAGTTAATTCAGAAGCTTCTCCTTAACTAGAAGTATATGGGTTACTTAGCTCGTGTTGTTACAGTATTTCTACTACAAGTTACTACAAAGATAAGTCACTGTGGAGTGAAGACTTGAAGTCAAAGGTCTCAAAAGACTTCATCAGCATTAGACGCTTCATGGAAGCTTTTGTTCTTAATCATTATGTACTTGTTAGGAAAAACTATTGTAAGGAATTCTACGCGTCGTCCCATGGGGGAAGATTGTTGGAAATCCACTTTATGTGACGACATTTAAGAATTCCCATTAGTTATCATAGTCACTCACACAAGGACTAGACTAAGAAACGATGTATAGATGTATGCGCGAGTGACTATATATACCCCTCCAAGGCTTCCAAGAAGGGGTTGTTGTTTGTGTTTTTTATTTTCATTTATCAATTTTCCTTCTTTCTCTTGAACACCTTCAACCTCTCTCTATAACTCCAATAATGGCTGCCACCATCTATTACCATCACCCTAGACCAGCGGATCTTATATTATAGCAAACCCACAAGGATGAAAAATAAGGGTCTGTAGAGGACACTGGTATAGCACCAAATGCATTGATCTCATCCTCTGAGTCAGATCCATCCGTAGGATCTCCCTCCTTATATGCATACTCCTTAGAGTCCATGTCTGAGTCCTCCATAGGTTCCTCCTCGGAGTCTGATATGTGTCCTGGTGATAGTGGCACTAGAGAGTCTGAAATGACGTCTCCGCCCTCAAGGCTCAGCACGTCATCATCAGATGCATATGGAATAACTATCGGAGAATGAGGGGCTTCATCATGCTCTATCGATGTCGTCGTCTAAAGTTATCCTCCATGGGGTATCCTCTAAGTGATACTCTGGTTGACGATCTGGGTGACTCACATGATGAACTGATAGTCGAATGTGAGCTAGGACGGTTGTAAATCCCCGAAGACACTGAATCATCTGATCAAGACATGGTATTGCGATAAAAACGAAATGAAAATGTGTAAGTATCCCTCACATGAATATTCTCTAAAAATAGGTATATGTTATAAATCAAGAATGTTGAAATTTACATGTGGGCCATATAATATATCAAGTAATGAGATGTTGTATGTATCCCATATGAAATGTGCATAGTACGATATTGCTAAACCACATGTTTCCCATATACGTATCTTATGTATAATGTAGATATGATAATCTAACTAAGCACATAAGAAATTATAGTCTAAAATTACTAAATGCAACCTAGTTCTCTATAACTTTGGCTCTGATATCAATCTGTCACACCTCCAAAATGCCAGAGTATAATAGCCATGTGGGAGTGATGACGTCATGATTATCATACCACAAGAATATAAAGAACGGCCTCTAAATGAGACGTTCGGAATTTGATCACTCGCATTTAATAGACATAAAAATGTTTAGACATCGCGGAAGCATAAAATCTAGTCACAGGTGAAATACACAGTTCTCAAAAGTTACAAATGATCATAGTTCAAATACTAGAGAGACTGTAATGCATGATACCTCAATTAGCACCTTCTTTCTTAACACCTCAGAAAAACATTGCTAAAATGTCAACATAAAGTTGGTGAGTTCATAGGTTTGTTTAAGTAGAAATGTTTAATGAACCACAAGATTTAATCCACGTGTGACAATATAACAAATACAAAGTCACATAAAAATGCATTTACTATTGTCTAAGCTCATGACGCCGAAGCGTTAGCCAACAATGAATGCCCATGCAAGTATCTAACCCGGGACACTCGTAATCTGACACAAATGAAACTGCATCTGCTTGACTAATGTCAGTCTAAGTCGGACAGGGGTGTCGATCCTGATAGATCTATCTATAACATTCACGCTTACTACGTAATTAACGGTTCATGATAAGTGGGCAAATAACAACTTGGGTTAAATCGGTACTTAGACCAATAAGTAAACGAGTAAATGTACTTGTGTTCATACGTTAAATCAAGCAATGTCTCACCCCAAAAGATGATATGAAACATTAAAAACTAGGGCTATGAAACTCACCTCAAAAAAATAACAAATATGATCAATAGAGATAGCACGGAATATCAAGGCATGCAAAACGATGCGCAAAAGATCTACTCGTAACCTAAGCAAAATATCCGTACTTAGGCTAAGCACATAAAATAATAACATACAGTGCACTTGGTTGATAATTTATACTTGCTCTTAATTTGTAAAATGTTTTTATACTTTTTCCATGTTTATCCATTTTAGTCACGGGTCAAATTTGGGTCTTAATATCTCGTTATTTAATAGTCCGAAAAATAGATGGTTTCTCATTATGAAGACTAGACCGCGAGGCCTTCGATATTTGATAAATTTCGCATTTTTATGAAGTCTCTAGGCACGACAAATAATTAATCAAGGTAGTACACTCACACATACATTTAAACAAGTAATATTCCGAATAGCTATGTTGGGAATAAATTAAGGCCAGATCACTTGAGCGCTGACAAGAATAAAACAAGCGTTGACAAGAACAAAACAAGCGCTGACAGCTCAAGCGTTGACAAGATAAAGTCAAGCGTTGACACATTGAAGACAAGCACTGATGGGAAGATATACTCTACGCGTTTATTGTATTCTAGATTACTTCTAATAAAGATAGGAACAACAATGTATTTTCTATATTTATCTTTACCTAGAATAGCTGATACGTAGATTATTGTACAAGGCTTCTTATGTCTATAAAAGAAGACCTTTAGGTTAATGTTTCATATAAGTTTTCATTCGTAAACTACTTTCATTGTAAGCAAGTTTGATATCATTAATCAAAGTGAAAGTTTGTTTATATCATTGTGTGTTCTTGTTTAAGTGTTAAATTCCGCATAACACTTAGATTCATAAGCATATATAAAGGTTTCTCTAAGTGTATTACTTGATCTAATCTCGTATACATAAAGCTAAATCGATCTAAGTTTGGGATCAACAAGTGGTATTAGAGCTTGTTGAGGAACTTTTGATCTTAAAGAACACAAGAACCCTAAAAATCACCAAAACCCTAATTTTCTCAAAAACCCTAACAACATCATGTCTGAAGCAATAACCTCCTCCTCCTCATCCTTACCAAACATCAAGATTCCCATGCTTGATGCAACCAACTTTGATTTGTGGAAATTCAACTTTGAGCAATATCTGGGAATCTATGACTACACACTCTGGGAGGTTATTGAATATGGAAACACATTCGATAAAGCCCAAAAGATTGCTAATGTTATTGCTCAAAGATCAGCTGTTTCTGGATGTTCTGAAGAGGATAAGAAAGAAAAACCTGGAGATGGTAGAGCTGTGGCTGCTGAAGACATAGCAAAGAAAAGGGTCGACATGAAAGCCCTAAATATTTTGAAAGTCTCTTTGGGACAAGAGAACCAGCATAAATATAGAGGCTATGAATCCGCTAAAAACCTTTGGGAAGCTCTTGAAGTTGCATATGGTGGCAATGTAGACACTAAGGAAGAGAAGAAAAAGCAACTCATGCATGATTATGCTGTCTTCAAAGCTCAACCCAATGAGAAACTGAGTAGTGTGAGAAGCAGATTGCTTGACATTACAAGCAAGTTGTCCTTCATGGGGACACAACTTGGTGATGTTGACATTAATGCTACCTTTCTTAAAAGTCTTGGTGAGGCATGGAAGATTGAGGCAAGATCTATTCTTGCCAACAATACCTACAAGAGTTCCTCGTTTGATGACATCTACAACAAACTAAGGCTGTTGGAAGATGAAACTCTTTTAGAGCATGGAAGCAAGTCTACCATCAGTAACATGGCCTTCTTCTCTCATAGTGAAGGTCAATTCAATCAGAAGGACTCTTACATGCATCCAGTTACTGAATCATCATATGTCAGCGCTGGAACAAGTCCTGTCAACGTCTCCTATTCAGACACTGACACATTCAAGAGTGACTCCCCAAGAGTTAAACCTGCTGGTTTAGATTTAGATACTGTATGTGCTTATATTGCTTCTTTGCCCAATGGTTTAGTGATTACATATGAGGACCTTGAGCAGATAAGTGATGAGCACTTGGAAGAGATGGACATTAAGTGGAACATGGCTCTTGCTAGTATAAGAGCAAACAGGTGGAACAGAAGGTTTAAGAAGAAGATGACCTTCAATGCAAAAGACACAGCTGGATTTGATAAATCCAAAGTTGAATGCTACAACTGTCATCGTATGGGGCACTTCATGAGGGAATGCAGATCCCCTAGAAGATCTGATGCTGGTAAACCCTCAAGTCAAGTTGTTAAAGCTCAGGATTCCAAAGCTATGGTTGCAGTTCAAGGAATTGATGGTATGGGATGGGATTGGAGCTTTCTGGCTAAGAATGTTGAAGAGGATAAAGCTTTGGTTGCTGAGGTTGAAGAAGAAGAGCATGTTGAATATGCTCTCATGGCACACTCCTCCTCTTCATCTGATAATGAGGTATACAATGATGCTTTTTGTAGTAAAGGTTGTAGGTTAAACACTGAGAAACTTAACAAAGAAGTGTTAAGATTAATGAGTGATGTGAGTACTAAAAAGTGCAAACTGTCTAATTACCAAGTAGCTCTCACTCAAACTGAGAAAACCGTTTCTGAATACAAGAAAATGGAATTTGACTTAAAAGATAAAATTAATATCTTAAAACATGAGTTAGATGCTAGTATGGATATTAGAAACATCATGGAAAGGGTTAATGGTGAATTACAGGCTAAATTAGATGAGGCCATTAAGAATAAAGACAATGTTGGCCTTAAAATTCAAAGATTTGATAGAGCCACTCAAACCCTAGGAGACTGTGTGGGTAAACAAAGGGATCCTAAGGACATGACTGGGATTGGGATGACTGATTACTCTTTGGTTCCACCACCAGCTGGTGACTTCTATGGTGTCCAACAAAAGGACCTATCTTGGACTGGTTTGCCAGAATTCCAAGAGGAGGAATTCATTCCTCCACCAAGAGTTGTCACTCTAGTTGAAGAGTACCAACAAAAGTTGACTGACCTGAATGAATGGAAGAAAGCTAACCCTACTTTGTTTGTTAAGGGTGGCTTGCTATGTGAAAGTCCCAATGAGTCAACTCCCATTAAGGTTACAAACCCAGTCACTGGTAAAGCTGTTGACCTAGGCTCAAACACTGATAGAAAACCTAGCATTAAATATGCAGAGATGTATAGGAATACTAGGTCACCCAAGAGCCAAGTTAGCAATAATGGAACAGGCTTCTTCTCTTCTAGACCTAAGGTTGTGTCTAGAAAGGCTTGTTACACTTGTGGTAGCTTTTCACACTTGGCATACAAGTGTGTCAATGCTCCCAAAGCCAGCGCTGACAGGAACAATTTCAGCGCTGACAGGAACAAAGTCAACGTTGTTAGGAAGTCAAACGTTGTCAGACCCAAACCTTGTGTGCAGCAAAGTCCACAAGTGATTAGACCTGCCCCATTCTTTACTAGAGGGTCTAACACTCATGGACAAAGACCATTTCAAAAGACAAACACCTGGTCTAATAGGCAATGGGTTTCTGTAGCAAACCCTAGGTTCAACGCTGACAAGGGTAATTTCAGCGTTGACAAGACCAGTTCCAACGCTGACAGAAACGTGACCAGACCTAAATATTTGCAACCACAGGGTAAGAGGTCTAAAGCTTCTTCAAGCTTAACATGGAGACCCAAGAAAGATCAAAACCCTAATGATAATGGGATTTCAATGACCTGCAACAGATTTAATTACATTTCAAAGGTCATTACAAAACCTATTGGGGTTAACTGGGTATTTCATCCTAAGAAGGATGAAAATGGGGTTGTTGTGAGAACTAAGTATGTTCTTATTGAACAACCAGATGAATCCAAGTCTTTTAAGACTTGGGTTCCCAAAGAAAAATAATTTGTTTTCTTTATGTGCAGGGCATTCAAAGACAGGTAAATGATTATGGATATTGGGATAGTGGATGCTCAAGGCATATGACAGGGAAGGAAGACTACTTGACCAACTTTACTCCCATTAAGGATTGTGATAAGGTATACTTTGGAGGCGGATATGGTACTATCACAGGCAAAGGAACCCTTCTCACCAAGAATTTGCGTTTTGAAAACGTATTTCTGGTAAAAGAACTTGATTACAATCTTTTTAGTGTATCACAAGTTTGTGATAACAAAAAAAGTTCTGTTTACTGATACTGAGTGTTTGGTGTTAAGCAAGGATTTTAAGATCCCTGATGAGAAATATATTGAGTATAGAACACCTAGGCATAAGGACATATATAATGTGAATTTGAATGGGATTAAAATGAATAATAATATGTCTTGTTTTTATGCTAAAGCTTCAGTAGATGAGAGTAATTTGTGGCACAGGAGACTAGGGCACATAAATTTTAAAAATATAAATAGGCTTGTGAGACTTGGTTTGGTTGATGGTTTGCCTGAGAAGGCCCTCCACAATGACCACTCTTGTGTTGCATGTCTTAAAGGCAAGCAGCACAAGGTCTCATTTAAGTCCAAACAGGTGCATACTAGTTCTAGACCTCTTCATATGCTACACATGGACCTCTTTGGTCCAACCAATATAGAAAGTTTGAATGGTAAGTCATATTGCTTTGTCATCACAGATGACTTTTCTAGGTTTACTTGGACATTCTTTCTAGCTATGAAGAGTGACACAGGTGATATTCTAATTGATTTTATCACTCAGATTGAGAAAAGGTCTGGCAATGAAGTTAAAATGCTTATGAGTGATAATGGTGGTGAATTTAGGAATAAGAAGCTAGATGATTTATGTGCCAGGAAAGGAATTACTAGGCAATTTAGTATTGCTAGAACCCCACAACAAAATGGGGTTGCTGAGAGGAAAAATAGAACCCTAATTGAAGCAGCCAGAACAATGTTGGCTGATGCTCATTTTCCTATAGCCTTTTGGGCTGAGGCTGTTAATACAGCTTGTTATGTTCAAAATAGAGCATTAGTTAACAAAATTCAGAACAAAACACCTTATGAGTTACTTTGGGGTAGAAAACCTAATATTGGTTTTCTCAGACCTTTTGGTTGTCATGTAGTAGCTTTAGATACTAGTGATGCCTTAGGGAAATTTAGTGCAAAAGGTGATGAGGGTTACTTCATGGGGTATTCAGTGCAGAGCAAGGGATATAGGGTTTATCTTAAAGAAGAAAAACGTATACTTGAAAGAGTACATGTTAGGTTTTTAGAAAATAAACCTAGTGATCCTGAAAGTGGTCCTAATTGGCTGTTTGATTTGGAACCTTTATCTAGAACTTTAAATTATATGCCTGTCACTAATCCAGACATTGTGAAGGTAGCTTCAAATGTTGTGGAAGAACAAGTTTTTGATGTTTCAGGTACTCAGGTTCATGAAAAAGTTGGATCACAAGCAGAAAAGGCATCTCCTATCCAAGAATATGTTACCATTCCCATTTGGACAGATGCTTTTGCTGCTGCTGCTGGTGGTAAAGATAATGGTGGTCTCCAAGCACCACCAGATACAAACATGCATGGTCCTTCAAGCGCTGACAAAGGCAAATCTAGCGCTGACAAGACCAATTCAGACGTTGATGGTTCAGACGTTGACAACAACAGTTCAAGCGTTGTTAGCCCAAGCACTGACAAACAAGGTTCAGGCGTTGACAACAATTCTGCACATCTTTTCTCTTCCATTTTTGAACAAGGTGAACCTTCCAATATATATGAAGAGGTTCATCCTCATGTTGATGAAAGAGAGTCTGATGAAGAAGATATTGGCAACCTGGAGCATGAGGTTGAGGACACCAGACTTTTTGAAGGAGGAGTTCTCACTTCCCAATGAAGAATCACCCCACTTCTCAAATCATTGGTGATATTATGACTCCAGTTCAGACTAGAAGATCTCATCAAGGTCTTGGTGGGTTTATTGCCAATATACACAAGAAGGTTGATACCCCTCTTGTGCAAGCATGTTTGTTTGCCTGTTTTCTTTCACAGCAGGAACCCAAGAAAATATTTGATGATCTCAAAGAACCAAGTTGGGTGGAAGCAATGCAGGATGAGCTACACCAATTTGCAATTCAGGATGTTTGGGAGCTGGTTGATTGTCCCAGATATGTCAGACCTATAGGGACAAGTGTGACAATCCGTCAATTTCAGGTCGTTATTTTAATCTTGACTATTACGTGTTACGTGTTTGCTTTAATGAGAATTTTAAATTTATCGATTAACCGAGAAGGTTATGACTTGAAACTAGCGTAAGAATGTCGATTAGATGAAAACCGACAAGGAATATGTTAGGTATCGATATTATATTCTCAAATAAACATAAAAATGATTTTTATTATATTTAATCTTTATTTCTCGTATTTTACGTTTTAACGAATGACGATAACTATTAGTGATCGCGATACCGACGGATGCCCAAAAATTTACGTTTTATTATCGAATGTCTCGATATTGTATATTTTCGACGTTTTCGATTTAATTGCGTTTTAAGTCGTGTCGAAGCTTTATTATTATTTTTATGAAGCGTTTTAACTTTCGAAAAGTATTTTTACGAAACCCGAGCCCCGTAAATATTTTTAAAATTTACAATTCACATTTTCTACCTTGTAAACTATTTACTTGCACTTTTGGACCAAAACTATGCCTAAATGACAAAATCTACCCTACCCTTGGACTATAAAAACATTTTCCACTAACAAAAATTCATTTAAAAATTCATTTAAATAAAAAAATCACCCATCTCTCTCTCTTCTTCCCCTTTTGCCGTCCACCACCATCACCATTGCTACCATCAAAACTCAATTTTTACTTTGAATCTTCCAAATCTAAAAGAAGACCCATCTTGGAAATTTGATAAGCTTCACATTGGTATAAATTTTTCCCACTTGCATCCACTTAATTTTTATTTTCAAATTTTTATGATGAACATCATGTTTGATCCATTTTTATGTTTATGTATGTTGTTAATATTATTATATTCATAGTGGGTTGTTGTTGCATGTAAGGTTTTTATTTATTTAATTTTTGTGAGATTAAATTGAGGGTGTTATGAGTTATTTAGATGTGTTAGTATGATATTAGGATGGTATTAGGACCACAGGAATTGTTAGAATGGGTTGAAAATGTGTTTTGGTATGATTTTTACATGGTCAATTTTAGGCAGTAACTTTAAGGATACTTTTGAAATACTTACTGTAATAAACTTGGTAAACTAATAAGATAGGGTCGTAGAGAATTTTGTTAGCTTCGATTTGAGCTAAAGTAGAGCTTCTAACTCATTACGAGCGAAAAGTTATGCTACTTTTAGTATTTGTGTACCGGGAGACGGGTATCGGCACAATCCGAAAATTGTTGTCGATATTTGGATCGAATCTCGGGGACTATAGAATAAGTTTTAAAAATGTTCAAGGACTGTTGTAAGTTGCTAAACCTCAGGTCATGAGTCTATTTTCAAACCCGAGTGTCGGTTTTGCAAACGGAATTGTTTAGATAAGTCAAAATGGTTTTACACGTCAAAGGCGTAAGACTGTCCGGTTTTTATAACACGAAGGTGTGTCGGGCAGAAGGTCTTAGAAGTAATATTTTTGAATGAAACTTAAACTCAGTCTTATTCATATTATGTGTGAGTTTGTCACCAAGTTTCGTCGAAATCGGACAAGTCTAGATAGGTTAAATTGGTGTGTACATTTGGAGTGTACATGCTGATTGGTATTTTGGACACGTAGTTCAATACTTGTATGGCGTGAGTTGAGTATTCACTATTGGTTATGGTGACTTACTCAAGCGTTAAGTCATTATATAAATGACTTAGCTACTGGTCCGAAGGAAGTAAAATGATAGTTTGACTTGCGTTGACTTGGCGTCTTATGACGGGTCAATGTCGAGAGTGCAAGTTTTTAAAAGAATAAGTGTTGAATAGAAGGGTATAGAAGTACACTTATATTGTTAATTTTTTTCGGAATTTTCATGGTTTTATGAAATTGACTTTCGTATTATTTAAGTATTAAATATACTTGAGTCGTTTATTAACGAACGCGCCTTATTTGGTAGGTTGCGGTCTTCGTGTTTAACGGGCATCACAAATCGTCGGCGATCGTCACATTACTACTATCGTACCAAGGTGAGTCTATAGCCTCGCTTTAACATGTTTACTTGTTTTATAAAACCCGCGAGGGGGATAACATGCTTGTTTTATTAAAATAAAAAGGGATACAACGAGAAGTTGTGGAAACCCTTATTACTGAAAAAACATTTACTAATAAATGAAGGGTACAACGAGAAGTTGTGGTAAACCCTCTTTCTTTTAAAAATTGAACACAAAGGACCCGATTGTATGCTTAGATGAAAGTTGTTATAAAAGTTTGTTTAGCCTGAAAAGACCCATGAATCGTGAATTGTTAATCGAAAGGAACGCTAATACTATGGATAGATCTATCGGGGTGACACCCAGTCCGGTCGCGACTAGCTATTGCGTGGTGTTGTGATGCACCAGTAACGAAACATCGGATGCAATTGTATAAGAGAAATATACGCACTTGGCTAGGTGTGTTGGGCTGAAATAATATATGTTAACGTTCAATTTCACGAGACTTATGAAATAACAACGATAATTATGTCTGATCCACATGATTGTCAACCACGGAAGGTTTATTCAGAATACTTGTGTTCGTTTATCTAATTTTAAACTCTATAGATTCACTCAACATTTTTGTTGACTTTATAACATGTTTTATCTCAGGTCCATGAAGAAGGCACTCAAGGAAGGCAGTTTCACGCAGCTTGCTTAACTAAAAATGTTTTAGCCCGCTTTTCTAAACTATGTCCATTCTAAGAAACTTTTATTATTTGGTTGGTTGTGTAAGCTTTAAAACTATTTGGGACCGTGTGTGAACTGTTTTATCTTTAAACAAATGAATGGATGTATGTTTTGTTAAAACGACTCATTTTGAGGCGTTTTCTATGATATTGAGGTTGAACCATGATAGTAACACCCAATGACCCTTCCGCTGCTATGACATGAAATTGGGGGTGTTACAGATTGGCATCAGAGCTCAAGTTATAGAGAACGAAAAGATTTTCCAAAAATAAAATTTTTGAAATCTTTTAACTATAACATCTGCAAGCGAAACCTCCGAGTTGCCAATGGACGAGAACAAGAAAAGTATATATATGTTATACATATTTAATTATTATTTATGCTTAAAGCATAATGGATTACATTTATTTATTTATAAATGTTTATTATTTGATTATTATAATACTAATACGTGATTTACAAACGACGCTGATTGTCACAATAGAAATCCCTGTCTTTTGACTCATTCCTCGTGAATCTTCGTTCCTTGTCTAAATTCTATTCTTTATTCTATCATCCATTCTTGTTTCTTTTCATCTATCTATTCTTATTTTGTGTTATTCATGTTTTGTTATCACAAGCGTTGAATGAATACTCATTTTGATGTGAATTGTGTAACAGGATTATGCCGCCAAAACAGTTGACTGAGACTCAGTTACGTGCTATAGTAGCTGATCAATTTCAGATATCTATGAATGCGTTTATGGCAAATTTGAATAATGGAGCCGGTGGATCTGGTGGAGCTGGTGGATCTGGTGGATCTGGTGGAGCTGGTGGATCCGGTGGAGCTGGTGGATCTAGTGGAGCTGGCGATACTGGAGCTGGCAACACTGGAACTAGCACTACTGGAGCTGGTAACACTGGAGCCGATAATACTGGAGCTGGTAATACGGGAGCTGGCAATGCTGGTGCTGGAACTGGTGATGCTGATAGACCAGTGATTCCTGAAAACAAGAAGTGTAATTATACCTCGTTCATGAAATGCAAACCTCCAACTTTTAAGGGTACTGAAGGTGCTGTTGGGTTAATGCAATGGTTTGAGAAATTGGAATCTGTGTTTCGATTTAGTGGAAGTGAGGAAGGAGACAAGGTGATGTTTGCCTCTGCTACTCTTCAAGGGCGAGCATTAACCTGGTGGAATGGAAGAATGGCATCAATGGGTATGGATGCTGCTTATGCTACACCATGGGTTGAAGTAAGAAGGTGGATGACTGAGGAATTCTGTCCAAGGAGTGTTATTCAGAGGTTAGAACAGGAACTATATCAGCTGAGACTGAAGGGTACTAACATCGATGGATACACAAACAGATTCCATGAACTTGCTCTACTTTGTCCAAACAAAGTTAACCCAGAATACTTGAAGGTGGAGCAGTATATTCGAGGCTTACCGACCAACATCCGTGGTGATGTGACCTCATCTAAACCTGCTAATATTGATGAAGCTGTTCGTATGGCCTACCAACTAATGGGTCAAATCATCCAAGACAAGGCTGATGGTGTTTCTGAAGGTAACAAAAGAAGAGCTGAAAATGATAGTGATGATCGTGGTGATAGCCGTCAATCTCACAGTAGGAATCAAAACCGAAGGAGAGGTAATGCTAATGCGATGACTGAAACTGCATCTGCTGACAAGGGAACCAGATGTCAACGCTGCAAGAAGTCTCATACTTGTGAGTGTGCTAAGTGTGGGAAGTGTAACAAGTTAGGTCACAAGACTGAAGACTGTTGGGGACCAGGAAAGAAGGGAGTGACGTGTTTTAACTGCCAAGGAAAAGGTTACATGAGGAACCAATGCCCTCAACCTCCAAAGAATGCACGTAGTGGAGATAACCAGGGAAAAGCTTATCAGTTGGGTGAAGCCGAAGCGAAGCAAAACCCGAAAGTTGTCACTGGTACGTTTTTACTGAACAACCGTTATGCTACAGCTTTATTTGATTCTGGTGCGGACAAAAGCTTTGTGTCTACAAGTTTTAGTACCTTAATTGATATCAAACCGGTCAAATTAGACGCGAGTTATGAGGTAGAACTAGTTGATGGTAAATTGGTGAGTACCAATCGTGCGCTCCTTGGATGTTCTCTTAATCTTCTGAACCGTATTTTTAAGATAGACTTGATGATTGTCGAATTGGGAAGTTTTGATATTATTATCGGAATGGATTGGCTATCCAAGTATAACGCGTCTATCTTGTGTGGAGAAAAGAAAGTTAGGATTCCCTTGGATGACAAGACCATGGTTATCGAAGGTGATCAACGTAATTCACGACTAAAAATCGTTTCGTGCATTAAGGCTCGTAAGTATATCGAAAGAGATTGTGAGTTATTCCTAGCTAAAGTAGTGGAGAAGGAATCGAAGGAGAAACGTGCTGAAGATGTACCTGTTATCCGTGACTTTCCTGAAGTGTTTCCGGAAGATTTGCCTGGACTTCCTCCTCCAAGGCAAGTAGAATTCCAAATTGACCTAATTCCAGGTGCTGCACCCGTGGCTCGTGCGCCATATCGTTTAGCACCATCCGAGCTGAAGGAGTTATTTGTGCAATTGCAAGAGCTATCTGATAAGGGTTTTATACGACCGAGTTCGTCACCTTGGGGAGCTCCTGTCTTATTCGTTAAGAAGAAAGATGGTTCGTTTCGTATGTGCATTGATTACCGAGAGCTAAATAAGCTAACGATCAAGAATCGTTATCCGCTTCCAAGAATTGATGATTTATTTGATCAACTTCAAGGTTATCGTGTTTTCTCCAAGATTGATCTTCGTTCTGGTTACCATCAACTTCGCATACGTGAGGAAGATATTCCTATTACGGCGTTTAGAACTCGTTATGGTCATTATGAGTTTCTGGTTATGCCTTTTGGTTTGACTAATGCACCTGCTGTATTCATGGATTTAATGAATCGCATTTGTAAGCCGTATCTTGATAAATTCATGATCGTTTTCATAGATGATATTCTAATCTACTCCAAGAGCAATAAAGAGCATGCCGAACACTTAAGGATTATCTTGAACTTGTTGAAGAACGAAAAGTTGTACGCTAAATTCTCAAAGTGTGATTTTTGGCTTAATTATGTA
Organism: Glebionis coronaria; assembly: GCA_025667525.1. Lineage (NCBI taxonomy): Eukaryota > Viridiplantae > Streptophyta > Magnoliopsida > Asterales > Asteraceae > Glebionis > Glebionis coronaria. Next base: position 159,812,876 of record CM046881.1, on the reverse strand, counting down.
CAATTTATCGGACATGTGATTGATAAAAGTGGAGTACATGTTGATCCTACAAAGATTGAAGCCATCAAGAATTGGAGTGCTCCGACTACTCCAACTGAAGTACGACAATTTCTAGGTTTGGCTGGTTATTACCGAAGGTTTATTGAAGGATTCTCTTTGATATCGAAACCATTAACTAAGTTGACTCAGAAGAATAAACGTATGTGTGGGGCGATGATGAAGAAGAAGCTTTCCAAACCTTGAAGATGAAACTCTGTAGTGCGCCGATTTTATCGTTACCTGAAGGAAGTGAAGACTTTGTTGTTTATTGCGATGCATCTCTTCGAGGATACGGTGCTGTTCTCATGCAACGTGAAAAGGTGATCGCATATGCCTCTAGACAATTAAGGAAGAATGAGGAGAACTACACTACCCATGACTTGGAATTGGGCGCTGTGGTTTTTGCTCTGCGACTTTGGAGACATTATCTGTATGGTACGAAGTGTACAATATTCACTGATCATAAAAGCCTACAATACATACTGGATCAAAAGGAGCTGAATATGAGGCAACGTCGATGGGTTGAACTCTTGAGTGATTACGACTGCAAAATTCGTTATCATCCAGGAAGGGCGAACGTGGTAGCTGACGCGTTAAGTCGAAAGGAAAGGGAGAAACCGATTCGAGTGCGTGCTTTGGTAGTGACAGTTCATAATGACTTACCTGAGCAGATTCGAAACGCACAAATTGAAGCGTGCAAGAAGGAAAATATTGCAGCCGAAAGATTAAGAGGAGACGGTGAAACATTTGAGACGCGAGCCGATGGTATCAAATGTTTGAGAGGTCGAATCTGGTTACCATTATATGGTGGACTGAGAGACTTGATTATGTTAGAATCTCATAAGTCCAAGTATTCTATTCATCCTGGATCGGACAAAATGTACCAAGACTTGAAGAAGTTATACTGGTGGCCGAATATGAAAGCTGATATTGCAACATACGTCGCGAAATGCTTAACATGTGCAAAAGTGAAAGCCGAATATCAGAAGCCGTCAGGATTACTTGTCCAACCTGAAATTCCAATCTGGAAGTGGGAGCAAATTACGATGGACTTCATCACAAAACTCCCGAGGACACCGTCTGGGTTCGATGCAATTTGGGTTATTGTCGATCGTTTAACTAAATCTGCTCATTTTATTCCAATCAACGAGAGGTTCGGTTTGGAGAAACTCGCCAATATTTATCTGAAGGAAAGCGTGTGCAAGCATGGTGTTCCTATTTCAATCATTTCCGATAGAGATAGTCGTTTTGCTTCTGGATTTTGGAGATCACTTCAAAAGTCGTTAGGAACCAATTTGGATATGAGCACAACCTATCATCCACAAACTGATGGGAAAAGCGAAAGAACAATCCAAACTTTAGAGGATATGCTACGTGCTTGTGTGATAGACTTTGGAAGTAGCTGGGATAAGCACTTACATTTGGCCGAATTCTCGTACAATAACAGTTATCACGCGAGTATTAAAGCTGCACCTTTTGAAGCACTTTATGGGAGAAGATGTAGATCACCCGTTAGCTGGAGTGAGGTTGGTGATGCCCAACTCACTGGACCAGATTTGATTAGAGAGACGACGGATATGATTGTGCAAATCAAGAATAGGTTGTTGTCTGCTCGAAGCCGACAGAAGAGTTATGCGGATGTGAGAAGAAAACCATTGGAGTTTAACGTGGGAGATAAGGTTATGCTAAAGGTATCACCGTGGAAAGGTGTTGTACGATTTGGAAAACGTGGGAAGTTGAGTCCTCGTTATATCGGACCATTCAAGATTACATCTAGAGTGGGACCCGTGGCATACCAACTTGAACTACCACAAGAACTGTATGGGATTCATAACACTTTTCATGTGTCGAATCTGAAGAAGTTTTTATCCGATGAAGAACTCATTATACCGTTAGACGAGGTTAAGGTTGATAAAAAGTTGCACTTTATCGAATAACCGGTCGAGATCATGGATCGCGAGGTCAAGCAACTGAAGCAAAGCCGAATACCTATTGTCAAAGTTCGATGGAACTCTCGGAGAGGACCAGAGTATACTTGGGAACGAGAAGACCAAATGTGGAAGAATTACCCTCATCTCTTTGATTTCAACAAGCGATCGGGCAAGAACGCAAGTTGATCTACGAGGGCGAAGATACTAATTTGGTGGGGATGATGTGACAATCCGTCAATTTCAGGTCGTTATTTTAATCTCGACTATTATGTGTTACGTGTTTGCTTTAATGAGAATTTTAAATTTATCGATTAACCGAGAAGGTTATGACTTGAAACTAGCGTAAGAATGTCGATTAGATGAAAACCGACAAGGAATATGTTAGGTATCGATATTATATTCTCAAATAAACATAAAAATGATTTTATTATATTTAATCTTTATTTCTCGTATTTTACGTTTTAACGAATGACGATAACTATTAGTGATCGCGATACCGACGGATGCCCAAAAATTTACGTTTTATTATCGAATGTCTCGATATAGTATATTTTCGACGTTTTCGATTTAATTGCGTTTTAAGTCGTGTCGAAGCTTTATTATTATTTTTATGAAGCGTTTTAACTTTCGAAAAGTATTTTTACGAAACCCGAGCCCCGTAAATATTTTTAAAATTTACAATTTACATTTTCTACCTTGTAAACTATTTACTTGCACTTTTGGACCAAAACTATGCCTAAATGACAAAATCTAGCCTACCCTTGGACTATAAAAACATTTTCCACTAACAAAAATTCATTTAAAAATTCATTTAAATAAAAAAATCACCCATCTCTCTCTCTTCTTCCCCTTTCGCCGTCCACCACCATCACCATTGCCACCATCAAAACTCAATTTTTACTTTGAATCTTCCAAATCTAAAAGAATACCCATCTTGGAAATTTGATAAGCTTCACATTGGTATAAATTTTTCCCACATGCATCCACTTAATTTTTATTTTCAAATTTTGATGATGAACATCATGTTTGATCCATTTTTATGTTTATGTATGTTGTTAATATTAGTATATTCATAGTGGGTTGTTGTTGCATGTAAGGTTTTTATTTATTTAAATTTTGTGAGATTAAATTTGAGGGTGTTATGAGTTAGTTAGATGTGTTAGTATGATATTAGGATGGTATTAGGACCATAGGAATTGTTAGAATGGGTTGAAAATGTGTTTTGGTATGATTTTTACATGGTCAATTTTAGGCAGTAACTTTAAGGCTATTTTTGAAATACTTACTGTAATAAACTTGGTAAACTAATAAGATAGGGTCGTAGAGAATTTCGTTAGCTTCGATTTGAGCTAAAGTAGAGCTTCTAACTCATTACGAGCAAAAAGTTATGCTACTTTTAGTATTTGTGTACCGGGAGACGGGTATCGGCACAATCCGAAAATTGTTGTCGATATTTGGATCGAATCTCGGGGACTATAGAATGAGTTTTAAAAATGTTCAAGGACTGTTGTAAGTTGCTAAACCTCAGGTCATGAGTCTATTTTCAAACCCGAGTGTCGGTTTTGCAAACGGGATTGTTTAGATAAGTCAAAATGGTTTTACACGTCAAAGGCGTAAAACTGTCCGGTTTTTATAACACGAAGGTGTGTCGGGCAGAAGGTCTTAGAAGTAATATTTTTGAATGAAACTTAAACTGAGTCTTATTCATATTATGTGTGAGTTTGTCACCAAGTTTCGTCGAAATCGGACAAGTCTAGATAGGTTAAATTGGTGTGTACATTTGGAGTGTACATGCTGATTGGTATTTTGGACACGTAGTTCAATACTTGTATGGCGTGAGTTGAGTATTCACTATTGGTTATGGTGACTTAATCAAGCGTTAAGTCATTATATAAATGACTTAGCTACTGGTCCGAAGGAAGCAAAATGATAGTTTGACTTGCGTTGACTTGGCGTCTTATGACGGGTCAATGTCGAGAGTGCAAGTTTTTAAAAGAATAAGTGTTGAATAGAAGGGTATAGAAGTACACTTATATTGTTAATTTTTTTCGGAATTTTCATGGTTTTATGAAATTGACTTTCGTATTATTTAAGTATTAAATATACTTGAGTCGTTTATTAACGAACGCGCCTTATTTGGTAGGTTGCGGTCTTCGTGTTTAACGGGCATCACAAATCGTCGGCGATCGTCACATTACTACTATCGTACCAAGGTGAGTCTATAGCCTCGCTTTAACATGTTTACTTGTTTTATAAAACCCGCGAGGGGGATAACATGCTTGTTTTATTAAAATAAAAATGGGTACAACGAGAAGTTGTGGAAACCCTTATTATTGGAAAAACATTTACTAATAAATGAAGGGTACAACGAGAAGTTGTGGTAAACCCTCTTTCTTTTAAAAATTGAACACAAGGGACCCGATTGTATGCTTAGATGAAAGTTGTTATAAAAGTTTGTTTAGCCTGAAAAGACCCATGAATCGTGAATTGTTAATCGAAAGGAACGCTAATACTATGGATAGATCTATCGGGGTGACACCCAGTCCGGTCGCGACTAGCTATCGCGTGGTGTTGTGATGCACCAGTAATGAAACATCGGATGCAATTGTATAAGAGAAATATACGCACTTGGCTAGGTGTGTTGGGCTGAAATAATATATGTTAACGTTCAATTTCACGAGACTTATGAAATAACAACGATAATTATGTCTGATCCACATGATTGTCAACCACGGAAGGTTTATTCAGAATACTTGTGTTCGTTTATCTAATTTTAAACTCTATAGATTCACTCAACATTTTTGTTGACTTTATAGCATGTTTTATCTCAGGTCCATGAAGAAGGCACTCAAGGAAGGCGGTTTCACGCAGCTTGCTTAACTAAAAATGTTTTGGCCCACTTTTCTAAACTATGTCCATTCTAAGAAACTTTTATTATTTGGTTGGTTGTGTAAGCTTTAAAACTATTTGGGACCGTGTGTGAACTGTTTTATCTTTAAACAAATGAATGGATGTATGTTTTGTTAAAAAGACTCATTTTGAGGCGTTTTCTATGATATTGAGGTTGAACTGATAGTAACACCCAATGACCCTTCCGCTGCTATGACATGAAATTGGGGGTGTTACAACAAGATGGGTTCTAAGGAACAAGAGAGATGAAAGAGGCATTGTGGTCAGAAACAAGGCAAGGTTAGTGGCTCAGGGATATACACAAGAGGAAGGGATAGACTATGAGGAAGTCTTTGCACCAGTTGCAAGGATTGAAGCTATAAGGATTTTTCTAGCCTATGCATCCTGCATGGGCTTCACTGTTTATCAAATGGATGTCAAGAGTGCCTTCCTCTATGGAACTATTGTTGAGGAGGTATATGTGATGCAACCTCCTGGTTTTGAGGATCCAGAGAATCCAGATAAAGTGTATAGAGTCAAAAAGGCTATGTATGGCCTTCATCAAGCCCCTAGAGCATGGTATGGTACTTTGTCTACCTATTTGGTGGACAATGGATTCAAGAGGAGCACCATAGATCAGACACTGTTTACAAAGAAGAAAGGCAAGGATGTGTTGCTTGTCCAGGTCTATGTTGATGATATCATTTTTGGGTCTACTGATCCAAACATGAGTGAGGATTTCTCCAAGATTATGACAGACAAATTCAAGATGAGTGCTATGGGGGAGATGAACTTCTTTCTTGGTTTACAAGTTCAGCAGAAAGAAGATGGTATCTTCATCTCCCAGGATAAATATGTGGCTGAGATCTTGAAGAAGTTTGGCTTTTCTCCACATGAAAAGAGGGTTACTACTCCTATGGATAGAGAACACCCTTGGGGAAAGATTGGAGATGGGAAAGATGTTGATGTTAGGCACTATAGGTCCATGATTGGATCCTTGATGTATCTTACTGCCTCCAGACCTGACATCATGTTTGCTGTGTGTGCTTGTGCACGCCATCAAGTGACTCCCAAAGAATGTCACCTTTATGCTGTGAAAAGGATCTTTAGGTACCTAAGATGCTATCCTAGTCTTGGTTTGTGGTACCCAAAGGATTCACCATTGGAGCTGATTGCATATTCAGATAGTGATTATGGAGGTGATAAATTTGATAGGAAATCCACAACTGGTGGATGTCAGTTTCTTGGGAGTAGGTTGATATCTTGGCAATGCAAGAAACAAACAGTGGTGGCTAATTCTACAACTGAAGCTGAGTACGTGGCTGCAGCTACTTGTTGTGGAAAAGTTTTGTGGATTCAGAACCAGCTGTTAGACTATGGGTATAATTTCATGCATACCAAGATATTTGTTGACAATAACAGCACTTTATGCATCATTAAGAATCCTGTACATCATTCTAAAACTAAACACATAGAAATTAGACACCATTTTATTAGAGATTGCTTTGAGAAAGGTTTAATACAACCAGATAGGGTTGACACTGAGGAAAATGTGTCAGATTTACTAACTAACCCTTTTGATGTTGGGAGATTTCAATACTTGGTAACAAATATTAGAATGGTCAATCTCACATAATATGTGTTTTGGAGTCTTTTTGTAAAAGTATGTACAGGATGATGCATTGTTATTGGTCTTATTGATGATTTAGATTTTCCACTATATTTTTCTAACACTGACAAAGGTTGCTTGAACGCTGATAAGTGTTTTTGTAACTTTGTCAGCAATATAATTGTCTAACGCTGACAAAGCTTCCCTCAACGTTGTCATGTGTTATCGGGGCGTTGTCAGCAACAATGTTAGTTTTGTGGTTTTCAATCTAAATGTGCAGATGGTGTTAGCAGTATACCATTGGATACAGAGTTGCTTATGGATCAATGGAGAAGCATTTGGACAAGTTTTTATTTATGGATGATGGTTGGAATTTTTAATTCCTATCTTGACATAAATTTTTATGTTCATGCATGATTTTAGCGAACTTATGTATCATAGTTTAAGGGGAGGTTTTAGGAACCTTTAGGATGTTTGGGTATCCATATGATACTCTTATCACAATTCTAGATTGTGTCCACAGGTGAGTATGAGTTAGTTTTACTAAATCATGAGGCATTGTAGCATGCAAAGTTGATATACTATGCATGCTGCCAAGACATTTTTGGCCTAGAATTGGTTATGGTCTGTTGGGAGACTTGGGAATAATTTTGTTATGGGATTTACCTGGGAGTAACAAGGAATTTTGTAAGGTAACTTGGTTGTTAAGAGTTTTGGTTAGCAAGAGACACTAGAGGACTGTTATGTCTATCTTGCTTAAGCAAGTGTGCATAACTGGACAGTGCTTGCCGCCCTATAATAATTATCAGCTTTTTGGTTATCTTCTCTAGGATAAATTACTTTGTTAAGGTCATTTTTCATTTTTAAACATTTTTATTTTTGGACGCTGACAAGAATTTTCCAAGCGTTGTTGTGACCAAATTAGACGCTGACATGGCTATAGGCAAACGTTGACAAGATTATAGCCGTTGGGCGTTGATAGGTTATTTTTGACCGTTGACACTCAATGGGGCCTACCCAGTTGTTACTTTTTGACATATTTTTAGGCCGTAATTTTGGGAGTTGTTACTTTTTATTTAATGCATGAGATAAACTTATAATTTTTCAATATTTTCATGATTACTTTTTGAAAATACTTGCCTATGTTTGGGCCTATCACATGCATTTTCTTCTCCTATAAATTTGGCTCCTATTTTTAAACAGGGTATCTATAATTCTTGTCTAACACAATTTTCTCTTATCAACTTCATCTTCATCACTTAAATTTAACAGCTTTCAACAATGGCACCAAAGTTTAGACCATCAGATTTGGAATTGGGGTTCAGAAGTCAACATAACATGATCGCGTATCTTGAAGCTGATGGTACTCTGTTTCCCCAATACACACAAATGGTGGCGTATTTGAACGCATCCCCTTTAAGGTATGCTCTTTCTCATGCACCACTCATTCCAGTCACACATATTAAACAGTTTTGGAACACTGTTAGTTCCTCAACAGTTAATAGAGTGACTACATTGACTTCTATTGTTCATGGGAGACCTTGGGTGGTTACTGAGGCTTTGGTACGCCAAGCCTTGCATCTTGATGATGCTGATGGTATAGCCACCCTTCCCATTCATGAAATAGAACAAGGTCTTAGGGCTTTGGGATATCCTTTTCCTGATGAAGGTACCTTAAACAAGTATCATAAGCAGTAATTTCCCCCAGCCTGGAAGTACCTCATACATGTCCTCCTTCAATGTTTGAGTCCCAAATGCACTGCACACAATAAGATCAATAGATCTATTGCAAGTGCTATTGTGTGTATTGCAACTGGGCAAAAATTTAATTATTCTAAAATGATTTTTGAGGGCATGTGTAAAAGTAAGGGGAACAAAATGACTTTAGCTTATCCCCGATTTTTGCAAATGGTTTTTGATGTTCAAGGATACTGCTCAAGGGATCATAATGATTTTTATAAGATCCCTGAGCAAAAGAAAGCTATTTTTATGAAGATGAACTCACCACCCCATCGTGACCTACCCTTAACCCAAGCTATGCTTGCTGTTATAGCAGCAGCACAACCCCAACCAGACCCCCAACCCCAAATTGACCCCCAACCACTAATTGACCCAATACCTGAACCTTTACCTTCACTTGAACACATGCAAATTGACCAAGATCCCTTCAACGCTGACACATTACATGTTGGCGTTGATGTGCCTATTTCCAACGTTGATACACAACCTTCACAAACCCAAACACCCCTTAACCAACCCACATCCACCCATTCTTCCACACCATCTTCCACACCCCCTGAATATAGGTTGATGAAACGCCAAAGGACTACTGGAGCGTTCTCCTCTGGTGGTCCTAGCCATGTAGCAGAGAGAACCACCACCACAAGTGTGGCTGGTGACCTGGATGAGGCTGGGACGATTGGTTCTGGCTTAGATGCTGGCCAAGGCAGTCCCACCATCATTAAGTCCTCATCCATGCCCAATAAATCTGACTTGGGAGGTCAAATCCCCATTTTAGAAGAGGTCAGACTGGAACCAATGACTCTTATGGAATTGACGGCAGTCTGCATGAGCTTGCAAAAGCAAAATGCAGACTTAGTACAAGTTGTCAGCTCACAAGGCCTTGAACTCAAGCAATTGAGGGAGAGGATTGTTGTTTTGGAGAATGCTAGTACAAGGAGGGGTATGGAGGAATCTTCCAAAGGGGAGGAAGATCCAATAAATCTGAGTGATAAGGGCAGCCATGATGGTCAATCAATGGATGTTGCTGAGGCCCTTACAACTTTGAAGAAACAAACAGGTTTTGATACGTCTTTAGTCTCTTCTATCAACTTGAATTTATCATTTACAACCATGTTGAAGGAGGTTTCAAAAGGCGCTGAGGCAGGATATTTGGGCGTTGACAAGGAGAATTTGGACGCTGACATAAATATTTTGGGCGCTGATAGAACAAAATTGGGCGTTGACAGACCTGCACATGAGGGTGATGTATCCCAGTCATCATCCATCATCAAGGAGGTTTCTTCACATGTATCACCAACTACCTTACCAACAATTGCATCATCAGATAAGGGTAAGGGAATTATGGTAGAAGAGATTGTTCCAAAGGATGCAGCTCAAGTTGAATTTGATAGAAGATTGGCTGCACAAATCATGGAACAAGATATAAAGGAGGTGAAAGAGTCATCATTTGTTGTGACTTCAGAAGAAGGAAGTGATGGAGCTAGCTCAGACTCAAGTATGATGATTATAGAACCAGAAAGACTTAAGTATGGAGATGAGTTGGCTGAGGAGAAGTTGAGAGAGTTGAAATTGCAGGTTGACTTTGACATGCCAGAGGTGGTTCAAATGTATAATGCTTGGGAAGAAAGATGTATGGAGAATCCACACTTGACTACTTCAGATCAGATTTGGGGTTTGGAGATTCTCCTCAGAGTTCAAAAGGATTGCCAGGTAATTTTGAAACACAAGGCAAGCAATATTCTCTCAGAGTTGAAAAGGGATAGAAGGGAGCTCTACTGCATGTTGCTCAGATGTTATGGAGTTGGATGGACTTACCAGAAATTGAGGGCATTGACATTTGATGAGTTGGAATGCAAGGCTTATCCCATTTGGGTGAGAGTGCAGGAAGCAAACACTCTCAGACTTCTTTCTGATGAAAGAAAGGAAGAACTTGCAGAAGAAATGGAGCTCAAGAAAGCTATGTTTGTTCCCAGACCAGTGAAGAAGGGAATTTCTCTTGAGTTTCTCAAAGATATGGATCCACTATATCCAAGTGAAGCTGTCATAAGAAAGAGCCTCAAGCTCTCACCATTAGAAGCTTCAGATATGGTGCAAGTGTTACCATTAGATTCCAGAAACCCAATTGTGAGCTATGAAGAAGATGAATGTGGGTTTTGGAAGATTGGCAGATATGGTAAAGAGGTACACACTTTTACCACTCTCATATCTTTGTTTGCAAGTTGTGATAGAGAAGACTTGGTGGACCTATGGAGGTTGCTAGAGACCAAGTATGAGGCTGAAGCACCAACTTCAGCTAATGGAATAAAACTGTGGTCCACATTCAAAAGAATGTGTGGACCAAAAGATGAGGATCCTGCTATTTGGAAGGATCTTGAAGATGACCTCAGTGGTCTTCAATGGAGATTATATTCAGCTGCTGGTGTTTACCATTTGAGTTCTACAAAGTTTGCTGAGTATCTACTTGTGGATGGTCAGTATTTCATGTCCAAGGCTATTTTGGAGAAGATGAAGGACACTCAGCTGGAGATTGAATATTCAAGTGACGTGGCAAAAGATTTGATCAGATTTATTCATTACCAATATGAGAAGGTTTGTAAGATTCCTCCTAGTCCTTAATGCTTATTCAGAAACTTGATCATAAGAGTGGATATCAAGTTTATGGGAGGATTGTTGGGAATAAATTAAGGCCAGATCACTTGAGCGCTGACAAGAGTAAAACAAGCGTTGACAAGAACAAAACAAGCGCTGACAGCTCAAGCGTTGACAAGATAAAGTCAAGCGTTGACACATTGAAGACAAGCACTGATGGGAAGATATACTTTACGCGTTTATTGTATTCTAGATTACTTCTAGTAAAGATAGGAACAACAATGTATTTTCTATATTTATCTTTACTTAGAATAGCTGATACGTATATTATTGTACAAGGCTTCTTATGTCTATAAAAGAAGACCTTTAGGTTAATGTTTCATATAAGTTTTCATTCGTAAACTACTTTCATTGTAAGCAAGTTTGATATCATTAATCAAAGTGAAAGTTTGTTTATATCATTGTGTGTTCTTGTTTAAGTGTTAAATTCCACATAACACTTAGATTCATAAGCATATACAAAGGTTTCTCTAAGTGTATTACTTGATCTAATCTCGTATACATAAAGCTAAATCGATCTAAGTTTGGGATCAACAAGCTAAGTGTTTAAACAAGCAAATTTAGAAATTAATTGTGAGTTCGTTACTTAACTTAAGGACAAACGAAAAATCATGTTATAAACTAGGACATGTCAAGTTTGTCAAGGTATTTTTATCTTTATGGGGCATGACCATTAAGCCGATCAAAACTAAACGTAACTAACTATATCAATTATGTGATAATGCCAAATCTTGATCAAATTTAACTTCTTTAGTTTACTAACATATTTTAAGTTTTTTTTTCAAATAACTTCGTATATCAAAAGAAGTTAAACGTATAACCAGTACTATGCTAGCCCTTTTATATAGTAAAGCTAATTTTATCGAATATAGTTTTGGATGCTACAAGATCACATATTACACTACAGTGGCATAAGTGATATGGATAATGATTATGTTTATATTTTGGTGTATCGGCTTGATTAGCGTTTTTACTAATAAGGACAAAGTCTTATATAAAGCCCAAGAAATATTGGCAAATGTCTTTTTTAGCGAGATGGTGAAAGATATGAAATCTCCCTTCTACATGACGGTTAGACAGAAAGTAACTTTTAAGTGTTTACTTGCACCACATGCTCAAAATTTTCCACTAAGATACCCTATAAATGGGTTCGACCAACGTATGTCACCGGTGAAATACTAAACTATCCTTAATTATTGCCTTATGATTCCTTATTTCCGGTTGAGGGGATGTTTGGGATCTTTTGAATAACACGCGATTCATTGTAAGAACTTTCGAGCTTCAAATACCAGCACGATCTTGTTAAGGACATTCTTTTTTACGTATGTAAGAGTGCTAGAATCTCCGTCAAAAAAGAGGCACGTGTAAACTTTTTGACTGACACGTCAAATGGAAGATCCATAGTCACACCAGCTATCGGTTTTGTTTTTGGATATGTCGAAGAGAAACATGCATACATAGAATTGATTGGAGGTTTGTCCTCTCGTGGGTCGATCAATCGGAATTTTATAATGGGCGAGACTGTTTTAAAAGTTGCATTGCACAAACTGGCTAAAAGTATATGTTGAAAATAAACATGGGTTTATTTTTTTATGTGCGAATCTTGTCCGTTTAGATAAATATGAGTACTTTTTGCCTATTTTGAAAAAAAGATGTGACACTTTTTGCCTATTCATTATTATTGATAGGTTAAACGGGCGCATATGTAAGAAACTAAATGGGCTTAATGGGCGCCCATGTAAAATACTAATTAAGCTACTCGATGAATTTTTTCTATTTAACTTTTTATCCCCGGCTTTTAAACAAGTCTTTTTATTTTTTATTTCAACGTTTTTATATGTTTTTTCTCCGTTTTAGCTTACGCCCGTTTAGCCCGTGACCATTTAGTCCGCCACCCGTTTTGCCACCTTTACGTTTGATATATTTAATTTTCTAGCATTGAGCCACTTATTAGAATAGGAGGTGATTTGCACACTCCTATTATTAATCGGCACAGTCAACAGTGTCTTACACATATATCCTTAGGTAAACCATAATTTTTAACATTTAAATCTAAAAACACATGAGCACCTGCTAGTCTGCTACACAAAGTTCTGCTAAACCCTAAACCCTAAAACCACCATGGCTGAACCTTCTTCTTCCCCTCTCGATCACACCATCGACTCCCGTTCCCATTCCCTTTCTCATTCTCATATGGGTATGATTCCTGAATACACAAACAACACCCATCTTCAAGTACTCGGTCAAAACAATCTCACTAATCCAACACAAATTAATCAAAACCAAAATATGGGTTTTGTTGCAAATTCCAATAGTCATAATACCCATATCACCAATTCTGCTAGTTTGCCAGAAAGTGACCCACTTTGCGGTCAACAAGCCCAAATAAATGATACCCAGATCACTAATTTTACTGATTTGCCAAAAAGAAATGAAGGGTTGGTTGGGAATGCGAAGAAACAGAAAAGGGTTAGAAATAGAGCAAAAGGGGGGAAGAAAGATTTTGAGAGGGTGACAGTGTGTGATTGTAATAAAAGAGGTGATCGGGCGAGAGTTGCGTATTCGAAGGGTGAGATTGAGGCGTTGAGGTATGTTGGCGTTGAAGACCAAAAGAGGAAGTGGGCTGAGGTTTATTGCGGCCTTGGAGATGTTGTGGCCAAGGAGTATGATTGTTTGGTTGGTTTTATGAATGGTTATGATGCTGAGGGGAATTATGTGAGTTTTGATCCGAGGGCGCAGCTTGGTGACAAGAAGGCTGCATCGACTGGTAAGCTCTTGGTATATTTATTCATTAATCGTTTAAAGTAGTACAAATATACATTTGCTAAACAACCCCGTTTGACCATAGTGCTAAGTTATGGACTTATGGTATGTAAAATGATCATCCCACTTTCCATAGGTTCCGACCTTTAAGACCGATTAATCCATGTGGTTGAGCCCTTCGCCACACAAAGGGGTAAAGCCCTCTCCTTTTGGGAAGGTTGTTACCAAGTAGGATTTGAACTTGAGAACTCACATTATTGTGATGATAGACTATAAAACACATTCCATGTTCAATTGTTAGGTATAAGTTAATTTGTGTGTGAATGTTAATTATTTGAGTTAGAACTGAGGGCAATTCCACCACTCAAAGTTTTACTAGAAATTATGCGTTTTCTTTACAACTTAGGATGGATACACAGTAGACTCGTTAAAGCAAGTGATGGATAATAACATGTAAGGAGAAAAGTTACTTCAGATTACTGTTACAGGCATATATTGAGACAAAGATCCTTTAGATCGGATGCTGTTAGATATTGCAGGTTCATCCAAAAACATTTTTTCTGTGAATAGGTGAATTTATATATGTGTCACAAAAACCCATATAGAAGTACAATGAAATAATCAGGAGCAACCAAAGGACACTCCCAAGACAGCTTAGATCTGAATACCGTGTCTTCCATGTAGGTTCAGTAGGTCCCTCCCACACTCGTACTGAAACGTTAGACGGTAATAAGTTAGATTTGAATTCCTTCTCCTAAGCAATATGCTTGTTATCTGAGGATTAACATCACGAGTCTCACAATGCGTGTAGATGGTCAACGCATAAATTTGTGTTCTTAAAGAAAGATGTTTCTTTTACTGTAAATTTGTTAACTAAGAAATGAAGTGCAATCTTGTTCCAACTGACATGCTAATACGTTTCAGGTAATGAGCCTGACAATAATGTTAGTGAAGTACAAAATACAGACCAAATGGATCACGTATCTGGTGTAAACGACGGTGATTTAGATGTAGAGGAAGATTACTATGAAGATGAATACAGTGATTCAGAATATGTTGGCATCCAGAGACCTGCTTTTTATGTTACTGGAGAACCTGATTTTGACTCCGGGCCTCCACAAGACGGACTCGAATATCTTAGACGAGTGAGGTAAATGTTCCACCTTCATCTTTTGAAATTACCAATACTTCCTATAGATGTGTCAATTGAGACCCATTTATTAGTTATAACCGGGTTGATCTGAGTTACACTTTGTCTCAAACGGCAAATTCTTGTAAAATACAGATAAAAATGAAACAGGTTATTAGTAGCCAAAGTGTTTATGAATTCTTACAAGCATAGAACTTTGGGCTGTTATTGTATAATCTTAGTGTCTCTAAATGTTGCTATTTCCTGAAAAACGGGTAGTTTTTGGTAATGAAAAAAAAAAGACAACGGCTATTCTCACATACTAATCTTCTGTTTTTGTTCATAGATGGGAGACTGAGCATATACCAAAGGTTAAAGTAGCAGAGGTTGAAAAGAATGTGCTGATCAAAGAACAAACTGCGTATATGCCCAACATCCCTGATATTGCAGCTTGTCCAGAGCATTTAATGCCATCAAAAGAGTGGGAAGATGTTTTTCTTGCTGACTTTTCGAATCTAAGGCTGGTAAGTTTTATCTTGTAACAGGTTTTTCGATTGGTTGTACAGAAAATATACTGGTCCATAGTCTTTCATTGACATCATATATGATGCCCCAAAGACTAGTGCAGCATACTGATGTTATCAGGACATAACAGACTAGTCTAATAACACACAGCGTGGTATGGGGGGAGACGATACTCATCCAAATTATGTTTTATTCATTCCGGAAATATGGCTATATGAAAAGTTGACTAAAAAATGGGTTCCGAAGTCCCAAAACATGGATTATTATACGACAATACGTCATAAATATCCTTCAAGTTTGATCCACGCATAAATTTCCTCTTTTGACCCAATCCGCCCGCCATGTCCTATTTCCGCCTCTAGTCACTTTTTTTAGCAACTTTGATTTTTCTTTTGATTCGTTTATTCTATTATTTCAGGCATTATCTCAGGATGAAGGTTATGATTCTACAATATCTGGAAGAATCGAATCAATCCCTCTTGCACACAACATTATCGAGAATGTGATAGAAGAAAATCTTGATTCATATCAGACAGATGATGGCACCATTTTGATGCAAGAAAATCTTGATTTCATCCCAACAAACGACAAAACCACTACCATCTATGACTTGCCCACCTTGCAAACAATTATGGATTTGGAACCTGTGGCTCGTGTGACCATGTTGAGGAAACGGATAACATCCATGGAGACCCTGAGCTCTTTCGGGAGAACCGATTGTGCTTGGCTGTTTGCTCTTTGTGCAGCCATTGATACTCCTTTAGATGCAGATACCAGTGCTTCGCTTCGTTGCTTGTTGAGAAAATGTGCTGCATTGCGTGCTGAAAAAATGTGTCTTGATGATGAAGTTATCATGCTTAATATCTTGGCGACTATATCCGGCAAATACTTTGGTCAGTTGCAAAGCAATTAGTCGCCACACACAAGTTTTTATTGTCTGTTTATTGTGTAATCGAACAGTTGAGTTTTGAATCTGAGATGGGATTATGTTAGAAATTATATCACCCAACTTGAGTATGCCTACTATAAATTGTATAGTTAGACTTAGTTCCATGGTTGTTTGCCTTATTGGTACACTCATGGATTATCGCACCCTCTTTTTTATGTTTATAATTTTGTTTTGAGATTTTTTTGTAAACCAACACTTTAAAGTACGGTTTTACGAAAATGTACAACCCGTTTCATATTTACGAAAATGAACGTGAATGTGCGCTCCGTTGGATTGAGGAGAAATTCTTAATCACGATCTGTTAGCCATGTTTGTGTTATTTTTTTGTAGTTTCATATAATTTGTGAACATTAAGCACGGATATCGTTTGCCAGTCAGTAAGATTTAGTTGGTATTTTAAAATTTAAACTCCCTTATGCATAAGATCAGTTGTAATGTATTATCTAGCTTAGTCATGTGAGAGTATCCTGTATAGCATGGAGCCATGGACTACAGATATGAACTAGTAAAATTGACCCTCTGTGGCACCTGCAAACCAGCACTCGGTGGGAATAAACATCCATATTATGCTAAGCAATCGCCAAGCAGTCTACTGCTTTGTATTATGAGTCTACATGTTAATTCAATGCTATGCAGGCTCACTGGATTTCAATATAAGTATAGGCCAAACTTCTTAGTTCCAGGTATTATGGTAGTTAAAGGCAGAAGGTGCAACTCAGTTGACCAGCCCTATGCCTGTTTTGCAAAATTCTATAAAAAGCATAGTTTGATATGAAGTAAGCAATTTTGAACTTACTGTGTTAATTCTAGTGCGAACTTGTTGAAGTGATTCATTGTGTATGCTTATCAGATGAACAGATAAAGCGGCGTACCTGCATTTAGATAATGTCTTCATCAAAAAAATGGTATTTGGCGGAACCATTTTAAGTCCAACCAAAATTATGGCTTTACAAAAGCCCCAACCAAAATTACAATGCATTGGCTAGGCACATGAAAGGAGATTCTGCAAGTCACATAATGGGAAGATATTCTTTTAAGTTGATGTTGTCGTTGGGTTTCCTGAATTAAAAGGACGATTGGTGTCCATAACATGCGATAACATGAGATAACTGAATCAGATCAAATATCAAATGTATAAGGAATGGTGAGTAAAAGAGCAAACTCTGCAAATAATTACATTACGTGATGAAGTGCTTATTTGTAGATCGTCATGTTACAATAATATATCCTGTAAGCTTCCTTCAGAAACTTTGTTGGTCCTTGTGTCTGTTGGGTAAAAGTGATCTAAGTAATTTTTTATTTTTTTTTGGTAACCGTGATTTCCGACACATTGGCCGACTAATCCACGGGGTTTGAGCCCACCGCCACACAAACTCAAACCAGGTAAAGCCCTCCCTTTATTGTACCTATACGATAGATTTCCAGTTCTGAAAAACTTAGCATTTATATAATAAGTTGATATTGATATTTGTGTCGGTGATCTGATCTCAACACCAGGAAACTAGATGACCTGGACCGTCATATGTCGAGTAGACTCTGGTTTATACAATGCATAAGTTGGACTGTCGAGTAAACTATTTTTACAATTTTGAGCATAAACAATGCACCCACCACCACCACATGGACACACAACCAAGTCAATTGAAGGTACTGCGGTCTGCAGGCTTTGCAGCGCTAAAACCTTGATAGCAGTTAAATGGGCGGGGTGAAAAGTGATCCATATATGTTGAGTGCAGGCATCACATTTCGGAAAAAATACATACTCCATCCGACTCAAAATAATTGTTCCCGGACAGAAAAACACACACTTTAAAAGAGCAAGATACAAACTTTCAAACCTTGAGATGCACCAAGAAAAGAAGCAAACCACAAACACGCCCACTAAGACAAACCACATAACCGACAATAGTTACACGATAACAAAAGAACTAACAACAGCAAGATGACTGGCAGTGGCATGTGCAGAGGCATATATAAACCTTATTTCACCGTACTTCCAATTCCAATTCACTAGAGCCCCACATACCTTTTACTTGGACTGACACTTCTTGACCGAACACTACAGTAACTCGGATGTATCATCCATGTCCCACCCAATCCACCATTTGACCAAATATGTCACATTTTCACTTATTCGGCAAACCAGACTCGCAACTGCTATGACCTGAAGCTTACCTTTTTCCTTTTTTCCATCGGACCACATGAACAACAACTAAATATTATATAGCCATAGCAAACCCTTAAAACTCATGTTCCATCAGACCATCAGTCCCTGCATGTGAACAGGATCACTGCCCCACTTTTGCCAACACAAATGGTCTTCTTTTGCCCTTCTCACAAACACATTTATCATCTATTAAACACAAGTCATCTCTGACCATGGAGCTTTTGAAGTTGTGTAACGGACCTTGCCGGTTTGCAATTCTAAGTTGTAAATTTTCACATGGAATGGAAAAATGATTGTATCCCTAATAATGTTAGCAAATACTCCGTACATAATATCTAAACTTGAAACTAAAACTAAAAGAAAAAAACAACGCATAAAATTGACCAACATCATTTACTGCGAAAAAACACAGCACCCAACACATAAGCGACGGCTGCTGAGGCGGTGAAAGCCCATAAGCCAATTGCATCTGTACATAAAAGCATAAACCAGATAAATTCCATGTCCCATACAATGAGTGCATGTCAAGTCTGAAGATATAGCGATTTACCTATCTTTATAGTATGTCGATTAGATTTCTTTAAACATACTGGACGCGTCCATTTAGTTACCTTCTACAGTAAAAAAATCCAATATTTACTAACGAGTGTAGTGAGTAATGTTGTATATCAATTAAATCAAAATCAACAAGAGAGAGACCAAGTGTATAGAACAAGGATGACCTCAATGCCCCATGTAGAAAATGAAGAGCAGGAAGTAGTTGCTGACAGCATGCCAGTCACAAATTCAACTGGCTTGGCAGCAGAATCAACGAGTGTGCACTTTGTTTTTTGTTCTGCTGCTTACAACAACAAAACACTCAACTTCCCAAACAAATACTTACTTTATCTGCCCTTGGAAACATACACAAGTTAGAACAGTTTTGACTTACTTTCTTACAACTATATGCAAGTGCATCCTTCATAGAACGTGACTTCCAACAATCAGGTTTGATCTGCAATTTGTTTAGCACCGGAAATATCATGGAAAAAACAACACAAAAAGAGAAAGAAGCTTTAAAGGGTGGTGTTTTCAATGTAAAACATGATTAATACCTCTAAGCACTTATCAACAAGTTATGCGCTCCGTGTGTATTGCTCAAGTCTATAAAACCCAACGGCAAGTAAATGCATCTCTTTTTTCTTTTGATTGGGGTAGCTAGTGCTTTCCATTGAATCTGACACAACCAAAGTATAAAATATATATAATCCAAGACTTGTCGTCGTCCCAGTGATGAGGAGGTAAAGAAATAAACAACATTATATAAAAATTCACCTTTAAGCATACTGATTCCACGATATATGTAATCAGGTTGCCTAGAATGGACAAGAACCCACAAATAGGGTTAACGGATCACATTTTTCTGTTCATAAGAACAACAAGCAAACTTGCAGTCCCATAGCTGTAACAAACATTGGTGCTACTGACAAAACTTGGCGGATCTGTCAACTGTTTCAACTTTTTCTTTTTGCTTGGTTGATCAAACATTAGCTCCCCATGAGACGACTCAGACACATCCAGTCAATTCAGCCCTATCAGTTGGCACATGAAACTTAAACTTCTTAAACACAAGTTTAGGATTTCATCCAGCGGTACCTCTGTTCCCTAGATAGGATACTTGTCCTCAGTGCCTCTTCAATCGGTGGAAAACATAAGGTGGATTCTATTATGCCTGGAAGAAGGCTTCTAATCCTATGTTCATCTGAGAATATTCTTTGCTGCAATTTTGTTCAATACACATTAAAAATAAGTCTATAACACACTAGTTGAAATTTAAGATAAAACACAAGCATTGGAACTGAACATGAAAGTTGTCGATAATAAAATATGAGGAAATCGATAAACACAAAAGATAAGATAATACACAAAAAAATAAGTCTGATACACTATCAAGATCCATTTGAGTTATGTTTGCTGATGAAATCGCTTTTTAACTGTCACGTTCTGTTATATTATCACCAGCCTCATTCTTCGTTAGACACTGTAGTTTGAACATTTAAATCACCCGAAACTACAGATTCATTCAATCTTTGCCGCTTCTCCCCCTCATGGTGATCATGATCGTGATCATCATGTCTTCGCTTTAAACCATGAGCTTGAGATTCAGATGATTGTTCAAGAGCAGCAAGACGTGCAGATAACTTTTCTAATATAGCATTACTAGATTTTGTAGATTTTGTGGCATCATCCTTAGTAGCATTATTAAAAAATAAGTCTGATACACTATCAAGATCCATTTGAGTTATGTTTGCTGATGAAATCGCTTTTTAACTGTCACGTTCTGTTATATTATCACCAGCCTCATTCTTCGTTAGACACTGTAGTTTGAACATTTAAATCACCCGAAACTACAGATTCATTCAATCTTTGCCGCTTCTCCCCCTCATGGTGATCATGATCGTGATCATCATGTCTTCGCTTTAAACCATGAGCTTGAGATTCAGATGATTGTTCAAGAGCAGCAAGACGTGCAGATAACTTTTCTAATATAGCATTACTAGATTTTGTAGATTTTGTGGCATCATCCTTAGTAGCATTATTTTGAGAAAATTCACTTTGTTTGCGTAAAATCATAATCAAATCGGCATCAGCAGATTCATCTTCAGATTGTGACAAAAGTTTCATAAGTAACAACTGCTTCAATTCATCCACTGATAAGTCTTGTTCTTGTGATTGCGGAGGAGGTGGAGGTGGAGGTGGAGGTGGTGGTGATATTGCTTCTTCTGTTGCAACATGCTTTTCATTGAGTAACCGTTGCATATCAGCAAGTTTTTTATCAAAAGATTCTTGGACAGCCTTTAGAGCGCCGTCCAGATATTCTCTGGAAACAAATTCCGGGAAATTACTAACACCTGGCCCACTTAGAGGCTCAGTTACCACATTCAGTGTTGGTGTGATGTTAACACTGGTAGGATTTCCTTCCGATCCTCGTGAAATACCAACATTAGGTTGTTGAGAAGAAACTGAGTGGCTTGGAAGGGTTAGTGCTTGCGTCATCGGTTCCATGAAGTTTTGTTCAATACCAGAAATCAACAAATGAAGTCCATTAGTAGATGTATTGACCCAGTTATCTGACTTGGTTTGGAGAAGATTCTCACTTTCTTCACTTGACCTCTCATTTTCAACTCCTCCCTCATTATTTAAAACCTTTTTTGCAATGTTAGTTATGGTGAGTCTTGAGTCCTGATTATCAGCGTTGTATCTTTTTGTTCTTCTCGTATACGATTGAATACTGACACCTTGTGTTCTTTTAGGATCACTATTACTTCTTGGGTTCTTGTGCTCTGATTGGATCATAGGAGGTGAAGAGTTCCTATATTCTATAACACTTTGTGACGTTTGGTCAGCATAGGCTAATACTTCATCAGGGATTCTCATTTCTTTAACATTTGTATTTCCACAATCTCTACGTAAATACTGCATTTGAAAATCTGGAACTTTAGGGTCATTTGGTCTCTTAGGAATATCTTTATAACGCCTCATCATTGAAAAGATAATAATCTTCAAGAAACGTACGAATGGTACGAACTTCCGAGCCTTTGATGGCAGATTCTTGTCCTTGACCACTTCAATTAGATCATTCCAAATTAATCTCGCGTAATCATAGTGTTTGTTGAATGCAATTCCTTGGAAAATTCTTAACACTGAAATGCTGCCTTGATCCATTCCAGTACTCTTCGAGGTAAGACAACGATTGATGATTGAAAACAGAGTAGCCCAGACTTGTGCTAAATGCATTCTTCTAAATAACGAGGCTTTAGGAAGTGATTTTTCATATCCTAAGCGTACAATATCGGCACATAACTCTTCTTCATGAGAGAAATCATCATACTCTTCTTTGCCCGTAAATTCATTTTTCTCTTTAAGATCAAACATTCTTCTAAACTGTTTCAAGGTAAAAGCAACGTCAACATCTTCAATCATGCCTTCAAATCTATGTGGCGACACTGTGGTATTGTAGGTTATAGTATTCCAGAACTGTTGAATATAAATTTCTGGAACATCTTTGGTTAGAGTGAGTGCTTTAAAGATGGGATGACCTTTGAGAATTTCAACTATAACCGGACATTTGGTACAGATCGCATCCGGACAAAATATGAAGTTATTCTCCTTGATTGGAAGAAAAAGATCTCTTGGAAGCAATTCATCATGAGGAATAAGCGTCTGCTGAGATTCCGATTGTGAAGTCATTGTAAAGCTGTATGAAAAAATGTGAAACCAATTTAGAATGATACAAAAATTGTAATTCTAATACTTACGAAAAATATTCTATGGTGTTTATCAATCAGACAACATTGAAGAACACTAATGTATCCGATAACCGATGCTGCGTTCACTTGTTGGACAAGACTGGCTTCATTGTTTCCAACAACTGAGAGCGTACATGGTCCATATCAGATAACAAGTAGATAGCTAATTAGTTTCTTATATCACCCAATGTCAGTCAACATAAATTTTGTAGAAATCTAGATTTACCCCTGCTTATTTTCTAGCACATAACTAGCAAGGGTGTTTGTTTAAGCTTATTTGATGGGCTTATGTAAAAGTTGAAAAGTCAATAAACTCAATCTTATGGCTTATGACTTATGAGCATAATAACTTGAGCTTATCAACACAACTAAACTATAAGCCCAAGTTTATCACTTACCTCATAACTCATAAGCCATCAAAATTAAAGCTTATTAGCTATTCAATTTTACATAATCTCATAATCCAATCACAAGAGGCCAAACATTCAAACCTCGATAGGTGTGTACATTGGGGGTGGCAAGGGAAGGGAAGAGTCTCGCGATTAACCGGTGAGGCCGCGTACATCTGAGTAAAAAAGGCTACTAAACAAGGAAATCCCCATTCTCGTTTCATAAGCCCATCAATTAATTAAGCTTAAAATCGAGCTTATGCTTATCTAGTTATTTAGGGCAAATCAAGCAATTTCTCACAATTTATAAAACTGCTTATTATTAAGCTAATTAAACTATCTACTTGTGCTATACAAAATTAACAATCTAAAACAAATAAATAAGCCAAAAAACATGATAAGACATGCAAATTAAAAAAACATGAAGATGAATAATTACCTGGTAGGTGTATTTGGTAAAGAGGGAACAGTGATTAGGGTTTTATCGGCTGTTGTTGTTTGGCTGCGTTTGTTTTTTGGACGAGAAGACATGTTTCTTTTTTTTTTTTGTGTGTGTGTTTTAGCCGATATCTGCCAGATTATATACCCAAAACAAAAATTGTTTTAATCGATAAAAAGTTAAGTAGAGTAATAAATGTACTGTAGGCCGTAGGTTCACTATTGCTTAGATTTACAATACTGTACTTTTTTTTTTTATTCACTTCACTTTTTCTATGTATTTTTTTTCGTTCTACTCTATTTTGCAAAAAACAATAATATTCAAAAGGATCTAAAATAAAAATACTACTAACAGTGTAATGTTTTCTTTAACCGCATAACTTTTATAAAACTAGCAACAAGCTAAGAAAGAACAAGAAAGAGAATTATAAAAGATAAGAGATCAATGGATTTTGAATCCAATTGTTCTACGAAATATTAGCTTTCCTATTTTTATTTGTGTACCACATAAAAGAATTTCCGTGATCATGTCAAAAATCTCAATATGGACCATATGAGCCGAAATGAGTTGATTACGAAATCTCCATAAAGTCCACAACACCACACCAACGATAGCGTGAAGCATCAATTTCCTCTCCTTATAAACATGCAACTCATCAACATACAAATAAATGTCCTCAAAAGATGAAGGAGAAGGAAAGGGCAAGTCTAACCAAGCGAAAACTTTTAACCATAGACATGTAGCGATAGAACAGGTCCTTAATGAATGTTGAATACTTTCTGGCAAAGAGGAGCAGCTGGGACAAAGACTAGAATCAATCTCTACATCTTTGATACTAAGATTTCATCGAGTAGGAAGACGATCTCGGAAAGCACGCCAAATGAAAATATTAGAAAAAGTTACACGTTTCGTCCTTATGGTTTACCCTAAAAATCACGTTTCATCCCTAAGTCAAATTAAATACACGGATCATCCCTAGTTTCCAAAGTTGTAACTCCGACGGTCCCTATTGTGGATGGTTGTTATGTTTTTCAGTTAAGTCCAATCATTAGAAGGGTATTTTCGTCATTTTGTTATATTTTATATATTTTTTCTTAAAATTTAAGCAGATACCACAAAAAAAAATCTTTTCTATTTTCTCCTTACACTTATTTTTTTCTCCACACATCTCACTTTCATTTAATCCGCAATCCTCTCTACTATGAAACATAAACACCCTACAAAATCCCAAATCCGTTATGCAAACCCAACCATGGAACTCAAATATTGCCAGCACACGTTTAAGCATTTTAGTTTTCTTAACAACTAAGATATCATGATCTTGCAACTTTAAAGATCTTTTCTTTGATTTTCGTTTATAGATCAATGATGGTTTTGATATGTATAGATCTTTCCTGGTATTTTAATTTAAGATATTAGAGTTGGTTGTTGTTATGGAGATGACTAGGATAAGTGTAAATTCTGACTTAATATGTGCAAGATCCAACGAGATCTGTGGTGGGTGGTTGTTGGGTGAGTTTTAGGCCGACGATTATGGTTGATAGTGATGGATATCAGTTGTGGTTGGCAGTATGGCTGCAATCAAAAGCTTTTATCAAGCAACTCGAGCTCGAGCTCGAGCTTAGCTCGATCAAGTCAAGCTTTTATCAAGCTCAAGCCCAAAAAATAGCTTGAAACCTTATCAAGCTCAAGCTCAAGCTTTTCATAGCTCGGCTCGAGTTTTTATCAAGCTTTTTCAAACTCTATTAAAAATATATTTTATGATGAATTTATGTAAGCAAATAATGGTTAATTTGAGTATTAATCTAATTTTAAAGACTAATTTTATAAATAAATAATATATTTTAGAAGGACTTTTAATTTTTATTACATTTATATTTTAGTTCTTTTTATTTTAAATAATTCTTTGTATTTTAAATAATTCTTTGTTTTTGTATATATAATTATTGCATTTACTCGGTACTTGGTAGAATACAATATGTGTATAAATATTTTTTGTACTCTTTTTAATACTAAACGTGACGTGTCTAAATTGCGACCGCATTCGCATCATGCAATGGCCTTTGGTACGTTAATCGTATTGGAGCGCAACACATTTTGAAACTAAGATTGTACGATGATGTTATTATTGGTTTTATTATGTTAAATAAATCGAATTTATTTTGAGTAATGATTTTTGGTTCACACATATGTTTTTTAATGAGTTTTATTATATAAAAAAATAGATTTATACACATTCAAGCTTTTCAAGCCAAGGTCAAGCTTTTATCAAGCCTTATCAAGCCAAGCTCAAGCCCTAATTGTTAAAGCTTGACAAGTTATCTAGCCAAGCTCAAGCCTAAAATTTTTGTATCAAGCCAAGCTCAAGCCCTATTAAGCTTGAGCTTGGCTCGGCTCGATTGCACCCCTAGTTGGAAGTAGTGAACGGAGGTGGATGGTGGGGGTGGACGAGATGTGGTGGTTCGTGTTGGAGGTATCAACGGGTTAGTGGTCAACGGTGGAATAAAACTTGGCAGTGCGGTTATGGCAGATGGTTGTAGATTGGTTTTTGTGTTTTGATAATGGATATAAGTAGCATATAATAATAGGTGGTGGGTATTGTGTTTAGTGGTGGTCGTCGGTGGTGGTGATGGCAATGGTTGCGGGTGAATGTGTTTAGGGTTGTGTGTGTGTGAGAGAGAGAGTGTAGAAGAGAGAGATTGAGTCAGATATAATAAAGAAAGGAAAAAAATTAAAACAAACAAGAAATACGATTTCATTAGGTTTACTTGATGAAATGGAAAAGACAAAACCCCTCTAATGATTGGATTTAACTGAAAAACATAACAACCATCCACAATAGGGACCATTGGAGTTACAACTTTTGAAATTAGGGATGACCGGTGTATATAATTTGACTTATGGATGAAACGTGATTTTTAGGGTAAACCATAGGGACAAAACATGTAATTTTTTCAAAATATCAACTTTCTTCGGTAAAAATCGACACCATCTAGTAGTGATGATAGCATCCAGGGAGAGGCATTATCTAAGTGAATACGAGTATTTCTAACCGTAAAGCCATAGATGAGATCAAGAAGCCAAATCCATTTATCTGAAGCCTCAGAAAGAATAATTGGTTCAAGTAAAATAGAACGAGAACTTAGTTCAGATCCTATGATACCACCTACGATTGGGCGAGACCAAATCTAATTCCATCCTTCATTCCAGCTATCCCGAACCATACAGTCCTTGTTAACCTCTAAACGAAACAATCGAGGGAACATATTTTTGTTGATCCCAAACTTAGATCGATTAAGCTTTGTGTTATCGAGATTGAATCAAGTAGAGATGGCAAAAAACTCCGAACCCGACGGAGAATCCGATACCCGAATCTGATTTGACCGAGGATTCCCCGAGTTGACTGGGTATGGGGATAGGGGTGGGGATTCCCCGTTAGTAAAAAGTGGGTATGGAGGCGGGGATGGTAATACCCTTGGTTCCCCAAACCCGTCCCCGAACCCGCCCCTGAATATCTTTATTCTACATATATATTTATATATCTTGTATGTTTAAAATATATGTTAAATATTTGAGACACTATCAATCGATAATTAATATCTCCTTTGACATTAACCTTTTAAGATGAGCTCTTGTGTGTTAATTTTATTATTATTAATACTGAGCATGATCGCATGAATGTTAATCTCGTTAATGTTGTTTGATATTACCGTATTATGTTATTCGTAATGGTTGCGTCATTTGAAACATAGTGTAAATGCTAATTGTGTAACGGGGAAAAAATCCTCGATTCCCCATTGGGGATCCCCGTTCCCCGCTGGGGATGGGATGCTATGTAGTTTGTAATCCCCGATGGGGATGGGGACGGGGATGGGGATAGATATTTGACTTTGGGGATGGGAATGGTAGCAACCATTCTCCGCAAACCCGGCCCCGTTGCCATCTCTAGAATCAAGTATAACACATAGAGAAACTTTGTGTTTATAACAATCTAAGTGTTATGCGGAATTAACACTTAAACCAAAGAACAAAGAAAAACACAAGGTATACCAAACTTTCACTTGTACTAATAAACGATGAAGTACAATGAAAGTATTTAGAATGTATATCGATATCAAACCCTAAGACCTCCTTTTATAACACAAGGAGTCTTGAACAATAATCTATGTATCAACTATTATAGGAAAAGATAAATATTAAGAATACAACGTAGAACATATATTTTCCTAAGTATACAAACGTGTTGACTAAGTAGTTGATAATAACTGGGATTTCCTTTGTCAGCGCTTGAATATTTTTTGTCAGTGCCTAAATAACTCTTGTCAGCGTCCAAAATCCCTTTGTCAACGACATATTGATGTAGCTAATTTTATTTCCAACAATCCTCCCCTAAACTTGATACTTATACTAAGATTCAAGTTTCTGAATAAAAACAAAATACAAAGAGGATTCTTACAAATAAAACCTACTCCTGAATTTGAGAATATATAAGCCTCATAAAGTCCATGCTAACATCACTGGTGTAGTCAACTTCAAGCCTGGTGGTGATCAACTTTTTCAATAATTCTTGTGATAGTGGATACTTCTCATCTATCAACAAGTATTCTACAAACTTTGTAGTACTAAGATAAAACACACCAGCAGCTGAATACAAATGCCATTTCAAGCTACTCAAATCATCAAGATTCAACCAAACTGGATCATCAACATCATGGGCAAACATCCTTTGAAATGTTGTCCAGATTTTTATTCCATTCAAAGATGTAGGAGCTTCAGCCTCATACACCGTCTTCATCAAACTCCACAGAGTTTCAACATCCTCCCTATCTAAACTGGCAAACAAAGACATCAAGAAAGAAGAAGTATGTACCTTACCACCAGCCCTGGTGATCACCCAGAATCCAACAGAATCTTATTCATACTTAATGATTGGATTTCTAAATCAAGAGGTACAACTAAAGCTAAATCAGATGCCATTAATGGAGAAAGTATCATGTTCCTCTTCAAAACTACTTCATGTGGATTCAACTGATCAAGCACTGGGAATCTTAGCTTGAATCCCTTCTTCACTGGTTTAGGCACATGGATGCCTTTGTAATCTTTATTTGTTCTTCTATTTCTTAATGTCTTTCCTCAGAAAGCATTCTAAATGTGTTTTCCTCAGAAACATACTCCCAAATAGGATAAGCAAGGTACTCCAATTGGTCAAAAGAAAGCTTTCTCAATTTATCATAAGTCCATCCTGTTTGGTGGCACCTGAGAAGCATATAGTAAAGCTCTATCCTTGCTGTTTTGTTCTTGGACAGTACCTTCTTTGCACTATGTTGCAAAATGACTTTGCAGTCCCTTGGAACTCTCAACAAAATCTCCAGACCCTATATTTGCTCTGACACAGTCATGTCTGGATTTTGTATGCAGGCCTCTTCCCATTTGAAATACATAGTAGATACATGGGGCACATCAAAATCTACCTGCATTTTCAACTCTAAGCTTTTCCCTTGCAAGCTCATCTTCTCCATACTCTAATTTTTCCAAATTCACCAAATTGCTCATATCAACAGTTGAGCTGTGTGAACTTTCATCATCACCAGATTCATCATTCCCATCTACTTCAGATTCAGATGAGAGAATCTGGGCTTCAATACTACCTTTTCCAAGTCCCTTCTTTTCTTGCTCTTGTAACTGATGAGCAAGCATTTCATCAACCTTTTTATGGGTTGCATCCTTGGGAACATCCTCTTCTACTAAAACAACTTTACACTTATCATAGGATCAATAATAGGCAAAGTAGAAGGTGGTACCTGAGTGGAAGGCTCCTTGATTATGAATGGTGGTTGGGATACACCAATCACACCAGGAATCCTGTCAACGTTTGAAATAGGCGTGTTAGCGATCAAATTGCTCTTATCAGCGGCTGATAGTCCACTAGCTTGCAACATCATTTTAGTGAAAGACTTCTTCATAGGAGTGATCAAAAAGGTAGTAGCTTGTTCCTTCATCCCTGTAAGTGCTTCAGCTACCTCCTTTGTCCCATATGAACCTTCATGGGACCCCTTATCACTCAAATTAAATGGTTCAGTAGGTGCTTCCACCCCTTTGTAAGAATCATCTTCAGAGGACAACACCATAGCTCTCCTTTTCCTTGAACTAGAAGCTTCCAAAACAACTATCATCTCCCTCAATTGATTGGGTTAAAAGCCTTGGTTAGTGACTTTTTGTACAAGTTCTACATTGGACTTTTGCAAGCCAATGCAGATAGCCGTCAATTCCATAATAGAAAGTGGTTGCAGACTGCCCTCCTCCCAAATTGAGATTTGACTCCTCAACATGGATTCATCAGGCAACATTCTCTCAGCTTCATGGTTAGGACCACTAGAGGAGAATACTACAGCAGTCCTTTGTCTTTTCTACAGGCGAAAATCAAAGGGTTCAGATGAGGAGGTGGATTGGTGAACATGTGTTTGGGGTGGTGAGGTGACAACGGGTGAAATGGGTGTGTCAGCGGCTGAAACACAAGTGTCAGCGGCTGATGCAGGGGGATCAAGGTTCATTGGATCATCTTGGTGGGGTGAAGGTGGTTGTTGTTCTTGGGCAGGTTCAGGTTCAGGGTGAGGTTGGGGGTTGTTGGCTGCTTCAATAACGGCCAGCATGGGAGGAGTTAAAGGTAAGGGTATGAAAGGTCTAGTGTTCATGGACAGAAAATTTGTAGCTTTTTGAGTAGGGATCTTATAAAAATTGTCATGATCCCTACGACAATAACCTTGTTGCTCAAAAACCATTTGTAAAAACCTAGGGTAAGCAAGAGTCATCTTGCTACCCTTATTGTGCAACATGCCCTCAAAAATCATGTGTGAAAAATTATACTTTTGCCCAGTGGCCATACAAACAAGAATACAACCAAATGAATGATTGATTTCATTGAAAGATGTACACTTAGGACTAAGACATTGTAGGAGGACATGTATCAAGAACTTCTAGCATGGGGGAATTGTTGTTTTGAATATTTATTAATTTTTCCTTCTGGGGGAAAATCATACCCCAAGCCTCTAAGTCCTTCTTCTAACTGATCATTAGGAAGGGTAGTTACACCATCAGCATCATCAAGCTGCACACCTTGACGAATAAGTGATTCAGTAACTATCCATTTGGTCCCATGAACAGTTCTTGATAATGTAATCACTCCATCAACTGTTTCAGAACTGCCAGTGTTCCAAAACTGTGTGATGTGTGTGATAGGAATGAGTGGAGCATGGGTTAAAGCATACCTTAGATTAGAAGCCAAGAGATACTCTATCATTCCAGTATACTAGGGACGATGATCAGGATCAGCTACAAGATAGGCAACCATGTTGTGTTGATCCCTGAATCCCAAAGTAGCACCAGCAGGTTTAAATAATGGAGCCATGAAAACTGTTTGTGAAAGGGTAGGATGAATGAAAATGAAGATATATGGTTGTGGAGAAAATATGAGACAATCAAGCAAGATACCTTGTTTTAAACAATATGAGTCATATATATAGGTGGTAAGCTAAGTTACTATTGGTTGAAAAAGAGGTAAGTTATTCAAAAAGTAATGATTAGAATCTTGAAAAACAATAACTTATCTCTTAGCTTTAAAGAAATTACCAAATCTCATAAAATTACGGCCCAAAATATCGCAAAAGTAACAACTAGGTGGGACCCAGTGTTCTTCAACGGTCAAAATATTAGTGTCAGTGGGTAACGGCTATATTTTGTCAGCGTGTAAATTTACCATGTCAGCGTTTGAAAATGTGCTTGTCAGCGGATAAACTACTATGTGTCAAAGGCCAAAAATAAAAAGTAATAAAATAAAAAGACATTAACCAAGAGGTTACCCTAATGAAGATAACTCATCTCTGACACAGACTGAAATTAGCATTCTCTGTCCATTTATACACACTTGCATAAGCAAGATAGACATAACTGTCCTCAAGTGAACCTTGCTAAATTAAGTCCTTTAGAGTGAAGTTATCTCATATAAACACTTGATAACTCCCAGGTAAGCCCATTTTTATTTACACCAAGTCTCCCAACCAACCAAACCCGATTCTAGGCCAAAGAGTCTTGGCAACATGAACAATATTCAACTTTGCATGCTACAGTGCCTCAAGATATAGGAATTCTAACAATTCTTAAAAAAAAAAGCCTTCATTATTCCTAACTCCTACACACTAGTGGACACAATCTAGAATTGTGATAAGAAGACTCTAAAGTACCCAAAGACCTAAAGGTTTCCTAAACCTCCCCTTAAACTTACACAGTTTACAAAACAAATGAATATGATGAATTTTTATTTCAAGACAGGAATGTAAACATTCCAACCATCATAAATAAATATTCTTCATATCTATGAAGTCCATAAGCAACTCTGTATCATATTGCACAATGCTCAAAATGCATGCATGATTAGATGAAAAACCACAAAAACTAACATAGGCTGTCAGCGGCTAAAATCCACGTGTCAGCGGATAAAATGCCTTTGTCAACATTAGAAAATATAGTGGAAAATCTAAAATGTTTACATGAGACAATAACAATGCATATCTTGTACATATTATACAATAAACTCAAAAACACATATTTCATGGACTGATCATTTCAGTACTCGTTACCAAGTACTGGAACCTCCCAACATCAAAAGGTTTAGTCAAAAGATCAGCTACATTATCTTTTGTATCTACTCTATCTGGATGTATTCAACCTTTTTCAAAATAATCCCTTATAAAATGATGCCTTATTTCTATGTGTTTAGTTTTAGAATGATGTACAAGATTTTTAATAATGCAAAGTGTACTGTTATTATCTACAAAAATCTTGGTATGCATAAAATTGTACCCATAATCCAAAAGCTGATTTTGAATCCATAGCACTTGCCCACAACATGCAGCAGCAGCTACATACTCAGCCTCAGTTGTTGAATTGGCCACCACTGTTTGTTTCTTTCATTGCCAAGAAATAAGTCTGCTCCCAAGAAATTGACATCCACCCGTTGTGGATTTCCTATCATTGTTGTCTCCTCTATAGTCACTGTCTAAATAGCCCACAAGCTCTAATGCATAATCTTTAGGGTACCGTAATCCCAAAGTAGGATAGCACCAAAGATACCTAAAAATCCTTTTGACAACATGAAGATGACACTCTTTAGGAGTCACTTGATGACGTGCACATGCACACACAACAAACATGATGTCAGGTCTAGAGGCAGTAAGATACATCAATGAACCAATCATTGACCTATAATGTCTGACATTAACATCATTTCCATCTCCAATCTTTCCCCAAGGGTGTTCCCTATCCATGGGGGTGCTAGCCCGTTTCTCATGAAGGGGAAAAGCCAAACTTCTTCAAAATCTCATCTACATATTTGTCTTGAGGAGATGAAGATACCATTTTATTTCTGTTGGACTTGAAGACCTAGAAAGAAGTTCATCTCTCCCATTGCACTCATTTAAAATTTGTCAGTCATCATCTTGGAGAAATCATCACTCATTCTTTGGTTAGAAGAACCAAAGATGATATCATCAACATAGACCTGCACAAGAAGAAAATCCTTCCCTTCTTGTTTTGTGAACAAAGTTTGATCTATGGTGCCCATTTTGAAACCATTTTCCACCAAGTATGTGGAAAGAGTACCATAGCAAGCTCTAGGAGTCTGATGAAGGCCATACATAGCCTTTTTAACTCTATAAACCTTGTCCGGATGCTCTGAATCTTCAAAACCAGGAGGCTGCATTACATACACTTCCTCTTAAATTGTGCCATATAAGAAAGCACTCTTGACATCCATCTGGTAGATTGTGAAACCTATGCAAGAAGCATAGGCTAGGAAAATCCTTATAGCTTCAATCCTAGCAACAGGTGCAAAAACCTCTTCATAGTCAATGCCTTCTTCTTGTGTATAACCTTGAGCAACCAGTCGTGCCTTGTTTCTAATCACAATACCTCTCTCATCTCTTTTGTTTCTTAGAACCCAACATGCTCCAATAGGTCTCACATGCTTGGGATAATCCACAAGCTCCCAAACATCCTGAATTGCAAACTGGTGAAGCTCGTCATGCATTGCTTTAACCCAGCTTGGTTCCTGGAGAGCATCAAAAATCTTCTTGGGCTCATTATGTGATAGAAAACAGGAAAATAAACATTCTTGAACCAAAGGAGTATCATCCTTTTTGTGAATGTTGGCAATGAATCCTCCTCTAGAATTCTTCTTTCTTCTTGTTTGAACTGGTGAATTGATGGGACCAATGATTTGGGTAGGAGGGTGAACCTTAGAAACCTTTGAAGCAATTCCTCCCCCAAACAATGTATTATCATGCACTATAGACTCCAAAGTGCCATAATCTCCATCATTGTGACTTCCATACCTACTTGAACTTGAAAATATGTTTTCAGCGTTTGGATTGATGGCGCTGACATCTTCATTAGGTATGGGGTCTTCAACTAGTTAAAGTATCTCCTTATCAGCGGATGAAAGCAAGTTGTCAGTGTTTGGATCAGGTGTGTCAACGGCTGAACTACTTTTGTCAGCAGATGAAACACTTTCACTGACTTTCTCTTCTTGTTGCTTTCTCTCCACTTCCCTTTCAGCAGCAGATGCCTGAATGAATTCTTCACTCCAAATGGGTAAATCCACAAAAGAAAGTGTGGGAGTTAACTCATCTACGTGTGATCCTTGCATCTTTGTAGCCTGTATACTTGCATTATCAACAATAGTTTCTTCCACAATATTTGGAGAGGTCTCCAAGACAACTGGATTAGTAACAGGCAAATAATTCATGGACCTAGATAATGGCTCTAAATCAAAAATCGAGTGGTCCATTAGCAGGATCACTAGGTTTACTCTCCAAAAAGTCAACATGTACATTTTATGTTATGACCTTATCTCTCTTGTGGTAAACCCTATACCCTTTGCTATTTATAGAATAACCCACAAAATATCCCTCATCACCTTTTGAATTAAACTTACCTAGGTTGTCTATCAATACATGACATCCAAAGGGTCTAAGAAAATCTGTATTAGGTTTTCTATTCTAAAAGAGCCCTATCTGTATTAGGTTTTCTATTCTAAATGAGCTCATAGGGGGTCTTATTGTGAATCTTGTTGACCAAGGCTCTATTCTGAACATAACAAGCAGTATTCACAGCCTCAGCCCAAAATGCAATGGGTAGCTTAGCATCTGCTAACATGGTCCTAGCTGCTTCAATAAGATTTATATTTCTCATTTCAGCTACACCATTTTGCTGTGGATTTCTAGCTATGCTAAACTCCCTAGTAATCCCCTTATCCACACAAAAGGCATCTAATAGATCATTTCTAAACTCTCCACCATTATCAGTTCTAAGAATGTTAACTGTAAATCCTGATTTCTTTTCCATTTTATTAATAAAATTAATTAGGGTTTTGGCAGTATCACTCTTTTTGACTAGAAAGAAAGCCCATGTAAACCTAGAATGGTCATTAGTGACCACAAAACAATAAGATTTACCATTTAAACTCTCTATATTATTAGGTCCAAATAAGTCCATGTGAAGCAAGTGTAGGGGTTTAAAACTAGAATGAACACTTTTAGACTTAAATGAGGCCTTGTGTTGCCTGCTTTTAAGACATGTAACTCAATTATGATCATTGTGGAATGCCTTTGAAGGCAATCCTCTAACAAGATCATGTCTCACAAGTCTATTCATGTTCTTAAAGTTAATATGCCCTAACCTTCTGTGCCATAAGATACTCTCATCTACTGAAGCTTTAGCATATAGACATGACAAGTTATTACTCATTTTAATCCCTTGTAAATTAACATTATAAATGTCCTTATGTCTAGGTGTTCTAAATTCAATGAACTTATCAGCAGGTAACACATAGTCTTTACTCAAAACTAAGCATTCAATATCAGTAAACATAACTTTATTTTTGTTGTCACAAACTTGTGACACACTAAACAAGTTATAGTCAAGTTCTTTTACCAGAAAAACTTCATCAAAACGCAAGTTGTTAGTGACAAGAGTGCCTTTGCCAGATATTGTCCCAAATCCTCCTCCAAAGTACACTTTATCACCATCTGGAATAGGAGTAAAGTTTGTCAAGTAGTCTTCCTTTCCAGTCATGTTCCTTGAGCATCCACTACCCCAATATCCATAATCATTAACCTGCTTTGGAATGCCCTGCACATAAAGAAAACAAATCAGTTTTCTTTGGGAATCCAATCCTTAGTAGACTTGGATCCATCTGGTTGTTTAACAAGAATGGACTTGTTTCTTGTAACAACCCCCTGTTCATCCCTCTTAACATTAAACACCCAGTTTGTCCCAACATGCTTTTCAAGATATTTAAACCTATTACATGTCATGGAGACACCATTACAAGTTGATGACTGGTCTTGTTTAAGTCTCTATGTTAGGTTGGATGATGCCTTAGATCCCTTTCCCTTAGTTTGTAAATACTTGTTATTATTGGGTCTAACATTGGGTCTGACAACTACTAATTGTGGCATTTTCATACCAAACCTAATTATGTCAGCGGCTAGTTTTGCCCTGTCAGTGGATGATTTGTTCTTGTCAACGTTTGAATTAGGGTTTACTATAGGAACCTACTGTTTGTTAGACCAAGTATTGGCATTTTGGAAGGGTATTTGGCCTTGGGTGTTAGTTGCCTTAGAGAAATAAGGAGTTGGTCTAGTAGCATGTGATCTAGTATGAACATAAGGCTTTAGGTTGGCCATGGTTGACTTATTGTCAGCGGTTGGTTTGTATCCGCTGACACGCCTATAAGCCAAATGTGAGAAGCTCCCACATGAATAGCAAGCCTTTCTAGACATAACCTTAGGTCTAGGTTCATAAAATCCAGTCCCATTAACACTAGCTTTACTCTTTGGTGATCTAGGTTTTCTATACATTTCAGCATACTTAACACTATATTTGCTTTTAGGTTGTGAGCCAAGATCAACAGGTTTGCCAGTAGTAGGGTTAGTGATGATGATGGGTTTAGGGTCAGTCTGTTCATCACTAAGAAGTCCTCTTTTAACAAAGAGAGAAGGGTTGGCCTTCTTCCAAAGGTCAAGGTCAGTCACCCTTTGCTTGTATTCCTCAACTGGTGTGAGCACATGTGGTGGAGGAGTAAATTCATCCACTTGGAACTCTGGAATACCAGTCCAAGACAAGTCTTCTTTAAGAACTCCATAGAAGTCACCTGCTGGTGGTGGAACAGCAACATACTCCTTAGAATGCATCCCTATCCCAGACATGTCTTTAGGGTTTCTCTGTTCACTTATAACCTTTTCTAGGGTTTGACCAGCTTTTTCAAACTTTTTAATTTTAAGCCCTACATTCTCTCTAGCTTGAATGGCCTCATCTAGCTTTAGTTTCAATTCGTTGTTAGCTTCTATGTAAGAAGCTTTTGCTTCAGAACTAAGTGCTAGATCCCTTTTAAAAACAGTTATTTGATCTTTTAGATTAAATTCCATGTCCTTATACTCTTGCACCACCCCATCTGATTGTGCAAGTCCTCTTTTGTAGTTTGAAATAGTGATATTCAACCCAAGAATATCAGATTGTAGTTTTAAAATTTTTTTATTAAGTTTATCAGTATTAAGTCTACAACCATTACTACAAAAAGCATCATCATATACCTCATTATCTGATGAAGAAGAGGATCTGGCCATGAGAACATATTGAACATGCTCTTCATCTTTTTCAGCAACTAAAGATTGATTCTCTACGTTATTCTTGTCCAAAAAGCTCCAATCAAATCTAACGCCATCAATTCCTTGCATGGCTACCATGGCTTTAGGCTCAGCATCTTCAACCTTGATGATCTGTCTAGTATTCTGTCCTCCATCATTCCTCTTGGGAGATCTGCATTCTCTAGCAAAGTGTCTCATTCTATGACAATTGAAGCATTCAACTTTGGATTTATCAAATCCAGCAGTCTCTTTGCTATTGAAAGTCATCTTTCTTCCAAATCTCTTGTTCCATCTACTGGCTCTTATACTGCTAAGAGCCATATTCCACTTGATATCCATCTCCTCAAGATCAATATCACTAATTTGCTGAAGATCTTCAAAAGAAATTGATGATCTATTGGGCAAAGAAGCAATATAGGCACATACGGTATCTAAATCAATTCCTGCTGGTTTAAGATTTGGTGAAGCATGATTGTATGTGTCAGCGTCTGATGGGCCGCTGTCATGAGAAGATTGGCCGCTGACAAAGCAAGAGTTGTCAGTGTTTGAAGAGCCATGATGGGAAATAAAAGCCATGCTTCCAGAAGGTGTTTTACTTCCTTGTTTAAGCAGAACTTCAGGTTCCATGACCTTCAACTGGTTGTAGATATCATCAAAGGTCATATTGTAAGCTTGTGTGGCCAATATTTAGTTGGCATGATTTCCCCAACCATCTCCAAGAGCTCCAAGGAAAACAGCATTAGCATCATCATCTTCATACTCAGTTTCCATGAATGCCAGCTTGCTAGTAATGTCTTAAAGACGACTTCTCACCTCGCTTAACTTTTCATTAGATCGAGCTTTAAAGACTGTGAACTCCATTACCAACTTCTTCTTCCTTTTTTGAGAGTGTCCTGATCAAGGGCTTCCCAAAGTTCTCTAGCAGATTTATACTTTCTGAATTTGTGCTGGTTTTTGCTTCCAAGAGCCAGTTTGAGAATGCTCAAAGTCTTCTTGTCAAGCCTTCAATCGGCTATCTCTGCAGCTGAGGTGGCTCTTCCATCTTCAGGTCTGGAATCAAATCTTCAAGCTTAGCATTGGCTATTCTCCTTTTGTCAACAGAGTCCAAGATCTTTTCAGCCTCATTGAACTTGTTTCCAAGCTCAACAACCTCCCAGAGAACATAGTTGTCCACTAGAGATATTGCTCAAAATTGAACTTCCAGATTTCAAAGTTATCAGGGTCAAGCATAGGGATTTTAAGGTTAT
This sequence comes from Glebionis coronaria, assembly GCA_025667525.1. Classification (NCBI taxonomy): domain Eukaryota; kingdom Viridiplantae; phylum Streptophyta; class Magnoliopsida; order Asterales; family Asteraceae; genus Glebionis; species Glebionis coronaria. Next base: position 159,774,419 of record CM046881.1, on the reverse strand, counting down.
GGTTTGAGGATCCTGAACTTTGGTTTTCAGAGGTTGAGGTCGACATAATGATTTTAGGGTTTCTGAAAAAATAGGGTTTTGATGTTCTTCTGATCAAAGTTCCTCAACAAGCTCTGGCACCACTTGTTGATCCCAAACTTAGTTCGATTAAACTTTGTGTTATTGAGATTGAATCAAGTATAACACATAGAGAAACTTTGTGTTTATAACAATCTAAGTGTTATCCAGAATTAACACTTAAACCAAAGAACAAAGCAAAACATAAGGTATACCAAACTTTCACTTGTATTAATAAATGATGAAGTACAATGAAAGTATTCAGAATGTATATCGATATCAAACCCTAAGACCTCATTTTATAACACAAGGAGTCTTGAATAATAATCTATGTATCAACTATTCTAGGAAAAGATAAATATTAAGAATGCAATGTAGAACATATCTTTTCCTAAGTATACAAACGTGTTGACTAAGTAGTTGATAATAACTAGGATTTCCTATGTCAGCGCTTGAATATTTCTTGTCAGCGTCCAATTTGTCAGCGCCTAAATAACTCTTGTCAGCGTCCAAAATCCCTTTGTCAGCGGCATAGTGATGTAGCTAATTTTATTCCCAACAATTTTGACGTAGAGTCCCCTATCCAAAATTCTTTCCATAAACGAGTAGATCTACCATCGTGAACATTCCTCTTTATAAAGTGGTGGGTAATGAATCCTAATGGGATAACAAAATGGATTATGTTACTACTCCTACCTTAATTTTTTTCAAATTTGGGGAGCGTTTACCTCGGGCTTTTGAGGAGGTTGGATGAAACGGGACACATTTATCTTATTATTATGTTATGTTTATTTAGGATATGTTTAGGATTTTCTTTTTGTTTGGTTTGTTTAATAATATAGATTTTTCGGTTATATATACCGAATGTTTTATGAATCAATATAAACATCTCTAGTTCTTTATTCTAATTCTTAAAATCAAACATACCCCGATATAAACTTAACTAGATCGTATCACTTACACCATTTATAGTTAAGTATTCGAGGTGATTTAACGCGGTTGGAAGCTCTCGTGGAATTCTATCACGTACAAAAGAGTAGAATAACTAAAACAAAAGAGTGATCAGTGACAACCTAACCCTTTTCCCTAAATTCAATCAATTATATGACATGTGAAGATTATTACATAATGATATTGTAGCCAAGCAGAATTGACAATGTTTCAACCACTAGAAAATACTCGAGAAGTTTCATGATGCTCGAATATTCGTTACCACTTGTAAGCATATAGCGACCGCCAATAGTCTGCAGCAGCATACAATACACAGATAAGTTATGTCCTATAAGGTAAATTTATTGTTAATAACATTTCTAAGCTTATTGATATTGCTATACATGGCTCCAATGTTATGTCATAAGGTAAATTAGAACCGTTTTGCCCCAAAAAGGTGAATATATACATTTGAAAAATAGTGAATGATAGGATTTCGACCCGTGCCAATTTACTTCTTTGGGGTGTGTCCATTTTTGTTGGGAATAAAATATAGGCCAGTTCACTAGACGCTGATAAGAAGAATGTCAACGCTGATAAGAAGATATTGGACGCTGATAGCCAAGCGTTGACATTGAAGAAGTCAACGCTGACAGCCTTGAAGATTGACACTGATGGAATATCTTCATACGAATCTTTTTGTTTATTTGTTTCTTTATTTATGTATGGTAAAGATAAGCACAACATTGTATTTTCTATTATTATCTTTACCTAGAATAGTTGATTCGTAGCTTATTGTACAAGACTTCTTGATCTATAAAAGAAGGTCTTTTAGGTTAAAGTCATATATCAGTTTTCATAAGTATTCGCAAGTTAAACTCTTTCATTGTAACCAAGTACGATTATTCTAATACAAGTGAAAGTTTGTTTAACATCTTTGTGTTTTAGATCAAGTGTTAATTCCGCATAACACTTTGTTACTTTATTCATAAGCAAAGGTTTCTCTACGTGTAGTACTTGATCTAATCTCGTATACACAAAGCTTAATCGATCTAAGTTTGGGATCAACAAGTGGTATCAGAGCTTGTTGAGAAACTTTTGATCTTTAAGTAACGCAAGAACCCTAAAACACCAAAAACCCTAAAAACCCTAAAATTCTCAAAACCCTAAAAACACCATGTCTGGCACAGATCAACCTGCTTCTTTGCTACAAAACAACTCCTCAAACCCTAGTATCAAAATTCCCATGTTTGATGCCAGGAACTTTGAGCTTTAGAAGTCCAATTTTGAGCAATACATAGCTATTCATGACTACACTCTTTGGGAGATTATCGAATATGGGAACACATTCGACAAAGCAGCAAAGATTACTGCTGCAATTGCCACAAGGACAGCTGTTCCTAATTGTCCTGAAGCTGATAAGGTGGAAAAGCCTGGAGATGGGAGAGCTGTAGCTGTTGAAGATATAGCCAAGAAGAGGGTGGACATGAAAATCTTGAACATCTTGAAACATGCCCTAGGTCATGAGAATTAGCACAAGTACAAACGCTTTGAGTCTGCAAAAGAGCTTTGGGAAGCTCTTGAAGTAGCACATGGTGGCAATGCTGACACAAAAGAAGAAAAGAAGAAGCAACTCTTGCATGAGTATGCTGTCTTTAAAGCTCAACCCAATGAAAATCTCAGCAGTGTGAGAAGTAGACTTCTTGACATCACAAGTCAACTTTCCTTCATGGGAACACAGATTGATGACCCTGAATTGAATGCTACTTTTCTCAAAAGCCTTGGTGATGTATGGAAGATTGAGACAAGATCCATTCTTGTCAATAATACCCACAAGACTTCCAGGTTTGATGACATCTTCAACAAACTAAGACTGTTGGAGAATGAATGGCAATTGGATAGTGATAATAAATCTTCCAGTAGCAACATGGCCTTCTTCTCACAAAGTGAAGGTCAATTTGATTCCATGAACTTCTATGGACATCCAGCCACTGGATCTCAATGTGTCAACGATGGATCTCAGCCTGTCAGCGCTGGATCATATCCTGTCAACGCTTTATACTCAAGCGCTGACACACACAATCATGGCGCTGATAGAATTAAACCTGCTGGTTTTGATCTAGATACTGTGTGTGCATTCATTGCTTCTTTGCCCAGTGATTCAAGAATTACATATGAAGATCTTGAGCAGATAAGTGATGAACAATTGGAAGAAATGGACATCAAGTGGACTATGGCTCTTGTAAGTTTAAGAGCAAACAGGTTCAATAAAAGGTTCAAGAAGAAGATGACCTTTAATGCTAAGGATGTTGCTGGATTTGACAAGTCCAAGGTTGAGTGCTACAACTGTCATAGGATGGGGCACTTTATGAGGGAATGTAGATCTCCAAGAAGATCTGATGCTGGGAAGCCTTCAAGCCAAATGATTAAGAGCCCAGATCCCAAGGCCATGGTTGCTGTTCAACAAATTGATGGAGTTGGAGAATGGGACTAGAGCTGGATGGCTAAGAATGAGGAAGAGGACAGAGCTTTGGTTGCTGAAGTTAAAGAAGAGCATGTTGAATATGCTCTCATGGCACACTCCTCCTCTTCATCAGATAATGAGGTATATGATGATGCTTTCTGTTCTAAGGGTTGTCGTTTAAATACTGAAAAATTAAAACAAGAGATAGTTAAATTATTAGATGAGGCAAGTACTGAAAGATGCAAAGTATCTAATTATCAAATTGCTCTTACCCAAACAGAAAAGACAGTAGCTGAGTATAAGAAAATGGAGTTTGATTTAAAGGATCAAATAAATATCTTAAAACATGAGTTACATCAGAGTAAAGATGTTCAAGATATAGTAAATAGGGTTAATCTTGATTTGATAGCTCAGTTAGAGGAGGCTAACAAAAATAAGGATAATGTGAGTCTTAAAATCCAGAGATTTGATAAGGCCACACAATCCCTAGGAGAGTGTGTTAGTAAACAAAGAGACTCTAAGGATATGAGTGGGATTGGGATGAATAATTATACTGGTGTTCCACCACCAGCTGGGGATTTCTATGGTGTCCAATCAAAGGACTTATCTTGGACTGGCTTGCCAGAATGCCAAGAGGAGGAATTCATTCCTCCACCTAGAGTGACTTCCCCAGTTGAGGAATACAAGCAAAAGCTGACTGACCTAGATGAGTGGAAGAAAGCTAATCACACCTTGTTTGTTAAGGGAGGGTTGTTGTGTGAAAGTCCAAATGAGCCCACGCCAATCAAGAGCCTTGATCCTAAACCTATTAAGATCATACACCCTACCACTGGCAAAGCTGTTGACCTTGGCCCACAAACTGTTAGAAAACCTAGTGTTAAGTATGCTGAGATGTATAGAAATACTAGGTCACCAAAAAGCCAAGTTAGTAACCATGGAACAGGCTTCTTTGCTTCTAGACCTAAGACTATGTCTAGAAAAGCTTGTTACACATGTGGTAGCTTCTCACATTTGGCATACAAATGTGTCAACGCTTCCAATGTCAACGCTGATAGGAACCATTTCAGCGCTGACAAAAGTCAACATAGGTCAAACACTGTCAGACCCAATACCTTTGTGAACAAAAGTTCACAAGTTGTTAGACCAGCCCCATTCTTTTCTAGAGGGTCTAACACACAAGGCCTAAGACCTTTTCAAAAGTCAAACACTTGGTCAAATAGGCAATGGGTTCCTGTAGCAAACCCTAGGTTCAACGCTGATAAGAGCAATCGGGGCGCTGACAAGAGAAATTTCAGCGCTGACAGACACACTGCTAAACCTAGGTATTTGCAACCACAGGGAAATAGGTCTAAAGCTTCTACTAGCTTAACATGGAGACCAAAACAAGACCAAAACCCTAATTCTACTGGTATTTCTATGACATGCAACAGGTTTCATTATATTTCAAAGGCATTGTCAACACCAATTGGGGTTAACTGGGAATTTCATTCAAACAGGGATGAAAATGGGGTTGTTATGAGAACCAAGTCTGTTCTTGTTGAACAACCAAATGAATCCAAGTCTTCCAAGGCTTGGGTTCCCAAAGAAAACTAATGTGTTTTCTTTATGTGCAGGGCATTCAGAAGAAGATCAATGATTATGGATACTGGGATAGTGGATGCTCAAGGCACATGACAAGAAAGGAAGACTATCTGACCAATTTCTCTCCTATTCAAGATGGTGATAAGGTATACTTTGGAGGGGGCTATGGCACCATCACAGGAAAAGGAACCCTTGTCACCAACAATCTAAGATTTGAGAATGTCTTCCTGGTAAAAGAACTGGATTATAATTTGTTTAGTGTATCACAAGTGTGTGATAACAAAAATAAGGTTCTTTTCACAGATACTGAGTGCTTGGTGTTAAGCAAAGATTATAAGCTCCCTGAGGAAAAATACATAGACTTTAGAACACCAAGGCATAAAGACATATATAATGTGAATCTTAATGAAATTAAGATAAATAATAAAATGTCATGTCTGTATGCTAAAGCCTCAGTAGATGAAAGTAATCTTTGGCACAGGAGATTAGGGCACATAAACTTTAAGAATATCAATAGACTTGTGAGGCTTGGTTTAGTTGATGGTTTGCCTGAAAAGGCTTTCCACAATGACCACTCTTGTGTTGCATGTCTTAAGGGCAAGCAGCACAAGGTCTCATTTAGGTCTAAACAGGTGCACTCTAGTTCTAAACCACTTCACTTATTGCATATGGACCTCTTTGGTCCAACTAATATAGAAAGTCTGAAGGGTAAATCATATTGTTTTGTTATCACTGATGATTATTCCAGGTTTACATGGACTTTCTTTTTAGCCAAGAAAAGTGAAACTGCCCAAAGTCTGATTAATTTCATTACTCAAATTGAGAAGAAAAATGGTAATGAGGTCAAAATTATTAGAAGTGACAATGGGGGTGAGTTTAGAAATCAGTTGTTAGATGATTTTTGTGCCAAGAAAGGGATTACTAGGCAGTTTAGCATAGCTAGAACCCCACAGCAAAATGGGGTTGCTGAAAGGAAGAATAGGACCCTTATTGAAGCAGCCAGAACCATGTTGGCTGATGCCCACTTTCCTATAGCCTTTTGGGCTGAAGCTGTTAACACAGCTTGTTATGTTCAAAATAGGGCATTGGTCAACAAGATACATAATAAGACACCTTATGAATTACTTTGGGGAAGGAAGCCCAATATTGGCTTTCTCAAGCCTTTTGGATGTCATGTAGTTGTTCTAGAAACTAGTGAGGCCCTAGGTAAATTTGATTCAAAAGGTGATGAAGGCTACTTCATGGGTTATTCAGTGCAGAGTAAAGGATATAGGGTTTACATTAAAAAGGAAAAACGTATACTTGAAAAAGTACATGTTAGGTTTTTAGAAAGTAAACCTAGTGATCCTGAAAGTGGTCCAAATTGGTTGTTTGACTTAGAACCTTTATCTAGAGCTTTAAATTATATGCCTGTTACTGATCCAGACATTGTGAAGGTAACTTCAAGTGTTTTGGAAAAGAGAATTGGTAATGTTTCAGGTATACAGGTTGCTAAGAAGGATGGACCACCAGCAGTTGAGTCATCTCCCACAAAAGAATATGTTACACTTCCTATATGGACAGATGAGTATTATGCTGCTGCTACTGCTGCTAGGAAGGATAATGGTGGTGTCCAAATACCACCAAATACTAACATGCATGATTCTTCAGGCGCTGACAAAGGGAAATCAAGCGCTGACACGACCAATTCAGACGCTGATGGCTCAAACGCTGACAACAACAGTTCAAGCGTTGTTAGCCCAAGCGCTGACAAACAAGGTTCAGACTTTGGTGACACCTTTACACAGCTTTTCTCTTCCCATTTTGAACAGGGTGGACCTTCCAATGTCCATGAAGAGATTTCTGTTGATCAAGAAGAATCTGAAGAAGATATTGGCAACATGGAGCGTGAAGTTGAGGACACCAGACTTTTTGAAGGAGGAGTTCTCACTTCCACAGCAAAGGATCACCCCACATCTCAGATCATTGGTGATGTCATGGCTCCAGTTCAGACAAGAAGATCCCATCAAGGTCTTGGTGGATTTATTGCCAATATACACAAGAAGGTTGATACCCCTCTTGTACAAGCATGTTTGTTTGCCTGTTTTCTGTCACAGGAAGAACCCAAGAAGATTTTTTATGCTCTCAAAGAACCAAGTTGGGTGGAAGCAATGCAGGATGAGCTTCACCAATTTGCTATACAGGATGTTTGGGAGCTGGTTGATTGTCCTAGATATGTGAGACCAATTGGGACAAGATGGGTTCTAAGGAACAAGAAGGATGAAAGAGGTATTGTGGTCAGAAACAAGGCACGTTTGGTAGCTCAGGGATATACACAAGAGGAAGGAATTGATTATGAAGAAGTTTTTGCACCAGTTGCAAGAATTGAAGCTATAAGAATTTTTCTAGCTTATGCCTCTTGTATGAATTTTACTGTTTACCAAATGGATGTGAAGAGTGCTTTCCTCTATGGGACAATTGTTGAGGAGGTATATGTCATGCAACCTCCTGGTTTTGAAGATCCTGAGAATCCAGACAAAGTTTATAGAGTGAAGAAAGCAATGTATGGACTTCATCAAGCCCCAAGAGCATGGTATGGTACATTGTCCACCTACTTGGTGGAAAATGGTTTCAAGAGGGGCACCATAGATCAGACACTATTTACAAAGAAGAAAGGAAAACATGTGTTGCTTGTACAGGTCTATGTTGATGACATCATTTTTGGGTCTACTGATCCAAAAATGAGTGAGGACTTTTCCAAGCTCATGACAGATAAATTCAAGATGAGTGCAATGGGTGAGATGAACTTCTTTCTAGGTTTGCAAGTTCAGCAGAAAGAAGATGGTATCTTCATCTCCCAAGACAAGTATGTAGCTGAAATCTTGAAGAAATATGGTTTTTCTCCACATGAGAAGGAGGCTTCCACTCCTATGGATAGGCAACACCCTTGGGGAAAAAATGGAGCTGGAAAGGATGTGGATGTTAGGCACTATAGATCAATGATTGGATCATTGATGTATCTTACAGCCTCAAGACCTGACATCATGTTTGCTGTGTGTGCATGTGCACGCCATCAAGTGACTCCCAAAGAATGTCACCTTTTTGCTGTGAAGAGAATTTTTAGGTACCTAAGATGTTATCCAGATCTTGGCTTGTGGTACCCAAAAGATTCTCCCTTGGACCTTATTGCATATTCAGACAGTGACTATGGTGGTGACAAGTTTGATAGGAAATCCACAACTGGTGGATGCCAATTTCTTGGGAGTAGATTGATATCTTGGCAATGCAAGAAACAAACAGTGGTGGCAAACTCTACAACTGAAGCAGAATATGTTGCAGCAGCTGCTTGTTGTGGACAAGTCTTATGGATTCAGAACCAGCTGTTGGATTATGGGTATAATTTTATGCATACCAAGATTTTTGTAGACAATAACAGTACTTTATGCATTATTAAAAATCCTGTACATCATTCTAAAACCAAACACATAGAAATTAGACATCATTTTATAAGAGATTGCTTTGAGAAAGGCTTAATACAACCAGATAGGGTAGATACAGAAGATAATGTGGCTGATTTATTAACTAAACCTTTTGATGCTGGAAGATTTCAATATTTGGTAACAAATATTGGAATGGTTAATCTCACTTAATATGTGTTTTGGAACCTTTTTGTAAAAGTATGTACAGGATAATGCATTGTTATTGGTCTTTGTGATGATTTAGATTTTCCACTTTATTTTTCTAACACTGACAAAGGTAAATGTAACGCTGTCAAGTGTTATTTTGCCGTTGTTAGAGATATTATTGTCTAACGCTGACAAGAGTTCCTTCAACGCTGATAGGTGTTGTCGGGACGCTGTCAGCAACAAATGTTAGTTTTGTGGTTTTCATCTAAATGTGTAGGTAGGTGGTAGCTTTATGCCATTGGATACAGAGTTGCTTATGGATCTTTGAAGAGCTATTTGGACATGTTTTTATTTATGGATGATGGTTGGAATATTTATATTCCTATCTTGACATAAATTTTTAATGTTCATATATATTTTGAGAACTCATGTATCATAGCTTGAGGGGAGGTTTAAGGAACCTTTAGGACTCTTGGGTATTCTTACAATACTCTCATCACAATTCTAGATTGTGTCCACAGGTGAGTATGGGTTAGTTTTACTAAACCATGAGGCACTGTAGCATGCATAGTTGGTAAACTATGCATGCTGCCAAGACATTTTTGGCCTAGAATTGGTTGTGGTCTGATGGGAGACTTGGGAATACTTTGGTTATGGGTTTACCTGGGAGTTACAAAGAATTTTGTGAAATAACTTTGTTGGTAAGTATTTTGGTTAGCAAGGGACTCTAGAGGACATTTGTGTCTATCTTGCTTAAGCAAGTGTGCATAAATGGACAGTGCTTGCCGCCCAGTAATTATTATCAACTTGTAAGATATTTCCCTTAGGATAAATTACTTTGTTAAGGTCTTTTTCTTTTTAAATATTTTTATTTTTAGACGCTGATAAGTTTTTCTCCAAACGCTGTTACGTCCAATCGTGACGCTGACAAGGCTTTAGGCAAACGCTGACAAGAAAATATAGCCGTTGGGCGCTGATGGGCTATTTTTGACCGTTGACACCTAGTGGGCCCTACCCAGTTGTTATTTTTGACTAATCTTTGGCCGTAATTTTGGGGAGAAGTTACTTTTAATTAATGCATGAGATAAGTTATATTTGATTCAATATTTTCATCATTATTCTTTGAATATAACTGCCTCATTTTTGACCAATCAAAATCATGCATCTCTCCTATAAATTTGGCTAATCTTTTTATTCTGGGTATTCATATTTTCTTGTCTAACATTTTTCTCCTAGATTTTTCCCATCTCACATAACCTAAACAGCTTTCAAACATGGCACCCAAATTCAACTCAAAGAATTTAACATTGGAGTTCAAGAGCCAACACAATATGGTAGCTTACTTGACTGCTGATGATGATTTGTTTCCTCAGTATTCACAGATGGTGGCATTTTTAAATGCATCTTCATTGAGGTATGCACTTTCTCATACACCATTAGTCCCTGTCGCACACATTAGACAGTTTTGGAACACTGCTAGTTCCACAACAGCTAATGGAGTGACCACATTAACATCTACTGTTCATGGAAGAACATGGGTGGTCACTGAAGCTCTGGTTCGCCAAGCTTTGCGTCTTGATGACGCTGATGGTGTGACTACTCTTGCCATTGCAACAATAGAACAAGGTCTTAGGGAATTGGGTTATCCTATTCCTGCTGATGTCACTTTAAATAAATATCATAAGCAGGAATTTCCCTCTGACTGGAAATATTTGATACATGTCCTTTTACAATGCTTAAGTCCAAAATGTACTTCTTTTAATGAAATAAACAGGTCAATTGCAAGTGCTTTGGTTTGTATAACACGTGGGCTTAAGTATAATTTTTCAAAAATGATTTTTGAAGGGATGTGTAAAAACAAGGGAAGTAAAATGACTTTGGCTTACCCTCGATTTTTACAAATGGTCTTTGATTTACAAGAATATTGTTCTAGGGATCATGACACTTTTTATGAGATCCCTAAACAACAGAAAACCATTTTTGCTAAAATGAGCTCCACAAACGAATCCATACCTCTTACCCAACCCATGCTTGAAGTAATTCAGGCTGCTCAGCCACAACCACAACCAGACCCTGAACCCCAACTTGAGCCTGTTCATGAACCATCACCTTCACCAAACCACATGGACATTGACCAACCCAGCGCTGACACTCACAATGTGGGCGCTGACACAGCCGATCCCAACACTGATACAATCCTTGAACAATCCCAAACACCCCTTAACCAACCTACACCCACACAATCTACTTCATCTTCCACCCCATTACAATCTAGGTTGACTAAACGCCAAAGGGTTACTGGAGTGTTCTCCTCTAGTGATCCTAGCCTTGTAGCAGAGAGAACCACCTCCACAAGTGTGGCTGGTGACATGGGTGAGGCTGGGGCTATTGACACAGGCTTAGATGCTGGTCAAGACAGTCCCAACATCATTAAGACCTCATCCATGCCCGATGATTTTATTTTGGGAGGTCAAATCCCCATTCTAGCTGAGGGCAGATTGGAACCTATGACAATAATTGAATTGACGGCTGCTGTCATTAGCTTGCAAAAGCAAAATGTGAGCCTTGTACAAATTGTCAACAAACAGGGACGTGAACTCCAAGTTTTGAGAGAGCGTGTGACTGTTTTGGAGAATCCAAGTAGCAGGAGTCTAATGGAGGAATCTTCCAAAGGGGAGGATGAAGAGGATGAGGAGGATGAGCTGATTCATACAGCTAGTGAGAAGAGTTCAGAGAAGAGTTCACAATTTAGTGAGTCTTTACAGGTTGCTGAAGCTCTCACCAACTTGAAGAAGCACCCAGTTATTGATACATCCAAGGTGACACCATTAAACTTGGAAGGAACTTTCAAAGAAACATTGGGCGCTGATACAGGTTTGAACGCTGACACATCCAGCGCTGACAAAGGTAATCGTGGCGCTGATAGGAGTAACTTGAACGCTGATAAAGTTGCAGGTGGTGTTGATGTATTCCAGCCATCAACAATCATCAAAGATGTGTCCACACAGGTTTCTTCTTCTACTTTACCAATTATTGATCCAAAAGACAAAGGTAAAGGGATTCTGATTGAAGAAGATGTTCCAAAGAAAGATGCAGCACAAATTGCATTTGATGAACAGTTGGCTGCACAACTTGTGGAAAGAGATTTGAAGAGGAGTAGAAGATCACCATTTGTTGTTTCTGAGAGTGAGGAAGAAAGTGGTGATGATAAAGAAGGTGATAGCTCAGATTCAAGTATTCAAATTATTGAAGATCCAGAAAGGCTTGAATATGGGGATGAGCTTGCAAAGGAAAGGTTGAGTGAGTTGAAGAATCAGATTGATTGGGACCTACCAGAAATCACCAGAATGTACCATGCTTGGGAAGACAAGGTTATGGACAACCCAGGGATGAGCTTGTCAGATCAAATTTGGGGGTTGGAAGTACTTCTCAGGGTACAAGATGACATAAAGGTGATTATGAGGTTTAATGCACAAGAGGTCAAGACCTGGCTCAAAAGAGATAGAAGGCAGTTGTACTATAAGTTGCTTAGATGTCATCAGCCTAATTGGACATCAAAGAAGTTGCTGGCCTTATCTTTTGAGGAGCTAGAGTATAGGGCACATCCTATTTGGAGGAAGGTGCAAGAACAGAATGTCTACAAGTTTCTTTCAGAAGAAAGGAAACAAGAGCTTGCTGAGGAAATGCAGATTCAAAAGGAAATGAGGATTGCTCAAAGACCAGTGAAGAAAGGAGATCCTTTCCAATTTCCTAAAGACATGGATGTGTATTTTCCAACTGAAGGTGTTATAAGGAAGCATCTCAAGCTTTCTCCATTGGAAGCTTCAGATTTGGTAAATGTAGTACCTCTAGATGACAGAAATCCAATCATCAGTTTTGATGAAGATGAGTGTGGATTTTGGAAGATTGGCAGATTTGGAAAGGAGGTACATACTTTCACTTCAGTTATTTCTATATTTGCAAGCATAGACAGAGAAGACTTGGTGCATCTATGGAGATTAATAGAGGCCAAGTATACAGCTGAAGCACCTACTTCAGCAAATGGAATAAGACTTTGGAACACATTTATGACTTTGTGTGGTCCAAAAGAAGCAGATCCTACCATATGGAAGGATCTTGAAGATGATCTCAGTAATCTTCATTGGAGGCTTTATTCTACTTGTGGTGTATTTCATATGAGCTCTACAAAGTTTTCAGAGTATTTACTTGTGGATGCTGACTATTTCTTGTCCAAAGAAGTGTTGGAGAAGATGCTAGAGACACCCTTGGAGATTGATTATACTAGTGACGTAGCCAAGGACTTGATCAGATATGTTTATCACCAACATAAGAAGTTTTTGCAAGATTCCTCCTAAGCCTTAAGTTTTTATTCAGAAACTTGATCATTGGAATAGATATCAAGTTTAGGGGAGGATTGTTGGGAATAAAATATAGGCCAGTTCACTAGACGCTGATAAGAAGAATGTCAACGCTGATAAGAAGATATTGGACGCTGATAGCCAAGCGTTGACATTGAAGAAGTCAACGCTGACAGCCTTGAAGATTGACACTGATGGAATATCTTCATACGAATCTTTTTGTTTATTTGTTTCTTTATTTATGTATGGTAAAGATAAGCACAACATTGTATTTTCTATTATTATCTTTACCTAGAATAGTTGATTCGTAGCTTATTGTACAAGACTTCTTGATCTATAAAAGAAGGTCTTTTAGGTTAAAGTCATATATCAGTTTTCATAAGTATTCGCAAGTTAAACTCTTTCATTGTAACCAAGTACGATTATTCTAATACAAGTGAAAGTTTGTTTAACATCTTTGTGTTTTAGATCAAGTGTTAATTCCGCATAACACTTTGTTACTTTATTCATAAGCAAAGGTTTCTCTACGTGTAGTACTTGATCTAATCTCGTATACACAAAGCTTAATCGATCTAAGTTTGGGATCAACAATTTTATCTTCCATTTGTCCTTTGTGGCCTTTAGGAGGACTCTTTACATCATAGCATCTTATCTTGTGTGGTTGTATCTCGGATTTGGAGTAAATTTTGGAAACGGGGCATATAAATGATCCCCCTAATATGTCTTTCATATTAGACGTGTTGGAATTTTTTCCACCTATCTCAAACAATCATTGTAAAATCTACCAAGCTTCGTTATACGTCTTCATTAGGGAGATTTGGTCTTGGCGAAATATATTAGTTCACGCGGATTTGGTGTCTTTAAGCTCGATCCGTAATGAAAACATCTTTCCTCAAGCCCAACTTCTTTCATTGCTTTGGATTTCTAGCAGAGGAACTAAGAGTTCTATTGATTGGATCACTTGGAAGTCCAATCCGTTTTCTATCTTACATTGGTTAATGTAGCTAATGTAGCTCGTTTGGGTTGTTTGGGTATTTGGTGTATTAGCTTGTAATCTTTCTTTTTGCATATTTTCTTCTTGTAGATCTGCTATTTTTTTGTAGTTCTCTTCCTTGTTTGTGAGGATTGTTTGTTTAAAAGCATGGTCGTTCCAAAACAAAGACAACATACAGACAAGTTATGACAGCCAATGAGGATCAATATTCTTATTTGTAAGAAATTACCATAGTCAAAATCCTAAGAAATCGGCAATTGGATAGGTCTAACATAACACACCTACCTTCGAGACATAGGTATGCTAACTGAAAAAACGAAAAAAGAGATGGGTAGCCTAGGCCGCACTCACTAAAAATGAAGTTAGGTGTCGTTTGATTTGTTTGTTGGAATCACAATTGGTATTGGTATTGTAATGGAATGATAGTTTCGAATCAAATGTTTGGTTTATAAATTTACTTTGGCTATTGGTGGTGTATAGCATGAATGCGTCCCATTAGGCCTAAAGTCATAAAACAAACCTTGGGCCCAGAATCAAGTACATGAAAGCCCACCAACAGTGGCATGAAACTTAGACGGGTCCACTTCCAGCAAGCGGAGCCGCACACAATGTCGGACGCGCACTCCCAGTGAAGCACGTCCGATAACCTCGCGGACTAATTCTCAGAGATTTAATCTGCAGGATACGATTAGACCACAAACAGACAAATAGGCCTCTCGACTACAAAGGCCCACTCACTAGTACTATCCGGAAAGAGAGGAAAGGCCCAATATTTCCCCTCTATAAATAGTACCCACTTGCACTCCAAACGAGGTATGATTTTCTCACTCATCTTTACACACACATATATATCTCGGAAGATATGAATACTTACTCTCACGCCAGAGTCTAATCGTGGGGTCCGTCCTCACGGTAAGGACTAATGGTATTGCTTTATTTGTGTAGGAAATCGTCAAACACATCTCTTGATAGTACAAGATCCATTACAACATAAGGCTTCTAGATACTTCCCGGCGAGTATCTAGATCTACTTCCGACCCCAGCCGATCACTATACTAACAAATGGCGCCATCCGCGAGACCTAATACACAACTACGTTCCATATAAATCTCATTCTAAAAAAAGCGATCGGACAGTAAAATTCCCCCGGGAACATACGCTCACCGTATATCACACAATGGAGGAAAGACCAAACCAGAGCGGAAGCAACCGTAACAAACAAGCATCCGATGCTGAGATAAGAGAATTTTGCGACACGCACTATGACCGGTTGTTACCGCACATATTTGGCAAACTATACAAAGAAAAACAACACTCCCCGAAGTGGGTATCCTCTAAAGAAAGCTTATCCCAAGATATAAGTACAAAGAAGAAATCCCCCAATACGGGATACAAGGAGTCCACATACCCAGGCCAACTAAGAACTCAAAGATCAAGTCAGAACCCTTCTCAAGGATAGTATGGCTGGTCCCAGACCAAAAAGACAAAATCAAAAGCTCTGTCTTCACAAGGCTAGGATCACGGAGCGCGGGAGTGTTCGGTGGATTGGGAGAGAGAAAGGAAGAACCCTTTAACGGAAAACTAGAAACAAACTACCACGCCGCCTAAGCTCTGAGATACATAGAGACTCTGGTAGAATCTTGGCCCTAGAATACAAACGACAACCCAGCCTCGAGCAAGAGAAAATTCAAGAGTCGCAAACATACAGAGACGCTGACCCGTTCACGTCCCGGATAAGGAACTTCAACCTTCAAAGAAAAATATGAAAACCAAAACAAATTAAAAAATACAACGGTTCCAGGAACCCTAAAGACCACCTAATGATCTTACAAGCATAGACCTCAGCAGAAAGATGGGTCATGCCAACATGGTGTCACATGTTTGAAGCAACACTTATCGGCAACGCCAGGTTATGGTTCGAAAGCCTCCCGCCCGAAACGGTAGACAGTTACGAGGAGCTAAGAACCAAATTATTAGCTAGCTTCCGAAACGACGCCAAAGGCAATTCAAAATACCATCATGTCGAGCAGAAAGAAAGAGAGCCGATCAGGGATTTCGTTGAAAGATTCAGAAGGAGGAACGAACATGCCGAACTTGTGCCAAACGGGCAAACGGTATATTAATTTCAAGATTCATGAAGCGAATAAAACATCGAGGGTTAATAAAACACCTAATTGGCAACAACCCTAAGACAATGAGAGAAACAATAAAAGTAACAGAAGACTTCCTGAGAGGGGAAGCAACAATAGCTGACTGATGCCAAAGAGAACCAAACCCCAAAAAGAAGAAAAACCAAGGACGATGGCCCAACAAAAGGTCCAGCCTCCGGAGCCAGAAAAAGTTGTGACATAAAAGGCCGGATCAAACTCCTAAGAACATCCATAGAGATTTGCACCTAGAAAGGGAAAAACTCAAAACGCCGCCCCTATGACCACCCCACTAGAGGAAAGAAAGGGAAACATGTTTTGCGAATTCCATAACGAAATCGGACACAACACCGACGAGTGCACACACCTGAAAAGAGAGATTAACGAACTAGCCAGGAGCAGAAGACCATTATCATCGGTAATAAACGAAAAAATAAGTAGGCAACCTCATGAAGATAGTCCCATGGTTGTCTTCATGATACGGTCAAATGGCGAGACCAAAACATAAACAAAAGTAAAAAGCTTCTCACCAGACCTAGAAATATCTTTTCCTTCATTGGACAAATAAGAGGAGGGAGAGGACCTAATGATAATCGAAGCAGAAATAGAAGGACACCAAGTACACATAATATACATAGATGGAGGGCCAGCCTCCGAAATAATGTACGAACACTACTTCAATCACCTCCGGCCAAAAATAAAAAAGAAAATGATCACAGCTACAACCTCCTTAATAGGGTTTAATGGTGAAACCATGTGGTCAATGGGACAATAGAACTACAAGTAATAGTCGGGGATGAGAATCATTCATTAACAACACGAATGAACTTCATGATAGTACGATCATATTCACCATACAACATCATCATCGGAAGACCCAGAATTCGCCAAACAAAAGCAATACCATCAACAGCACACGAAATGAACAAATTCCCAATAGGTGGAGGTGTACTCACACTTCACAGCATGATAAAGGCACCTAATAAGTGCGCAATGGTGGAAAAACAAAATAAACAAAAGATCCTACCTAAAGAAGGAGGACGGAGAGTGGCAATCCACCCAGGATACCCAAGACAAATGGTCACGATAGAAGAAAGTCTTATCGGAAAAAAGGGAAAAGGGACCTATGTGATCTGCTCAAGAAAAACCTTGATGTATTCGCATGGGAACCAAAAGACATGACGGGTATCCCAATAAACATAGCAGAGCATCACATTAAATTCATGGAAGGGTATCCACCAATCAGACAAAAGAAAATATGCAAGGCCTCATAAAGAAATGAAGCAATCCATAAGGAGTTGGCAATACTACTAGAAGCAGGAATCATAAGAGAAGTACACTACCACAACTTGCTATCTAACCCGGTAATGATAAAGGAAAGTGATGACAGCTGGAGAATGTACATTGACTTCACAAATCTTAACAAAGCATCTTTAAGAGAATGCTACACGCTACCAGAAGATGACCAAAAAATAGAATCATTATGCGGATACCCCTTCAAGTGCTTCTTAGACACTCAAGAAGGAGGCCACCAAATACAGGTAGCGAAAGAAGATGAAGAAAAAACAACGTTCATGACAAGTTAGAGTATTTTTTGTTACAAACGACTACCCCCTGACTAAAAAATGCTGGTGTCACATACCAACAAATGATAGAAAGAGTCTTCAAAAAACAAAGAGGACGCAACCTGGAGGTCTACACAGATGACTAATCATTAAAAACAAGACATGAGAAGAAGTCCTCAATGACATTGAAGAAACATTCCAAACCTAAAGAAATGCAAGCATACAACTAACCCAGGAAAATTCACCTTAGGAGTGGAAGAGGGAGAATTCCTGGGCCATGTGATCAACACGGAAAGTATAAACCCATCCCCAGAAAGAGCAGAAGCGGTCATAAATCTACCCTCACCCAAGAACAACAAAGAAGTTCAGGAACTAAACAAAAAGCTCGCAGGCCTACGCAGATTCATGTCAATATCAACGAAAAAGTCTTTACCACTATTCAAACCCTTGAAAGGGTGCATAAATAAAAATGAACTCCGCTTGACAGAGGAAGCCGACACAACATTCCAAGACATCAAGAAACAGATTGCAGAACTACCAATGTTAGCCACCCCAACCCAGGGGGAGGAGTTAATAATATACCTATCCGCTTCAAAAAGCGCTGTAAGTGTAGTACTGCTAACAGAAAGGAACTCAAAGCAACTACAATCTACTTCATAAGTAGAGCCCTGATAGGACCAGAGAAAAATTACTATCCCAAAAATAATCTTAGCCCTGGTCCATACAACCGAAAAGCTTAATTGGTACTTCCATACACACCATATAATGGTGGTCACATATCAACCAATCAAGCAGGTGCTGTCAAACCCAAACACAGCTGGATGAATGCAGATGTGGAGAGTCACTCTGGATGTGTACGACATTAACTACAAACCGCGGAATGTAATAAAAGGGTAAATACTGGTAGACTTCATAGCCGAAATACCCGACGAAGACACCCCTATGAAAGAAACTGAAAGCCAACAAGAAAAACCATGGACACTAATTACGGACGGTTCCTCATGCACAGAAGGTTCAGGAGTAGTAATAATATTAATTCACCAAGAAGGAACATAATTCACCTATGCGTTAAGATTTGAATTCGAAACCTCAAACAATGAAGCAAAATATGAAACATTAACTGCCGGACTAAGAATAGCTAAAGAAATGGGGGTAAAAAACCTACAAGCAAATGTAGATTCTAGCTTAGTAGCTAACCAAATAAACGGATCATACACAGCCAAAGAAGAAAGCATGAATTAGAAAAAAGCACAATAATCAGCGATTTTGAAGAATTCGAAATCAAACAGATACCCCGAAGCGAGAACAAAAAAAAGCGGATATGCTCAGCAAAATTTCCTCGACAAGCTTCCCACATCTATCCAAACAAGTCTCAGTGGAAACACTAACTAAGAAGTCGACGGAGGAAATAGAAATCCTAACGGTAGTAGATGAAACAGAGTATAACTAGATGACTCCAATATACGACTTTCTATCAAAAGGAACACTACCGGCCGAAAGGAGACGAGCAAGAAAACAAAAAACCAAGGTAAGATAGTACGAAATCAGAAATGGAACGATGTACACAAAATCATTTCTTGAACCATGGCGACGATGCGTAGGACCAACACAAGCTAATTACATCATACACTGAGAAATTCACGGAGGAATGTGTAGCATGCACTCTGGATCTAGGTTCGTAGTAGCAAAAGCTATAAGGAAATATATTACTGGCCAACAATGCACGAGGACGTCAAAGAAATAACAAAAAAATGTCAGAACTGTCAGGTACACATGCCAGTCCTAAAATACCCCCAAAAAAACCTCACACCGATAACCACACCATGACCATTCCAGAAATGGGGAATAGACATAGCTGGACCCTTCCCAGAGGGATGGGGAAAAGTCAAATTTCTAATTGCTGCAATCGATTACTTCACAAAATGGATAGAAGCAAAACCAATAACAACAACAACAGGTGCACGGATGAAAAGCTTTGTATGGGAAAACATCGTGTGTAGGTTCGAACTACCAGGAGAAATAGTATCTGACAACATAAAACAATTCTGAGACAACCCATTTAAAGACTGGTGTAAAGAAAAAGGTATCATACAACATTTTGCTTCATTTAAACACTCACAAACAAACGAACTCGCCGAAAGGGAAAATAGGAGTTTGGGGGAAAGAACAAAATCAAGACTCGAATGAAGCAAAAATTGGGTAGAGGAAGTCCCACGCGTCCTATGGGCACACAGAACAATGCCAAATACGAGTAATGGGGAAACTCCATTCTCCCTCAGATACGACACAGAAGCCGTAATACTATCCGAAATAGGAATTCCAACACTCCGCACAACGGAAGTTGATAAAGCAACGAATGAAGAAGAACATCTCAAAATAAATTAATCGGTGTATTTTGTGTACACCTAATAGCATGTTGATTTAACATAATTGTATATTTATCTGTCGTTATACATGTACTTTGAGTGTATTTTGTGATTATGTAGGTTATACGCGAAATGGAATAAAATGGCCGCTTAACTAATTTTTTGAAGAAAAGCTAATGAGAGTGCCGATAAATAAAGAAAATATCGAAGAAAAAGATTTTAGGACGTCGGAATATTTTTGGTCATTTTTTATTTGTTCGGGCTTTGTTTGAGCAATTCTTGGTGTCCGGCTATTTTAAATAAATTGGGCCAATATCAATACTATCAAATGAAAAGAAAAAAAATAATAATAAAATGTCCAAGGGAAAAAAGACTATTGGGCTTTTGTGTTTTATTTTGGCGTGTAGCAGAAGGAGAAAAAGGGTTTTAACCCCTTTGCTTATTAATGGGAAAAGAAAAGGGAGATAGAGACGTCTCATTTTTTAAGGGTCTAGCCCACCTATTCATCAGCCGCATGTTAATAAGAAAGAAAGAAAGAAAAAGAGTTGACGACGTAAAAGCAAAGTAGTTAATGAATGTAATTCATTGCTAGTGCGCACGTTCGTCGAATAAAATATCAATTGTAATTAGTGTTGGTTAGGTCAACGGCAAAAGTGGATAATAAGGAATATTTATTCGTCCTTTGATTCGAGCAGTAAAAAAAGAGCAATGGACAGTGGAAAGCGGGTCGGGTACACCGTGCTGTCCGGCTAATTTTGTTGTAATTTTTTCCGGTAACTTTATTTATGGTATAATTATTGTTTTTGGATTATCACATTTATTTTATATTGATTTATGATTTATTTATAAATTATTTTTATTAATTTAATATTATGTTTAATTATTTGTGCGAGACAATTTATTATTTGTTAGCAATGCATACTTATTCTATTTAGCTAAAGAAAAAGATGGTTGCATAATCGATATAAATTGTACCTAAATAAATTATTAAACAAAATTATTGGTTGAATTAGTATAAGGCTTATTATTGCGAGTCATTGATAAACATAATAAGTGTCAAAATTAATTCATTCATATTAAGTCTAAATAATCTTTGTAAATGAGCTAAAAAGTTTCGATAATCCATAAGTGTGATCAACCATAAATATTGGGAGCTGGAAGGGATTGCATTTTTCTTTTATTTGTTTACATCCGTATTATATTTTTCTAGCTTTATTATTAGTTTAATAAGTATTTTAATTTTTAATCAACATTTTTATTATTAAGAGTATTTTAGTGAATTAGATTTTAAAACCAAAACTTTTATTGATCAATGATCACCACAAAACTTAAATTAAGACCACATATTCCTCGTGGATTCGATACCCGCTTACCCTATCTAGTATAAGGTAATTAGGTTTATTTTTTATCGGTACTTCGACGTTGATCAAAATTTGGCGCCGCTGCCGGGGAGTAGTGAGCTTTTCATTTAAGTTTTTGTTAATATTTTTTTAAAATAAAATAAAAAATACAAAAAAGATTTTATTTTCCTTGTTTTGTTTGTTTGTTTGTTTTATTTCTTGTGAGTGTCCAGGTTAGTGTATGCACATACGTAGATAGGGACATATATCATCGTTAGCTTGTGATCCCGAAGTTGAGAAAAGTGCAAGGTTGAGGAAGAAAGTTTCGACAGTTTTCTACTAATATTGATTTTACAGGTTTAGAAGAGCTTTTCGCTGAAATGCCAAGTGAAGACGATACTAGAGGAGATGCTAGCGGAGGAGAATCACTACCACGGGGTGTGGATTCCTATTACAGGCCAGGGATCTTCGAGGATCCCTCGCCTGTCGTCTATCCGGATCCAGTTAAAGGGGTTACAAGTAATTTCAAGATCCAGCCGAACCTCATAGCAATTTTGTCAGTGTTTAGAGGTCGTGAGGAGTCATACGCACATCTGCGCGAGTTCTTCTCCATTGCTGACACACATCAGGTTAATAACATTACCAAGGATGAGGTAAGACTTCGCCTTTTTCCTTTTTCTTTTAAAGATCAAGCTAAGGACTGGTTCTCATCTCATGAGCCAGGTAGTATTAACTCATGGTCTGAAATGCAATCTGCTTTTTTTGATGAATTTTATTCTATATGTAAAACTACTGCCATTAGAAATAAGATTAAATCATTTCGTCAAATCCCAGGAGAGCAGTTTCATGAAGCATTTTGTAGACTTAAGGAGTTGTTAAGAACATGCCCTCATCATGATTTCCCAAAATGGGAGCTTGTCAAAGTCTTCTATGATGGGTTGGATTATAACAACCAACAATTTATGATGGCCACTAGTGGGGGTATGTTTTTCTCGCGACCTATGGAGGAAGAATGGGAGTTTTTTGAAAAACTGAGCAAAGGTTCCAAGACCCAAGCTTCAGTGGATCAAAACAACCACACATCTTCCGTCAATTCCGTGTCTAACCAACGTGGCACAAATTCTGGAATTAGCGATTTAAGTAAGAAAGTTGATCTTTTGTTGAGAAATATAGGAAAAGGTGTTCCGAATGTGTCTAATGTGTCGCTTAATGGGTGTTCAATGTGTGGTGATCCGAGTCATTAAGTCGATAATTATCAAAGTTGGGGGGCACCACCAAATGAGGAGGTGAATAGAGTCTTTGGAGGTCGTTCGCGAAATGACCCGTTCTCCGAAAGTTATAATCATGGATGGCGCAATCACCCCAATTTCTGTTGGAAGGATGACGAAAATCGCCCTAATAATGCCCAACAACAACACTATGGTTACAAACCAAGGTATGAGGGTGGCGATTCATCTAACTTGCAACAAAATTCTTACCATCATAAGCCACAACAACAATATCCAAATTAGGGCCAATGGCAAGATGATAATCGTCTCTTAAACCTTGATCAAAATTCTGATAGGCTTATGGATTCATTGTCTACCAACAATTAAGAGATCAATAGAAAATTCGAGGTCACCAATCAAAGACACGAGACCACTACCAAATCTATTGCAGCTCTCGAGAGACAAGTTGCTCAATTAGCGGATCAATTGAACAAAATAGATGAGGGAAAGCTACCGAGCTACCCCACCATCAATCCCGCACACAAGAAAAATGGAAATGAGCACGTGAATATGGTGACTTTTCTTCAAAATGGTAAAACCTACAACAATGACATCGAAATACCAAGTATTCATAATTCTTCTCACGATGTTGAGGATTTCGTTACTGATGACGAAGTTATTGTTGAAGGTAAAATTTTTGATAATGTTAAGTCCGGTTCTGAGTTGTTAAATGATTTTCCTAAACCAACAAAACAGAATCCTAAAGCTACTGAATCTCCCGAAGTTGGGGAGGGTGGTGTGTCCAGCACACCATACCCTATAGCTTTGGAAAAATCGACATCTGTAAGGTTAGCTAAAAAGGGTCCTCATGCTGAGGATATGTGGGATACTTTCAAGCAAGTTAAGATCAATCTCCCCCTTATTGATGCTATCAAGCAAATTCCTACATATGCCAAGTTTTTGAAGGACTTGTGTACTCAAAAGAGGAAGCTGAAGGCGTCTTTGCCTAAAACGATTGACCTAACTGAGCATGTTAGTACAGTCTTATCTAGCTCTCTTCCTCCTAAATTCAAAGATCTTAGAGCACCGTTAATTTTAGTTGTGGTGGGAAATATTGCCATTAAGAAGGCGCTTCTTGATCTTGGTACCAGTATCAACATCCTTCCTGCTAGTTTGGTCGATAAGTATGACTTAGGAACTCTTCGTAGGACAAACACCATTATTTCCTTAGCCGATCGATCTACCAAAATTCCTAGAGGCATCTTAGAGGATGTTATTGTGAAAGTTGATGACTTCTATTACCCTGTTGATTTCTTTGTTATGGACACCGAGTCATCATACAAGGATATTCAACCGACTATTATCCTTGGGCACCCATTCTTAGCCACGATAGATGCCTGGATTAATTGCTGGACTGGTGCCATGGATATTTCATTCGGTAATAAGAAGATAAGATTGAATGTGTTTAATTCTATGAATTCTCCTATGATGAATGAATGTTACCAAGCAGATGTGATTTATTAGGAAGTCCAAAAGCATGCATCCCGTATGCTTAAGGATGATCCTTTGGAATTATATCTAACTGATGAGAATGAGGAGATTCTTGATGTTGCTGAAGTTCAAGAGATTCAAGAGTGTTTGGTCAGTTCTTTGGACCATCAAAAACCACCTTGGTCTTATAAAGTGGAGCCCTTGCCATCTACTTTTGGTACAACTACGAAGTCTCTCTAGAGGTGCCTCTAGAGGTGGAAACGAGCCGAGCCGAGCTCGAGCTCGCTAAAGCTTGAGCTCGGCTCGTTTAAGTTTAATAAAGCTCGAGCTCGAGCTCGGCTCGTTTCGAGCCTTATTAATTAGGCTCGGGCTCGGATCGTGGTATGGTGGATAAGTTCGGGCTCGGCTCGTTTATATGATTTTGCAATGTAAACATCAAATTTGGCTCGATCTCGGCTCGTAAAATATCTAAATTAGGCTCGTTAATAAGCTTGTTATTAAGCTCGTTAAGAAGCTCGTATATAAAACATTGGGCTCGTTTAGGCTCGCGAGCCCAAACGAGCTTTGTACGTAAAGCTCGGGCTCGAGCTCGTTTAATAAACGAGCTGCAACTTAGGCTCGAGCTCGGGCTCGAGCTCGTTTAGGCTCGGCTCGTTCGAGCTTTTTACCGATCTGATCTCGAGCTTTTCACGAGCAGCTCGGCTCGTTTCCACCCCTAGGTGCCTCCAAATCTTGAGCTAAAACCTTTGCCATCTAATCTCAAATATGCTTTTCTAGGTCCGAACAATACTTTACCCATTATTGTTGCTTCTGATCTTAATGAATCACAAGAGGGAGCACTTTTGAAATTGCTATCCAAGTACAAAGCAGTAGTGGGATGGACAATTGCAGACTTGAAAGGAATTAATCCTTCAATATGTATGCATCGTATTGTTACGGACCTAGATATTAAGCCATCAAGAGATGCGCAAAGGCGTCTGAATCCTAATATGAAAGAGGTAGTGAAAATGGAAGTTCTTAAATGGTTAGATGCTGGTATCATTTATCCCATCTCAGATAGTAAATGGGTAAGTCCACACAAACGGTGCCTAAAAAGGCCGAAATCACCATTGTGGAAACCGAGAGTGGGGAAAAACTCACCACCCGACCAGTTACTGGGTGGAGAGTGTGTATAGATTACCGTAAGCTAAATAATGCCACATCTAAAGATCATTTCCCACTACCATTCATTGATCAAATAGTTGAGAAGATTTCTGGTAAGAAGTTCTATTGCTTCTTAGATGGGTACTCCGGTTATAATCAAATACCCATCCATCCTGATGACCATGCTAAAACTACATTTACATGTCCTTATGGGACATTTGCATTTTGAAGAATGCCCTTTGGCATGTGTAATGCACCCGCTACCTTTCCGCGGTGCATGATGAGTATATTTTTCTGACATGGTTGGGGAATCTATAGAGATATTTATGGATGATTTTTCCATATTTGGTCAGTCCTTTGAAAGTTGCCTTAATCAGCTTGAAAGCGTATTAAAAAGATGCACCGAAACTAATCTGACGCTTAGTTGGGAGAAGAGCTATTTCATGGTTCGAGAGGGAATTGTATTAGGGCATGTTGTGTCTGAATAAGTATTTGAGGTTGACCGTGCCAAAGTTCAAGTAATTTCAACCCTTCCTCCTCCCACTACCAACAAAGGTGTGTGATCTTTTCTTGGTCATGCCGGGTTCTATAGGCGATTTATTAAAGATTTTAGTGCTATATTAAAGGCTCTTTGTAATTTACTCTTAAAAGATGCAAGATTTGACTTTAATGAATCATGTCTTAAAGCATTCAATATGCTTAAGCAAAAACTTGTAGAAACCCCTATTCTACAATCACCTGATTGGTCGAAGCCTTTCGAGATCATGTGTGATGCGAGTGATTATGCCGTTGGGGCAGTTCTAGGACAACAGGTTGATAAGAAACCTGTTGTAATATTTTATGCTAGTAAGACTTTTTCAAAAGCTTAAATAAATTACACCACTACTGAAAAAGAGTTGCTAGCTGTGGTTTTTGCTCTTGATAAGTTTAGGTGATATATTTGGGGGCATTCTAAGGTGATAGTATTTTCAGATCATAGTGCCTTAAGACATTTGTTGACATAGAAAGAGACAAAACTGAGGTTGCTTAGGTGGATTTTGCTTTTACAAGAAGTTAATCTAGAAATCCGGGAAAAAAGGGGTCGGAAAATGCGGTTACCGACCATTTGTCTAGAATTATCCCTCCGTCGTTCAACCCTTCTCACGTGATTATGTTTGGCTGAAGACGGTAAACTCACCGCTTCACGGGAGGCAACCCGTGGTTTGTGGTTTATGGTATGTGTATTCTCTTTTGTAATTTATTATCTTATTTTTGTGTGTGTTTAAAACTTTGTGGGTGTGTTCACTACAAACCCTCACGAAACAAAACTCGTCTAGTCGGGCTACAGAGTGTTTTAAAGGCTTGTTGCATACGCTAAATGCAACCGTGATTCCTACGAAAGTGAGTTAGATTTTTGTTTTTGTGTGAGTTTGTCAAATTGATTTTTAACCAAAATTTCAACTTAAATTTTTTTACATTAGAGGCAATGCAATGCTTTAAGTTGAGGGGGGGGGGGGAGGGGTTTACACATGTGTTACATGTTTTTGTGTGAAATTTTGGTCAAAATTGGTTAAAATGTATTTTTTGGGAAAAATTAAAAAAATTTTAAATTTTTAATCACATTATAAGAATCTTGTGCTAATTAGATGTGGAAGTTTCTTCTACATATATGTTTGCTGAGTATTTGCAGATTCTGGAGATTAGCTTGTCGATGATTTATTGGAGCAAGCTAGAGGATTTGACCATAGTTATCAGGTGCACGTGATTCTATTGTATAATTTGGTTATTTTATTGATTTGACTGTTTGCATGTAGTTAGGCATATTTATAATTTAGATGATCAAACCATGCCCAATTGAATTTCCTCTACTTACTTTTTCTTAGATCGAGTAAAAAGTTTGAATAAATAATATAAAATATAGTAACGTAATAGTTGAGTTAGGACACTTGGAATTGATCTTATTAGAATCGTCGCCCGCGCACGGTGGCCTTAGAAAAGAGTTGGAGAACTGTCATAATTATTGGTGGTAGTCATATGTTGGGCTTGCCTATCTGATTCGTCACCCACGCAAGGTGATACTTTAGTTGTTAGCATGGGTCAAACGCCAATCGTTATGATGTATAGCATTGCACTTAGCTAAGACAATTTTATGTGAAATAACTTAATCCTTGTATTGTCGTAATGAAGTTAGGAAGATTAGTTTGATTTAGTAGGGTTGTTCAAAAAATCCGAGAAACCGACAAACCGAGCCAAACCGTTTGGTCCGAAACCGAAAAAACCGATACCCGAAGAAACCGAAACCAAAAAAACCCGAAACCGAAAAACCCGAGTTAGCACAGGGCCGGTTCGGTCTATGTTTTTAGGTAACCACGGGTAACCGACCGGAACCGAATATATATCACTTTCAAGTTTTCAAACTATTTATTTATGGATGATATATCATATTCGTTAATCACTATGTCGGTTTCAAGTTTCAAGTTTTTTTAGGTAAATTGGCAATCCAATTAATGTCATTTTAAAGAATCCCAGCTAATCCTTCACCTATATAACTATGGCCTATGATTTTTACTTATCTACACTACTCAATGAAAAATCCCATCCGGCTACACGAAGTTCTTCTTGAATCCACTATGGTCAGGTAATCACAACATCTATTTTGTTCATATTACTATGTTCGAATCACTTTTATGTACTATATATGTTTGGTGGTTTGTTATAATTCTTCTTTGAGCGTTGTGAATTTATGTGATTAATGTATAAATTAAAGTGCTTTTTCTATGTTTGAATCCTAGTTTGTATTGCTTTTTGTAAATGATACCTTGAAAGTTCGAACAAAGGTCTGGTTCAGGAACAAAGGTCTTGTTTTTAATAGGAACTCAACTGGTTGTAGGACTGTTGAACATATTACTAGTTAGATGTTGTTTCGTTTTGTGAAGATGTGTTAATCTTGTGATATGGCAGGTAAAGTCTCAATGTTTTTGTTGTAGCTGACATGAAAACTGAAGTAAATAAGCTTTTTACAACCATTAAGGACGACACTTTAGTCTTGGCAATGAAATTGTTTACCTCATTTCATATGATAATGGGGTAAATCCATTATCGCATTATAATCAGATCATGGTAGAACAAGAAGACGAGATCTGAGGTTGTTGTAGGTAGCACCAACTTGCTGATATGCTACAGCATGACCAAGTTGCTCCTTAACCTTTTGATCTTATTATGCCTCATGATGTAGTCCTAACATTTGCTAGACATCGATTAATACATGATCAGAGATTTTGTTGTGCACCATTAGATTATAAACAACAAGACAAAAAGACGAGTCACATTTTTAAATTATGAGTACGCCTTAAGGAGTAAGACTCACTTATATGGTAAGACACTAAGCACAAAGCAGTTACTAAAAATAATTAAAAAAGCAGTGCCGCTAACTGTCTAGCTCAACACATCATATTCAAAACATCATAAGCTAATAAGCCTAACCGCATAACACATGTTCACCAAAATTACTAAAAATGTAAGTAAGTCCAAGCTTTTTTTCAATAAGTCACACACAAAAAAAGCTTATGGAAATCTTTAATTAAGACCATAAACTCGATCTTGTAAGATTATTCAAACATGAATTGATATTACACAAAGGGTCAATGTCTGGTCTATATGAAAACTGATTTCATGTTAGTAATCTCTTCTATAATATTGTTTTGAATTACAGCAAAATGCAATATGCTCCTGATCCTATTGTTGACACTCCACCTACGTCACCTTTAAATGTGAACGAGGATGCTTTTGTGGATGAAATTCCAACAACCAAAAAAGCTCAGGAGCAAGGAACTAGGATTGATGGCAAGAAGCAGAAAGGTGAAAAAAGAAAGGGAAAGGAATCAGTGAATCTGAAATCTACAGCATGGGATCATTTCACTCGAGATGCTCCTAATTTTGAATATGCTAGCTGCAACTATTGCACTTGAGTCATCAAGTGTCCTAGTAAGAATGGAACTAGTTCTTTGAATAATCATTTAAGTCGTAAGAAATACCCTTACAACCATGACAAGAAGCAGAAGCTATTGATTTTTTAGAATCAAGCTTCTGTCCAATATACTGGTGATAGTAGCTCGAATTTTGTCACATGGAGTTTTAATCAAGAAATATCAAGAAAGTACTGTGCTAGGATGATTATTCTTGATGAATTGCCTTTCAAGACTGTTGAACATGAAGGGTTTTGTGATTTTCTGAACATGTTGCAACCATAGTTTCAAATCCCGTCTAGAGCTACAATCACGAGAGACTGCATGGATTTGTATGTATTAGAATTTGAAAGTTTGAAGAAGTACTTTGCTAAGACCAAGCAAAGAGTTTCTCTCACTACAGATTTGTGGTCTTCAAGACAAAACCTTAGTTACATCTGTTTGACAGCGCACTTCATCAATCGTGAATGGGTTATGCACAAAAGGATTTTGAACTTTTGTTCGGTTTCTAGTCATTGTAGAGATATAGTTGGAAAATACATCGAGAAAAGCTTTCTTGATTAGGGAATCGACAAAGTTCTCATAATTACTGTCGATAATGCTAGTTCAAATGATACTTGTCTAAGGTACTTGAAAAGGAGGCTTAATACTTGGAAGAAAAGTGTGCTGGATAGTCAAAATTTGCACATGAGATGTTGTGCTCACATATTAAGTCTTGTCGTCAAAGAAGGTCTTAAAGAAGTAGATGATTCTGTAATCAGAATTAGGTCAGCCGTGAAGTATGTGAGGTCTTCTCCTGCTAGGCTTTTACGTTTCAAGGCATGTGTTGAGAAAGTCAAAATTGATAGTAAGAGTCTTGTTTACCTTGATGTTGAAACAAGATGGAATTTGACGTACCTAATGCTTGAAAGTGCTATCAAGTTTCAAGATGCTTTTGATATATTAGAGGAACAAGATAGTAAGTATAGAACCAAACTTTTATCCTCAAGAGGCATGCCTAAAGAAGAATATTGGGAGTATGTTAGGTGTTTGTTGCCTTTTCTAAGAGGTTTTTATTCTGCTACTTTGTGCATCTCTGGCTCTCTATATGTCACCAGCAACTCGTACTTCGATGAGGTGTTCGGCATTAGAGCTATGATTAAAGCAAAGATGCTCGTGGAAGATGAAAGCCTTAAAAATATGGTTAACAAAATGATGAAGAAATTTGACAAATATTGGAGCAATATCTCAACTATGAACATTTTGTTTATTGCGCTTGTGCTTGATCCAAGGCACAAAAAAGGGTACGTGTTCTTTGTTGTTAGGCAAAGCTTTGATGATGATAAGGCTCAAGCATTATGCAAGAAGATAGATATCTTGTTGGATGACTTATTCGAGCATTATTTAGCTGTAGTTGGAGTGATCACTGAAAGTAAAGGGGCTGCTTTCGAAGTTTCTGAACCTGATTATGCCATGGATGTTGATGACGATCCGTCGGCATATTTGAATACTCAGTATAAAATACAATTGGATGAAGCCTCAAGTTCCATGGGCGTACAAACTGAGTTGCAAAAGTATTTAAATGAGCAATGTGAGCCTCTTAGTAGGAACTTTGATATATTAGGTTGGCGGAGAAAAAATCAAGCAAGATTCCCTGTAATTGCAGCAATGGCGAGGGATATCTTGGCAATTCCTGCCTCAACTGTAGCCTCTGAATCAGCTTTTAGTACAGGAGGGAGATTTCTTGATGCCTTCCGTAGCTCACTAACTCCTACAGTGGTTGAGGCATTGATCTGCTCACAAAACTGGCTAAGGTCCAAATCTGTTCTGTTTGACATCGAAGAAAAGCTTGATGACCTTGAAGGGTTTGAAGCTGGTATGTATTTACTTTTTACAAGCTATATAATTGCTCTTTAATTATTTATGTTTTTATGTATTTTTATGAATTCATCTTATCTTAGAAATGAAAGATTTTCCACGAGCCATGTCGACCCTTACCATCGATGACTGAATTTGAAGTTGGTAACACATCAACGAGTTGATACTATTTCACAGGTAAATAACTTTGTATTTAGTTTTAACTGTTGACTATGCATATGCAATTCTATATGGTGAAGGTAATTGAGTTATTTGGCTGGTATTTTTTAACAGTTGCAAGCTTGGAAACAAAGTGGATGGGTTTCGGTTCGTGACTCGTTGATGGAATTGAAGATTGTGTTTTTTTCATTTATTTTGGTTTGGAGTTTGAACAAAAATTGGTTTCCAGATTGCATCTTTAAGTTTTCTTCCTTTGCTTTATGTTTGAACACATAGTGATGAAATTTGTGTGGTTTGCTAATGTGTTGTGCTATGTATAATATGCAACACAATTTCTTATTGAATAAATGGGTTTTGATTGAATTTGCAACATAATTTTCTTATTTGTTATGCTATAAAATGTTATGGTTTTGGTTCTTATTAAGAAAGATGTTACATAGGTTAAAAAAATAACTTTGCATTCAAGTTGGTCAGATGAATTTACATACTTGGTTAACCGTTAACCGACCTGTAGGTAACTGGCAAAATTTGGTCCAGTTCGGTTCGGATACAACACCTCCATGGTTCTGTTTCGGTTCGCAATTTGAGGTACTCGCCCCGCCAAGATCGGTTCAGGAAATTAAAGGTATCCGAGCCGAACCGCCCCGTGAACACCCCTATGATTTAGTGCATTGATTAATTAGACTATGTGGTAGATAACTCCATCATGTGATGTACCAGTAGGCACGAAGTATAATTGTTCCCATTTATCTAAACGGACTAAATTAACCGGTTTTCATGTGCCAATGTGTCCTAGTATGCACCTATACGATAGATATTCATTTTTCTGAATGATTGGTCTTTATATCAACCTTAAAAGGAGTGTATAAAGCGTTCGGGATGACTTGTATAATAATCGCTCCCAAATGGCTAAAAAAAGAGCTTATGTGTGATATGAAAAAAAAAGAAAAAAAAAGTTAGAAAAAAAAGTTAGAAAAAAAGTGAAAGCATGTAAGCTAAAGTATAATAGCTTATAGTGTGCTATTATGGTATAAAAACTCCAATGTTGTAAAAGGTATAAGATTTCTCACCTCTTGTTTTAGATTAATGTTTAGATTGATTATAGGTGTGCATTAAGTACGTTGGACACATGGTCAATTATATGAAACATAAACTAAATGGAATCAATGGGAATGGTTATGCTAAGTGTTTAAGAAGGACAAAAATATTGGTAATCATTTTAGATTATTTTTCATGTAGGATTGTTATTAGTGTACTAGGTTGAATTTGATTTTTTTGATAGAATTTCAATGATATGATTAAAATTATGAAATTAACATGTTTGTATATTTATTTTTTACTTTGGGACAAGTAAAGGTTAAGTTGAGAGGATTTAATCGGTGTATTTTGTGTACACCTAATAGCATGTTAATTTAACATAATTGTATATTTATTTGTCGTTATATACGTACTTTGAGTGTGTTTTGTGATTATGTAGGTTATGCGCGAAACGGAATAAAATGGACGCTTAATTAAATTTTTGAAGAAAAGATACTGAGAGCGCTAATAAATAAAGAAAAATGTCGAAGAAAAAGATTACAGGACGTCGGAATATTTTTGGTCATTTCTTATTTGTTCGGACTATGTTTGAGAAATTCTTGGTGTCTGGCTATTTGAAATAAATTGGGCCAATATCAATACTACCAAATGAAAAGAAAAAAAACAATAATAAAATGTCTAAGGGAAAAAAGACTATTGGGCTTTTGTGTTTTATTTTGGCGTATAGCAGAAGGAGAAAAAGGGTTTTGACCCTTTTGCTTATAAATGGGAAAGAAAACGGAGATAGAGACGTCTCATTTTTGAAGGGTCTACCCCACCTATTCATCAGCCGCATATTAGTAAGAAAGAAAGAAAAAGAGTTGAGCGCAAGAGCAAAGGAGTTAATGAATGTAATTCATTGCTAGTGTGCACGTTCGTCGAGTAAAATATCAATTGTAATTGGTGTTAGTTAGGTCAACGGCAAAAGTGGATAATAAGGAACATTTATTCTTCCTTTGATTCGAGAAGTAAAAAAAAGAGAAATGAACAGTGGAAAGCGGGTCGGGTACACCGCGATGTCCGACTAATTTTGTTGTAATTCTTTCTGGTAACTTTATTTATATTTTGATCATTATTTTGAATTATAACATTTATTTTACATTGATTTATGATTTATTTATAAATTATTTTTATTGATTTAGTATTATGTTAAATTGTTTGTGCGAGACAATTTATTACTAGTTAGCAATGCATACTTATTCTATTTAGCTAAAGAAAAAGATGGTTGCATATTCGATATAAATTGTACCTAAATAAATTATTAAACATAATTATTGGTTGAATTAGTATAAGACTTATTATTGCGAGTCATTGATAAACATAATTAGTGTCGAAATTAATTAATTCATATTAAATCAAAATAATCTTTGTAAACGAGCTAAAAAGTTTCGATAATCCATAAGTGTGATCAACCATAAATATTGGGAGCTGGAAGGGATTGCATTTTTCTTTTATTTCTTTACATCCTTATTATATTTTTCTAGCTTTATTATTAGTTTAATAAGTATTTTATTTTTTAATCAACATTTTTATTATTAAGAGTATTTTAGTGAATTAGATTTTAAAACCAAAACTTTTATTGATCAATGATCACCCCAAAACTTAAATTAAGACCACATATTCCTCGTGGATTCGATACCCGCTTACCCTATCTAGTATAAGGTAATTAGGTTTATTTTTTATCGGTACTTCGACGCTGATCATAAATCTAGAACTTCTAGAAGAAAAAAGAATAGACTCTGCATTCTAAGAAGCAAGAAGCAAAGCGAAAATGAAAAATATTACGACTCAAGAGTCCGTGGAAAAACATTCAGACCAGGAGAATTCGTTTACATGAGTAACGATGCAAGACATGTAGAAGACATAGGCAAACGGGGCCCAAAATGGGAAGGACCGTACGAGGTCATAGAAGCCTTTTGAAACGGAGCATATTGTTGGAAATTCACTTTATGTGACGACATTTAAGAATTCCCATTAGTTATCATAGTCACACACGCTTAGACTAGACTAGGTACAATGTATAGTTAAGTGTTTGGTGTGTGGCTATATATACCCCTCCTAGGCTTCCAAGGAGGGGTGTTGATCGTGTTTCTTTTTCATTTTATTACATTTCCTTTCTTTCTCTTTACACACACAACCACTCTCTCTCTAAGCTTCAACAATGGCTACCACTACCATCTACCACCATGTTAGACCACCGGATTAGATAAAAGCAAATCTACAATTGGCATCAGAGCCTCGGTTCAATCCTTGGATCGTGTTTATTGGTTTCGATTTGCTGGTCTAAATTTTTTTTCTTTGGTCCTGATCTAAAATTTTTGTCACGGTTTGTGTTTTCTTTCAATATTCACAAGCTTTTTGTCACGTTCAAATGTTCTTATATCCATTCTTATCATGGTCAAAAGCTGTTAAATTTATCCTGGTCAAATGGTTGTCTCATGGTCATATCTGGTATTCATAACCCACTGGTCCAAACTATCAAACTTTTCCTGGTTAAAAGTCAAGTCAAACCTGCCATATTTTCTTGTATCTGGTATTTTTGGTGACTGGGTTTTGATAAATTTCATTCTTTCTGGTAATTTTTTTCTTTTTTGTATACACATGATGATGAAGATGACCCAGAAAAGTAAGATCCTGAAAATCAGGAAAAAGTACCTTTGGATAAGTTTCTCTACTGGTCATCTTTACGATGGCAACAATCGCATTGAGTGTGATGGGTAGACTGCAATGACTCGCCTGCGATGACTCGCCTGCGATGTCTCGCCTGCGATGTCTCGCTGTGATGGGTACCATCTTGTTACGATGGGGGTACTAGACTGCGATGGACATATTTTATTTTGACTGCGGTGGGTTAAAAAACTGCGATGGCAATCTTTTTAGACTTCGATGGGTTTAAAAAGATAGACTGCGATGGACATTTTTTTACTCATTACGATGGAAGGAACTTGACTGCGATGACTACACTTTTGACTTGCGATGGTTCTTTTTAAAAACAAAGACAATGTGATGGCTAACATTTTTGAGTACTCTACCTGACTCGTCTGACCTCAACTAAAACCAAATCCAACACAACCGAGTTGACTCAGTTTACTCACTGAGTCTAATTCAAACATCCAACCTTTTAACTCCTCAAACACCAAATCTAATCCTAACTCCCATCGTCACCTAATCCCCATCGTTTCTAGACTCAAACTTAATAGATTAAACAAATCTGAGATTTATTTCTTTTTCGTGTTTGGACATGCAACCGAGATCTATTAAGATCATGTACACGAATTAAATATCTCATCATAGTTCTATATCAAAGGATAACCCTCTTTTGATATACGAATATAATGAATGATTGATAACAATTTATTGTTATAATCATCTCATTGCTTCGCTTTGAAACATGAAAAAGAAAACAAAACATCAAATATGTTCACCTACCCGAGACCTATTTTCGATAGACCTTGTAGTCCTGCCACTTGTTCATCATGGGTTAAACTATTCGGATTGGTGCAATATAATTGAAAGATAGATGATTCGTATATGATGATTTGGTGGTTGAGTTTACTAGTAAACTAAGATGAGATGGGGTATTGGATGAGATCAGTTTTTCATTTGATTAGTTTTTCATTTGATGAGATGGGGTATTAGATGAGATGGGGTATTGGTGATTAGCTGAGAAGTTAATGTAGAAAATGACGGAGGAGTTTCATCTTGTTGAGGTTGGTTTCAGATGGGAGAGAAAAGTGGGGCGGATATAACTAAGTGTGAGAAGATTAGGTTTAGGCTTTACTATGAGTGATTAGGGTTAAGACAGATTAGGGTTGTGGGAGTTATATCCCAAGGCTGATGGACCGGGTTCTACACATTGCAAATTGGGCCGAGTATCTTTGGGCCGTGTGATTCAAATCTTTTTATACACGAATTATTTTCAAAATTATTTATTTTGAATAACATTTTGTATATCACGATATACTGTGGATATTATCGGGACAAAGTGACGTGACAATGTGACGAGACAAAAAGACATGACCAAGTGATAAAATTTAATTTGACGAGACCAAGAAAAATTTGGCGATTTTTTTGTGGCTACGGACTTGTTTGGTCGGGTATAAATTATGTGAAGTTGGAGACGGATTTTTCGAAGGAGTGAACTTATTTTATCTTTCAAAGATAACTTGCTCATGCTTAGTATTAGAATGACGACTTGTTTATCTAGTTTCCGGGTTCGGGGTGGTTGGTTGATGACTCGGATAACTATCACTTAAAGGGGTTACATTGTTGTACTCAGTGTCACGCGCTTAGTCGACGTGGATAATTTCAAGAGGTGTTGTGCTTATAGACTTCTTCAGTGATGCATTGGATACTTAGAGATTTCTCCACCGTTCTCCATTCAACAATTGTGCAAGCTTAAGTCACAAGATCGAGGGATTCTTATTCAGTTTCACGTTTGATGTATATGGTTCATTCTATCAGTGGTCACTTCAAATTGCTTTCAAGTGGGTTGGTAAAGATAGCCATGGAGAGTTTATGAGTAGAGATTTTCGATCAACAGCTGATTCTCACAAAATATATAATTCTACTTATTTATTATTCTCACGAGATTTCAGGTATATGTGCGTACGATTTGTTGATGGTTTCGAGTTTCGAAACCATCAAGGGGGAAGAAGAAGACACATTGAACGAACAACGAGTACACGTGATGAACTTCATACCTTCTTTTGATTTGAATACATTCCGGGATGACATTTGTCATAGCCGCAGAGAAAATCAGTGTTTTAACTCGTGGCGTTATCAATCTCTAAATGGTACACTACTAATTCGATGTTTAATTGTTTGGTTGTTGCAATTATTCATCATCATTATCCTATATGGAGAGATATGCATTCCCGGGACTTAATTGACTATGGTGCATCTCCGGAAGAAGATATGTGCATTTCCGGGACTTAATTGACTGGTGTTACGATGTCAACTTCATGAATGGGATAAAGTGTCTACTTCAGTATTTGAGCTTCATACTTGGGAATGATTTATTTTCTTCAACTATGTGGGGGAAGAAATGTCTTGATTCTTTCTTGTATGCATAACTTGAACTCTCAGAGGAAAGAAAAATTCAGAAGAATTATTCAAGCGTGAGAAGAGAAGTTGTTGATCTACTTGGTGTGCCCCTTACTTTCAATCCCTCATAGCAACATTATCATGTTATATGATGAGGTTTGCTTGTTAAATTCCGTTGTGCGCTTAATCATTCTAAGCTTTATTGAAAGCTTTGAAGTTGCTTACGAGGATTGTCGGTTTAGGGGGAAGCTATTTAAAAGCTTCTATATCAAGTTTATGTGGCATGAATTAGGGGGAAGTTAATTCAGAAGCTTCTCCTTAACTAGAAGTATATGGATTACTTAGCTCGTGCCGTTACAGTATTTCTACTACAAGTTACTTTAAAGATGAGTCGTTTTGAAGTCAAAGGCCTCAGAAGACATCATCAACATTGGACGCTTCATGAAAGCTCTTGTTCTTAATCATTATGTACTTGTTAGGAAAAATATTGTAAGGAATTCTACACGTCGTCCCATGGGGGAAGATTGTTGGAAATTCACTTTATGTGACGACATTTAAGAATTCTCATTAGTTATCATAGTCACACACGCTTAGACTAGACTAGGTACAATGTATAGTTAAGTGTTTGGTGTGTGGCTATATATACCCCTCCTAGGCTTCCAAGGAGAGGTGTTGATCGTGTTTCTTTTTCATTTTATTACATTTTCCTTTCTTTCTCTTTACACACACAACCGCTCTCTCTCTAAGCTTCAACAATGGCTACCACTACCATCTACCACCATGTTAGACCACCGGATTAGATAAAAGCAAATCCACACATATAAACTCAAAAACAAAGAAAGAAACACATTGCAAAGAACATGGAACATTTGCAACCTGAATAAATGCTACACCTAGCTCCACACCTTCTTTCAAAACCCACTAAGTATGTGCAAGACCTCGGATAAAGGTCACAGACGAGCTATCGACCGTTGACAGGAGGCAATCTTTTCTTTCTTTTCGAGAAATAATTACTATAAAAACAACTCTTTATGTATTAAAGTTTTTAATTCCTTTTGTATATATATATAAATATGTGGAGCTTAGCTACCTCTGCATCCTTTACTTTTCAAGACAACTATTATCAAATGTCCAAATCAAAAAGCAAAAGACGCATGCACACGATATTATCTCGGTGATAAAAAACAATAATTGAGTAATCCAAGCGAACAAACTCAAAGAAAGAATATAAGATGCATTCCAAGCCCAGTGCCTCCCCCCCCCACATACAACAATAATATTTTCATGATAAGCAATTGCGAACTCCAAGCTGAGACCCAACAAAGTACATAAGAGGCATTGCAAGTCCAGTACTAGGGGATTCCCCTAAAAGACTATCAATGGAGTACATAAACAACACAAAAGATAGCATACGTAAAAAGCCACACCCATTCAGCAGTGTGCAAAAAGGTGACCAAAAGCTTTTTCAAAAATAAGTCGCACCCACCAAGTAGTGCGCAGAATAAAAGCTACAAGAGTCTGCATAACAAGGCTAAGTAACAAGACAAACACAACCAAAGATAAAAGGAAGCATACAAACCACACCCACTGAGCAGTGCACAAACATAAAGTCTAAAACAAGCCTCCCAATGAGCTAAGATACAAGAGCATACATCATCAAACCTAAGCAGAAACATACATGGCCAGTATAGAACAACAAAAAATACCCTCCGGGAACAACAGTTAACAACAAAAAAAACAGGGAGAACATCTTCCCCTTGGATTCCTAAAGATAACCACCACCAAAAGGGAAGCTCCCACCATCCCCAAAAATACCAGCAGAGCAGCCGGAACCAAAGGCACAGCAGATGACGATGAAGGAGCGACCCAAGAGGGCCACTGTTCAATAGAACCAAAAACCCCTAAATCACACGAGTGAGGAACACCAAGATCACCAAGAAGACCAAATATATCATCTCTAGGAACAACACTGTCTCCCTCCAAACTAAAAGACGCAGCCGCCTCAAACACACCAAACGAACTAACCTCCGGGTATCCTAAACAAAAAGACTAAGGATATGGCACATAACCAGCAAACTAGCCAAGCAAAGACGGGGAGAGCACCCGCAAAGGAGAACCCAAATCAATCCCAAAATCAAGATCCACAAGGCACAAATCATCCAACGAGCCAGTACTGGAGGAAGACGGAGCAGCAAAGAAAACAAACAGCGAACCTAAAGAAGAAGATAACAAACATCATAAAGGGAAGGAAAAAAGCGTTATCATCATCACTAGCAAAAAAAAGGAAAGTCATAAACCACTATCAATCCCAACATCAGAAACATAAACAACAACTACCAGATAATAATCCACATTATATTGGGAATAAAATTAGCTAAGTCACTCAGACGCTGACAAGGGGATTTCAGACGCTGACAAGAAGAATTAAGGCGCTGACATGTGAGACACTGATAAGAATTATTAAGGCGATGACAAGAAGAATCTTAACACAAAGACAAGAACTAAATCTGCCAATGATTAATTCTTCAAGCTGGTGGACAAAATATAAAAATAAGAATTCAGAATATCTTCTTAATGTTTAAAAGATTTAGTCAATGAGTTAGTTGAATATGTTTATCTTGTGTCTCTTCCTAAAATAGTTTATCTTAACTTTTTGTACAAGGCTCCTTAAACCTATAAAAGGAGGCCTTAGGGTTTGACATAAACTACATCCCTTTCATACACCTCTTCCACATATTTCATTATACGTTTTAACACTTTCATTGTACACAACTTCGATTATCAATCAAAGTGAAAGTTTGGTTTTATTGTTTTGTTTGTTCTTCATTCAAGTATTAATTCCGTATAATACTTGAATTGTTTATACAACAAAGTTTCTCTAAGTGTTTAACTTGATTTAATCTCGTTTACACAAAGCTAAATCGATCTAAGTTTGGGATCAACAAGTGGTATCAAAGCTTGTTGAGAAACTTTGATTTGAAGAACGAGATCCAATATCGTGAGGTGAACCAGGCTAAGGAAGAAGGTGAAGAAGAATCTGATGATGTTTTCAGTTAAGGCCAATTCTACTTCAAGTTCCAAGTCATCTTCGTCATCTGATAATGAGGTATGTGATGACTCTTCTTGTAGGATAAATATTGAAATACTTAATAAAGAAGTTTTAAAATTAAAATCAGATGTTTTAGACGAAAAAGCTATGCTTACAAACTATAAAATGGCTCTTGTATAGACTGAAAAGACTGTAGAAGAATATAAGAAAATAGAATTTGACATAAAAGATCAAATTAATGTTTTGTCACACGATCTTAAAGTTAGTGTTGAACTTAGGGACATTCTGATGAGATCCAGAGGTGAGGTTCAAATTAAGCTAGATGAAGCCATTAAAGATAAAGAGAATGTAGGGCATAAGATTCAAAAGTTTGATAAAGCTAGCCAAACCCTAGAAAAGTGTGTAAGTGAACAAAGAGACTCTAGGGATATGTCTGGAATTGGGTTGAAAGAATATGTTGCTATTCCACCACATGCTGGGAACTTCTATGGTGTCTATAGAAAGGATCTCTCTTGGACTGGTATACCAGAACTCAAAGAAGAGGAATTTATTCCTCCACCTAGAGTCCTTTCCCTAGTTGAGGAATATCAACAAAAGGTTACTGACCTAGAAGAGTGGAAGAAGGCTAACCCCACTTTGTTTGTTAAAGGTGGGATGCTTAGTGAGAGTCCATTTGTGCCTACACCCATTGAGAGTCCAGTTGTATCTACACCTATAACTGTGACCAATCCCATCATTAGAAAAGCTGTTAATCTTGGCTCCCCAATTAAGAAACAACCTAGTGTTAAATATGCTGAAATGTATAGAAAACCTAGGTCACCCTAAAGCCAAGCTAGTGTGAATGGGACAGGCTTCTTTCAATCTAGACCTAAAGTTGTGTCCAAAAAGGCTTGTTACTCATGTGGGAGTTTCTCACATTTGGCATATAGATGTGTCAACGGATACAAACAAGCCGCTGACAATAGGTCACCCAATGTCAATCATAGATCCTTTGTCCACACTAGACCACATGCTACTAGACCAGCTACTTTCTTCTCTAAGGCAGCTAATATCCATGGAAAAAGGCCTTTTCAAAAGACCAACACTTGTTCAAACAGACAGTATGTTCCTGTAGCAAACCCTAATTTAGGCGTTGACAGGAACAAATTCAGCGCTGACAGGAACAAATGCAACGCTGACAGCACGAAATTTGGTATGAAAATTCCACAATTAGCTGCTTTTAGCCCTTATGTTGGACTATATAAACTAAGATACTTGGTTAATAAGGGTCAAGGGTCTAAAGCATCATCCCACTTAACTTGGAAACCTAAACAAAAGCAAAACTCTAATGTTAATGGTATTTCAATGACTTGCAATATATTTAAATATCTTGAGAAGGTCATTACTAGACTCATTGGAAAAAATTGGGTGATTAGGTCACAAAGGGATGAACAGGAATTTGTGGTAACGAATAAGATCACTCTAGTTGAACAACTACACAAATCCAAGTATAACAAGGCTTGGATCTCCAAAGAAAACTAATTTGTTTTCTTGATGATCAGATTATCCAAAAGCAGGTTAATGATCAAGGATATTGGGATAGTGGATGCTCAAGGAACATGCATTGTTGGTCTTTCCACTTTTATTATTTTTATTCACTGACATGTTGTCTTTACCCATTGTTGTGGGAAAGGTAGCCTATGTTGGTGTGTTTTTGTGGTTTTTGTCTAACTGTGCAGGAAAGTGGAGCTACATTAGGATGGATACAAAGTTGCAAACTTTTATTTATGATGGTTCGAGTGTTTACATTCATATCTTGAAATAAAATTTTGCTTCTTCACATATAATGATTTGTATGCTTCTATTAAGGGGAGGTAAACCTTTAGGTTTTTGGGTATTCTTAGAATGCTCTTATCACAATTCTAGATTGTGTCCACAGGTGAGTGGGGGTTAGAAATAATGAAGGCTCTATCTTTATGAAATTGTTGGAATTTCTAAACCTCGAGGCACTGTAGCATGCACGTAATTTATTTTGCATGCATGCTGCCAAGACATTTTGACCTAGAATTGGGTTGGTTGGGTTGGTGACTTGGGTTACATAATTTTTGGGTTTACTTGGGAATTACAAGGATTTTATATAAGTTATCTTCACTCTTAAGGACTTTGTGAGCAAGTGATACTCGAGGACACTCATATCTATCGTGTTTGTACACGTGTGTGTGATTGGACAGTCCTTGCAAAGCTTAGTCTTTTGATGAAAAGATAATTTCCATGGGATTAATTTCTTTGTTAAGGTCTTTTCATTTTATGCTATGACATCTCAACTGGTGTTATTTATAAACTTCTTTATAGACCCAAAAACGTTTCATCACCCTTTCATTTTTAAGAATTTTTGGATATCTAAAAGCCTAATGATCATTGAGATGTTTTTCCTAGTGATTAACATCTAGTAGCAGCAGATATCACTTTCACAAGGGTGAATAGTGTTATGGAGATGGCTGAGACTATTGGCACTAGCTTTAATGCAGGTCAAGTCAGTTTTATCATCAGTAAGTCCATCTCCATGTCCTATGAATCAACATTGAGGATACATTTCCCGAATGTGGATGAGGGCAGTATGAAACCTTTGACATTAATCGAATTGACGAAAATCTGTATTTGCTTGTAAAAGCAATATACAGAACTGGTACAAATTGTCAAGAGTTAATGTTTTGAACTCACACAGTTAAGGGAGAGACTTGCTATTTTGGAAACTACTGGGAAGCCAAGGAGGACATTTATGGTTCCATCTTTTGATATTGATCTTGGAGAGGAGTCTTAAAAAGGGGAGGAGCAATCGAATTTGATTGACAAAAGTTATAACAAAGGCTCCAGAGACTCTGTAGGTAACTAAAGAAGCTCGTTGTTAAAAGATGCATTGAAGAATTGGCTACACAAGTGATTTGAGTGTTGACTTTTTAAGGTTTATTCATACTCAAATTCAGGGATAGAGAATGTTTGTAAGAATCCTCTCTATATATTTTATTCAGAAACTTGATAGTTAGAGTAAATGTCAAGTTTAGGGGAGGATTGTTGGGAATAAAATTAGCTAAGTCACTCAGACGCTGACAAAGGGATTTCAGACACTGACAAGAAGAATTAAGGCGCTGACAGGTGAGACACTGATAAGAATAATTAAGGCGCTTACAAGAAGAATCTTAACACAAAGACAAGGAT
Organism: Glebionis coronaria; assembly: GCA_025667525.1. Taxonomy (NCBI): domain Eukaryota; kingdom Viridiplantae; phylum Streptophyta; class Magnoliopsida; order Asterales; family Asteraceae; genus Glebionis; species Glebionis coronaria. Next base: position 159,730,843 of record CM046881.1, on the reverse strand, counting down.
TAAATCTGCCAATGATTAATTCTTCAAGCTGGTGGACAAAATATGAAGATAAGAATTCAGAATATCTTCTTATGTTTAAAAGATTTAGTCAATGAGTTATTTGAATATGTTTATCTTGTGTCTCTTCCTAAAATAGTTTATCTTAGCTTTTTGTACAAGGCTCCTTAAACCTATAAAAGGAGGCATTAGGGTTAGACATAAACTACATCCCTTTCATACACTTCTTCCACATATTTTGTTATACGTTTTAACACTTTCATTGTACACAAGTTCGATTATCAATCAAAGTGAAAGTTTAGTTTTACTGTTTTGTTTGTTCTTCATTCAAGTATTAATTCCGCATAATACTTGAATTGTTTATAAAACAAAGTTTCTCTAAGTGTTTAACTTGATTTAATCTCGTTCACACAAAGCTAAATCGATCTAAGTCTGGGATCAACACATTACACCGGTTGAGTCCTCACCGACCCTCTTCCTACTCATCTGGATAGAACGCAACAAGCCAACACCCAAGTCTGTCATCAAATGTGCCGGATTAACAAAACCTTCCAAAGGTGCGGTCATACCACGAGTACGCACAAGAAGAGGAAGTTCACTAACACCCAAACGTTGTGCGCGAAAACCCACACGGTGAGGTTTCATGTACGCCACCACATCTAAAAAAGAAATATCTGCAAAGAGTTGAAAAATAATAAGATACATACACAGACCTAAAGAAACAATGAAAAGCGCTCAAATACCTCTTTCGTTGGATTCAACAAAGATAGGATAAAAATCCCTCCCAAGAAAATGACAACGGCTGATACCAACAGTGCACAAAAAAGCCTCAAAATGCTTGGGAGCAGGGGCAACACGATGCCTCAAAAAGCGATTCACATCATATTTACTGTAACATTGCATAAGAGGCACGGGATCTTTGTCCAAATCCCACTCAGACTAAGACATAGAAAATGGGACAACCGACGAATCAACAAAGAAAAAATTGTCAGACCAATCAACGGGAGGACGTATATTGTCAGAAAGAGCAATGTAAGAAGAACGTCGACGAAATGACACCCACCCATTCTTGAAAGTATTAGTGTAAAAAACAAGAAACAAACCAAAGATAGGGGTAATGTCTAAGACACGACATAAAATCCCAAAATGAGAAATCTTGAGAGCAGTCAAAGGAATAATTTGAGAAATATGAAAGTGAAAGTGCCTCAAAACATCAAGAAAGAAACAGGAAAAGGGGATTCGATTAGAGGCAAAATCAAAAAGCTTGGTATAGACAGCAACTCGCCTAGGAGGAGTGTCACGAACACGGTGATCCGGACCTGCCAGAGCAGGATTAACAAACGATGGAATATGGTACTTCCTACAAAAATCATCCAAATAACGCTGAGTAAGAACCGATTTGTGCGAGTCTATCACCAACATTGAAAAGACAAAAGAAGAAAAAACACCCCAAAGAATAAAAGTCAAAAGCAGAAGATATCTGTAAAGGAAAAAACGAGAAGGAAAGCAGTAAAAATTAATGGGAGGGAGACAATAACTTTAAATATATCGGCGCAACAAACAAGACACATACACGTGGAATAACTTACAATAATGAACAACCAAGATCAGTACAACCAAAGGTCATCATGAGCTGCGTAAATCAACTTGGTTGGCGACCATCATTTCAAGCATTAAATGACAATTAGTAGCTAATTGTAGCATGCAAAATCCTCTTGGAGTAAAAAATAACTACGGACACAAAAACCCGAGTGAAAGATATCAACGCACGGAATGCGAAAGAGGGAAGGCGGTACTAAACAGAAGTCGAGCAGTCTATCTGTAGCCCACAAAAGGGACGAAAGTGTGACAAATACAACGTATTTGATAAACACAATAATCAATAATAAAAGAGGAAAGAGAAGATTGAGGGGCCCAAGAAAGAAAGAGGGGTGCGCTACGCGCCATGAGAAAATAATAAACAATAAATATTGTTGGGTCCACTAGATGTGGATCTTGCAGCCTGTTGGGAATGGTGAACGACTTCTATAATCACAAGTCTATTCACAGAGAGACTCTATATAAATCACACAGTATAAGTGCGGAATACAAATACTATGAACAAGAAGAACAGAATAACTATAACGACTTGATCCTTTACTAAGGATTTCTAATATTAATATGAACTAGAATTATATTTGATGAAGGTATGTAAAACCCTTCTGCCTAAGGTTCCTTTTATACTACAAGGAAACCCTAATACATCATTAACCAAAACGTGCAAAACTGATATGCATATCCTTTCCTAACATATCTCATGCATATCCTAACAGAATAATATCTAAATAATAAAGTTTGACTTTCTATAAGACCAGGAGCACGGCTTGCTCCTACTACTACAATGACCAGGATGAACTACATACCTCCTAGTCTACCTATTACAAATAACTATTCCAATGGTCCTAACAATCCTCCCCTAAACTTGAATTTGGCCTGTTGAGTTCAAGTTTCCTGGTAAATCGTGCAACACAGCTTGAGGATTGGAACAACAAAAGAAACAGCAGCATCAGAATCATCAACATAAAGAACACAATGACCGGTGTAACAATGAACACCTAGAAGCTTCTTGAAAGCTTGAAACAAATCTGCATCTTGTTGAATCTTCACAGCAACATGAGCAGATTTTATGAGCCTTTACCAAGTAGCTGCTCGCTCTTGGGCTAGCCAGTCATTATGGTGGAATAAGCATCACCCTGGGAGAGCAGAACCCAGCCCAACTCTTAGAACATGAATCAATGGTGAGTGGGACTACCGTGATGATTTTAGGCAAACCATCACAACCGTCAACGGATTTGATATGTCTTTACCAGAAGCCGTACCCTTCTGGACTCGCCAACTCTTAGCAATGAAGCATCGGTGAGTTGAAAACCCTATAGCTTTGAGCAAGCTATTATAGCTATCAACGGATTTGATAAAATCTTTACAAAGAGCCGTACCCCCTTGGATTAGCCACTTTTCAGTCTAGGACCATGGCAAGTGAAAACCATCCAGTTTTGGGTAACCTGGCAACCATCAACGGATTTGACTATCACACCAGAGCCGTACCCTCATGGTGAATCAACTCTTTCTAGTCTGTGAGACATGGTGAGTTGAGCACCATTTGTTGTGTGGACCAGGTCCAACACCAGATGAAACTCCAAACTAGCACAAGTGTGAAACAGTCAAATGAAACCCAATGTTTGGAAAAGTATAAGCAAATATTATATTATGCACAAGTGTGAAATCCATCATTTGTTTAAAGTATAAGCAGATATTATATAAAAAGTATTTTTTTTAACTATCGATAATGTAAGTCACCAATCACTGTACAGATTGGTGAATAGAATGTCAGTATAAACACAAAAACATAAAAACATACAAACATACCCATCACATACCAGACGTTGCCACCTTGTCATCCTGCAACCGAGCTTGTATCCCTTCCACCAGAGTAGTAGCCATGGAAGTCTCATTCCCTGAAGGAGCATTGGAGATCTGCAAATGACATGCGAGCATGGCCTCCATAGTAGCAATAGTCAACAGATAGTCCATATCCGTGAGCATGAACACCATGGCACTAGACTCCAACTCCAAGATATGCACTCCACAGCCAGCATACAGCTTCCATCTCTTGATTACCCAGCGTGGCTGGTCTTTCAAGACACCAGAATGTGGAGCATGTGGAGGAGAGTCAAGCATCATCTTCAAGTCAGCCCACATCGTCATACCAGGCCAATTGGCCACCTCACTAGGATGTGTAGGCATACCAGCATCCACAAACCCTTGCAAACCTGAAGCATAACGAACATAACCATCACTGATGGAAATCCTATGGGTGAAAGTACCAGGAACACTCATGGATGGCTTAACCGTCCAACCAGTAATAAACCCCGTACCCATTGGCAACTCTGTGTCACTGTCTGAAGCTGCATCAATAAGGTTCTCAAGAGCACGCTTCTCATAAGGAACAGACTTACCACGTCTAGCCATCTTCTTGCGAATGGAACGACGAGGAGTTGGAACACCAGACGAGGTTTCAACCTCCACCGTCGCAGCAGGAATAGGATCAGCAGGAGTAGAATCAACACCTTGACCAACCAAAGGATCAAAGGTGGCTGCACTAGGAAAAGGGGTAGGTTGAGGGTCAGTCACTAGTGGTGAGGATTGTTCCATAACAGGAGTAGCAGTGGTGGTAGTAGTAGCATAGGTGGTGGTGGTAGGACCCGGAGATGAAACAGGATGAGAAACCGAAGGTGTGGGTGTGGTACTAGCAGTAGAAACATCAACAACAGATGGTATACCAGTAGAACCAAGAGGAACACCAGATGAAGAACCATAAGCAACAACAGGTTGAGAAGTGGACACCACTCTTGGAGGAGGACGATGATGAAGTGCTCTAGAACCGGTGTGTTCAGACGCTTTATCATCCTTTGGTATAGATCCTTAAGCTCGTCAAAAGACAATGCCCTAACTCGATCCCATGTCCAACCAATAGTAAAGTGAGCACCCGACTGATATTTGACATACCTCTGCATTAACTTCCTCTCCTCGGTTCTTGTCAAAGGTCTGTTCTAACGCTTTTCACGCAATTGAGCAGCAAGAGACAATTGTTATTTACGCATTAATGCCATAGCCCGGGGGATACAATTCTGCTCATTCACATCAGCACCCAAGAGATCAGTAAACTGCGAATAATCAGATGTAAGAATAGTAAGCACCCGCATCCAATCATTATCATCCCAATGCATAGCATCATGCTGCAACTGTTCACGCCTTTGCTTCTGAAGAGCTTCTTCCTCAGCCCTAGCAGCTTGATCAATCTCCGCCTACATTCGTTGTGCAGCCTACTCCTCCAACCTGTCTTCCTCAAGTTGTCTATGAGTACGCTTTCCAGGGGGTGAGGGTGCATCAGTCATAGGGGCCTTCCCTTTAGGATCATGAGACGGTCCAGCAGTTGGACCAGCAGTAGTACCAACAGAAGAACCAGCAATATCCTCCTTTGGTCCAGGGGTAGCAGCAGTAGGAGGGATGCTTGAGGAAGTAGGAGGAATAGGCAAATCAGCATACGGCTTATCAGCAAATGTAGCCTTCGCCAGCAAGGTCAAGCCATCCTCCACAAGATCCTCAACATCCTCATTAGAATCAGACTGAACAACATGCTTCTTCCTCCTCCTCTGCTGAGTCTCCAAAGCTTTAATACGGTCCGCCGTTGGAAGAACAAATTCCCTGGTAAGCTTGCGATGCTGATTCAAATCTGCCTTCAAAGAAATAATCCTTTCATGGTACCTGTGCATAAGATCAAGCAAAGAAGTCAGTGTAGCAGGTTCCTCCGCTTCCCCACCAAGAGGACTTGGATCAGGGAAAGCTTCATTGGAACCAGAAGCAATAAAGGGGTCATCAATATGAGCACGAGAACTAGAGGGCTTCTCAGCAGTATGAGGTGCTGGACTAGAAGGGGGAGTATCCACAAATGGGGACTTATGTGGCATAGAGGAGGTGGTAGCCTTGGAAGTGGATGGCATTTCAACCACCACTTCCTCAGCTGGCTCTTCCACCACCACATGAGGCGCACCACCAGCAGGATGCTCCTCCTCCATAGGATCATCTCCTAATAGAAGTTCCTCCTCAGCTTCAGCAGCCGGAGGAACAACATTAGGAGGACCTTGGGCAAGCCCCATCATTGCATCAGTAAGGGGCCTCCATGCCCCCGTAAACCCAAGAGTCATATTGGAGTAAACTTTAGAACTAAGCTTGGGGGTCTCATACTCCTCCCTATCACGAGGTATACACATAATTATCTGCTGCAAAAACCTAGGATACATTAAAAATTTCTTCCTAGATCCAGTATTACTCAGATTGCAAACTATCCCATCAAATAAGTAGCGAGAAAAATTAAATACTCGACCTTGTGCTATGCAGATCAAACTAGTAGCCAAAGAAATGGGAAATGCATCCCAACTCCCAGACTTGGGGCTTAAGCAGTGAATCAAGAAGAAGCTTCCACTGGGGGGTAAACCTATTCTTTTGGAAGTTAAACTTCCCCCCATGGTTATAACCAATATCAGCCATCCCCTCCAAAACCTCAGAGTTGGGGATGGAAACAACACCACCTTCATCTTGAAGATGAAGTGAACTCCTAATAGAAGCTTCAGAAACCACATAGGAACATCCATCAATGGTAGCATGGAGTTCAAGTGGGCGACCCAAAACATTCACAAGTTGGGCAGTGGCCCAAAACTGGCGAATCACACTATCATAGACAATCGGGCAAACAGTAAAAGCATACCTGAGGTTAGAAGCCTCAATAAACTCGAGGATGTCTGTGAATTCGTCACGTCTAGGACCATCTCCCAGATACGCCACCTTATTGTGATCGGGTTTGTAAAGTAGAGCAGCCATTGATGATGATTGGAAGTGATGAAAGGTGATTGATTAGTGATTGAGAGAGTAGGAGCGTGTGTCTGTATGTTATGGTTGTGATGAATGAGTCAAGGGGGGTAATTGACCATAAATAATGGTCTTGTAACTGTTCATTGACCCCTAATAATGTGGGTTGCCCTTTCAAAATAGGCAGTTAATGCAAAAGTAACCACTTGCCCCTTATAACTTTATTTGCAAATCCCAGTTACTAAAGTTAAATAATATGATATACACCAGAAGTAACTTGCGTTGACTAAAATTCAAAACGCATAAGGGTCAACACTAGAAGCACAATGTGGTTAACCGAAGGCAATGAAGTGAACAATGACCCAAACCAAGACTAGAAGCCAACCACTAATGATAAGTAAGGATTTTTATCCACTAGAAGTTGAAGACTACCACAAGAGGTAACCAAAATCCTCCACTAGAAGTAGCACACTCCGCAAATACCCATACAATCTGTTGTTAAAAACTACCAAGATGTTAATCTGTCCAAGTAAATATGTACACTAAGCCTCCCCTTAGGCTTAGCCTCCCCTCAATCCTAGGTCTCAAGGATTGACCATTCCAATGTGAACCACCAAGTGGTTGAACCGAGGACTATCAAAGGCTTTAGTCAATAGATCAGCAACATTATCATCCGTATGAACCTTAAGAACCTGTATCAACTTCTTTTGATTGGCATCCCTGATAAAGTGGTGCCTAATTTCGATATGTTTTGTACGTTGATGAAAAACAGGATTCTTCACAATGTAGATAGTGCTTTGATTGTCAATGAAAATTTTGGTGTTCATAAAGTTGAACCCATAATCAAGCATCTGATTTTGTATCCATAAGACTTGTCCACAACAACAAGCAGCAGCTACGTATTTAGCTTCTGTTGAAGAAGTAGCTACTATCGTCTGCTTCTTACATTGCCATGAGATAAGTCTTCGACCCAAAAACTAACAACCACCAGTAGTAGACTTTTTGTCATTATTAGCACCTGCATAGTCACTATCACTATATGCTTCAAGAACAAAAGGTGATTCTCTAGGATACCACAAGCCTAGCTTGGGTTGAGCTTTAATGTACTTGAAAATCTTCTTGACTGCATTCAAGTTAGAAACCGTTGGAGCCACCTGATGTCTAGAACAAGCACTTACTGCAAACATAATATCCAGACGTGATGCAGTCAAATACATGAGTGAGCCAATCATTGACATGTACATGTGAACATTTACTAGAGGATCTGGCTCATTCTTGAGTTTGACTTTAGCTACTTCATAAGGTGTTGTTGCTGGTCTAAGAGGATCCATATCAAACTTCGGAAGGATCTCATGAACATATTTATCTTGACTTATGAAGATTCCATCCTCCTGTTGTGTGACTTGAAGACCAAGAAAGAATGTAAGCTCTCCCATAGCACTCATCTGAAATTCGCCCTTCATCAGTTGTTCAAACTCATCACACCATTCCTTCTTAGTAGAACCAAAGATAATATCGTCCACATAAACCTGAACAAGGATAATGTCCTTGTTATTCCTCTTAAGAAATAGTGTTTTGTCAATAGTGCCTCTTCTATAGACATGTTTTAACAAGAAAGTGGAAAGACGCTCATACCAAGCTCTAGGAGCCTGATGAAGTCCATAGAGAGCTTTGACCACCTTGTAAACTTTCTTTGGATTAAGTGGATCTACAAAGCCCTTAGGTTGAGTGACATAAACTTCCTCATCAATCTTACCATAGAGAAATTCACTCTTGACATCCATCTGAAAAACCGTAAAGCCCACATACGAAGCAAAAGCCAAAAACAGACGAATGGCCTCAATCCTAGCAACAGGAGCAAAAAATTCAGTGTAGTCTATGCCTTCAAGTTATGTATGACCTTGTGCAACCAACCTTGCCTTATTTCTCACAACAATACCCCTTGCATCTTTCTTGTTTTTGAGAATCCATTTGGTACCAATTGCTGTCTTTCCATCTGGCAAGTCAACTAGGATCCAAACATTCTGAAACAAGAATTGCTGCATCTCCTCCTGCATAGCCTCCACCCAACTTTGATCCTCAAGAGCATGAGAGACTGATCTAGGTTCCACTTGTGAAAGAAAACAAGCAAACAAACAATGTTGAAAGTCCGTATGATTATTACACTTTTGGTCCTCAATATAGGTCACAAGAGCATGATGATCAGACGTTGCTTTCTTATGCATTCTGCGAGTCATGACAGTAGAACCAGGATCTCCAATGATTTGAGTAGTAGGATGGTCTTTGTGTGACTGAAAAACTGGATTGGAAGCTACTTCCACTTCTGGTGCCAAGTTATGAAGATCCCTAACAAAGTCATCATCATATGAAGCAGAGTCGAAAATGCCATCTATTGGTTGCTTATGAATATCATCCAGCTTGGTAGAAGACTTCTTTTGATAGTTTCCCAGGTCAGAAGGAATAGAGAATCTAGTAGACGAAGTGGAAACACTAGCCGAACTACCAATAGGTGTTAAACTAGCACTAGGAGTGACAGTTGGAGTACTAGGAGTAGCTTTGTCAGCAGAAGTATGCAAGGGAAACTCAAAACCACCTTGAGCAGCTGCTGTATTAGCATCTAGTTGTTGCTTGAGCAACGTGTCAAGAGCGCCTTGTGAGTCCAAAATGTCTGATGGAGTAGCATCACTTGGAGTAGTATTGGCAGTAGGAGAGACCGTGGTGGTATAGGATGGAACGACAAAAATATCATCCTCTTCATCTGAGTCTGAGAAACCAGAATGAGCACCTGCACTAGAAGTTGCAAACACTTGTGGACCTGCATCATGGTTAGTTTTGAAACGAAAATATCCCAATGAATCACTAAGATAATCAAGATCAAAATACCATTCAGGACCCTTGCCTTGTATGTTAGACTTCTCCACAAAATACCTGAGATTAATAGTTTTAATGACTCGCTTGGCTTGGAGATTGTAGACACGATAATCCCAAGAGTGAGCTAAATAGCCCACAATGTATCCTTCATCTGCCTTGCCATCAAATTTCCCCAAATAGTCACTAGTATTCAGAATGGTGACAGGACACCCAAATGGCTTCAAATGAGCAATGTTTGGTACTTTAGCTGTGAGTAGCTCATAGGGAGTCTTCTTGTGAGGATTAGTAATAGAAACTCTATTCAAAACATAACTTGCAGTATTGACAGCTTCTGTCCAGAACATGGTTGGAAGCTTGGAATCGGCAAGCATTGTTCTCGCAGCTTCTATTAGAGTCATGTTCTTTCTTTCTGCCACGCCATTCTGTTGAGGAGTTCTTGTTGCACTATAATCTCTTTTGATGCCTTTAGAATTGCAAAGTGCTATGAGGTCTGCATTTTTTAATTCCGTTCCATTATCACATCGGATACCTTTAACCTTCTTGGTCAACTGATTCTCAATAAGTGTAATAAAGTCCTTGAGAATTGAGTAGGTCTCACTCTTGGCAGACATGAAGAAAACCCACGTGAACCTGCTATACCCATCAGCTACCACAAGGCAGAATTGTTTGTGTTCAATGCTCCTAATAGAGGTAGGACCAAATAAATCCATGTGTAGTAGCTGCAATGGTTTAGTTATAAGGCTTAGAGCAGTAATGGCCTTGAAGGATTCTTTATGTTGTTTGCCTTTGCTGCATGCAAGGCAATTGATATCATTTCTGAAAGTTTTGGGAGGTAAACCAGAAACCAAATTCAGATTTGCTAATTTGTGAATGGTCTTGAAGTTTACATGTCCCATCCTTTTGTGCCATTTAGTGGCTTCATCTTCTGAGGCTTTAGCAACCAAACATGCTAGTTGACCAGTAGGATTGACTTCATTCAGCTTGATACTATAGAGGTTGTGTCTTCTAGGGATTATGAGCAGAACCTGTGAGTCATCCGGGAATTTAAAATCTTTGGATAACACTAGTGCATCAGTATCCGTAAAGAGGACAAACTGCTTCTTGTCACAAATCTGAGAGACAGATATCAAGTTGAAGTGTTGAAGTGCTTCCACATAGTAGACCTGCTCAAAGTTAAGATTAGGCGTCTGAATCGTTCCTTTGCCAGTGATCCTTCCTTCACCTCCTCTAAAATAGACTTTTCCGCCTTGAAATGGTACAAAGTTAGATAGAAGACTTTTATTTCCTGTCATGCTCCTAAAGCATCCACTATTAACAATGCCTAGAGTAGGATCTTGGTATGGAGTAACCTACAACAACAAGAAAAGATATATGCAAAACTTAGTGTCTTAAGGGGACCCAAACCTTTTCAGGTTTGAGCCTGCCTTGTGGATCTTTAGTAGTTAGCCAAGAAGATTGATGAGATCCACCGTTGTTCTTAGGTTGCCTATTCATCATACGGGTGTTATTGTTTGACCAAGAACAACCTGCTGAGGGCTTAACAGCAGTTCCCAAATTTCCCAACCCAAAATACATGTGGTCTAAATTAAATGCATAATTTGGATTAAAAGTCTGAAAATAGTTGCTGGTTGGTTTATTTGGTATTAATCCAGTGGTTCTCAAATGATCAGAAGCTAATGGAGAGGTCCTTCTAGAAGAAGAAAAAGATTGGGCACATGAGTTTAGTCTTCTAGAAGAATATGGAACAACTCCTGGTGGACCAGGAGCAAGAAACTATTGATAACCAGAAGAATGTTTGTCATAAAAATCACAATCTTTAATCAAATGAAATTCACTCCCACAAACAAAACATGTTTTAAACGACCTTTTATTAGAATGACATTGTTTCATACTGCTAACTTTATTACACACCATTCTAGGAGAAACATTATTCCTAGGACTCAATAAACCAGAACTAGACACAGTTGAAGTAGAAGCAACTCTCTCTTCACTCTTCCTAGCACTAGTAGCATCATGGTCATTAGACTTGGGGCTTGTAGGTCTCGACTCTTTACTTGAACCACATGATGCAGAGACACTGGCTTTGTCACTGAAAGTACACGAGACAAAGTCATTAGAATTAGTGGAAATTTTTGGGGACTCATGCATCTGTGATCCATCCAAGTCATTATGCCTAGTAATGGGCATGAAAGTTCCTGTAAGAGGTGGAGGGACAGCATGCATTGCTGCTGCTGGTTTAAACCTATTGTAGCTAGGTGTTCCCTCTTCCTCCTTGTCAGGATCAAATACACTTGAAAAAGATAAATCAAACACATCTTCTGAATAAATATATTTATCAAATCCTAACCCTCTTTTAGTCCTACCAGACATACTACTATCAATTAATTTTGAAAGATTCTTAGGTGCCTTTTGCCATTTTTCAAATCTTAAAAGTGTAGCATCTAATTTTTCTTTCATGTCTTGTTTATCTTTAATATTGTCATCTTTTACCTTTTCAGTGTATTTAAGCATATTTGTTGTGTTTTCCAAGTCAATGTTCAGAATCCTAATTTTATCCCCGTACTCTCATTAAGTATCTTGAAGCCACCTCTTTTGTTGTTCCTATGTTTTTAAAGAAGCCTTATATGCTTGAACTTCTAAAAAATACTTATCATTCTGATCATTTAAGTCATTACATTGAGACAACAATTCTAAATATTTATCATGACAACCAAGAGGACAATGTTGTACCTGAGGTGAGATGCCCATAAGAGCAAACTCTTCTGCTTCCTCAGCATCAGACAGATTCCCAGCAATCATTGCAAACACGTCAGTAGAGGGTTCAGTTGTTTCCAGGGCAGCATTTTGATGATCATTCCAGTTGGCCATAGAGTCAACAGACACCAATGCCTTCTTGTCATCCTTCACCTCCTGAATCTTGAAAGCTGAATATCTGCTCTTCTCTTGGTCATGCTTGTTAGAGCATTCCCTTGCAAAGTGACCTTGCTGCTGGCAGTTATAGCATCTAACCTTACTTCTATCAAACCGTGCTGGCTCTCTTGGGTTGTAGTTAAATTTTCGACCGACTTTCTTCTCAAATTTGTGAACCCTAAGAGTGAGCATGGCCATCTGCCATTTTAGATCCATTTCATCCAGGTCAAGTTTATCAACCTATTTGAAGTCATCAAAATCAAGTTGCTGTTGAGCATCAACATCAGTAACAAAAGAGTGAAGAACAGCTTCTACCATGCTTCCAGACTTGGCTTTTGGTTCAGGAGTAGAAGTATGCTAAAAAGTATGCTGAGAAGACACAGTATTACTTGGGATACTAGCATAATAAATGGGACTAGATCCCATAGAACTCACAAAGGCAAAGTTAGCAGGAGTGGGAAAAGAATCACTTGAGTATCCCCTCACATGAGGCTCAAAGGTTTTGAGCTTATGAAACAAATCATCAAAATTAAGATAGTCAAGCCCACCTTTTGCTTTGAGAGAGATTACCACCTGATTCCATGAGTAGGGTAAGGCTCTAAGAAACCTTGCATTGATATCACCATTGTCAGGTTTCGACCGAAGTTGATTCAACTGACTCGGTATCTTTTAGAACCTCTCATACCCTTGATGGATACCTTCAGTTTCTGAGATCTTGAAGTCTGTGAATTCATCTCTCAGCATGGATCTTCGCATTTTCTTTGACTCCTCATTCCCACCAAACCTTGCTTTTATTCCATTCCAGATTTCTCTAGCATCGTCCAGATGATAGAAGTCACCCATGTGATCATCAGGAAGAGACTGAAGCAAAAGAGTTTTTGCTTTGATCTCCTTCTGAACAGTTGTGATTTCTTCATGAGTTTTAGGGTCAAGAAGAATAATATTGCCATTCTTGTCTCTTCCAGACAACTTCCTGCTGTTTCCATTCAGAATAATCTTCCAATGGTCTTGATCAGTTTTGGTGATCCAGCATTCCATCTTCATTGCCCAGCTATCATACTCGTCCTTTTTTCAGAAGAGGAAACTTACCATTTGTCTTGGAAACCGTAGCAATGATCTGCTGAGGTTGTTGTGTTTTAGGGGTACTATCTTCTCCTATTTGTGTAGAACTTGAGGCAGAAATAATTAAACAAAGATGTTAGTAACAAGAAAAAAAATTGTTAATGCAAGTAATGCCTAAAAACATTATTAGTGTTAACTAATCTTTCTTAGTTTTGATCACAACAAACCATACAACACATTTAGTGTAGAAACACAAAATGAATTATTTAACTAACACTATCATCAAGATAATAATCATATCACTAACCTTTCTTAATCATACTTAGTGATCACCAAAATGATTATCCTTAAAACTCACTTTGCTAATAAGACAAAAGAATTTTTAATAAACTTTCTTTTTTAGAAAATGTTTTATTAAAATGGAAAATGAAAATTTGAAAATGGCATATTCCAAATACTGTTAGAATATCCTTTGAAGGGTTCAAATACCTCAGATATTCCCACCCCACTAAAAGACAAAAAACGGAGCGGAGTCTAGTGGCGGTACCTTAAGTACCTACGCGGTACCTTAGCGATATGGTACAGCGGGGTGAGATATGGTACCGCGCACAGTAGCCGTTATAGAACCGTTGTAACTTTGTCTCCTTTAAATAGTGGGTCAAATCTCATTTTCCAGCAAGCCTCTTGGACGTTTTTCTCAGCCCTTTTTCTATTTTTCTATAGCATAATCATTAGTAAATGATCACTTAATTTGTTAAGGATGTTTACATATGATTATCCTCTTGATCCCCTCCTTTACCATGTCCAATGAGAAGATCACTCACTCACTAGTGTAGTGATAAAGATGAATCTATGAGCTAGTCATATTCATCATGATACCCTTTTTGTTTTAGGTCAATCCAATGTATTTATGAATACTTGGACTAGTTGTGTTCATCCAAGTTATTTGTTGATACTTGGATTTGTTGTGTACATCCATTGCATATGTGTTTGCTTGGATTTGTGTTGTGTAAATCCAAGCTACATGTGTGTACTTGGATAAGTCTAGTTGAGTTGTAATAGATTTGATTAGGAGTTCTCACTAAACTATAAAGTGATGTGGTTGTGTCTTGTGATTTCTCACTAAACTTTAAAGTGATTAGTAGTTGTGTTGTGTGAAGTTCTCACTTAGCTTCAAAGTGAAGAGTCGTGAAGATTGGTTCTAGCTTTCGATTAGAACTCGACATCTAGCCTTGTGTCGTAAAATGGTGAAGTAGGCAACGTCGTGAAGATTGGTTCTACCTTAAGATTAGAACTCGACATCTAGCCTTGTGTCGTTAAATTGTGAAGTAGGCAACGTCATGTAGATTGGTCCTAGCTAAAGATTAGGTCTCGACATTTAGCTTAGTGTCAGAAAATAATGTAAGCAACGATGTAAGGTTTTCTCCGCCGAGAAGGGAGCTTGTGGATATAGTGGAAATCTCGAGTAGGTGTACTCGAGGAGTGGAGTAGAAACGAGGATAGAGCCTCGTTGTCGAACCACTATAAATCTTGGTGTCTTCCCACTAGGTTGTCTCCTTCCTTGCTCTTTACTTATTTCATTATCATTATACTTGCTTATTATTCTTGCTAGTGCATTTCAATTGAACCTAATCATTATGCAACTTAGCTTTATGTTAAAGATAGTTTTGATACAAACCAAATTGAAAGGAATTTTAATTTTGGTCACCAATCGAAGAGAAACTATTCAACCCCCCCCCCCCCTTCTAGTTTCTACAATTGGTATCAGAGCGATGGTCACTCAAGATCTTTGAAGTATATTGTACTTTAAAACTTGGATCGATCCATTGTCTTCTCAAATTAGAAGGTCTAGTTGTACTAAAGTTTCTCTTTGGTCAAAACTATGTTTTCTTTGAAAAATAGGTCTTTTAATTGATAACATTGCATCCCACTTAAGATTAGCAGCCTTTATGCATTTTAGACATACTCTTGAAATGTATCTACTAGTTTGCATCTTGCTTTGTGTAGGTACTCATGAAGATCAATCACTTAATTGGTTGTGGATTGAGTTACTTGCATTTGTAGAAGAATCATTTTCATTGATCTTTAACATCTTTGAATGATGATACCAAGATGATTGGGAATGATACTAGTCCTTGAAGACTTAGTACTCATCATAGTCATTGATTGGGCATAGCACTTATTCCTTCATGGATTGCTCTTTGTGGCCAAGGTACGCTTTCGTTCTTCCACACGCCCTTTGATCATTCTTTTGATCATTACTTGACTATGTGCTTGTTCTCGGCATCCTTGCCTTGACATTTATTTATGGTTTGTGCTTTTTTTCCTTTATCCTCTCAAACCTTCATTGCTTGGATACTTGACTCACTATGGTGATGTAGAGTGAGTTAGTAGAAGCTTAAAGTATCAAGCATGATTTCCATGGTTTGCACCTATACGGTTAGTAGGCCCTCTATGGGAGAGAAAGTGAATTAATACTTTTCTCATATTTTAGTTTAGACTAAGACTATTATTGAAAGTGATCTTAGTTTAGACTTGAATAATTGCTTTGTGCTCATTCATTACCAAAGCCGTTTATTGTTTCGCCGGAAAGGCACGTCTTAAACCACTATATATGACACAAGCTCTTCGTTTCAACTACTTGAAGATTGTCATTAATCCCTTGAGCATTGATCCTAGTCTTGATTCACTTCCCTTGAATTCTCTCCACTTAGTCGTTTTGCTACGAGTAGTCGTTCGTCCGTTTCGGTTCTTTTCGATCTTGATTTAACTCGTAATCCTTCGTTAAGGCATATTGCTTAGTGTTATGATGATCCAATGATATTCTAAAAGGCTCATGATTTAATTTTAAGTATTTTAGAAAAACTGGATTTTCAAAATTTGACGTTTTTCAGAGATAGAAACCTGCCTCTGCCGGCGGTTCCTTATCTCCGCGGCTCAAACCCGCGGTTCCTTATCGATAAGGTACCGCGGGCAGTAACTTTTGTCAGAGCGCCAGTTTGTGTTTTTTATTCTTTTTCAAACCAAACTCTCTCTCTCCCAAAAAAACATAGCCGACGGGTTTTACCTTTTCCACCATTGTTGAAGCTTCCAAAACCTTCAATCACTCAAATTAATTTATTCCAAGTTGTGGGTTTCACTCATCCTTCATCTAGCATCAATTAATTGTAAGTATTTTCTTTCAATTTCATCTATTTTGTTCTAGGGTTCATCCTTTCATAATTGGGGATTTTTAAAATTGAAATTGAATTAAAACCTTAATAGGAATGTGGGTTGACATGGTAATCTTACTATGATTCCTTAGGTTGATATTCATTAAGATTTCACTAAAACCCACTTATAGAACAAATCCGAATTTAGGCTAAATGATTTTGGTTGAATTATGGATTTGAGATGAACCCATGAACAAGTAGGTAATGACATTGTTAATGCTTACCTAAAAACCTTGTTTTGAAAAATCAATGTTCTAATCCATTGTTGATCTAACATAGATCATGTGTTCTTGGTCAATGATGGAATAGACACATTGTGAACATGAAAATGATATGGATTCAATCCTATGTTTGTCAAAAAAATGATATAACACATTTTCATTTTCGTTTTCCTTTTTGATTTTCATATGAGTGATTGGAGAAATATTGTCTTGTGTTTGTATTTAGGTACTTAATCATGCCTTCTCAATATCAAAAAGATCATCAATACACTAAAGATTATATGCCCGACATCTCTCAAACTTTTGTTTCCCCTCAACTCCAAAACGCTTTTCCATCCCTTTCCTCTCGTTGTTTCCATGAGGGTAGGATTGTAGACTCAAGAATAGCGGGAGATAATTATATCAACTCTATGTTCGAGCTAATTGGGTTTGATTGTTTGCTTTACATAGATGAGGTAGTTTATCCCTTGTTCCTTCTTGAGTTCTTTAGTACTTACTCCATGCTTGAAATCAACGACCAAATATTTATCCGTTTCTTGTTGAATGGTCAAATCATTCAGTATTCCCTCGATGACTTTGGTGATATTCTTGGTGTGCCATTTGAAGGCACTTGTCGTTTCACGGATAAGTGGAGACTAGATGCTCTCTTGGAGTCAAACGACAAACCTCCAAATGACACCACCGAAGTTGATCTAAATTTCATCCTTGAAATCATCACGAAAGAGCGTAGTGGAAACGTTGTGAGAAGCCTTCATACAAATGTGCGAAATGTGAATAGGTATGAAGTGCTCTCAAGCGACCTTAAGGATTATATGCTCCAATGGGCAAACATCCTTAGGGAAAATGTGTTTTGTCTTGGTGGGAACCGGGATCATATCCCGGCTTGCATGGGGCATATGTTGTTTTGCCTATTTACTTCCACCAAGTAAAATCTTGAATATTACATCGCTCGACGTATAAATTATGCTCTTTCCAAACCCAAAACAAACCTCCCTTATGCTATGCTTCTTACTCGCCTCTTTAGAAGGGTTGGTCAAGATTTTCCTCAACTCGATCTTTCTCGCTTTCACCCGGTTCAACGGGTTATGTTGCCTATTCAAGAGGTGTATCAACGAAAGCAAAGAAGTGACCGTGGTTCGAGAAAATCCGACCATCAAGAGCCGGATGAGGAGGACACCGATATGCCACCAAGTGGTGGTGATGGCATCGGTCCTAGTTCTCATTTTGACTCTTCGAGCAACTCCCATCCATCCTCAAATCAATTTGAGGATGATTTTGAAGACTTAGCTCCTCCTCCTCACCCTTCTAGTGATGTTCCTGAAGATCTCAATATGGAGCATCTTTATCGTGAGAATCTTAGAACCCGGGGAGAATTACATGAACACCGAGTGGAGTCAAGAAAAGGGTTCAAGTATTTGGGAAAGATGATCAAGGGTTTAGGAAAGAAAAGGAGGTGAAGACTTTGAAGTTGTGTCAAAGTTTGGATTTGATGGTTTAACATTTGGTTATTAACACTTTGGTTTAGTTGTTTATTAACTTGTGTTGCATGCTTGGATTACGATTTATTTTGATCTTTAAATGTTTATTATGCCATCTTGTTTGTGTTTTACATAGCTTTGTGCATGCCATATGATAGTTAGCTTATTAGATTATGATCTGTAGTTAACTTTGGCTTGTGAAACCTTTGGGAAAAATATGGGTTTATCAAAAACTGAAATGGGAAATTTTTGAAAACCTTCTTGTCGCGGTTCCATATCGACCCGCGGTTCCTTATCGATAAGGTACCGCCGGTCCTAGATAAGGAACCACCGACCACTTTGCACGACAGCATCTTTGCTTTACACTGTTTTCTTAATTTTGTGTAAACCTTGCATGATTTTCAGTAATAAACTGCATATTTCCTAAACTAGGGTATCTAAATTCATTATTCACCTAAAATGATTTTAACCCATTACTAGTCTGGATCATCCCCTCAACCATTTAAACCCACCTTGTTTGCCATGTTCTTCACACATCAAACATACTTCCCTAAACCTTAAACCACCCTAATCAACCATGGTGTGTACCAAAACCTCAAACACTTCCAAGACCTCCACCCCAAGAAAAACACTCAAAATAAGGGTTAAGGTAGCTAAGCATAACTCTTCACCTTTCCATACACCTAAGAATGAGAATGCTCCTATCCTCATTTCTTCATCACCTTCCCCACCTCTTGCACCATGCAAGACTTCTTCCACCCATGGTACTAACCACTCCATTGGTTCTACCTCCTCTTCATTCAATTCTAGAATGAATGAGCTTTCTTCACCCTTCACTCCAAGTGCACCCTTGGAAGTGACCACTCAACCTCAACCAATCCAAAGTTCCTTTTGGGAATGACTTTGATGACACTTTGGTGACTTCACCATTTACCCCTCACAACTCACTAATTTCACCAACCTTGGAGAATTTTCCTCCACACTCACCCATTTCCCCTTTGGGGAACATGCCTCCACTTTCACCCATATCACCCTTGGAGAACTTGCCTCCTCCACCTCCACCCAACTCAAACATCCCAATTTTGGGTGTCCCACTTTCCCTCCTCTTGGGTGATCCTTACTTTGGGTTTCAACAAACTCATGGTCCTAGATGTCCATGTTGTCTCTACAACCACTTCCTCATCCAAAACCTAAGGATGGATATGTATGGACTATATAGGGGTTTGCAAGATTTCTTGCTTACTTTTTTCTCCATGCCTCCTCCTAGGAGATGAATGATGGAGTTGTCTTAATAAGAGTTTTCAACAAAACCAAGCCTAAGAAAACTACTTATCTAGAGTTTATGATAAGCTAGCTATGTATTAGTTAGTTTTATTTATCTTTGTACTTGTTTCCTCATTTATGAATGTTTCTTGTTGTTGTGTTATGGATTTAGCTTTGTGTGATTCTATCTTTTTGTGCACACTAATCAACTTTAATTTGAAATTAAAATTGAACCTAAATCTATCACAACCCCTAAACTTGACTAAAATTGTTTCAAAATGATATCTAAATTATTTT
Organism: Glebionis coronaria; assembly: GCA_025667525.1. NCBI lineage: Eukaryota > Viridiplantae > Streptophyta > Magnoliopsida > Asterales > Asteraceae > Glebionis > Glebionis coronaria. The sequence goes on along the minus strand of CM046881.1, from coordinate 159,711,127 downwards.
GTCACCCTTTGTCAAGACATTCTTTGTGAATGTGTTGCTTTATGCAACCCTAACATATTTTGGTTCTAATAGAGGTAAAATTCCAAGATTTGCAATTTTTTGAAAAAGTCTTAGTTTTTCCCAAAACCCAGGAAAAACATGGTTTAAAGTCCTCTGGACGCGGTTCCTTAAAGACCCGCGGTTCCTTAGCGATATGGAACCGCCGGACCCTATAAGGTACCGCGGCCAGAATGTGGCTTTTGACGAATTTTTGGTCAAAACCTTTAAACCCTATTCCCAGTCAAGATTCCTTGTTTACTCAAATTGACTAAACATTCCTTGACAATACACATTTTGTATTCAAATTCTTACCTTGATTACATTTTACTTATACCCCAACCTTGAGATTTCATTCTCACATCTTCCCAACCTTGAGAATTCATTCTCACATAACCTTGAGATATCATTCTCACACTCTCACAATGCCTAACTCCTACATTCCTAACCTTGACATTTCTTTGTCACAACCCCACTCACCCAAAGCTTCTTCATCCAAGCTTTCAAAGAAACCGAAAATCTCGGTTCGACCCGTGTGGGTTAAGAAGAATGAACCATCTTCGTCCAAACCACCCAAAAACCCTACCTTCTCTCCAATCAAGTATTGGAATGAGACTTACACCATAAACCCCATCACCGGAGCAAAAGAACATGTTCCACCACCACCACAATCCTTCAATACCCCCCAACTCAATGACCTTTCCACCTTCCCAAACCTCACAAGGCATTGTGAAAACACTCCCAAAAACTTGACCCCACCACCACCAAACCCTAAGTTTGATGCCATACCCCCATCAAACGATTTTGTGTTGCATCATGGATCCTCGTGTGATTGTTGCCGATTTCAACAAATTGAACTTGCTCATGTGTATGAGAAGTTAAATTTTCTTGAATTCCTTCTCACTCGACCTCCTATTCAAGTTTTCATTCCGGTGGACAAAACTTCGAATGATGCATCGTCGTCTTTTTAGCTTTATTTTTCTTTTTAGCAATCTTGGAAAATATCACTATTAGACTAGCTTATGCTTAGTGGTTTATTTTCCATATTTATTGCTTTTGGATACTCATACTATGTGTATGACTATCTTCTTTGTTGTATTTTTTTTTTACTTTTGTGTTATTTGTTTGCTATCTAATTAGTTCTATTTTTGAGTTGATCTTGGTTAAATTTTTACAATTACTTATGGGTGATTCCATCAATTCTAAAGCTTTAACCCATTGACAAGCTTATCATCTTCATTTTATTGAAGTTTGATTTTGTCAATTACCTCTTTGGACATACTTAGCAAAATACTTGCTTCTAATTTGAGATTTCTTCTCTTTCTCCCTCTCAAGTTAATTAGTAGGTAGTGATCATATATACATTGGTGTTTCTTTCCTTTCTACTAACCTTTGTGTAGCATGTCGCCTTAGCTCACAAACTAGGTGCTCCAAGCAAGGGGGAGCAACCACCAAGGGGGAGCTACTAGCAAAGTTCGATGCACTTGAAAGACTTATGCTAACCTTTTTGCTACGACAAAAGGGGGAGAAATGATAGTGATAAACTAGTTAATAATTCCATAGTTTGTGTTTATACATAAATGAGTTTATCGTTTGTCGTAATCAAAAAGGGGGAGATTGTTAATGCAAATAATGCCTAAAACATTATTAGTGTTAACTAATCTTTCTTAGTTTTGATCACAACAAACCATACAACACATTTAGTGTAGAAACAAAAAATGAATTATTTAACTAACACTATCATCAAGATAATAATCATATCACTAACCTTTCTTAATCATACTTAGTGATCACCAAAATGATTATCCTTAAAACTCACTTTTGCTAATAAGACAAAAGACTTTTTAATAATCTTTCTTTTTTAGAAAATGTTTTATTAAAATGGAAAATGAAAATTTGAAAATGGCATATTCCAAATGCTGTTAGAATATCCTTTGAAGGGTTCAAATACCTCAGATATTCCCACCCCACTAAAAGACAAAAAACGGAGCGGAGTCTAGTGGCGGTACCTTAAGTACCTACGCGGTACCTTAGCGATATGGTACCGCGGGGTGAGATATGGTACCGCGCACAGTAGCCGTTATAGATCCGTTGTAACTTTGTCTCCTTTAAATAGTGGGTCAAATCTCATTTTCCAGCAAGCCTCTTGGGCGTTTTTCTCAGCCCTTTTTCTATTTTTCTATAGCATAATCATTAGTAAATGATCACTTAATTTGTTAAGGATGTTTACATATGATTATCCTCTTGATCCCCTCCTTTACCATGTCCAATGAGAAGATCACTCACTCACTAGTGTAGTGATAAAGATGAATCTATGAGCTAGTCATATTCATCATGATACCCTTTTTGTTTTAGATCAATCCAATGTATTTATGAATACTTGGACTAGTTGTGTTCATCCAAGTTATTTGTTGATACTTGGATTTGTTGTGTACATCCATTGCATATGTGTTTGCTTGGATTTGTGTTGTGTAAATCCAAGCTACATGTGTGTACTTGGATAAGTCTAGTTGAGTTGTAATAGATTTGATTAGGAGTTCTCACTAAACTATAAAGTGATGTGGTTGTGTCTTGTGAGTTCTCACTAAACTTTAAAGTGATTAGTAGTTGTGTTGTGTGAAGTTCTCACTTAGCTTCAAAGTGAAGAGTCGTGAAGATTGGTTCTAGCTTTCGATTAGAACTCGACATCTAGCCTTGTGTCGTAAAATGGTGAAGTAGGCAACGTCGTGAAGATTGGTTCTACCTTAAGATTAGAACTCGACATCTAGCCTTGTGTCGTTAAATTGTGAAGTAGGCAACGTCGTGTAGATTGGTCCTAGCTAAAGATTAGGTCTCGACATTTAGCTTAGTGTCGGAAAATAATGTAAGCAACGATGTAAGGTTTTCTCCGCCGAGAAGGGAGCTTGTGGATATAGTGGAAATCTCGAGTAGGTGTACTCGAGGAGTGGAGTAGAAACGAGGATAGAGCCTCGTTGTCGAACCACTATAAATCTTGGTGTCTTCCCACTAGGTTGTCTCCTTCCTTGCTCTTTACTTATTTCATTATCATTATACTTGCTTATTATTCTTGCTAGTGCATTTCAATTGAACCTAATCATTATGGAACTTAGCTTTAAGTTAAAGATAGTTTTGATACAAACCAAATTGAAAGGAATTTTAATTTTGGTCACCAATCGAAGAGAAACTATTCAACCCCCCCCCCCTTCTAGTTTCTACAAAAATGATTCTTCTTGCACAAAGACTCTCCCAGGCTCTGATACCACTTGTTGGGTCCACTAGATGTGGATCTTGCAGCCTGTTGGGAACGGTGAACGACTTCTGTAATCACAAGTCTATTCACAGAGAGACTCTATATAAATCACACAGTATAAGTGCGGAATACAAATACTATGAACAAGAAGAACAGAATAACTATAACGACTTGATCCTTTACTAAGGATTTCTAATATTAACATGAACTAGAATTATATTTGTTGAAGGTATGTAAAACCCTTCTGCCTAAGGTTCCTTTTATACTACAAGGAAACCCTAATACATCATTAACCAAAACGTGTAAAACTGATATGCATATCCTTTCCTAACATATCTCATGCATATCCTAACAGAATAATATCTAAATAATAAAGTTTGACTTTCTATAAGACCAGGAGCACGGCTTGCTCCTACTACTACAATGACCAGGAGGAACTACATACCTCCTAGTCTACCTATTACAAATAACTATTCCAATGGTCCGAACAAATATGGATACAAACCCCAAGAACGAAGTTAAAAAGTTCAGCAGCTCATCCGTATCCGCAAGAACTATTGGACTGGGAGGACTTGATGGCATATAGCATGGTTACGGCCCATTGGGCCTAAATCCATACACCAAACCTTGGGCCCAGACCCAAGTACATGAAAGCCCACCAACGGTGGCATGAAATTAAAACGGTTCCGCTTCCAGCAAGCGGAGCCGCACACAAGCCGGACACGCGCTCCCAGTGAAGCACATCTGATAACCTCGCGGACTAATTCCCAGAGAGTTAATCCTCGGGACACGATTAAACCACAAATAGATAAATGGGCATTTGGATCACAAAATCCCACTCACTAGTACTATCCGAAAAGAAAGGAAAGTCCCAGTACTTCCCCTCTATTAATAGTACCCACTTTCACTCCAAACAAGATACGATTTTATCATTCAAATTTACACACACATATATATCTGGGACGATATGAATACTTACTCTCACGCCTGAGTCTAATCGTGGGGTCCGTCCCCACGGTAAGGACTAACGGTATTGCTCTATTTGTGTAGGAAATCGTCAAACACATCTCTTGGTAGTACAAGATCCATTACAACATAAGGCTTCTAGATACTTCTCGGCGAGTATCTAGATCTACTTCCGACCTCAACCGATCACTATACTAATGGATATTGTTTCTCACTAAAAAACAAAACCATTAGCAAGCTCTTTCTTTACTTTCCTCTTCGTGTGATGGTACCACTAACAACAACAAAACAATAAAAAAATATACAAATTTTCTATTGATACTCTATTCTTCTTCATCACTCACCATCAATAACATTTAATCAAAAATAGAATTTCTAACAACCAAAAATAAAATCAAATTCCATATAACATCTATAACTGAACCAAATAGCATATATATTTTTATAAACCAATTAAGCCCTATCTCACTTAATCACATGCACTTCCTCTAACTTGGAACGCTCAAATCATCTCTACAGCTAACAAAATGATGAAATAATCACTAAATGATGATGACAAGATGACCGATGACTTTTCGACGGGTTCCAACGATAGTGATGAAGCAAATTCAATCACATTTGAACTATCTCTGGCAACGTCAGAAATTGTAAAAATAGATAGGTGTTGTTTGGTTTTTTTGATAGAATAATAATTGGTATTGGGATTGTAATGGAATGGAATTAAATAGGCAATGATAGTTTTAAATCAAATGTTTGTTTATAAAATTACTTTATCCACTGTTTCTCATTTAAAAAACAAACCATCAATAGGATCTTTCTTCACTTCCGTCTTCGTGTGATGTTCTTCCTACAGCACCACTACCAACAACAAAACAATAAAAAAAGGTAAACTGCAAATTTCGTCCCTTGACCATGCCAAATCGACAAATATACCCCTGAGTGGAAAGGTGGTGGAAATTTACCATTGAACTTTCTAATTTCATGCAAACAAACCTATGAGACGATGATTTTTAACTTTTGGTCGTTATCCAACATTAACTCCCTCACATGTCACACACATGAGGGAACTTTCGTCAATTCTTATCGTCCCAGATAGGCAAGCACTCTTCCACCTTTACCTTCATGCAAAAATCATCCCCAAAACCATTTGTCCACCTTTCACAACTAAAGCTTCATGCCAACACTTTAAAGGACTAAATTTGCAACATCAACGTTGAAACTTTCACTAGTATCTCGACATTAAATACTATAGCGGTTCAATTAAAATTGTACTACCAACCAAAAACTCGATTTAATTTCTTATCAAGTATCTCTAATGGCGTATCATATAGAAGTCGTTTTCAAAATGCATAATGATGGGGTTTTTTATACATGGTCCATTAACGTATGTGAATAGAAATCGTAGCCAAATTTGTGGGTTTAGTTCGAGGCCTGGATATTTAGTATTGGCATAAATCAGATCTTTGGAAGGCTTAGTAATGTGGAAAAATAGGCTTTGTTCTTTTGGTTGCCAAACAAATCATGAGAAGAAGGTTTGACTTTGATTCACACTAACAGTGATGTGCATACAATGTTGGAAATGGCTTGTAGGAATGGCTCAATGATTTGTATGTAACTCACAAGAAACAGAAACTAGCTCAGTATAATTTCAAGAACTTTGATTTAGAGGATGCAGATGGGAATTTTTTAGGATAGGTAGAAGATGATGCTAGGCTGCGCTGCTATAGTTCAACTCCTTTTGAGACTGAACATCCTTTTCAAAAAAGGAAGAGGAACGATAGCAACCAAATTTAAAGTGGTAAAAACAAAAGATTGAAGAGAGCGGATGTCGTAAAAAAGAGACAGTGATGGAAAGAGCAAAGAGAAGAAGAAAATAGAGAGGAAACAAAGAATTACTGGAAAAGGGGACCAAAATGTGAATGAGGGTGATAGTGAAACTAAGATTGAGACTTAATTGGTGAAGAAGAAGAGAGCTATGGTAAAGGGTAAAGGGATCATGGTTTAAGATGATTTAGATTTTAAAATGAAAAGGGAAGTTCTATGAAGGTCTACTGGTATTGTCATTAGAGAGGATCTCTGAATGTTAGTAGTAGGTCTAAAACCAGTTTGAATGGATAGGGTTTTATTTCTATTGATAATGTGGCCGAAAATAAAGGTCGTATAAAAAGGTTTGTTGTGCTTGGTTAAAGAGCTCGTAACAAGTTATATAACATCAAGATTTTAAGATCACTAATTGCGTACCAGGTCTTAGAACACCAACATTTCTGGGAAAGAAGTGAACTGGATTTGATTGTTACAAGGAGAGTTTCAGATAGTGTATATGATTATTCCTACTACTTTATAACTAGATAACCCTAGGATAACCTAGGGAACTCATGTTGTTAAGGAGTGTTAGGGATCCGTTTTTGTTAAAAGACAACTTATAGCTTATTATTTGCTTATTTCTATCTTGTTAGTGCTTATTATTGTGTTAATAGTAATTGGTTACTATGCATATTGTTGTCTTGTTAGTTCTTGTAGAAACGGTAGAGGGGGGGTACGTTTCTCATTAAGTTTTAAAAACATTTCGTTAAAGGCCACTGACCGTGGTTCAATAAACATGACCGTGAATCATTATCATTAATGATCCACGGTTTCAACTAATGAACCACCAACATTGGATATAAGAACATTGTTAACTTTAAACCTTAACAATCTTTTGTATCAAATTCCCAATTAAGATTGACTTAATATGAGATGTATTTGTTATATATATATAAACAACAAGTAAGTAAACACATAAACACATCAAATCAAGTACATCCAGCAATAGTCTAAACACTAAGCACACATGTACTAAGCCTTAGATTTTCTACAACTAAGATGTTTATACTAAAGGATGCACACTTGACCATAATCTAAACATGAAGCACACACGTACTAAGCCATAGCTTTTCCGCAACTTAGATGTTTAGATTATGTGATGCACACAAAGACACACAACACAAGTATGCAACTATGAAAGTAAAGACATCAATGTAAAGACATAAATGTAAAGGATAATACTGACACGATGATTTATAGTGGTTCGGTCATGAAACTCCTCTTCGCCCTACTCCACTCCTTGAGTACACCTTACTCGAGAGTTACTTCACTAGTCAACAAGCTCCTTTCAAGGCGGAGAAAACCATACACGTTTCGTACACCATTTCCGACACTAAGCTAGATGTTGAGTCCTAATCTTAGGTAGGACCAATCTACACACGTATCCTACTTCCTATTTTCTAACACAAGCCTATATGTCGAGTTATAATCTTAGGTAGCTACAATCTACACCCATGGTTATGTTTTATGGCCCAACATAACAAACCTTGTGTTTTGCGGCCTAAACACATAAACCATCTAGATCTAAGTACACACCACTTAGATCTAGGACTCTAACACTATCTCTAAGTATTTACATAACTTGGATCTACACTTCTAACACCTAATCCAAGGACACGCATCACTTGGATCTACTACCCTTACAAACACATCCAAGTGTACCCACCACTTAGATCTACTACATATGCATCAATTCTAAATGTACACACCACTTGGATATTCATGATTTACATTGTAGGAAAACTATTATCATGACTTGATCTAGAAGGAGAGATCTTCATCATGTTATGAACCCAACACTTCATAGTGATGAAAGTGTTCTTCTCTTTGCATTTGAGAAGATGAGAGGATTTTAGAAGAGAATCACATCTTAAACAAGATTAATCTACCAACTAATCAAGGATCTAAGATGTTTAAGAAACCGAGAGAAATATGAAAAAAGGTTGATTAAAAAGCTAGAAATGATCCACTATTTATAGGACAAGGGAGCAACGACTATATTTGCCTACGGCACAATAAATACCCTTGTGGCTCATTATGATATTGAGTCGCGGGCTCTAGACTCCGCTTCCTTTTGTCCTTTAGTAGGGAAATGCCATTTGGTGAAGATTTTATCCAAAATAGATATTCTTAGACCATTTAGAATATGCCAAATTCAAATTTTCATAATCTTTTTAATAAAAAAATTTCTTAAAATAAAGTTATTAAAAAATATTTTGTCACTTTAATTAAAAGTGAGTTTTAATAAAATATTAATCCTTGATCACTTAGTAAGGTTAATGTTTTTTATTCATACCTTGAGTGATTCATGACGAATGCGATCTTGGATGTATCGAGATAAGTATACAAAATTACAAATGATGCTTGAGTGATTACGAGTACCTTACACATTTTACATAATGTATTTCGAGTTATATGTTTGTCTTCACCAAAACACAAAGAGATTATATAGATTAAACATCGTAATGTTTGCACTAACAGTAAAACCCTAGTTTTGTAATAAAACCACCGATGAGGCGGATAATAAAAGGCAAGGCAAGACCGAAGTCATAATAAAAGCTTCATGGCGATGTTGAATAAAAGATGGAGGTAAACCAAAGATAATAAGGTCCTTCCGTTAGGGGGCGTATAAAAGTCTTGGTAATAAGTCTCATGTTCAAAACCGTTATAAAACCGTGTTTATCGATTCTTCTTGTCAACTTAATTTTTTGACATCGTTGTCTATTAGGAGGGGTTATTGATTTGATGGTCTTAGTTACACCGTTAGGACTCTATTTTTAGACCTAAATCTCTATTATCGCATAAGTCAAACAATGTATCCTCGTGAAACATTCAAGACATAATAAAATATAAGAGATACAACTTAGGAATAATGGGAGGATAAGTACGTGATTAGGGCATATGAGTAGTGTTAGCATTACTAACTTATAATGACAATGATCTCGTTGCACGCTTGGCATGGAATTAAGGTGAAAATCGAGGACGATGAAATTATTTCTAACGAAGCATTTACGTGTTCTTGTTCTATGAACCTAAACGTCCCATTTTGCGATGAAAATCATACATTATGTCCAAAACACAAGAAGTAGCAATAGTGTAGTGTAGCTAGTTTATCATTCCAATAAAGTCATAAAATTAAATTTTGGAGATGCTTTGATACTTTATTCTTAGCATTGCGTGAGGGCACGGCAATGGTTTAGTATGGGGGAGTGATGAGACTGCTTTTATACATGGTCTCATCGTCCAAATCGGCCTTAAATTGCATAAAATATCATAAAACATGCCAAATATATGCTCGTGTTTGTTACTTGTGTATTTTTAGGTACGGATATTGAGGAATTGGCAAAAGAACACAAGAATCAATCAAAAACGAACACGGGAAACGAAGACGCACAATGAACCAAGCTCATATTTGGAATTTTGCAAAAAGACCCCTCAAGTTTGAAGAATTGGCAAAAATGGCCCCTCATCTTTGAAGAACTTGTCATAATTAACCCTCAAAAATGTTAATTATGCAAGTGTGACCCTTGAAGAATGAAGATTTGACAAGAAAAGCCCTTGAAAAATAAAGAATATGCATTAAAAGTCCTTATTACAAGCTTAAAAACATTTGGTGCCAAAAATGTCAAATGTCCAAAGTTATTTTCAAAGGATATGGAAGTTTGTTGCTGTTAATACAAAGTGAAAGGAAGTTGATACTCTGGGGACCTAACCTGTCAAAACACCAAACTCCCACAACCACTCACACACTGACACGTCAACCCTACCCACCCACCAACCCAAACCCATTAACCAACCCGACCCTACCCAATCCCTTTCACCCGGTTTTATTTAATAAACCGGTCAACTTGGTCAACTTGGTCAACCCTACAAACCCCCATTTTCCCTCTTTAACACACAATTTAAAAAGTGTTTAATCCCAAAACAAATCAAACCCCCCTTTTAAAAACCCAAGAACCCTAAAACCACCCAGATTAATTAAGCTATAAATCAAAGGGGTATTCACCCTAACTCTCCAGTTCCTTAATTAAAGTCACCTTCAACCTAACCCACCTCACACAAAGGCTCCACGTGTCCCTGTGGTCCTCACCCAAACCTCCCCTGCCCATCTCTTTCACACTAAACCCAAAAACCCCGACAAAATCAACGACCAAAAGCAACTACTTGGCCTCCAAGAAGATTTAAACGTCCAAGATCACATTTCCAGCCTGTCAAGTCACATGGGTACCATTTTGACCCAAGATTCGTCAAGAAGCAAGAGGGCAAAATTGAGAATTCAAAATTTAGGGTTTCCAGCTTGTAATTTTTTATTCAGTTATTCTAGAATAGTCCAATGAAGTGTATAAAATGAGGAGCCTGTTCCTCATTTTCCTTGTTCCAGTTTTCCTTTAAAAAAAATCTTGTAATTCCTTTTGATAATATAAAAAGTTGGTATTTGTTCAAGATAGCAATTTAATTCCTTTTTTATTGTTTATTAAAGTTGGTGTTGGTATTAGAGGAAAACTGAGTTCCAATTTTACTGGGGTTAACTAATTTTGCTTTTCAAAATTTGTTAAGGTTTGAAAATTTGAGAAGTTTTTGGAAGAATTGTTCCAAGGTTTTTTGTGTAAGGAATCAGTGTTAATTGGTGAATAAAAGTGTTATTGATACGTTTTGAGAAGTTGCAAAAGGTTTTGGAAAGATTTAAGAAAAGGAAGAGAAAACAGATTAATATTATTGCTTGATATTGTACTGTTTGCTTTTGATTTGTTTTAAACAGGTGTACAAGGTGGTTGATACTGTTTCAGCACCAGCCCGGGCTGGTAGGGAGGTGGTTAAGCAACCACTAGGTCCCTTGGATGTAAGGGACCTAAGGTAATATTCCTTTACCTTTGAAAAATTTCATAAAAAAAAAAGCAAGTTGCATGCTCCTGGTTTGATTTTGTGTTTAAGCTGCTTTAGTATGTTTAGATTGTTGGATTTGTGTTTTTTCTGTGTTGGTATGCATGTTAGAATAGCATAGGGTCAGTTTGCTTAGGTTTTGATAGGTTTTGTTTTGGAAAAACGTTTTCAAAGATTTTTAAAGTGGTGTTTGGCAACAAGGTTTAACAGGACAATGGTCTTTGATTGTGTTGTTTAAAAGGTGTTAGCAAGTTCATATAGGATTGTGTTAGGTTAGTTGTTAGTTGTAGTTGAGATTGGGTAATATTAGAAGGCAATTAGTGTTTTTAAGTGAAATCATAGGTAGTAATCTGCATGTTCTTTATCTGCCCATTTTATAGAGTTCTTGGTACATGATTCTTGGATTTCTGTTAAGTTATAGGGTTAGAGAGTTATTGGATCTGCTTAAGTGCTAGTTGATGCTTTTGTGTGCAAAATTTCAGGTCTTGAAACTGATTAGTGTGCATTCTGTTAGCATTTAAACCACCAGACCTACCTACTTCATTACAGCAACTCATCATTGGTCTCTTTGTGCTTTGTTTTATGATTCTTGGTTGCTAAGTGATTTATACTTGTTGTAATTGACTTCTTGTGCTCAAAGGAGCACAAGAGTGCCCTTTGTGTCCATAATATCAACACCAAATAGCATTGCCAAGTCCTCTTGGCCAAGTCAAAAAGCAAGAACACTTAAGCAATCTGCTTGTGTTCATAATTGGAGTCTGTAACGTTTTGGGTCCTAAATTTGGCATAATCTAGCTATAAAAGTGTTTTTGGATTGGATTACAAGTGTTAAAAGGTCACAGTCTTGGAATGTTTGCAAGTTAAAAAAAAAAAAGAGAAATAAAAAAAGAAGCAAAAAGGGGGATATCAAGACTCGAACCCACAATCCCCACTCCCACACACATCAGACATAACCACTGCGCCCTAGGGTCTTTGACTGCTAGGGTGTGGTTTCAAAATTTACTTAACCATTTTTTCCTTTTGACTTTTCAATATAAGCCGTGAGCAAATAAGCCATTCCTGGCTTATTGGCTTTTTGTTTTAGCTTATTTCTATTTTTCCTGAGTTATTTATAGGTTGTAGGATTTTTCTGTTCAAAAACATTATTTTTCCTTTTATTTAATTATTTAATAGGATTATTTCTATTTTTAATTTTAGAAAGTCTTTAAAAAATATTAAACAGTAGTATAAAAATACAAAAAAATAGTTTTTAGGCTTTAATTTGTATTTTTGAGGTTTACATGTGAAAAAGTTTTCAAAAACTTTAATTTTTGATTTTATTTGATTTTAGGTTTTCTATTAAACTTTGAAAATTAATATAAAATTCATTAAGAGGTTTTAGAAACTTTTGTTTACATTTTCTTCTTAGTTAGATTATTTAGGATTTTTGAGAATTTTTTGGAATTTAGTTAAGAACTTTTAATTTTTTAGAATATTTTATTATTATTTTATTCATTAAAATAAAAAGTTTTATTTTTAACTTTTTTTCATTTTTCCTAGATACTAGACATTAAAATAGGACCTTTGTCACTTTCCAAATAATTTTTAGGCTTTTCAATTAATTTTTAGAATTAATTTAAGATTTAATAGTTTTTAATAGTTTTTAGGAGTTTAAAAATAGTTCAATTTGGTTTTAAAATTTTTAAAAATAGTTTCTAGTTTAATTAGGTCATTTTTGAGGTTTACAAACTATAAAATCTTGTTTAGGGCTTTTTAATATTTTAAAGTGATTTTTAGGGCTTTAATTAGCATTAAAAAGTCATTATTAAATTAATTAAAAGGTTTTGGCAAGTTTGAATTTTTTGTAAACCCTTAGAATATTATTTGGGAGTTTTTAGTAATTTTTAGGAATTTTTAGATTAAAATTTTAAATTTTGTGTTTTTCACGTTCTTCGTCGTAACTTTCTAGTAGTGTTTTGCCTTATTTTTCTAATTTTTTTTTTTTTTCGTCTTCGTCATTTTCTCTTCTTTTCTTCTCATTAATAATCAAAAACATAATCAATCATTCATTACACAACACACGTGCCTCCTCGAGAACGATCACACCTTCTTAAGGGTCATAAGTGCTTGGTTTTCCTAAACCGACGCTTAGTACTTACCGCTTTTTGTGTTGCTTTGTTTTTCCTAAAATAAAGTATATACAAAATCAATACATCATAAATGGCGCCGCTGCCGGGGAGGCGTGTTGTGTTTTGATTGACCATTGTTGTTTTTCTATATTAGCCATAAATATAATTGTATTAATAGCACTCTATTAATACGTATTATCGTTTTTCGGTTTTTGTGTGAATACTATTACTATATTGTATACGTAGAACAATAAATACACAAGTACTCCAAATACGTGAGCAATCACAACCTTGATTCGGGATTTCATCACTCGATCATTGTATTCGAATCTCAAACCAAAGAAAAAGGCAAAAATAGATAAATACTTGCGTGAAGCTTAATCTTGATAATACAAACTATAAGGTGGGTATAAGGCGGTTGTATTTCACGACCTAAAGGAAAAAGGCTCTTAAGTGCTTCGCGCCGCCTCGTTTCCTCCGCTTGCTTGTGCGTATTTGATTTTGAGAGTGAATCGAGGGTTTTGCCGCCCAAAGTATTATTACATATCATATATTTTCTTGGTTTCATTTGATTAAACCCTCTTGAACGATTTGGTGTTCCACCATCGTTCTAAAGTCATCGAAGGCGTTCACTCCACGTGATCGTTTTCATTCCTTGAGGCCTTTTTAATCAAGAGATTTGATTAGTAAGGAGATTAGTGGACTTGTTGTCTACTTAATACATTCACCAATTCCAAAAAAGGTTAATACAATCAAAAAAACCACAAAAAAATTGAAAAAACACAAAATACCAAAAAGAATCTTCTTTGCTCGCCTTCTCGTTGTACGTGACGTTTATGCAAACTCGCTCTAAAGCTAGACGTGCTCGTAAACGAAGAAACAAATCACTCACTCTTTCTAGTGAGGAGTCTCCTATTGACGAACCCATTGTACGAGAAGAACCGACCATGGCGAATCGAACTATGATGGAGTTACTTCAAGCACCCACCGAGGGTTATGGAGAAGCTATTGTGATTCCCGCAATCCTTGCGGAGAATTTTGAAGTTAAAACGGGTTTGTTGTCGATGATCCAAAACAACAAATTCCGTGGTGATGAGAAGGACAATCCGCACAACCATATCCGCCAATTTAATCGTCTTACCGCCACGTGCAAATTCAAGGATGTCTCGAATGACTCGATTAAGATGATGTTATTTCCGTATTCCTTAGCGGGGCCCGCTAAAATTTGGTTAGAGAAAGAGCCACCCAATTCTATATTGACGTGGAAGGATCTCGTTTCGAAGTTCGTGAACCAATTTTTTCCGCCCTCTAAGACTACGCATTTGAAAAATGAGATTTCTAAATTTTCACAAGAATCAAATGAAAGTTTTTCTACGGCTTGGAATAGGTTTAAGGAGATGTTACACGAATGTCCTCATCATGGTTTTTCCGATTTGCACCAAATCGACACGTTTTACAATGGACTTAACGATCATGAAAGAGATTATTTAAATGCCGCCGCGGGTGGTAATTTTTTGTGTAAAACGGTTGAAGAAGCTTTGGTCATAATCGAGAATAGGTCTAAGGTTTATAGCCCTCGTCACACACCGAGTGTTGCCAAAAGGGGCTCATCATCGTCTCAAAGTATCAATGCATTACATGATGAAGCAAATGAAGAAAACCGATTTTTCGATAGATTTGCAAACCTTATGTCCCATTGGAAGGCTCAAGAAGCTTCCAACACCGCTTCGGTTAAAGCGGTTTCTAAAAGTTGTTTGTCGTGTGGGGGAGCTCATGATTTATCCGAGTGCATTACCGCGGATGGTAACACTTCGAATGCTTTTGTAGCCACGGGAACTTATAACCAAATCGGTCAAGGTTCACGTTCAAATCAAGCTCAACCCAATCAAAATGCTAATAATTATCGCAACAACAACAATCAAGGTGGAAATTACCAAGGAAATCAAAGGAACTATAACAAAGGTAATTACCAAAGTGGAAATGGGCAAATTTCAAACCAAAACCAAAACCGTGATTTTCAAACTAATGCCCAAGGTTTTCAAAACGATCACACCAAAAATCTTCAAGGAGAATTTTTGAATTATGCTAAGGCTAATGATGCTAAGTTTGACAACATGCAACGTGAGATGGTTAGCTTAAGATCCGAATTGAAAAATGAGCTTAAAACCGAACTTGCTAATGAACTTAAAACTCATGCTAATAAAATGGAAGGAAATGTCACACGACTCCAACAAAATCAACAAAAAATGGAGCAAGGACAACATGAGATTAAGCAAGAGTTGTTGAAAGCGGATCCTAGGCAATCTAAGTTTGAAGATCGAATGGCTAAAATGTTTGAAGCTATCATGTGTAAGCCCTCTTCTTCGGGTGGTCTTCCTAGTGATACCATCGTGAACCCGAAAGGAGAATTGAAGGTTATTGCCACTCGTAGTGGTAAAACTTTCAAAGAACCCATTTCTCGTCCAAGTACTTCTATGGAGAAGGAAAAAGAGAAAGAACCCGAGGTCGTGGTTGAAAAGGAGCACATCTCAAGCCCACGAAGTACCGCTCAAACCACACCTACGGTTGAACCAATACCCATCATGGAACCCGAGATTCCAAGGCCGATGCCTATGCCTAATTTGCCCCAACCCACACCACCTTTACCCTACCCATCAAGACGAAACAAGGAAAAGGCACAAGAACGAAATAATTATCAATTTGAACTCTTTATGAAAATGTTTCGTGACTTGCATTTTAATATAAGTTTTGCCGACGCCTTAGTCATGATGCCTCGATTTGCCGCGAACTTCAAAATTATGTTGAATAACAAAGAAAAATTGCAAAAATCGTCTAGTTGTTCATCAGTTTTTCTAAGCCGCATACCTCAAAAAGTCGGTGATCCTGGAAAGTTTTTAATCCCATGTGCTATCCAAGACATGGAAGAATGCTACGCCTTGGCCGATCTTGGTGCTAGTATTAATTTGATGCCTCTTGAGATTTTTAAATCACTCAATCTTCCAAATCTCACTCCTTCAAGAATGTCAATCGAAATGGCCGATCATTCTACGATTCTAGCTTGTGGAGTTGCCGAGGACGTCTTTGTGAAAGTTGGGAAATTCTATTATCCCGTGGACTTCATTGTTGTTGATATTCCCATCGATCCTAAAGTTCCGTTAATTTTAGGTCGATCTTTTTTGGATACCTCGAGAGCACTTATCGATGTGCATGCAAGAAAAATCACTCTTCGTTTCAATGAGGAAGAACTCGTCATTAATGCAACCCAAAACTCCACTCTTTCTCATGTTTATTCGATCACATCTTTGTACAATGTCGATTCCACCAAAAACATTTGTCAAAGGATTTCAAATAGAGTTTTAGGAGTTGAGAAAAATGAAGTTCCGTCCCCTCCGCCGATGGAGGTTAAGAGTGTTAAGCCGATAATTCCAATCTCGAGTGATTCTTCGGATGATGAATACGTTGATCCCGATGGGGAGGTTTTCTTTGTTGACAAAAGATTTGAAAACTTACCACCACCTAAACCAAAACGTTTTCAAAATGTGAGAATTTTTAGTGTGACTAACATTGTTTTAGATACACCAAATATTTTTGACATAATCAAATCGGGTTTTCACAAGGAGAGTTTTAAAGATGAAAAAGGAAAAGATTTTGAATTTAATTTAAAAGATTTTTCTACAATCCTAACTCCGTCATCACCGCGTGTCTTGAGTACTACAAGCTCGTCTTCTCCTTTTGACGATGCTTTGTGTGGACCTAGTGTGGGGGAAGCCCCTTATGTTCCCTCCCCTTTCTCCACCGAGGACGAGATATTTGATCCTGGAATTACTTATATAGGGAAATCTCGGTCTTCCACCGATGCAATAAATGGAAAATCTTTTCATTTGATTGGTGCGAGTCTACCTCGAGTAGCTCAATGTTTTGCCTTACCCATTGTCCCACCCTTCTATTTCTTCTCTCCTATTTTCTTCTATCCCATTGGGATTTGTGTTGGAGTTGTGTTGTCTCGTCTTTCATCCGAAAACGAGGACGCTATCTTTGACCCCGGTATACGTTTATCGGATTTTTAAAGTACTCCACGTACTTTTGGGCCTTGTTTATCATGTAAGCCCCACCAAAAATTGACCATACCATGATTATCCCTAAATGATCACATTTATGGGGATTCGAGTCGAGCTTTTGACTCGGTTATCAAAAACAAGGTGCCTCGTGGGGGAGACCCATGCTTATCCATGTACATATTATTGCTTTCTAATTAGTTTAATGTGAGGGGATTTGTGCCCTTCCAACCTTTGTTCCGTGGTTGTTTGTGCATTGTGTCTTTTAGATCATCATCTTCACGATTGGAGCCTCTCGTGTTCGTTTCATGGGAGCACTCGATCGTTTGCTATGGAGGCCTTTCCCAATATCCACATATGATATCCTTTTATGTTCTAACCTTAGGTTTTTTAGCACACCTCATAAACGGCTTTAAACTTATTGGTTACACCCTTTCCATGCTAGATTAGGCATTCGACTACGTCTCTAGTATGGGGGTGTTTGTACCCCTAGACTCGAAACATTGAGGACAATGTTTAACTTTAGTATGGGGGGGTGAATAGATACTTGCCTTGCCAAACCTTCACGCTTTCCAAAGTTTATCGTTTTGTTATCATTTTGTTGCAAAATAAGGCTAAAAATGGCCAAATTTTAAAATTTTTCTCATGTTTTATAAGTGTTTGAAGACACGAATGTAGATTTTCCGATGGCGAGAATAAGAGTAATTTTTGACTCGACCGTGCGTGTTGAGCACTTAGCTTTGATTCCTTAACTACACATTAGGCTAAGTCTCTTAAATGAGGACGAGAAATGATAGAGTTAATTATAAGTTACTATGCTAAACGTAGAGTACTCGTATTCTTTCAAAAACTCATGTGTTCTCGTTGTTTGCTTATTCTCCCTTCGCTTGTAAATATTTTTTGCTTAATAAATATTGATTTAGCGGTTTAATTTTGATTGTTGGGTTTCTAGTCTTTTCTAGTAGCTTCCGTGTAATTAAATTGGGAAAACATTAAGGTATCGCCAGCGTCACGGTTTTGAAGTATTGGCACCCGAATAATCGAAAGCTTCACCTAATAATAAGATTTCAAGTGCTCACCTAAATTAAGCAAAAGTTTGAAGCTCACAAGGCCGAAAAATCTATGCCCAAATTGAAAGTGAATCAAGCCTTAATCTTCGAAGCTTTAAAGATCCAAAATTCGCTTTAGCGTGAGGATATACGTCTTTGGCTAATAAAACCACCGATGAGGCGGATAATAAAAGGCAAGGCAAGACCGAAGTCATAATAAAAGCTTCATGGCGAAGTTGAATAAAAGATGGAGGTAAACCAAAGATAATAAGGTCCTTCCGTTAGGGGGCGTATAAAAGTCTTGGTAATAAGTCTCATGTTCAAAACCGTTATAAAACCGTGTTTATCGATTCTTCTTGTCAACTTAATTTTTTGACATCGTTGTCTATTAGGAGGGGTTATTGATTTGATGGTCTTAGTTACACCGTTAGGACTCTATTTTTAGACCTAAATCTCTATTATCGCATAAGTCAAACAATGTATCCTCGTGAAACATTCAAGACATAATAAAATATAAGAGATACAACTTAGGAATAATGGGAGGATAAGTACGTGATTAGGGCATATGAGTAGTGTTAGCATTACTAACTTATAATGACAATGATCTCGTTGCACGCTTGGCATGGAATTAAGGTGAAAATCGAGGACGATGAAATTATTTCTAACGAAGCATTTACGTGTTCTTGTTCTATGAACCTAAACGTCCCATTTTGCGATGAAAATCATACATTATGTCCAAAACACAAGAAGTAGCAATAGTGTAGTGTAGCTAGTTTATCATTCCAATAAAGTCATAAAATTAAATTTTGGAGATGCTTTGATACTTTATTCTTAGCATTGCGTGAGGGCACGGCAATGGTTTAGTATGGGGGAGTGATGAGACTGCTTTTATACATGGTCTCATCGTCCAAATCGGCCTTAAATTGCATAAAATATCATAAAACATGCCAAATATATGCTCGTGTTTGTTACTTGTGTATTTTTAGGTACGGATATTGAGGAATTGGCAAAAGAACACAAGAATCAATCAAAAACGAACACGGGAAACGAAGACGCACAATGAACCAAGCTCATATTTGGAATTTTGCAAAAAGACCCCTCAAGTTTGAAGAATTGGCAAAAATGGCCCCTCATCTTTGAAGAACTTGTCATAATTAACCCTCAAAAATGTTAATTATGCAAGTGTGACCCTTGAAGAATGAAGATTTGACAAGAAAAGCCCTTGAAAAATAAAGAATATGCATTAAAAGTCCTTATTACAAGCTTAAAAACATTTGGTGCCAAAAATGTCAAATGTCCAAAGTTATTTTCAAAGGATATGGAAGTTTGTTGCTGTTAATACAAAGTGAAAGGAAGTTGATACTCTGGGGACCTAACCTGTCAAAACACCAAACTCCCACAACCACTCACACACTGACACGTCAACCCTACCCACCCACCAACCCAAACCCATTAACCAACCCGACCCTACCCAATCCCTTTCACCCGGTTTTATTTAATAAACCGGTCAACTTGGTCAACTTGGTCAACCCTACAAACCCCCATTTTCCCTCTTTAACACACAATTTAAAAAGTGTTTAATCCCAAAACAAATCAAACCCCCCTTTTAAAAACCCAAGAACCCTAAAACCACCCAGATTAATTAAGCTATAAATCAAAGGGGTATTCACCCTAACTCTCCAGTTCCTTAATTAAAGTCACCTTCAACCTAACCCACCTCACACAAAGGCTCCACGTGTCCCTGTGGTCCTCACCCAAACCTCCCCTGCCCATCTCTTTCACACTAAACCCAAAAACCCCGACAAAATCAACGACCAAAAGCAACTACTTGGCCTCCAAGAAGATTTAAACGTCCAAGATCACATTTCCAGCCTGTCAAGTCACATGGGTACCATTTTGACCCAAGATTCGTCAAGAAGCAAGAGGGCAAAATTGAGAATTCAAAATTTAGGGTTTCCAGCTTGTAATTTTTTATTCAGTTATTCTAGAATAGTCCAATGAAGTGTATAAAATGAGGAGCCTGTTCCTCATTTTCCTTGTTCCAGTTTTCCTTTAAAAAAAATCTTGTAATTCCTTTTGATAATATAAAAAGTTGGTATTTGTTCAAGATAGCAATTTAATTCCTTTTTTTATTGTTTATTAAAGTTGGTGTTGGTATTAGAGGAAAACTGAGTTCCAATTTTACTGGGGTTAACTAATTTTGCTTTTCAAAATTTGTTAAGGTTTGAAAATTTGAGAAGTTTTTGGAAGAATTGTTCCAAGGTTTTTTGTGTAAGGAATCAGTGTTAATTGGTGAATAAAAGTGTTATTGATACGTTTTGAGAAGTTGCAAAAGGTTTTGGAAAGATTTAAGAAAAGGAAGAGAAAACAGATTAATATTATTGCTTGATATTGTACTGTTTGCTTTTGATTTGTTTTAAACAGGTGTACAAGGTGGTTGATACTGTTTCAGCACCAGCCCGGGCTGGTAGGGAGGTGGTTAAGCAACCACTAGGTCCCTTGGATGTAAAGGACCTAAGGTAATATTCCTTTACCTTTGAAAAATTTCATAAAAAAAAGCAAGTTGCATGCTCCTGGTTTGATTTTGTGTTTAAGCTGCTTTAGTATGTTTAGATTGTTGGATTTGTGTTTTTTCTGTGTTGGTATGCATGTTAGAATAGCATAGGGTCAGTTTGCTTAGGTTTTGATAGGTTTTGTTTTGGAAAAACGTTTTCAAAGATTTTTAAAGTGGTGTTTGGCAACAAGGTTTAACAGGACAATGGTCTTTGATTGTGTTGTTTAAAAGGTGTTAGCAAGTTCATATAGGATTGTGTTAGGTTAGTTGTTAGTTGTAGTTGAGATTGGGTAATATTAGAAGGCAATTAGTGTTTTTAAGTGAAATCATAGGTAGTAATCTGCATGTTCTTTATCTGCCCATTTTATAGAGTTCTTGGTGCATGATTCTTGGATTTCTGTTAAGTTATAGGGTTAGAGAGTTATTGGATCTGCTTAAGTGCTAGTTGATGCTTTTGTGTGCAAAATTTCAGGTCTTGAAACTGATTAGTGTGCATTCTGTTAGCATTTAAACCACCAGACCTACCTACTTCATTACAGCAACTCATCATTGGTCTCTTTGTGCTTTGTTTTATGATTCTTGGTTGCTAAGTGATTTATACTTGTTGTAATTGACTTCTTGTGCTCAAAGGAGCACAAGAGTGCCCTTTGTGTCCATAATATCAACACCAAATAGCATTGCCAAGTCCTCTTGGCCAAGTCAAAAAGCAAGAACACTTAAGCAATCTGCTTGTGTTCATAATTGGAGTCTGTAACGTTTTGGGTCCTAAATTTGGCATAATCTAGCTATAAAAGTGTTTTTGGATTGGATTACAAGTGTTAAAAGGTCACAGTCTTGGAATGTTTGCAAGTTAAAAAAAAAGAGAGAAATAAAAAAAGAAGCAAAAAGGGGGATATCAAGACTCGAACCCACAATCCCCACTCCCACACACATCAGACATAACCACTGCGCCCTAGGGTCTTTGACTGCTAGGGTGTGGTTTCAAAATTTACTTAACCATTTTTTCCTTTTGACTTTTCAATATAAGCCGTGAGCAAATAAGCCATTCCTGGCTTATTGGCTTTTTGTTCTAGCTTATTTCTATTTTTCCTGAGTTATTTATAGGTTGTAGGATTTTTCTGTTCAAAAACATTATTTTTCCTTTTATTTAATTATTTAATAGGATTATTTCTATTTTTAATTTTAGAAAGTCTTTAAAAAATATTAAACAGTAGTATAAAAATACAAAAAAATAGTTTTTAGGCTTTAATTTGTATTTTTGAGGTTTACATGTGAAAAAGTTTTCAAAAACTTTAATTTTTGATTTTATTTGATTTTAGGTTTTCTATTAAACTTTGAAAATTAATATAAAATTCATTAAGAGGTTTTAGAAACTTTTGTTTACATTTTCTTCTTAGTTAGATTATTTAGGATTTTTGAGAATTTTTTGGAATTTAGTTAAGAACTTTTAATTTTTTAGAATATTTTATTATTATTTTATTCATTAAAATAAAAAGTTTTATTTTTAACTTTTTTTCATTTTTCCTAGATACTAGACATTAAAATAGGACCTTTGTCACTTTCCAAATAATTTTTAGGCTTTTCAATTAATTTTTAGAATTAATTTAAGATTTAATAGTTTTTAATAGTTTTTAGGAGTTTAAAAATAGTTCAATTTGGTTTTAAAATTTTTAAAAATAGTTTCTAGTTTAATTAGGTCATTTTTGAGGTTTACAAACTATAAAATCTTGTTTAGGGCTTTTTAATATTTTAAAGTGATTTTTAGGGCTTTAATTAGCATTAAAAAGTCATTATTAAATTAATTAAAAGGTTTTGGCAAGTTTGAATATTTTGTAAACCCTTAGAATATTATTTGGGAGTTTTTAGTAATTTTTAGGAATTTTTAGATTAAAATTTTAAATTTTGTGTTTTTCACGTTCTTCGTCGTAACTTTCTAGTAGTGTTTTGCCTTATTTTTCTAATTTTTTTTTTTTTTCGTCTTCGTCATTTTCTCTTCTTTTCTTCTCATTAATAATCAAAAACATAATCAATCATTCATTACACAACACACGTGCCTCCTCGAGAACGATCCCACCTTCTTAAGGGTCATAAGTGCTTGGTTTTCCTAAACCGACGCTTAGTACTTACCGCTTTTTGTGTTGCTTTGTTTTTCCTAAAATAAAGTATATACAAAATCAATACATCATAATCTACATGAAATAATGAGTTAGAATCCTATTCAAAAGCTATAGATCTGGAAAAGTAATGTTATTATGATCTGGAAAATGCACAAGCCCAAGTTACTGCATTTTTTCTAATTATCATCCATTAAACATTTATTATTGATATGTCTAGATAAAAAAACAAAGTACCATACTACCATTAACATAATTGATTGATCATCATATATAAAAAAGGTTCAATATTGATCATCAATACCCATCAATACCCTGTGATTGATTATCATATATAACTAGTAGGATTATATATGAAAGGACAGGGTTCGAGTCCGACCCCCGGCTTGATCATCAATACCCATCAATACCCTTGTGATTGATTATCAAATATAACTAGTGGGATTATATATGAAAGGGTGGGGTTTGAGTCCGGTCCCCGGCTTGGTCAGCCAATGTTGCCTAGGTAATTTATCAGGATATGCCTTGCTTGTTGAGTGGGGGCTCGGTACTAAAAAGTTACACGGATTTAAGATGGTTTTGCCAAATACCATTGTTTCATATATAACCAGTGGGATTGGTTCAATATTGTCTTCATCGTCATTAAAAAACAAATTTATCATCATCAATCTAGTTCATCGATCGCCATCATCATTCCTGCATCATAATCATATTCTCTTTTTGTATCATAATCATCTTCTATTATTGGGTGTTGGTTCATGGTGTTTTAATTAAATTTACGAGTGGTACGATTTGATGGCAATCTCCAGTCCGAACACCTACAATACCATACAACTATTAATAAAAAAAGGTTGATGGGTATTGATGAAGATGATGAACTCAGACTGTTTGATGGATCGGATTTGTTAAATTTGATGTTGTTGGTTATGATGGTTGATGATGATGTCGATGTTTGCTTATAATTCATGGTTATGTTGATGATGATGATGTAGATGTTGGATTTGATGGTGGTTATGTTTTGAATGGTGGAGTTGCATTTTTAGATTTGATGCTTGATGATGATGTAATTGTTAGCTAAAAGATTATAAATGTCAAACTAAATGGCAAATGAACAAGATACTAGACTATAACCGGTTAAAAGAATAGTCAAAAGAAAAGTCAAATTTTCTTGATCAACATGCTGAGGTGGCAATATGTATATTGTACATAGAAAAATCCGTATCCGTAATTTAAATATTCAAAAGGAAAGAAGATATACATTTCAAGTCTTAAGAACAAGAAAATTACATACAAAGTCTTTGTAAATAAGGTTTGAAAATTTCTACTACTTTATAGTGGTGGACCCAGGATTTATAATAGGGTGTTGCATAAATGTTTTTAGGGTTATTAATACTAAAGTTAACTCAAGTTACGTAAAACTATGTGTTACACGTGTTGAGAAAACCTTTATTTTATATAAAATTTACCTTTCATAATTTAAAATAGAATATAGCCCGTGCCACATTCGACTCCCATGTAAGTCTACCTTTAACTACAAATAAGTAAACAAGTTTTGTACATTATTTGCGTCATTTATAAAACAAACAATCTTTCAAAATTATAATATTATGCTACTTAAGTAAAGTAGTTCTTTTTTTACTTTTTAGTTATCCACTGTGACTATTTGACGAAGTTGGTTTGACAAACGCGTGATCAACATTAGGGGTGTACAAAAAATACGAGAAACCGACGAATCGAGCGGAACCGTTTGGTCCGAAACCGAAAAAAACCGATACCGGAAGAAACCGAAACCGAAAAACCCGATTTAGCACGGGGCGGGTTCGGTTTATGTTTCTAGGTAACCACGGGTAACCGAACCGAATCGAATATATATCACTTTCAAGTTTTCAACTATTTATTTATGGATGGTATATCACATTCGTTAATCACTATGTCAGTTTCAAGTTTCAACTTTTTTTTTGGTAAATTGGCTATCCAACTAATGCCATTTTAAAGAATCTCAGCTAATCCTTCACCTATATAACAATGGCCTATGATTTTTACTTATCTACACTACTCAATAAAAATTCCTATCCGGCTATATACAATCACACGAAGTTCTTCTTGAATCCACTATGGTTAGGTAATCATAACATCTATTTTGTTCATATTACTATGTTCGAATCACTTTTATATATTGTATATGTTTGGTGGTTTGTTATAATTCTTCTTTGAGTGTTGTGAATTTATGTGATTAATGTATAAATTAAAGTGTTTTTTCTATGTTTGAATCCTATTTTGTATTGCTTTTTGTATATGATACCTTGAAAGTTCGAACAAAGGTCTGGTTCAGGAACAAAGGTCCTGTTTTTAATAGGAACTCAACTAGTTGTAGGACTGTAGAACATATTACTAGTTAGATATTGTTTCGTTGTGTGAAGATGTGTTAATCTTGTGATATGGCTAATAAGTGTGAAAACACTTATCCTTTTACCACTTATTTCCAATAATAACAAGAGCAAAACGTGTACTTTATGTCGTAAAAGTCGAAATTATGCGTGGTTTGTGTTTTTATTGTGTTTTAGGACCAAAAGATGCAAAAGGAAGAAAACATGGGCTATCACGGGCTTTTATCGAAGAAAAAGACTAAAGACGAAGTCGAAAGATCGAGAATGCAAAAAGAACGGAAGTCCAAGGCCAATTCTGAAGATTTATCGAAGAAAAAGTCTAAAGACGGAAGTTTAATGAAGTCGAAGAACTCAAGTCTAATTATAGAAGAAAATTATAAGACAAGTTCAACTTATATCGACAAATCCCGAGACGACGTCGAGAAAGACAAAGAAATTAAGTCGAGTCGAGACGAGAAGAAAGAAAGAATATAGCTTAAGCATGTAATCTCCCCACCTCCTATAAATACCCTCCCAATATGTCATTAGGAGGGTGTTAGGTGGTTAGTTTTTAGTTTTTTAGTAGTAGTAGTTAATTTTTAAGTGTGTTTTTAATTCTCTCTACTTTTTCATTCAAACTTATTAATCTTTACATTAATTTTGTAATCTTTTGATATTAATCTTTAATTAATCAAGCTTATTTCCTTAATTCTCATTCTACCTTTCTTAATCTTTTACTTAATCTTGATAATCATGTAGTTTTATCTTAATCTTGTTGATGATTTGATTGTGTAGCTTATTTGATTGTGCTTATTTAAATTGGTGTTCTTAAAAGTTTCTTTATAAAAGTGCTCATTTTTCTTAATCTTTATGCTTAATAGTTTTTAGAAATAAGTTGTTTTTAATAAGTTTAAGTTTTTATAAAAAGTGTTTTTTGATTTCTAGCTTATTTAGTGTTTTAAAAGTTTTTAAATTTTGGCTTATTAGTTTTTCTTAAAAATCTTTTTGGTTTAAGTTTTGGTAAGAGCTTATTTTAGATTTGCTTATTTGATTAATAGTGGTGTATTCCGGGTTTCACTAAAACCCTTTTATTCAGGATAAGCTACACTTCCTTTATTCCGGATAAGAGTCCTTAAATTTATCCCGATTATAGCTCCTTTTCCAGATTCCGGATAAGAGGTCGAATAGAGGATTGCAGATAAGGGTACGTTTTTTATTCCGGATAGCCACAAGAATATTATTCCGGATAGTTAGCTGGAGATTTATTCCGAATAGAGCTTCAAAACCTAGTATTCCGGATAGTGGAGTATTCCGGATAAGGAGCTTAACACTTATTTCGGATAGTGGATTCTTCATTTATTCCGGATATCGTTCAGGAAATTATTCTGGATAGTTTTTCGATCTTTAGATTCCGGATAAGGGGTAGGAAGTGTTATTCCGGATAAGTATCCGGAATTTATTCCGGATAAGGTTCAGCATAGAAGGATTCCGGATAAGCCCAAGAAGTTATTTTTCCCGGATAATCTTCCTCATTTTATTCCGGATAAGTCCCCTTTCATCATTCCGGATAGGACTCAGTAGCAGTATTCCGGATAACTCACATTTCTGCATTCCGGATAAGAATCTGGATAGGATTCCGAATAAGGGTTTGAATTTCTAGTTTTTAAATTTTTACTTTTCCCGCCTTTTTACTTAGAATTATTTTAACTTGGCTTGTTTTAATTCAATCTTTAAAGTTTACATTTTTATAAATTTACTTTTCAATTTTTATAAGTCTTTGTTTTAAGTTTTAAATTTTCGAGCTTTCATTTTTATTTACTCAACGACATTTTCATTATTTTAGCTTAAAATAGATAACCAAACAATTTTATTTGTCCACCAAGAACAATTGAGTCGCACTTTTTACTAGCAATCAATTCGAAAAGATCGGTTTAACAAACTTTCATACGAGGCATAAAAACCCTTGTGTTAAATGGCGCCGTTGCCGGCTCTTTTCGTTAAGATTAACGGTTCTAAGTGAGAGACGCGTTGGATTTTGGGATCCGTTCATTAGTGAACGTTATTTTCCTTGCTTCAAAAATTTTTCAAAAAAAATCCATAAAAATTTAAAAAAATTTCAAAAATACAAAACATTAAAAAATCAAAAAAAGCATTCTTTTTCCAAAGTTTTGCACCAAAAATATTCTTATTTTTATTTTAACGTAAATATATTTCCTCTATTTCTTTGTTATCTTTTTCTTTTGCAGGTGTATGCGTACTAGATCTTCGTCTTATTCTGAGCCCGAGAGTCTTGAAGACTTAGATATGGCTGGTGTGCATAACAATAATAATCCACCTCAGCCCAACATGAATAATAACAACCATGAACCTCAACCAGACAATCGACCAATGATCGAGCTTTTGCAATCGCACGTAGAGGGCAACACCGATGCTATTGTCATACCCGAGATTGGAGCCAACAATTTTGAGCTCAAATCCGGCTTCATCCAAATGGTCTCTGCTCAACCTTTCTTGGGGCGTTCGTTTGATGATCCTCATGACCATATAAAAAGGTTTCTTCAACTCACAAATACGGTTAAGTATAATGGGGTTTCACAAAAGGTAATTCGCTTACAACTTTTTCCTTTCTCCTTAAAGGGACAAGCCCGGAATTGGCTTGATAAGGAACCGCCACAAAGTATTCTTACGTGGACGGATTTAGAGACCAAATTCATCAACTACTTTTTCCCACCCTCACGTACTACCGCTTTGCAGAATGAAATCATTACCTTTGAACAAAAGTAAGGTGAGACATTTAGTGAATCTTGGGACCGTTTTAAGGAACTTTTGAGAAAGTGTCCACAACATGGTTTCACAAAAGTACATCAAATTAATACTTTTTACAATGGTTTAAGCATGAATGACCAAGATTTACTAAATAGTGCTTCGGGGGGTAATATTTTGGTTAAGTCTTCTAATGCCGCATGGGATATTATTGAGAACAAGTCTAGAGTGCAAACCAAGAGTGTTCGGACTAATGTGGCTAGTGCTAGCACTAATGAGAGCGACAAGAGAATTGATAAGCTTACTTCGCTTGTTGAATCACTTGCTCTCCAAACCGCTAACAACACCAAAGCTATTAATGCCCAAGTTAATGCTATGAGTCAATCATGTGAAATATGCGGGGGATCTCACTCATACACCGATTGTCCTTTGACTCATGACAATCCGGAAAATGTGTATGCCGCCAACGGTACCTTTTCTACGGGAAGCTATCAAGCACGATCTCAAGGTGACCGTAATTTGCTCAGCTATCGCTCAAACAACTTTCTTTCACCACCCGGTTTTCCACCTCAAAACCCAAACAACCTAAATCGCAACAATCAAAACTAACCACGAGCTCCAAATCAATATCAAAACCAAAGAAACCCATATCCACCTCAAAGAAACAACCAAGTTTACCAACAACCCGCTTATCAACCACCTGCCTACCACGCTCCTCCTCCTAACCAACCCACCGCATTACATCAAGACGTTGAAACTTATATGAGGACTAATGATGCGATAGTGCAGAATCTTCAGCGGGAAATAGCCAACATGAAAGCAGATATGGTGAAACAAGGGAATGATCTTCGAGCCGATATGCGAAACACTTTGGCAAGTCAACCGAATGACTTAAGGAACATGATGGCTAGTTTCTTCCCAAGTAATCAAGCCTCTGGATCGGGTTCTGTTCCGAGTAACACCGTTGCTAATCCAAGAGGGGAGATGAAAGCAATCACCACTTGAAGTGGAAAAGGTTTAAAGGAACCCGAGCTTCCTACACCTACACCGGTGATTGTGACAAAGGGAAACGAGTCTCCTTCTCCAATTCCTCCAACTTCTCCTTCTCCAATTCCTCCAACTTCTCCTTCTCCAATTCCTCCACCTTCTACTTCCACCCCTCCACCACCCAAGGATGTGAGTGAGAATTCTATCCCAAAGCCTTCATCTCAACCCAATATACCTTATCCTTCAAGGTTGAGGAAAGAGAAATTGAAGAACAAGGATGATATTCAGGTTTCTAACTTTCTTAAAATGTTTAAACAACTGAATTTAAATATCTCCTTTGTTGAGGCTCTCTCTCACATGCCGAAATATGCTAAAATGTTTAAAGATCTTCTCAGTGATAAGGAGAAACTTCTTGACATCGCTCAGACCCAACTTAATGAGAATTGCTCTGTAGTGCTCTTAAGGAAATTACCCACCAAACTTGGTGATCCGGGTCATTTCTTGATTCCTTGCAACTTCCCTGGGGTAGAGAATTGTATGGCCCTAGCCGATCTAGGTGCTAGTATCAACTTAATGCCTTTAAGCGTTTGGAAACAGTTGTCTCTACCCGAGCTAGTCCCCACACAAATGACTTTGGAATTAGCTAACCGTACGGTTGCTTATCCAGTGGGGATAGCCGAAGACGTCTTTGTTGGTGTCGACAAATTCACCTTTCCAGCGGATTTTGTTGTCGTTGACTACTAGGTGGATCCCCGTGTTCCATTAATCGTTGGACGTCCATTCTTGAGAACCGGTCGCACTCTCATTGATGTAGCCGCGGGCGAATTAATCATGAGAGTTGGTGACGATAAAATCATCTTCAACATGGGAAAACTTTCTAAGCAACCTTCTGAAAACGAGAGTGTTAATTTCATTGACGTTCTTGATGAGGCTTGTGAAGAACATTTCAAAGACGCTTTTAAAAGTGGCTCTTCTTCTCTTCCCATTGTTGAGACCGTTGCCTCTATTACTCCCTCACTAACTCCATTCGGAGAAAGTGATTTCATTTTTAAAGAATTTGAAGCAACTTTGGCGGATGTGGATTTGCAATATGACGATTCTCCCTCCAATTGGGATGAAGACATTCGTACCATTGAGAAACTTCTCAATGAGGCCATATTTCTCCACCATCTCCTAAGGATATCTCTATCGATGAACCGAATTTGACTACGCCTTCCATCAAAAATCCTCCGGATTTAGAGCTTAAGGACCTACCGTCTCATCTTGAGTACGCTTTCCTTGAAGACAACAAGAAGTCACCCGTAATCATCGCAAAGGACTTGAAATAGGAAGAAAAATCCCGACTTATCGTCGTGCTGAAGAATCATAAGAAAGCGATTGCTTGGAAAATCTCCAATATTCGTGGAATTGATCCTCACTTTTGCACACATAAAATTCTCATGGAGGACGACTTTAAACCCACTATTTAAAGTCAAAGAAGGGTGAATCCCAAGATCCATGACGTTATCAAAAAAGAGGTTATCAAACTTATTGATGCGGGAATGATCTACCCTATCTCAGATTCACCATGGGTTAGTCCCGTCCATTGTGTGCCTAAGAAATGCGGAATCACCGTTGTTCCCAATGAAAACAACGAGTTGATTCCTACTCGTCTCGTTACAGGGTGGAGAGTTTGTATAGACTGTCGCAAACTCAATGATGCTACGAGAAAGGATCATTTTCCCCTTCCTTTCATGGACAAAATGCTTGAACGTCTAGCGGGTAATGACTATTACTGGTTTTTAGATGGTTTCTCCGGGTATTTTCAAATTCCCATCAATCCCAAAGACCAAGAGAAAACCACATTCACTTGTCCATACGGAACATTTTCTTATAAAAGAATGCCTTTCGGCTTATGCAATGCTCTTGGGACATTCCAAAGGTGTATGATGGCTATCTTCCATGACATGGTTGAAGAAACTATGGAAGTCTTTATGGATGATTTCTCGGTCTATGGCGATTCTTTCTCTTCTTGCCTTGCCAATTTGGAACGTATGCTCAAACGGTGTGAAGACACTCGCCTTGTTCTAAATTGGGAAAAATGCCATTTCATGGTAAAATAAGGCATTGTGCTTGGACATAAAATCTCAAAAGCCGGTCTTGAAGTGGACCGTGCTAAAGTGGATGTCATAGCCAAATTACCTCCACCTTTAACCGTGAAGGGTGTGAGAATTTTCCTTGGTCATGCGGGCTTCTATCGTCGATTCATTCAAGATTTTTCTAAAATCGCTCGCCCGATGACCCACCTCTTAGAAAAAGATACTCCTTTCATCTTTTCTAAAGAGTGTCTTGAATCCTTCAATCTTCTTAAGGATAAGTTAACTAAGGCACCGGTCTTGGTTACCCCTAATTGGGAGCTACCTTTTGAATTGATGTGTGATTCTAGCGACTTTGCTATTGGAGCGGTTTTGGGCCAAAGAGTGAACAAACACTTCCAACCAATCCATTACGCTAGCAAGATAATGACGGGGGCTCAATTGCATAATACCACTACCGAAAAAGAGCTTTTAGTTGTAGTGTATGCTTTTGAGAAGTTTCGCCCCTATCTTGTCCTTTCTACCACCATCGTGTATACCGATCATTCCGCGTTGAAGTACTTGTTAACTAAGCAATATTCCAAGCTAAGACTTCTTCGTTGTGTTTTGCTCCTTCAAGAATTTAAAATCGAAATTCGTGACAAAAAGGGAGCGGAAAACCTAGCCGCGGATCATCTAAGTAGACTTGAGGATCCGTATCAAGGGGATCATCTGAATCAAGAGATCAATGACTCTTTTCCCCTTGAGGCCTTAATGTCTATCAATGCCAATCTTGATGACACCCTGTGGTTTGCGGACATTGCAAACTACTTAGCGGGTGGAATTCTCAAGGAAGGGTTAACGTCCCAACAAAAGAAAAAGTTCTTTAAAGACATTGAACATTATTTTTGGGACGACCCTTACCTTTTCAAACAATGTGCGGATCTTGTCATTCGTCGATGTGCTGATGGGCCGACAGCGGTACTAATCCTTGACGCTTGCCATAAAGGACCCACCGGTGGTCACTTTGGTCCCAACTACACCGCAAAGAAAGTGTTTGATTCGGGATTCTATTGGCCCACCATTTATCGTGACGCTCACTAGATGGTTAAACATTGTGATGCTTGTCAACGCCAAGGCAATATCACACATAAAGATGAGATGCCTCAAAATTTCATATAAGAATGTGAAATCTTTGACGTATGGGGCATCGACTTTATGGGGCCATTTCCATCATCTAAAGGGAACAAGTACATCCTCGTAGCCGTTGACTACGTGTCTAAATGGGTTGAAGCTAAGCTCTCCCTAGGAACGATGCGAGGGTGGTTGTGAACTTTTTAAAGCAGCTTTTTGCTCGATTCGGTGTTCCTCGTGCTATAATCAGTAACCGCGGGACTCATTTTTGCAATGATCAATTCGCAAGAGTCATGGCTAAGTACGGTGTCAATCACCTTCTTTCCACCGCTTATCATCCCCAAACTAATGGGCAAGCCAAGATATCTAACCGCGGATTGAAGCGAATTCTAGAGCGTACTATGGGAGAGCATCGTGCCTCTTGGGCCGATAAATTAGATGATGCTTTGTGGGCTTTCCGTACCGCTTATAAGACCCCGATTGGTTGTACTCCTTATCGTCTTGTGTACGGGAAAGCATGCCACCTCCCTATCGAGCTGGAACAAAAGGCATACTGGGCCTTGAAGTGGGCTAACTTCAACATCAACAAAGCCGGCGATCTTCAGAAGATTTAACTCAATGAGCTCAACGAACTAAGGAATGAAGCTTATGAGAACTCATTGATCTACAAGGAGAAGACGAAGATCATCCATGATTCAAGGATTAAGAACCGAGAGTTCCACGTTGGTGATCAAGTTTTACTCTTTAACTCTCGGTTGAAGATTTCTTGGGAAAGCTGAAGAGCCGCTGGTCTGGTCCATTCACCATTGCCAAAATCTTCCCATATGGCACCATTGAGCTTTCTCAGCCAAATGGGCCCAATTTTAAGGTGAATGGCCAGCGCGTGAAGTTATACTTTGATGAGGACATCTCTCATGAGATGATTCCATCCCTCACCATGTTTCCCTTGAATTAAGTTCTGGGTTGAGTCAGGCTCGTGACTCGGTTAACAAAAACAAGCGCTTCTCGGGAGGCAACCCATGATCTATCCTTTACCGTTTTCATAATAAGTGTAGGGGAGCCCCGTATGTGTTTGTTGTCTTGTTTCTTCTTCTGTGCAGGGATTAAAGCTTCATAGATCTATTCTCGATGACTTTTGACGAACCGTGATCCCGTGTAGCCGTCTTCCCGGTTCTATCATAAACTGTCGTTATTCAATATTTCATATATTATATGTTCACACTGAAATCACTATTGTTGTCCTTTCCTTAGCAAGATTTAAACAAAGTGCACAATGTCATAAGTGTAGGGGAGATTACTCCCACATGCTTAAACATTTAGGACAATGTTTATATTAAGTGTAAGGGGGACTTATATCGAAGTAAGTGGTCTTTTCCATGAATTTGTCCTCATTTTAACCGAAAAATTTGATTTTTCGACACTTTTCAAAATTTTTAATCTATTTTGGCCTTGTAATTTTCCTTTACTATCGTTATTTACTTTCTTTGCTAGAAAAAAATTTTTAATAAAGTGGTTTTAAATTTTTCAAAGTCGTGAATATTTTGACTCAACCCGAGTTTACTTATCTAAGTTTACTCTAGCTAGTATCCTTAACGTGTTTAAGTCAAGTTTTGCTAGGCTTTTATATAGGGAACTTTAAAACACGAATGTCTTAACTCTCACGGGTTAAGAACAAGAACTTTTCGCAAGTTCCTATAATTGATCCTAGAGATTTTTTATCAAGGGAACTTTAAAATGCGATTTCTAAACTTGAAAAGTCTAAGAATTTGCAAGATCCTATAGATGACTCGAAAACCCAAAACTTTGATTTAATTGGCTAAGCATCCACGAGTCTCATTCCTTGAGATTTTAAATTATGGAGAACGAGAGATGATAGAGTCAATTATAAGTTTGATATTCTTTCCTGAATTTATGTGAGTTGATTATAAGCCTATTCTCCCATCGCTTGCTAATAAATTTATCTGCAATAAATAAGGTTGTACGATTTGAAAAGTTACTTAGCTTCTAGCACAAGATCGTTTAAAAGTTTCTCGGTATTAATTAGAGTTCATAGCCAAGGCATAACTTATTGAAGCGGGATGCGAAGATTGGCGAGTCCGAAAAGGCCCTAACAAGGCATGAGGGCTACATTTTGTTGCTAAAGATCCAAAAGTGATGTGAAGAATCATTTATCAAAAATCAATATGAAGGATCGAGACACACGACGAAAAGCAAATACTCCCCTAAAGATCATGGAGAAGTCTATCCAAAAAGGCCCTAACAAGGTATGAGGATAAATAGATCCAAGTCCTAAAAGGAGGCAGATCGTTGTATATCAAAGTCCAAAATAAAGATTGGAGAAAAATGAAGAAGTCGTGGTCCAAGTATGAAGAATCTCTCAAAACTTCAAGTGAAGAAATTCCTATTATGAAGAGAAGACCATAATTTCAAGATCGTCTCTCAAAGATTTGAAGTATGAAGTCGCTGCCAAATATCGGTCCGAGAAAGGTCTCAAATCGTGAAGCGAGTTATGCCAAGATATGAACTTTAAGAGGTCCCGAGAAGAAGTTTTAAAAGATTTTGTCCTTTAGCTAACTATTGATTAAATCGTCCCACTTTATTTCAGCCTAAATAACTATCGAAATAAGTCAAACAATGCATCCCCGTGATCATTCAAGACAAAAAAAAATATAAGAGATACACCTAGGAATAAGGGAGTCTAAGTGAATAATTCGGCCACATGAGTTCGTGTTAGTTTGCTAACTTATAATAACAATGATCTCGTTTTTAAGCTTGGTATAGGGAACGTGAAACTTGAGAATGATGAACATTCATGACAACCAAAAACCCCAATGTAAATCTTTGATTTCTTACTTGTTTTGTTCTTTTAGTTTCTTTAGTGTTTGGTATTTAATAAAGGCCAAGGTGGGTTATTTATGATGAGAAATGTAATATGTGCTTTGAAATTAATGCATTGCATGAGGACATTGCAATGGTCAAGTGTAGGGGATTTAATAAGTGTGAAAACACTTATCCTTTTACCACTTATTTCCAATAATAACAAGAGCAAAACGTGTATTTTATGTCGTAAAAGTCGGAATTATGCGTGGTTTGTGTTTTTATTATGTTTTAGGACCAAAAGATGCAAAAGGAAGAAAACATGGGCTATCACGGGCTTTTATCGAAGAAAAAGACTAAAGACGAAGTCGAAAGATCGAGAATGCGAAAAGAACGGAAGTCCAAGGCCAATTCTGAAGATTTATCGAAGAAAAAGTCTAAAGACGGAAGTTTAACGAAGTCGAAGAACTCAAGTCTAATTATAGAAGAAAATTATAAGACAAGTTCAACTTATATCGACAAATCCCGAGACGACGTCGAGAAAGACAAAGAAATTAAGTCGAGTCGAGACGAGAAGAAAGAAAGAAGATAGCTTAAGCATGTAATCTCCCCACCTCCTATAAATACCCTCCTAATATGTCACTAGGAGGGTGTTAGGTGGTTAGTTTTTAGTTTTTTAGTAGTAGTAGTTAATTTTTAAGTGTGTTTTTAATTATCTCTACTTTTTCTTTCAAACTTATTAATCTTTACATTAATTTTGTAATCTTTTGATATTAATCTTTAATTAATCAAGCTTATTTCCTTAATTCTCATTCTACCTTTCTTAATCTTTTACTTAATCTTGATAATCATGTAGTTTTATCTTAATCTTGGTGATGATTTGATTGTGTAGCTTATTTGATTGTTCTTATTTAAATTGGTGTTCTTAAAAGTTTCTTTATAAAAGTGCTCATTTTTCTTAATCTTTATGCTTAATAGTTTTTAGAAATAAGTTGTTTTTAATAAGTTTAAGTTTTTATAAAAAGTGTTTTTTGATTTCTAGCTTATTTAGTGTTTTAAAAGTTTTTAAATTTTGGCTTATTAGTTTCTCTTAAAAATCTTTTTGGCTTAAGTTTTGGTAAGAGCTTATTTTAGATTTGCTTATTTGATTAATAGTGGGGTATTCCGGGTTTCACTAAAACCCTTTTATTCAGGATAAGCTACACTTCCTTTATTCCGGATAAGAGTCCTTAAATTTATCCCGATTATAGCTCCTTTTCCAGATTCCGGATAAGAGGTCGAATAGAGGATTGCGGATAAGGGTACGTTTTTTATTCCGGATAGCCACAAGAATATTATTCCGGATAGTTAGCTGGAGATCTATTCTGAATAGAGCTTCAAAACCTAGTATTCCGGATAGTGGAGTATTCCGGATAAGGAGCTTAACACTTATTTCGGATAGTGGATTCTTCATTTATTCCGGATATCGTTCAGGAAATTATTCCGGATAGTTTTTCGATCTTCAGATTCCGGATAAGGGGTAGGAAATGTTATTCCGGATATGTATCCGGAATTTATTCCGGATAAGGTTCAGCATAAAAGGATTCCGGATAAGCCCAAGAAGTTATTTTTCCCGGATAATCTTCCTCATTTTATTCCGGATAAGTCCCCTTTCATCATTCCGGATAGGACTCAGTAGCAGTATTCCGGATAACTCACATCTCTGCATTCCAGATAAGAATCCGGATAGGATTCCGAATAAGGGTTTGAATTTCCAGTTTTAAAATTTTTACTTTTCCCGCCTTTTTACTTAGAATTATTTTAACTTGGCTTGTTTTAATTCAATCTTTAAAGTTTACATTTTTATAAATTTACTTTTCAATTTTTATAAGTCTTTGTTTTAAGTTTTAAATTTTCGAGCTTTCATTTTTATTTACTCAAC
This sequence comes from Glebionis coronaria, assembly GCA_025667525.1. Taxonomy (NCBI): domain Eukaryota; kingdom Viridiplantae; phylum Streptophyta; class Magnoliopsida; order Asterales; family Asteraceae; genus Glebionis; species Glebionis coronaria. Next base: position 159,674,209 of record CM046881.1, on the reverse strand, counting down.
GACATTTTTATTATTTTAGCTTAAATTAGATAACCAAACCATTTTATTTGTCCACCAAGAACAATTGAGTCGCACTTTTTACTAGTAATCAATTCGAAAAGATCGGTTTAACGAACTTTCATACGAGGCATAAAAACCCTTGTATTAATGGCAGTAAAAGTCTCAATGTTTTTGTTGTAGCTGAGATTAAAACTGAAGTAAATAAGTTTTTTACAACCATTAAGGACGACACTTTAGTCTTGGCAATGAAATTGGTTACCTCATTTCATGTGATAATGGGGTAAATCCATTATGGCATTATTATCGGATCATGGTAGAACAGGAAGACGAGGTATGGGGTTGTTGCAGGTAGCACCAACTTGCTGATATGCTACAGCATAACCAAGTTGCTCCTTAACCTTTTGATCTTATTATGCCTCATAATGTAGTCCTAACATTTGCTAGTCATCGATTTATACATGATCAGAGATGTTGTTGTGCACCATTAGACTATAAACAACAAGACAAAAAGACGAGTCACATTTTTAAAATTTGAGTACTCCTTAAGGAGTAAGACTCACTTATATTGTAAGACACTAAGCACAAAGCAGTTACTACAAATAATTAGAAAAGCAGTATCGCTAACTGGCTAGCTCAACACATCATATTCATAACATCATAACCTAATAAGGCTAACTACAAAACATATGTTCACCAAAATTACTAAAAATGTAAGTAAGTCCAAGCTTTTTTTCAATAAGTCATACACAATAAAAGCTTATAGAAATCTTTAATTAAGACCATAAACTCGATCTTGTAAGCTTGTTCAAACATGAATTGATTTTACATAAAGGGTTAATGTCTGGTCTATATGAAAACTGATTTCATGTTAGTAATCTCTTGTGTAATATTGGTTTGAGTATAGCAAAATGTAATATGCTCCTGATCCTACTGTTGACACTCCACCTACGTCACCTTTAAGTGTGAACGAGGATGCTTTTGTGGATAAAATTCCAACAATCAAAAAAGCTCAGGAGCAAGAAACTAGGATTGATGGCGAGAAGTAGAAAGGTGAAAAAAGAAAGGGAAAGGAACCAATGAAACTAAAATCTATAGCATGGGATCATTTCACTCGAGATGCTCCTAATTCTAAATATGCTGGCTGCAACTATTTCACTCGAGTCATCAAGTGTCATATTAAGAATGGAACTAGTTCTTTGCATAGTCATTTAAGTCATTGTAAGAAATACCCTTACAACCATGATAAGAAGCAGAAGCTATTGATTTTTCAGAATTACTGGTGATAGTAGCTCGGATTTTGTCACATCGAGTTTTAATCAAGAGATATCAAGAAAGTACTGTGCTAGGATGATTATTCTTGATGAATTGCCTTTCAAGACTGTTGAACATGAAGGGTTTCGTGATTTTGTGAACATGTTGCAACCACAGTTTCAAATCCCGTCTAGAGCTACAATCACGAGAGACTGCATGGATTTGTATGTAACAGAATTTGAATGTTTGAAGAAGTACTTTGCTAAGACCAAGCAAAGAGTTTCTCTCACTACGGATTTGTGGTCTTCAAGACAAAACCTTAGTTACATGTGTTTGACAACGCACTTCATCGATCGTGAATGGGTTATGCACAAAAGGATTTTGAACTTTTGTCCGGTTTCTAGTCATTGTGGAGATATAGTTGGAAAATACATCGAGAAGAGCTTGCTTGATTGGGGTATCGACAAAGTTCTCACAGTTATTGTTGATAATGCTAGTTCAAATGATACTTGTCTACGGTACTTGAAAAGGAGGCTTAATACTTGGAAGAAGAGTGTGCTGGATAGTCAAAATTTGCACATGAGATGTTGTGCTCACATCTTAAGTCTTGTCGTCAAAGAAGGTCTTAAAGAATTAGATGATTTTGTAATCAGAATTAGGTCAGCCGTGAAGTATGTGAGGTCTTCTCCTGCTAGGCTTTTACGTTTCAAGGCATGTGTTGAGAAAGTCAAAATTGATAGTAAGAGTCTTGTTTGCCTTGATGTTGAAACAAGATGGAATTCGACGTACCTAATGCTTGAAAGTGCTATCAAGTTTCAGGCTGCTTTTGATATGTTGGAAGAACAAGATAGTAAGTATAAAACCGAACTTTTATCCTCGAAAGGCATGCCTAAAGAAGAAGATTGGGAGTATGCTAGGTGTTTGTTGCCTTTTCTAAGAGGTTTTTATTATGCTACTTTGTGCATCTCTGGCTCTCTATATGTCACCAGCAACTCGTACTTCGATGAGGTGTTTGGCATTAGAGCTATGATTAAAGCAAAGATGCTCGTAGAAGATGAAAGCCTTAAAAATATGGCTAATGAAGAAATTTGACAAATATTGGAGCACTATCTCAACTATGAACATGTATTTGTTTATTGCGCCTATGCTTGATCCAATGCACAAAAAAGAGTACGTGTTCTTTATTGTTAGGCAAAGCTTTGATGATGATAAGGCTCAAGCATTATGCAAGAAGATAGATAGCTTGTTGGATGACTTATTGGAGCATTATTTAGCTGTGGTTGGAGTGATCAATGAAAGTAAAGGTGCTACTTTCGAAATTTCTGAAGCTGATTATGCCATAGATGTTGATGACGATCCATCGGCATATTTGAATACTCAGTATAAAATACAACTTGATGAAGCCTCAAGTATCATGGGCATACAAACTGAGTTGCAAAAGTATTTAAATGAGAAATGTGAGCCTCTTAGTAGGAACTTTGATATATTAGGTTAGTGGAGAAAAAATGAAGCAAGGTTCCCTGTAATTGCAGAAATGGCGAGGGATATCTTGGCAATTCCCGCTTCAACTGTAGCCTCTGAATCAGCTTTTAGTACAGGAGGGCGAGTTCTTGATGCCTTCCGTAGCTCACTAACTCCTACAGTTTTCGAGGCATTGATATGCTCACAGAACTGGCTAAGGTCCAAATTTGTTCCGTTTGATATCGAGGAAAAACTTGATGATCTTGAAGGGTTTGAAGCTGGTATGTATTTAATTTTTACAAGCTGATATAACTGATCTTTAATTATTTGTGTTTTTATGTATTTTTATGAATTCATCTTATCTCAGAAATGAAAGATTTGTCACAAGCCATGTCGACCCTTACCGTCGATGACTGAATTTGAAGTTGGTAACACATCAACGAGTTTATACTATTTCACAGGTAAATAACTTTGTATTTAGTTTTAAACTGTTAACTATGCATATGCAATTCTATATGGTGAAGGTAATTGAGATATTTGGCTAGTATTTTTAATAGTTGCAAGCTTGGAAACTAAGTGGATGGGTTTCGGTTCGTGGCTCGTTGATGGAGTTGAAGATTGTGTTTTTTTCATTTATTTTGGTTTGGAGTTTGAACAATTATTTGGTTTCCAGATTGCATCTTCAGTTTTTTTTCCTTTGCTTTATGTTTGAACATAGAGTGATGAAACATATGTGGTTTACTAATGTGTTCTGCTATGCAGAATATGCAACACAATTTCTTATTGAATAAATGGGTTTTGATTGAATTTGCGACATAATTTTCTTATTTGTATGCTATAAAATGTTATGGTTTTGATTCTTAATAAGAAAGATGTTACATAGGTTAAGAAAATAACTTTGCATTCAAGTTGGTCAGATGAATTTACATACTTGGTTAGCCGTTAACCGACCCGTTGGTAACCGGCAAAATTCGGTCCGGTTCGGTTTTAAAATAACGCTCACGAATGAACGAATCCCAAAAAGCAACGCGTCTCTCATATAAAACCGTTAATCTTTACGAAAAGAGCCGGCAGCGGCGCCATTTGATACAAGGCTTTTGGCCAGGTAAAAAGATTCGTTGATGTATGTCTAATCGAATTGATCCTGGTTAACTATGCGACTCAAATGTTCTTCGGGTGGAAACAAATAATGGTGTCGTTGTAGTATATTAAAAGTGCAAAACAATAAAAGTAAATCTAAACCTAAGTGAAAATTAATGACGATAATTTAAAAGCGAGACGAGAAATTAAATAGCACTTAAAGTATATAACGTAAACTTAAATCTATCTAAGGCAAACTTAAAATGCAACTAAAACTTAAACTTAAACTAAGGCAAGGCTAAAATAAATCTAAGGCAGGTAAACTTAAAGTGCAATTAAGTAAAAAGACGGGAAAAGTAAAGCTTGAAAATAAAAATAAAAAAACAGAAACTAAAAATAACGTGAACACAGCTTATCCGGAATAATCCTTCGTTCGGAATAAACATTCATCCGGAATGTCACCTTCGTTCGAAATGTTCTTCTTCACTCGGAATATTTACCAAAAACCTTGATCCGGAATATCTCCTTGATCCGGAATAAAGCCCTGATCCGGAATGCTGAAGATTCCGGATGAAACTCCTTGATCCGGAATATGTCACTTATTCCGGATGGAAGCCCTTGATCCGGAATATCTCCTTGATCCGGAATGTTCTGTTGATCCGGAATGTGGACTTGATCCGGAATAATTAATTATTCCGAATAAAGGTCCTTGATCCGGAATAACTAATATTCCGGATGAACACCGTTTGATCCGGAACTTCTTGAACAGCACTTTGATTCGGAATACCTGGGGAAAACAGGAGCAGCGAAGAACAAGGGAAAGGAAAAAGCTACGGATCTAGATAAAAACTAATCAAAATCAACCACAAGATTAAGCAAACTAATAACAAATGATCAACTAATGATAATCAAACAAACCAAATCAATCAAACTAACAAATATAATCAAAATAATCAAAACCCACTTTAATCAATAAAAACTCAAAACATAAACATGAACATAAACATAAAAATCAAAGATTAAAGAAAGGTAGATAGGAGATGAACAATAAAAATAAAGATTGACAAGAATTAAAAGGAAACTTACTTGAAATTAAAGGTATTTAAGGTGCAAGACAAGTATTTAAATTTGACATTAAAAGTAAATGACAAGGTAATTAAAATTGGAAGAACTAATTGTCACTATTAGCCAACAAGAGAAAAAAATAATGAAATCCTAATCTATTTATAGGGGAGGATTAGGAGGTTCTTAGGAAGCTTCCTCCCCTCTTTCATCTTTCATTAATTGCATGCTTAAGTCCTTGATCTTCTTTAATCTTTGTTAATCTTCTTAATCTTTTGACTTTAATGGCTTTGTCTCGGGATTTCTTTAAACTCGTCTTGAATTTTCTTCATAAATAAGACTTGAGTTCTTCGGCTTTTAGTAAACTTCCGTCTTTTGAATTTTTCTTCGATAAATCTTCAGAATTGGTCTTGGACTTCCGTTCTTTTTGCACTCTTGATCTTTCGACTTCGTCTTTCATCTTTTTCTTCGATAAAAGCCCGTGAATGCCCGTGTTTTCTTTCCTTTTCACATTTTCGTCCTAAATCACAACAAAACACAAACCACGCATAATTCCGACATTTATGACATAAAATACACGTTTTGGTCCGGTTATTATTGTAATTAAGTTGTAAAAAGGATGGGTGTTTACACACATATCAACTTCCATAAGAATCCACCATCTTCTAGCAGTGACCTCCACAACAACCCACCATCTTCTGGCGACTTCCACAACAAGCCACTATCTTCCAGCGACTCTACAACATACAAGCATCTTTCGACGAACTCTAAATATATAGAAACTGATGCCGATAACGATGTTACTAAAATATAGATGTCAATGACTATGTTACTAAAAATATAGATGTCAATGGCAGATATGGCTATTTGTAATACATGTACTAAATTTTGTAACATAATCATGGTGACTCATGTATGAGTCGTCGTGACTCATGTATGAGTCGCCGTGACTCGTCCATGAGTCATTTTGGTGACTCATGCATGAGTCACGGCGACTCATACATGAGTCACGACAACTCATACATGAGTCTCGATGACTCATACATGAGTCACGACGACTCATATATGAGTCATATATGAGTATCATGACTCATATGTGAGTCAATGACGAGGTCACCGGAAAAGTGGGTTTTGTTGTAAAAGTCGTCGGAAAATGACGAATTTGTTGTAGAAGTCGTCTGAGAACTGGGTTTCTTATGGAAATTGGTGGGTTTTTGTCTATCTTGTCTAAAAATGGTGGCTTTGTTGTGGAAGTCGTCGGAAAAGGGTTGTTTGTTGTGGTGGTCGCCGGAAAATGGTGGGTTTGTTGTGGTGGTCGCCGGAAAAGGTGGGTTTGTTGTGGTGGTCGCCGGAAAAAGGTTGTTGATGAGTGTGTTGTGGTGGTCGCTGGTGTAGTGCTTGGAGATCCCGGACTTTTTTTTTTGTCTGTGTGTGTGAAAATAAGGGAAGTTAGGTGGGATGTTGGTTTAATCTTAACCATTAGATCATTATAAGATTGATGGTTTGGATTAGTCCATTGGGACTATGTTAAATAAGGGGATGTAAAGGATCTCTTCCCATAACTTCCTAAAATACAAGTTATTTTAATTTTCGAAATTTGAATTTAATGAGATGAGGATCCGAAAAGTTCGGTTAACACCGATGGTGCATGATATGAGAAAAAACTCATATCAATTAATCAACAAATCACCCTAAAACATAAGGAAAATACCTAACTTGAGTGCTATAAAGCGGAATTATGTGGTATGTTTTGTGTTTGTATATAAATAGGTAAGAAGGATACATTTTCAAGCAAACAAGAAGAAATCAAGCTTATTTGGATAAAAAAGACAAAGAAGGATCAAAGATGACAAGACTTTAAAGATGAAGGACCTATCTTGACAACACTCCAAAGTTGAAGGACTCAAATCATAAATTTGTCAAAGTCAAGATTCAAGTCAAATATGGTCAACTCTTCAGTCAACCAAGTCAAAGGATCAAAATAGACAAGAATACAAGTGGAAGGACCAAAATGCCATTAAAATGAAGTTCCTAGCTCATTTGGATATTCTGCCTAAGTCTAAGGGTTAAAAGTGCCAAAAGTTATCCAAGTTTGAGTGTAATCCGTATGAAGGAGTTTTCATCCAATGAGAATGTAAGGAATAGGTGACACGGATTGCCAACAAAGTCTGCCACCTCACCATCTCATTTAATAAACCGAATCAGCTACAGTCATTCCACTACTTGTTTTCTAACCAATCAAAACTTGACAACCCATATTCAATATATCCATAAACGGATAATGATCCGTGTGATCAACTCTCGCCCAACCAGAAAGAGCCACGTGGCATCTTCTTCAACAAATAAACCCAGGAACGATTTTGAGCTACACTGAATTTCAAGAAATAATTTCTACATGAAACTTACTCGTTTTCAAGTGAGGAATGCATTGGTAACACTTAATCAAGCTCAAACTCAAGGAATCAAAAATCCCCAATTCATGAAGAACACAAGAATTTTCAGTTAACCAATTCATGACACCTGGCAGCAATCTATTGGTGGGGATACGTCATCAACCCCAACAACTTCTCATCTCTTGTCTATAAATAGGGAATAGATCTCTCATTTGATGTATGTAGCTAAGTGTGAAAATTTCACACACTTCCCCTTTTTCCCTCTCAATCTAGCTAGTTAGTTGTTAGTGTAACAAACTCAAGAGCCTGACAAACTCTTGAGTTAGTTATAGTTAGTTGTAACTACCTACCTAATTCTGTAACCACTTTTCACATTCAAATCAATAAAATTCCATCCTTTTCCTTTTTTTCTCCTTATCAATTCCTGCATACCTGTTGAACTTGTGTTGTTATGAGTTACTTGTGATCACATTTGATCATAAGGAGCTTATTGTAAAGAATTGTAGATGTTCCTGTTGATCCATTAGCTGAATTGTTGATAGAAGCAGATTTTGGGTTGATATCATGATGATGATGAATGTAGATGGTTAATTGATTGTTAATAGTGCTAAGATAATGGTTTAGCACTGTTTAGGAGGCTCAGCGCCTACCTACTCCATCAATGGAGGCACATTGCTAAAAGGTTTCATGTTCTTGAGTTTTATTCCACTAAACAGCAACTTGCATGCTCAATTCTAGCTTAAACACTATTTGTTGCTTTGATCAAGTGTGATTAGTCTGTTTTGGATTGATCTTGTTGAGTAAATAGCTTATTGTTAGATTGGTAGCTTGTTATTAGCTTTTACTTGCTACTGATATTCATTTCATCAGTCACTTAGCTTGTTTAGCATTTTTGAGTTTTAGACTGTTATATAATATGTTCTTTGTTCATTTTCATGTTATTTTGTTCATCAAGTTTGGCTAGATATCAATCTTTTCTTAGATCATCCATTTGTTATAAATCTCTTTACAAAAGTTGTTCAGATTTCAGTTAACTGGTGTTTAGATTTGTAAACATTGTGTAGTTCAAGTTTGGTTAATTTGTTAATCTTTGCTCATTTACCATTCTTCAGTCATTTTAAACAAGTCTTTGTAGTTTACAAGTCAAAAATATGGTCAAAAAGGCAAATGGCTGTTAAAAGGTTTGGGTCAGTTTTGTGAACAAATTTCATCAGAAAAAGTAGCACATTTCAAATTCATGCCATTGATTCATTACTTGTTGAAATTCAACCAAATCAGTTTCTAGAGGTCATTTAACATCTGAAGTTTGAGTGCTTATAAGGAAATCATACAATATCTTGTTTCAAGTGAGAAATCAGCTTTTTCATAAGCTCATAAGCAACTGCAAGTTTCTGTAATAAAAGTGCATTCTGATTTCTTGAACTGGCAAATCTAGTTCATAGATCTTGTTATTTTCTTTCACAATCTTGTTTAGGAACTTGTCTTGAGTAGATCTGGAAGTTTTCAGCTTTTTCAATTTTTTGGTCAAACTTGGTCAATAAGCTAGTTTCAGCTTATTTGCAATTTCCAGCTTAAATACTGGATCATTTTCCATAAGAAAAGACATTCCAGACTCTCCATAGACTGATTAACAAGATTTAGCTTAAAAATATGTTTGTGCATATCTAGCTTTTCAGATAGCTTATTCTTGGCTTATTAAAGTTGGCTTATTTGAGTTTTATTGCATTTTAATCTTTTTCCTTGTACTAGCCTAAGTGTTTATCAGTTTTAAGCAGTTTAAAATTTGTTTGAGCTTATTTGGTTTATTTTAGAGCTTATACGAGCTTATTTGTTCCATTAGCCCGTTTTTGATAAAATTCCCATTTATTTGCACTTTAGTCCCTATACTTTGTTCCTGTTTGTATTGTTAGCTAATTTCCATGTTATTAGGGTTTGCTTAATTTCAGTCCTAAACTTTTGATCACTTGTCATTTTCAGTTAGTAAGATTTAAAAGTTGTTACATTTTGTTAGTAGTTTGTTACAATTTGCATAATTAGTCCTTATATTTTCTGATTTTACATTTCAAGCAATTTAGTTTCAAGTACTTACATTTTTAGAACATTACTTTCATAGATTTACATTTTTGTCCTTTTGTGAATAAAAACTTGGTATGTGCTAATTGTTTTACGGATACGTAGCTTACTATTTTTCACATTTTTACGTGCTTGCTTAAATAGACATAGAAAATCCAAATAACCCTATCAACAAAAAACGATAATAAACCTGATTTTGTTAGGACTTTCAATTGGTTAAGAATCGAGAGAAACGAACTTCAATCTCTTCAATTTCAAATGGCGCCGTTGCCGGTTCTTTGACTTTACGAGAGACTATCGATTGACGGTTTTCATTGGCTTTTGGGATCCGTTCACCTCGTGAACGTTATTTTTTTTTTACGTATCATAAATAAAAAAACAATAAAAAAAATCAAAAATATAAAAGTATAAAAACTAAAAAATAACAAAAACAATTCTTTTCCTAAAGAATTGACAAAAAAATTAAAAAATCAAAAAAGCAATCTTTTTCCTAAGAGATTGCAACCAAAAATATATATTATTGGATTTCCTCGGTTTTTATGTACATATAGTATTTTCTTTAAAAAACCCCAATAAATACAAAAATATTTTCTCTATATTATTATATGTAAATACGTATACGTACAAGAACAACCAATACACATATTCTCCATAAGTATTGCCAAGGCAATACACCGTGCTAGGGGGCGTTCCGGTCCTTGACACGTGTATCGATCAAATTCAATAAAGCAAGAATAGATAAATACTTCCATTAGGCAATAATTCGAAGAATACAAACTACAAAGTGAATAGAAAGGCGATGTGCTATAAAATGCCATCTAAGGGTCAATATGTACTTAAGTGCTTCGCGCCACCTAACCCCCCGTTCACTAGTGTGTATTCTAAGAAGGACGACCTCATTGGGAGTCTTGCACCCAAGTAGTAATTACGTATACTATACTTTCTTGTCGATATTTCATATTGAAACTCGAAGAGGATAATCCCTTCTTCTTCAAAGTCAAACGAGAGCTTCTCTCTCATTCCTCGTATTGAGTTGCATGCTCACTCGCGGGCGTGCACAAATACCGATTGGTGTACAACCCCTTCCTCCGAAAAGGAAGAAAAAGAGAAAGAGTAGGAACACCACCGTCCATCAAGCCGATCCCGAGAATCGTGCTTTGATCCACACACAACAAGAAGCCATGGCCGGAGTTGATAATCGACCTTTGATGGAGCACTTGCAATCCAATGTGCAAGGATGTGCGGATGCTATCAAGATACCCGATATTCCCGCAAACACATTTGAGCTAAAAACATCCATGATTAACTTCGTTTCTAATACACCATTTTATGGGAACAAGAATGATAATCCACATGATCACCTTAAGAAATTTCTTGCTCTTTGCAACACCATTAAGTACAATGGAGTTCCCCATTATGCCATTAAGTTGATACTGGTACAAGTTTCACTAGAGGGTCCGACTAAGCATTGGTTAAATACACAACCACCCGAGAGCATTACCACATGGGATGGTTTCACTAAGAAGTTTTTGAACAAGTTCTTTCCCCCATCTAAGACCACGGCTTTGAGGAACTTAATTATAGGCTTTCAACAAAAACCTAGTCAAACATTTAGTGATGCTTGGGAGGAGTATAGAGAGTTATTGAGGAGATTCCCTAACCATGGATTGGATGAAGTTCACCAAATCAATACTTTCTACAATGGCCTTAAACCTCATCACCAAGATTCACTCAATGCTTCCGTGGGAGAAAATATTCTTCTTAAATCCATTCAAGAAGCTTGGGATATTATTGAGACCAAAGCAATGGTGCAAACTAACACATAATTTGATGAAAGAGTACATGTCATTCAAGAAGGAGGTTCTAAACCATTGGAGTCTCAACTCATTTCATGCATTCAAGAATTGACTCAAGCTCAAAAGGTAAGTCAAACAATTATGCAAAATACCCAAAAGATGCAACAAACCATGATGAATGACTTCATGAAACTTTCTTTGGGCAATATTTCCACCAATGATGTGCATGTTATTACTCTTTCGTGTGAGACTTGTGGAGGTTCTCATTCATATCAACAATGTGATAAGGTGCAAGGATATCAAGGGGAGTGTTATGCATACCAAGAGGAACATAGAGAACATTTCAAGCCCAACATCAATCAAAATAACCTTTCTTATAAGTCCCAAAATTACCTACTCCACCGGGATTCCCACCCCAACCACCCACCCAACTTCAACAAAATCCCCCTCAATTGTTACAAAGGAACCAAGGTCCAAGACCACAATACCAAGGGAACAACTACAAGGCACCTAATAATTTTCAAAATCAAGGAAATAACTTTTATCCACCAAATCAAGAATTTAATCCACCACCCCCACCCTTCCCAAATCAAGGATACCCTCAACTTTAAAATCAAGGATATGGGCTACAAGAAACTCATGAGTATGTTGAGAGGAGAATTCGTGAAAGTGAAAAAAGAATGAATGAGCAAACGAAACTTTCAATAGAGGAGCAAACTAAGAGGCTTTTGATAGCATTTAGTCAAAGACAACAAAGGGCCTTACCATCTAACACACAAACAAACCCGAGGGAAAATGTCAATGCTATTACAACAAGAAGTGGAAAAACAACAAATGATCCTTCACCTCCTACACCTTCTATTGTTAAACCCATTTTGGTTCCCACTTGTGATAAGCCTTCTACATCTACTTCACCACCTCCAAACTCTCCTACTTCATCAACCACACCTTATCAACCTATTACCACTTCTCCTTTACCTTCCAAATCTCCAAATGAAGAAGCTAACAAAGAAAAATCTTCCACTCCAACACCTACAACACCTACACCTAAACCAAATCTTCCTTACCCTTCAAGATTGAAAAAGGACAAGTTAAAGAACAAGGATGATATACAAGTCTCAAATTTCTTAAGGATGTTCAAGCAACTCAACATAAACATCTCCTTTGCGGAAGCTCTTGCTTACATGCCAAAATTTGCTAAGATGTTCAAGGATCTACTCTCTAACAAGGAAAAATTGGTTGATTTGCCCAACACATCCCTTAATGAGAATTGTTCCGCCGTGTTACTCAAAACCTTACCAACAAAAATCGGAGATTCAGGGCGCTTTTTGATACCTTGTAATTTTCCCGGGGTGGAAAATGGCATGGCTTTAGCGGATCTAGGGAGCATAAACCTCATGCCTTTATCGGTTTGGAAAAAACTCTCTCTTCCCGAGCTCACTCCCACTATGATGACCCTTGAGTTAGCCAACCGTACCATAGCTTACCCGGTAGGTATTGCGGAGGATGTGTTTGTAGGTGTGGATAAGTTTACCTTTTCGGCCGACTTTGTAGTGGTTGATTATGACATGGATCCTTGAGTTCCTTTGATTGTTGGTAGACCGTTTTTGAGAACGGGTCGTACTTTAATAGATGTGGCGGAGGGAGAACTAATTATGAGAGTTGAGGATGAGAAAGTGGTGTTTAAGTTAGGGAAAGTGTGTGATAAGAAAGAGATTAAGGAGTCTAAACCTTGTGAGACCATTAACATAGTTGATGTGCTAGATGAGGTGTGTGATGAGCATTTCATGATGCTTGCAAGAGTAATAGTGAGGGTATGCCCCCTGTTGAAACCGTGGCCTCAATTGCTCCCTCTTTAACACCTTTTGGAGAGAGTGATTTCCTCTTGGAGGAATTTGAGTCCAACTTTCTTGGTAATGATGATTCTCCCATCAATTGGGAAGAAGATATTCTCACTATCCAAAAGTTGCTCAATGAGGACCCCATTCCTTCACCCACCACAAGAAGTAACCAATGATGATCCATCCATAGTTACACCTTCCATAGAGAGTCCACCTCCACTTGAACTTAAGGACCTTCCATCCCACCTAGAGTATGATTTCTTAGAGGGAAAAGACCAATTACCCGTGATCATTGCTAAAGAGTTGAAAGAGGATGAGAAAGAGAAACTCATAGAAGTCCTTAAGAAACATAAGCAAGCCTTAGCATGGAAAATATCCGACATAAGGGGAATTGATCTACATTTTTGTACACACAAAATCCTTATGGAGGATGATTACAAACCTGCCATTCAAAGCCAAAGAAGGGTTAACCCTAAAATCCATGAGGTTATTAAAAAGGAAGTTATCAAACTCCTTGATGCGGGCATGATTTACCCCATTTCCGTCTCTCTATGGGTTAGCCCGGTACATTGTGTTCCTAAAAAGGGTGGAATTACCGTAGTACCCAATAAGAACAATGAACTTATTCCTACGAGACTTGTTACGAGTTGGAAAGTTTATATTGATTATAGGAAGCTCAATGAGGCTACTAGGAAAGATCACTTCCCATTGCCTTTTATGGACCAAATGCTTGAACGCTTAGCGGGAAATGAGTATTATTGCTTTCTTGATGGATTTTCGGGTTATTTTTAAATACCCATTGACCCTAAGGATCAAGAAAAGACCATATTCACTTGTCCCTACGGTACATTTGCTTACAAGAGAATGCCTTTTGGCTTGTGTAATGCACCAAGGACATTTCAAAGGTGTATGATGGCAACTTTCCATGATATGATTGAGCAAACTATGGAGGTTTTCATGGATGACTTCTCTGTTTTTGGAGATTCATTTACCTCTTGTCTCACTAATTTAGAACGAATGCTTAAGCGGTGTGAGGAAACTCGTTTAGTTCTTAATTGGGAGAAATGTCATTTTATGGTGAAAGAGGGAATTGTTTTAAGACACAAGATATCCAATAAGGGATTAGAAGTGGATCGAGCTAAAATTGATGTGATTGCTAAGCTTCCCCCACCCACTACGGTTAAAGGTGTAAGGAGTTTCTTAGGTCGTGCGGGGTTTTATAGACGCTTCATACAAGATTTTTCTAAGATAGCAAGACCGATGACCCACCTCTTGGAAAAAGAGGCTCCTTTCATTTTCAACCAAGAGTGTTTGGATTCTTTTGAGACTCCTAAGTAGAAACTGACTAAGGCTCCCGTTTTGGTTTCTCCAAATTGGGAATTACCTTTTGAGCTTATGTGTGACGCTAGTGATTATGCAGTGGGGGCCGTGTTAGGACAAAGAGTGAATAAACATTTTCAACCTATACACCATGCTAGTAAAACCATGACGGGTGCACAACTTCATTATACTACCACGGAAAAAGAGTTGCTTGCTATAGTTTACGCCTTTGAGAAATTTTGACCATACCTTGTGCTATCCAAAACCATTGTGTATACGGATCATTCCGCTCTCAAGTATCTCATGACAAAGCAAGATGCTAAGCCTAGGCTTTTGAGATGGGTTTTATTGCTTCAAGAGTTTAAGATAGAGATTCGAGATAAGAAAGGAGCCGAGAATTTAGCGGCGGATCACTTGAGTAGACTTGAGCATCCTTTTCAAGGAGATTTTCCTAATAAAGAAATCAACGAATCCTTTCCATTAGAGGAGCTCATGTCTATCTCTTCTCAAGAGGATGCCACCCCTTGGTTTGCGGATATTGCAAACTATCTTGTGGGGAATGTGCTTATAGAGGGTCTTACTTCCCAACAAAAAAAGAAATTTCTCAAGTAAGTGAAGTAATACTTTTGGGATGATCCTTACCTCTTTAGGCAATGTGCGGAACAAATCATTAGACGGTGTGTAGATGGGCCCGAGGCATTTAAGATTCTAGAAGCTTGTCATAAGGGACCTACGGATGGACATTTTGGGCCCAACTATACTGCCAATAAAGTCTTTGATTCGGGTTACTATTGGCCTTCCATTTACAAAGATGTCCAAGAGATGGTGAAATTTTGTGATGTATGTCAAAGACAAGGAAAAATTACACAACGTGATGAGATGCCACAAAACTTCATTCAAGAGTGTGAGATTTTTGATGTATGGGGAATAGATTTTATAGGACCTTTTCCATCTTCCAAGGGAAATAAGTATATACTCGTAGCGGTGGATTATGTGTCAAAATGGGTTGAGGCCAAAGCCTTACCTACTAATGATGCTCGCGTTGTTGTGAAATTTTTAAAGCAATTGTTTGCTAGATTTGGAGTACCTCGGGCCATCATAAGTGATCGTGGTACGCACTTTTGTAATGATAAATTCACAAGAGTTATGAAGAAATATGGCGTTAATCATAGACTTTCTACCGCGTATTACCCTCAAACCAATGGTCAAACAGAGGTCACAAATTGTGGTTTAAAGAGAATTTTGGAGAGAACGGTGGGAGAGCATCGAGCTTCTTGGTCGGATAAGCTTGATGATGCTTTGTGGGCTTTTAGGACGGCTTTTAAGACACCAATTGGTTGTACTCCATATAGGCTTGTCTATGGAAAAGCATGCCACCTCCCATTCGAGTTAGAACATAAGGCTTCTTGGGCTCTCAAGTGGGCTAACTTTGATTTAAACCAAGCCGACTCACATAGAAAGGATCAACTTAATGAAATGGATGAATTGAGAGCCAATGCTTATGAGAACTCATTGCTTTATAAGGAGAATACTAAGAAATTGCATGATGCTAAGATCAAGAACCATGAGTTTAAAGTTGGAGAGCCGGTTCTCCTCTTTAACTCAAGGTTGAAACTTTTTGCGGGCAAGCTTAAGTCAAGATGGTCCGGTACATTCACTATTGCTCAAGTATTTCCATATGGAACTACTGAGTTGTCACAACCCGATGGTCCCAATTTTAAAGCGAATGGTCACCGTGTGAAGCACTATTTTGGGGAGGACATTTCCGTGGAAATGGTCCAAGAGATCCCCATTTTTCCCATGAATTAGTTCATTATGGGAAGAGTCGAGCTAGAGACTCCTTAAATCAAGCTTGAATAACTAGGTTTAGAAGTTTTTAGATCTAGAGTGTTGTAGGTTAGAAATAAGGATAACAAGTTTATGAGAAGTGTAGGGGAGACCTTCTTTTGTCTTCATGTTATTGTGCTTTAAAATGAATTCACTATAGTTGATCTTTCCTTAACTTGGGTTAAGCAAAGTCTATTCATTGTCATAACTGTACGGGAAGTTTTCTACTTCCATGCTCTTAAACATTGAGTACAATGTTTAGCTTAAGTGTAGGGGGGGTCTTCTATCGAAGTGATCTTACCTAGACCTTGTCATTGACCTTCATGATAACTTGAAAATTAAATTTTTCAAACATTTTTCAAATTTTTGATCTACTTTTGCCACCAAAAATATGCATTCATAATTTTTGCATCAATCATTTTTCATTTGCATAACACATTTGCATTGTATATATTTCTTCTTTTGTTCTCTATGAAAATTGAAAAAGGAAAAAATATAATAAAAACATGGTTTAACAAATTTAGACTTCTTTGACATATTAGGCCCGTCATGGATATTTTGACTCAACCCGAGTTTGCTTATCTTAGCACTTTCTAGCTAGTATCCTTAACCATGTAGTCCTTCATTGGTCTATTAGGCTAAGCATCCACCACTCTCATTATTTGAGATTTTAAATTTGTGTAGAATGGGAAATGATAGAGTTGAAGCAAGTATAAAAGGGCTAGATAAACTTCATGACGATTACTTATGGCTAAACCCTTCTCTTCTTTACCTCTATTTTCTTCGCATGTATATATGTTAATAAATAATCAAGAACGGTTTTAATTGGTTTGTAATCTCTTATGCATTTTTGTTTAATCATTCATGGTTGGTATAAGTACGTCTTAAGATTCTAAGTTAGAACGTTTTATGTGTACTAGACTTATGTCATGCTTAATATTTAGCGGGTGTTTTTCCTTTTATTCTTTTCAACTTTCTTTGTGAGGAATAAAGAAAAATAAGAGCGGCTTATAAAAAAATGAGTGGCTAGAAAAAAAAAAGAAACAAAAAATTATACAAGACTCCCAAGAGGGGCAGTGAAATGTTAATTATAGTAACTATTAGATTCCAATATTACCTTAACGGGTTGCGGGGATTTAATAGTTGCTCCAATCCAATATTACCTTGACGGGTTGCGGGATTAAAGATCCAAAGTCTCAAAAAGATGGCGGATATAAATTATTGCGTGAGTTTTATTTTTCTTTCCTTAGCGAGTGTGTAACTACTTATTAATGCATGACATGAGGATTTTACACATAAGGCGAATGGCTTATTACTCTTGAAACGGACTTATATTAATTGTGAGCGGTTTTTCAAGTAATGGATGAGAGGATTACTTAGGATTAAAACTGTGCTTCCTTATTTTTGGATTCTACATTTCTTATATTTCACGCTTCAAATAATGACAAATTTCCCAAAAGCAATTTGCTCAAATAATAACCGGTTTCACATTTAATTGTCATGAATAAGTTGATGCACCTTTTTACTTGTGAATGCAATGATCCCATTTTTAAGCTTGGTATGGGAAAAGTGAAACTTGAGGGTGATAAGTGTCCATGGTACCAAAGCCCTAATTTAAGTCATTGACTTCTTTATGAGTTTTTCCATCAAAGCCATTTCAAGAAAAAAAATCCAAAAAGATATTAATAGAATTGTTTCTTTTGCATTGCATTGTTCAAATTCAAAATCATGCATCATATAGAGTAGCATAGTGTAATAGCATTCCATATTGGCCAAGGTGGGTTAATTATGAGAAAAATGTAAATTTGTGCTTTAAAATATATCATTGCATGAGGTCATGGCAATGTTCAAGTGTAGGGGATTTAATATGAGCAAAAACTCATATCAATTAATCAACAAATCACCCTAAAACACAAGGAAAATGTAGAAATGCTATTTAGGATCCGGTGGTCTAATGTGGTGGTAGATGGTGGTGGAAGCCATTGATAAACCAATCCGAAAGTACAATCTGAATATCTAATCTGAATATCCAATCTGAACCCCAATCTGAAAACCCAATCTGAATGTGCAATATGAATATCCAATCTGAAAACCCAATCTGAAAAGGGTTTTGAAGGACCCGAAAAAGTGGATCTGCACATTTTGTCCTTTTCTAACTGCATAAACCCAGAAAGATTGACCAAATGTGATAAGACTTTGACCAAGAAGATTATGATGTAACCGAGACACAAATAAATATGTTAAGGCCCAAAACATGCGACTGTTTTGTCAGATTAGACAAAACATATGACGTGACAAAAAATTTTTGTGATAATGGACAGAAATAATATAAAACGAGACACAAGAATGAAATAGACCACCAAATCGCATATATAAACCCGATCCAAGGATAGAACCGAGGCTCTGATGCCAAATGTAGAAATGCTATTTAGGATCCGGTGGTCTAATGTGGTGGTAGATGGTGGTGGAAGCCATTGATAAACTTAGAGAGAGAGAGAGAGGTTGAATGTGTGTGAAAGATAAGTAAAATGAATAAAAGTGAAAATGTGACACAACCAACACCCCTCCTTGGAAGCTAAGGAGGGGTATATATAGTCACACACGATATGCTTAACAGTACAAGAACCTAGTCTAGTCTAAACGTGTGTGACTATGATAACTAATGGGAATTCTTAAATGTCGTCACATAAAGTGAGTTTCCAACAGAAAATACCTAACTTTTGTGCTATAAAGCAGAATTATGTGGTATGTTTTGTGTTTGTGTATAAATAGGTAAGAAGGATACATTTTCAAGCAAACAAGAAGAAATCAAGCTTATTTGGATGAAAAAGACAAAGAAGGATCAAAGATGACAAGACTTTGAAGATGAAGGACCTATCTTGACAACACTCCAAAGTTGAAGGACTCAAAGTGTAAAATTTTCAAAGTCAAGATTCAAGTCAAATATGGTCAACTCTTCAGTCAACCAAGTCAAAGGATCAAAATAGACAAGAATACAAGTGGAAGGACCAAAAATGCCATTAAAATGAAGTTCCTAGCTCATTTGGATATTATGCCTAAGTCTAAGGGTTAAAAGTGCAAAAAGTTATCCAAGTTTGAGTGTAATCCGTGTGAAGGAGTTTCATCCAATGAGAATGTAAGGAATAGGTGACACGGATTGCTAACAAAGTCTGCCACCTCACCATCTCATTTAATAAACCGAATTAGCTAAAGTCATTCCACTACTTGTTTTCTAACCAATAAAAACTTGACAACCCATATTCAGTATATCCATAAACGGATAATGATCCGTGTGATCAACTCTCGCCCAACCAGAAAGAGCCACGTGACATCTTCTTCAACAAATAAACCCAGGAACGATTTTGAGCTACACTGAATTTCAAGAAATAATTTATACATGAAACTTACTCATTTTCATGTGAGGAATGCATTGGTAACACTTAATTAAGCTCAAACTCAAGGAATCAAAAATCCCCAATTCATGAAGAACACAAGAATTTTCAGTTAACCAATTCATGACACCTGACAACAATCTATTGGTAGGGATACGTCATCAACCCCAACAACTTCTCATCTCTTGTCTATAAATAGGGAATAGATCTCTCATTTGATGTATGTAGCTAAGTGTGAAAATTGCACACACTTCCCTTTTTTCTCTCTCAATCTAGCTAGTTAGTTGTTAGTGTAACAAACTCAAGAGCCTGACAAACTCTTGAGTTAGTTATAGTTAGTTGTAACTACCTACCTAATTCTGTAACCACTTTTCACATTCAAATCAATAAAATTCCATCCTTTTCCTTTTTTCTCCTTATCAATTCCTGCATACCTGTTCAACTTGTGTTGTTATGAGTTGCTTGTGATCACATTTGATCATAAGGAGCATATTGTGAAGAATTGTAGTTGTTCCTGTTGATCCATTAGCTGAATTGTTGATAGAAGCAGATTTTGGGTTGATATGATGATGATGATGAATGTAGATGGTTAATTGATTGTTAATAGTCCTAAGGTGGTGGTTTAACACTGTTTAGGAGGCTCAGCGCCTACCTACTCCATCAATGGAGGCACATTGCTAAAAGATTTCATGTTCTTGAGTTTTATTCCACTAAACAGCAACTTGCATGCTCAATTCTAGCTTAAACACTATTTGTTGCTTTGATCAAGTGTGATTAGTCTGTTTTGGATTGATCTTGTTGAGTAGATAGCTTATTGTTAGATTGGTAGCTTGTCATTAGCTTTTACTTGTTACTGATATTCATTTCATCAATCACTTAGCTTGTTTAGCATTTTTGAGTTTTAGACTGTTATATAATCTGTTCTTTGTTCATTTGCATGTTATTTTGTTCATCAAGTTTGGCTAGATATCAATCTTTGCTCAGATCATCCATTTGCTATAAATCTCTTTACAAAAGTTGTTCAAATTTCAGTTATCTGGTGTTTGGATTTGTAAACATTGTGTAGTTCAAGTTTGGTTAATTGGTTAATCTTTGCTCATTTACCATTCTTCAGTCATTTTAAACAAGTCTTTGTAGTTTACAAGTAAAAAATATGGTCAAAAAGGCAAATGGCTGTTAAAAGGTTTGGGTCAGTTTTGTGAACAAATTTCATCAGAAAAAGTAGCACATTTCAAATGCATGCCATTGATTCATTACTTGATGAAATTCAACCAAATCAGTTTCTAAAGGTCATTCAACATCTGAAATTTGAGTGCTTATAAGGAAATCATACAGTATCTTGTTTCAAGTGAGAAATCAGCTTTTTCATAAGCTCATAAGCAACTGCAAGTTTCTGTAATAAAAGTGCATTCTGATTTCTTGAACTGGCAAATCTACTTCATAGATCTTGTTATTTTCTTTCACAATCTTGTTTAGGAACTTGTCTTGAGTAGATCTGGAAGTTTTCAACCTTTTCAATTTTTTGGTCAAACTTGGTCAGTAAGCTAGTTTCAGCATATTTGCACTTTCCAACTTAAATACTGGATCATTTTCCATAAGAAAAGACTTTCCAGACTCTCCATAGACTAATTAACAAGATTTAGCTTAAAAATTTGTTTGTGCATGTCTAGCTTTTCAGATAGCTTATTCTTGGCTTATTAAAGTTGGCTTATTTGAGTTTTATTGCATTTTAATCTTTTTCCTTGTACTAGCCTAAGTGTTTTTCAGTTTTAAGCAGTTTAAAATTTGTTTGAGCTTATTTGGTTGATTTTAGAGCTTATACGAGCTTATTTGTTCCATTAGCCCGTTTTTGATATAATTTCCCATTTATTTGCACTTTAGTCCCTATACTTTGTTCCTGTTTGTATTGTTGGCTAATTTCCATGTTATTAGGGTTTGCTTATTTTCAGTCCTAAACTTTTGATCACTTGTCATTTTCAGTTAGTAAGATTTAAAAGTTGTTACATTTTGTTAGTAGTTTGTTACAATTTGCATAATTAGTCCTTATATTTTCTGATTTTTACATTCCAAGCAATTTAGTTTCAAGTACTTACATTTTTAGCACATTACTTTCATAGATTTACATTTTTGTCCTTTTGTGAATAAAAACTAGGTATGTGCTAATTGTTTTATGGATACGTAGCTTACTATTTTTCACATTTGTACGTGCTTGCTTAAATAGACATAGAAAATCCAAATAACCATATCAACCAAAAACGATAATAAGCCTGATTTTGTTAGGACTTTCAATTGGTTAAGAATGGAGAGAAACGAACTTCAATTTACTCAATTTCAGTGCATTTGTTTTTAATGCTTATGAAAGCTGATATAACAAAAATGAATAAAAACAATTAGTCGGGTACCCGCGCATGCGGCGGCGGGTATCCGATGACAAATTTTGCGAGGAACCAATATTATACAAGTCTTAAATTTTTCGAACAATAACTTTACAAATAAATGACAACCTTTAATAATAATAACTATAAGGAGTCTCACAACACAAAGTGAGACATTTATCAAGGGTTAAACTAATTGTAACTAAAAAAGATGGGCTAGAATCTTTTAGTAGTATAACAATTTTTCTTACGTTGGGTTGAGCCCATTCAGGGCAATTTCAAAGTTGTGTTGAAAGCGACTTTGTAAAAGCCCAATAATAAAAACGGATAAAATAAAGCAAATGAAAAAGCACGCAAAAGACAATGATAAATTAAATTTACAATCTTTTGAATGAAAAAATGAAAGTATTATTCAATACCAACTACACCTATTTTGTATTTAAAGGCAAATCATAGAAAAAAATGAATGACTCTCATTCTTCTCCAACTTTTAAACTACATTAAATCATTAACTAAAATAATAAAATATCATAATACATAGTGACCAAACATAGAATATGATAATACATACGGGCTAACAAAATGTTGTTTTCTTGTTGCTTTTCTCTTTATTTTAAAGAGTTGAGACAACCCAAATCCATTTCGTTTGAGACAGCCCAAGTTCATAGAACACATCTTAGATTTATGGTGATAGTTGCGATGGACAATCATCCAAATAACCAAAGATGAAACCAAAACGGACAACTTTCTTGGTCTTATACCACCAAGACTTTGTGACAGGTAATAATAGATAAAAAAGCAGAAATATCCCATCGAAATAAAAAACACCAGCAAAATCACTCAAACTTTAACACCTGATTAGCGATATATGCGACGGTGTTGCTAGCGGATCCCGATGGTGGTGGAGGCGACGGTTAGGTGATGTTATGCCAAAGAAATGAATATGTTCTATGTTTCTATTTTGTTTGATTTGTTTTTCCTTTTAGGGGTAACTATATATAGTTGCTGTCTAATTTTAATATTTGGGTTGTTACAATTATTTATTTAATTTTCATTAAATTGGAATTGTCGTTATGATGAAATAGTACCTGTTACAAATTGTTACAACGTTATATAATAAATGATATTCAATTTTCTTAAATGTGTATTTCTTACGGACGGTTACATTTATAGAAATTGTGATGCATTTAGTGAATAGCTACGGACTGTTACATTTTGTATTTATAAGAAACTTACGTTTTGCTTTCCAGGTTGACTATTTTTAAACAAAATTGACTCAATTGTTAAAACTTGTTTTTTTAGCAACGTTTGAGGCTTAATTTTTTAAGACTTCTAAAAATAAAAAGTGCTAAATGTTTTATAAAGTAGTATAGATGCGTTGCTAACTTGGGCATAAGTGATCTATCTGTGTAAGTAAAATTGTGAGGCCTTTTAAAATTTTTGGGTCTTGTGCAGTTGCCCAATCTATACAGATTTAAATTCGATCCTGCTCATGTGATTAATAATTCACGACCTTAACAACTAATTGTAGTAAACGATGTACATTTTTATTAGATAAATTAATTTACAGTGATTAAATTAACAGAAAATTAATCAACAGAAACTGAATAATAAAATAAAACGAAAATTGAATAAGACACGTTATATTTATATTGAAAACTTTACTTGTTCTTAAAAAAATATACACCATAGCCAAACAAATTTGCTATAACTAAAACATATTTCCTTGTGTTTTTAAAACACGAAAATATTATGTGAATAATTTATTTATTAAGTTTAAATCTATTCCTAAGAGATGTACACATTTTTTTGGGAAAAATCATAATCTGCAGCAAAAAAAGATTGCCCGTAGGCGAGGCTTCGGAGTTGCATTCATGTCCGCATGTCGCGCGGGCTCTCGCACAAGTTCAGAAGTTTCGAACTCATCTTGGCCCAGAAATCCTATTTTCTGCAACCCCCGACGTTGGAGTAAAACCAACCCAAGATATTTTGAAGGTAGAAAGCATGATTTCCTTATAAACATGTTTTTACTTCATTTTGGCGATGTGAGACCTTGTCCTTTTTCATATTTTCTGTTTCACGTGACTCACTTTGAGACACGATATCTCATTCATATTAACTGCATATCGGACATAGTTTAGTTGTTGCGAAGCTTTCTTCAAGAGAATGCAAACTATGCAAAACATCATTTTGCAATTATCATTTTTCCAACACTAACCATTTAAGATGGCTAATTTACTCAGTATGCACGGGTTAATGGTTCGGGTTTATCGGTTTGAAAATTAAAATCAAAATTAAAATTAAACTAAATTAATTATAGAGAACCTAAAATAAAATCATAAATCAGATTAGAATTCAGTTTAATTCCAGTTATAATAAAAAAAATCAAATTCAAAATATTAACAAAAAGTCACATATAAAAACTTAAAATTTCAAATAATTAATAAAACCAAATGATAAATAACAAAATTAAATATAGAAGTTGAAGAGAATATTACTCTAGAGAAATATTTTAAAAATCGGGTTGATCTGGTCGGTTGAACCAGTTGACCCGTAAACCGGCTCGGAGACTGGGCCAGATGTGATCGGGTTTTTGCTTGTTTGAGAACCGGATCAAACCGTTGGTTTTTCGTTGACATGGGTTGATCTGGTTTGATCAACCCGTCCGGGTCACGACTTTTTATCAAAGAAATTAAAAACTTTTTTCATAAACATTTCTAAATCTTAAAGATAGTTAAAGTGACGGTGACTATTGTTAGTTAAAATAAAATAAAAATTAACTTAAAATACAAACTAATATCGTATTATTATGGTCTAATACAAATTAATTATTTTTTCATACATTTCCTATAATATTATAAATATTTAACTAAAAAAATATTTTTCATATATTTGAATTAATGTTGTAAATATTAAACTAAAAAAAGTAAATATTTTTTATCGATTTAATTTAACGTAAAACAAGTTATAAGATTATACAATATTATGTATTAATATATAAACAAATACATATATATAAAACCGGGTTGACCCGGCAATTTAACCGATTAAATCAGTTGACCAATAAACCGGTCATTAAGCCGGGTCAACTAAAAATCAGGTTTTAAAACATTAGTCTAAAAAATTTACAATTAAAAATAATCTATTTTACCATCTCAGTTTACTAGTTTTTACATCGTTTATAAATGTAAACTAAATTTATTTCACCTTATTTATATATTTTTTTATCATGACAAACAAAAGTGATGTCTTTTATTATTTTAATAGTTTTTATATACTTTATAAATGTAAAACTATATTTATGTATTGTAAGCCATATGAGTCAAGTTATTTTGGATACCATATCTATCATGGATACTAAGGGACTCATCCCCACCATCCATCCTCATCATATCTAATGGTTGAGATTAAAAGTATTTAATTATTTCACTTATTTTTAAAACTTACATATCTTTTAAACCGTTAAGTGTTAAACGGAAAAAAATATATCATCGCGACGAGCATTTAATTAGCTTTCTACAGATATACAATATGATATACTTTTGAAGAAAAAAAAAATCGTTTTTTTTTTTTAAATTTGCGTAAAATATCATATATGATAATAGTGTTTTATCATATATGATATTAGTGTTAAGTTACAAATTATTACAGAATCATATATGATATTGGTTTATATCATATGATATTGGTTTATATCATATGATATTGGTTTATATCATATATGATAAGTTTATCATATATGATACCAGTGTTACTATCATATATGATATTCAGTATCATATATGATAAATTACGGAAAAAACAAAAAAAAAAATTTGTCGAAAGTATATCATATAGCATATCTGTAGAAAGATAATTAAATGCCCGTCGTAATGGTATATTTTTTTTCGTATAACGATTGACGGTTTAAAAGATATTAATGTTTGAAAAAAAAGAGGAAATTGGTTTTATGTTTAATCTTATCCATTAGATTAAGATGGAGATGAGTGGTGCAGATTAGTCCCTTAGTATCCAAATAAAGTTTGGTATCCAAATGAACTTAAATCAAGCCATATATAAAACAAGCACTATGTCATCACTTAAACATCATTTCAAATTAGTGTATGATAAAGATGATTTGTAAAATTATGGTATAAGTGGTACAACATATAATAAGTCGATTAGGTTAAAAGAATGCATAGCTGAGAATAGATAGTTACTATTCATCGTCGATTAAAAAATAAATTAATTTTTTCTCTTAAATATACATTTGATATTAAAAAACTTTAGTCGAGTTTTATTGGATTTCAGTTGAAGGGTTTTTCCGATTTGTTCGTATCAAACCAAACACTAAACACTCGTGGCAAATCTTGCTTATCTTACTAATAGGGGTGAGCATGGGACGGTTTGGGGCGGTTTTATGCTAAAATCAAAAACCAAACCGCAAACGTCGGTTTTTACATATCGCAAACCATTTGATTTTGGTTTTTTTGGATTCGTCTTTTCGGTTTTTTTTTGTAGCGGTTCGGTTTCGGTTTTTATATCGGTTTTTTTCTCTTTTGATTTTATGGATTGGGTTTCCTATTTACAGATAACCGCATCAATAGTCAATCACGTTCGACACAAACTAAACTCATCATAATTGTAAGTTGCAACCAATAATAATAGTTTCAATCAGTTACATACGTTACAATAATAGCAATATTAGTTACCATCGAATTATATAAAACCAAAAAATGATAATAAAATAATAAAATTCTTATATAGCAATTACAAATCTAACAAAATTTAGTTGAAAAAAAAATCATAATTAGTTATTTTAATATCTTATATAAATGTATATTTAAACAAAAAAAAAACAAGAACTAAACAATTAGAAATATTACATATATAATTATCTAAAGATATAAAAATATATTAATTGTGTATACCTAAGTGGGGCGGGGTGGTTTTTCGGTTCGGTTTTATACATTCAACCAAAAACCGCCCCAAACATTCTGTTTTCAAAAATGTGCAAACCATCCTTTTGGTTTTTAAATTGGGGCGGTTTTTTTGGTGCGATTTTTTTCGGTTTTTGGTTCGATTTTTCGGTTTTATGCTCACCCCTACTTACTAATTAGGGTGAAGGCTGAAAATATGTAACTAACTTATTCAAAATTACCCATTTACGCAACCTACTATATTTATTAGAGATATACGCAACCTACTTTTAAATATTTACCAATCTACGTAATATTGGCCAAAATCTAACTTGTTTGACTTGTTACTATTAAGAGGGTGTTTGGTTAAGCTTATGAATTGAGGTTAGGCTTATATTATATAAGCCATTTATGGCTTATATATAATAAGCTCATAAGTCTTTAATAAGTGTTTGGTTTAGCTTTTATAACTAATAAGGTAGAATGACTAAAAAGTACATAAAAATAAAATAGGTGTAATAAATTAAATAAGGTATAAAAGTCTTTTAATATGATATTCTTATATAAGCCTACACCTCCATATAAAAGCTTCAAAGTTTTGGCTTACCAAAAACCCCTTATATAAGCTTATAAGCCAAGTCATATAAGCTTAACCAAACACTTGTTTAGGCTTATTTAACACATATAAGCTAATAAGCTTATAAGCCCATCATATAAGCTTAACCAAACACCCTCTAAGAAAAATTATCGTTTGATCCCTGACGTTTGCATGGATTTCCAACGTTAGTCCTTTAACATGTTTATACTAGCTTAAGTTAAAATAATGATACATAAACTTTTGCATTGACTTGCATAATTAATCACTTGACTTTTATATCTAATATTTTCATAATTATTTATAAATTTTTTATACACATATTTTTACATTTAAATATTTATACACGCGAGTTATTATACAGAAATTTTCAAAGAAAATATTTTTTAAAAAAAGTTATATTTTAAGAAAAAAATTAGAAAAAAGTTCTACGGTTAATAAAGATTAAAAAAATTACTTTTTTTTCTTCGCCAGTTATTTAAAAAAAATTAATATTTTTCTTTCAAATAAAAGAAATTATTTAAGAAAACATAAATATTTAAGATATTTTTAAGTTTTAATTTAAACTTTTTTACAAGTTAAAAATTTTACTTTTTATCTGAAAAAACATAAAAATGTATAAAAACTTTCTGAAATTTTTAATCTTTCTGGAAGAAGAATGTTTAGCTTTTTAAAATAACTTAAAGAAAAACTTTAAAAAAAAACTTATTAGCTTAAAATTTCTTTTACTTATCTTAAAAAATGTTAAAAAACATTTAAAAAAATCTAAGATTTTTTATTTTTAGAAGGAAAACGTAGCAATTTTTAAAGTTCATTGGATATCAAAAGTTTATTTGGATATCAAGAGACTAATCTCCACCATCTATTTTCATTTTAATCTAATGAATAAGATTAAACCAAAAACCTATTTCTCATTTTTTTTTCAAACATTAATATCTTTTAAACCGTTTATCGTTACGCAAAAAAATATACCATTACGACGGGCATTTAATTAGTTTTCTACAAATATGCTATATGATATATTTTTGACAAAAAATATTCTTCGTTTTTTTCACTTTTTTCACGTTTTTTTTCGTTGTCGCAAATTATCATATATGATACTAAATATCATATATGATAGTAACACTAGTATCATATATGATATAACTTATCATATATGATATAAATCAATATCATATATAATTCAATAATAATTTATAACCTAACACTAATATCATATATGATGAAACACTATTATCATATATGATAATTTACGCAAATTTAAAAAAACGAAAAAAAAAACAAATTTTTTTTCTTCAAAATTATATCATAATGCATATCTGTAGAAAGCTTATAAAATGCTCGTCACAATCGTATATATTTTTTTTGTTTTAATGCTTAATGGTTTAAGATATATTTAAATTATAAAAACAAGTGAAATAATGAAATACTTTTAATCTTATCCATTAGATAGAGTAGAGATGAATGGTGAGGAATGAGGATAATTTTCTTTGTATCCAAGATAAATATTGTATTCAATTCGAAGTAAAAAGTAAAAGTATTACTTCAACTTTTGTTTAAAATAATTTTTTCTTTAAATTGAAGATAAACATAAATATATTAAAAAGTTAATCTTTTTCGAAAAAATGAACACTTTTTAAAAGACTAGCATGGTACTCGCAATGAAGCGACGGATAATAAGTGACGATTTTTTAACAATCGATTTAACGTTAAAAATGTAAAAAAGTTGAATTAAAATAAATAGAATCATTAAAATTGAAAACAAACAAAAAATTGTAAATATATTAAGATGGATGTTGAATTAAAGAGAAATTTCTTTTAAAAATATAATGAAATTGGATTGTGAAAAAAATAAATTAGTTAAAAGATACTTCAATTTAAAAATAAAAAATATTTTTTAATAAGTTGTTAAAAAAATGGATGGTCAAGATTTGAAGTTAGGTTTGGATTAAAAATGATCTAATGGTTAAGTTATTGATATGTTTATCTTAATTTTTAATTTGGAGTTAGGATGTGTATATGCACCATTTATAGATAGTATAGATAACACAACTTTTTTCAAAAAAATTAAACGTATTTTTTTTTAAATTATTAAAACTAATACTTTTTCGAAAAAAAACAAATTTTTTTCGAAAACAAAAACAATTTTTTTTTGTATAAAATCATGTATAGAAAATATTCGGTGGAAAAGTTAAGAGATTAACGATGAAAGTTAATGCAAAACTTAATGTATCATTATTGTAACTTAAAAGAACAATGCCAAAAAACTAACGCTGGAAGTCCATGCAAACGTCAAGGAGCAAATAGTAGCTTTTCTTAATGGTAACTGGTGAAATAAGTCAAATTTTAAGCAATATTACGTACATTGGTAAGTATTTAAAAGTAGATTTGCGTACATCTGTAATAAATATAGTAGGTTACGTATATTGGTATATTTGGATAAGTTAGTTACATATTTTTAGCCTTCATCCTACTAATTTTATACACTTTTTATCTTCTTATTTTTAAGTGTAGGACATTTTTTGTCTATTCATTATTACTGATATGCTCAATGCGTAGTATGTAAGGCTGAACAGAGTGGCACATTTGTCACGAGTGAGTGAAGAAGTCGCGCGCGACTTGCCACCCCATCAAGTCGCTTGCGCGCGAGTTGTAGGCTGACAACAAAAAAACATACCGAACTCACCAGCGTGAGTTACATTCCAACTGGGCTCAAAGACCATTATTTTCGACCGTTTGGTTAAATTTTAAAATTTTATTTATTTTTTTTACTCATTTTTACTTATAAATACCAACTTCGTCATCTTTATTTTTCACATACAATCTAATCTAACCTAAAAACTCTCATCTCCATTACCTCAAAATCATGTCTCACGAAACAGTGTGGAAGTTGATGGCGCTGGTAATGCAGAAGTAGAACCGATCCGACGTCCAATGGGCAGGGACAAAGCTAAGAGTAGGAGCAGAGGATCGCAGTTGAGTACAAACGACGAGGCTTTGGCTAGGTTGATGTTGTCGGGGATGGATGAGCAACAAGAACGGGCCTTTCTAGTGCAGAGTGAACTACAGGCCGCATATTTAGAGATGAAAAGGAAAGATTTTGAGGTGAAGCAAAAAAGATGGAAATTCGACAAGAAGAACTGGCATTAGCCTGAGCCAAGCAACAAAACGAGGACTTGGACTTTTAGTTGCAGCCGTATGACCATTTGGAGGAACCTCAACGTGGAGTCGTGGAATGGCGCCAAGCTCAGATCAAGGCGAAATATGACTTGCCTTATTAGTTTGTTTTTATAAATGTTGTTTTTAAATTTCTTATGTATCGTCTTTTAATTTCGTAGCGTGTTTTAATTTTTTATGTACCCGTGTTTTAATAAAATGCATGAATTAAAAACATTTAATAAAAAAGTGGGAGTGGTGTGTAGTGAGTTGTAGTGAGTGTCATTACTTCCTATAGTGAGTTTGAGTAAATGGATGAGTTTGTTAAAAAATTGATGTGCCGCTGAAGTGGTACTAGTCCTTCTAGTCTAAGATTATATATAGGCTTTAATATGTATATCTGATTTTTTATATTTAATGTTTTTTCTGACTTTTAAACAAACATTATTACTTTTTCTTTTTTTAAAAATCTTTTTTCTTGTTTAAACCTACGTCGGTTTGGCTCATATCCGTTTAGCTCACGCTCATTTAACCATATTCATTTAACTCGCTATTCGTTTAACCTGTCAGCTGTTTTAACCAGACCGTGGTCACCCGACCCACCCATTTTACCATCTCTAGGCTAGGCACAACGCATGGGGGTCGCGACCTAGTTTTTTCGGCCGGCGACCTAGTGCGACCTATTTGCCACAACCCGGCGACCTAGTGCGACCTAGTTG
Organism: Glebionis coronaria; assembly: GCA_025667525.1. Taxonomy (NCBI): domain Eukaryota; kingdom Viridiplantae; phylum Streptophyta; class Magnoliopsida; order Asterales; family Asteraceae; genus Glebionis; species Glebionis coronaria. The sequence goes on along the minus strand of CM046881.1, from coordinate 159,642,970 downwards.
AAAAAAAAAAAAAAAAATTTTTTTAAACACAATAAATTTAATAAAAAACATTACATTTATTTTAAAAAAAACATTACACAATTATTCGAAATTAAAAAACATTACAATAATCCTAGTAATTTAAATTATAACGTTCCTTGATTCTGTCCTTCATTTCTTGTTGTGCTTGCTGTTTGGCTATCGGCAAGTTGGGGTCGATTTCCGAGTTGTAGAACATCAAGTCTTTATCTCGTTTCTTTGATTCAGCAAGCTCGATAGCCCGACGTTGTAACTCGAGCTTTTCTCTTTTGATTTCCGCGGTTTTCTCCTGCAAAGCCAACTCCCGTTGCTTCAAGTCAAAGTAGGAATCTTGTTGTTGCTTCTTCTTTCCCCATCCAATGTCTTTCATCTTCTCCCATTTGGAGCTTACAGCTTCAACAAATGAAGACTTCCCAGTTGACGAAGAGGTTGATGACTTCTTTTTAGCACGATCACGACCCATTGGTCGATTTTCTTGTTTCTCTTCTTCAGAATCATCGTGCACATCCATGTAACTAGCGTGTCCAGAACCAGAAGTGGTTTCAGAAGTCTTGGCTTTTTTCTTTGTAAACCGTGGCATTTCAACCTCTATCCAACTCGGGTGATCTTTGAGCACCTTCCACGCCTCCCGGTATTGAAACTCTTTATTGTAAGTCACTTTGTATTCAGCACAAGCTTTTTGGAAATCAGTGAGATCATTTGCACCACTATCATGAGTACGCTCAACGTTATTCATAATACCACAAAATGCACCAACACTAGGACGCAACCTGTTTTTCCATTTGCTCACAACCGCGTCATACCCTCTAGCAGAACCCGTCTCGGTTTCATAGTACTTCACTACTTTTAGCCAAAAGCCCTTAGATTTTTGACTGTTTCCTTGGATGCAATTCTCGGAAATATAACACCAACCTCTGCATAACGCACACTCCTCCTCACTTGTCCATTCTTTTGGTGGCTCAGTTGTATCAATCTGTTTCTTTTTCGTAGCACGTCTTGAGGGCTTCTTAGGTTTGATTGGGGACATTTCTTCCACATCGTCTTCAAGGTTGTATGCACCATGAAAAGACCCGTGTCCCGAACCTTGACTCATAGATTGATCTTGGCTAGGCCCGTCACCCACATAGTTGTCTTGGTTGTATATCATATTCTCAAATTGTGCATCAACCTCAAAACGATTAATCGGAGAATACTGTTGGTTTGGATAGGAAGTAGTGGAAGAATCCATAGTAGGCCGATACACACCCGAAGGCGATTCGTAGTTAGGTTGTTGGTTATCACGTTGTGGGGGATAAAAAGGACGGTTTGAATAGTTAGGTTGTTGGTGTGATTGATATTCAAAACCGGTGGGTCTAAACCGGAATTGTGGAGACACACCGGATAATCGAAAATTCGAGTCCGGTGTCACATGTGGAACAGATTCTTGACGAACTCGGGATTTTGGGGTTTTGTTTTGAGGAGTTCTCTTGCTAGACATTTTTAATGTGTGTTGAAATTTGTGTGTGAAATGTGAAATGTAAAAAATATTGAAAGAATGTATTGATTTATATAGGTTTTAAAAAAAATTTGAATTTTTTTTTTTTTTTTTTTAAATGTAACGGTCATAAACTTCAAACGGTCAAATTTTACACAAGATTTTGAATGGGTCGCGGTTAGGGTCGATTTGCCCAAGATTTACACCGGCGACCGAATCGCCGCAACGCGACGATTCGGTCGCGACCGATACTCGACCGAAAAAAATCCGGGGCGTTGTGCCCAGCCGATGCTCTTCCATAGTTTTTGTTTTGAAGAAAGACGTATTTGATTGAGCAAAAATTGTAATCCCACGTTTTAGAGAGGCGCGTGAGTTAACATTTCCTCACTGACTTGATCTGATCTACTCACCAACCCCAATTGAATTCACCAAACATCCATCTATAAATACACCCATTCTTCATTCACTCCAACTCGTGTCAACAATAACAACAACCACTCTCCCCTATCTCACCGGAAATAATATCCCCTTTCCGGCTAACCAACCTTATTTCACTTCCTTAAACCCACATTTCCACAAGGTACACATTTTATACTCTAAATAAAATTACATTTTTTTTTAAAGTTATAAGACTTAGATCTCATCATTTTCTACGTGCTTATATATAATTGATGACGTGTGCATTTCTTTTATTATCATCACATATTTTTTTTTTGTCGGCATATGTTTATTATCTAGTAGATATTTATGATAATGTGATAAAAGATCTAGCTAGGGTTTTGGAAAGATCAAAGCTAAAATGATTTTGATTCGGTCAATGAGGCTAGCCGTAAATCGAACGGCTTGCTACGGGCCAAGGGTTTATAGATCACATTTTTGTTATAGTGCTATTAGGTATCATTGCTTCCCACACTTTTTGCGCTACGGCTATTTGTTTATATACATTTTAGATCTCGATGCTTTTATATATGTATGTTGTTAGTTTGTTAAGATTTGCATGATCGCGTCTTTTTTTCAATTTTAGGATCATAGGATTTCGAAGTTTGATGCTTTAGGGTATAGATATATCAAGCTCTCTGTCCGGGGTTGTTGTTTAAGCTTATATGTGTTATATTATGAGCTTATTTGTTTCCCCCTTTAAATCTCATAAGCCCTGATTTTCCAGCTTGTTTTGAGACTTGTGGGCTTATATAAGTTTATTATGATATTGTAAACTTATATAAGCCCATAAGTCTCGATATAAGCTGGAAAATTGGGGCTACTTAAGTATAAGTCGAAATCAAAGATGCTCTTAAGCCCATATATAAGCTTAAACACACACCCCTCTAGTCATGTACATTCACAAGTGTTTAGAATTTAGATGCAATTTTTTACTGCCTTCGGAGCGAGATTCACTCATTCACCTTATTTAGGATCGTTGCCTTTAATTTTAGATTTTAATACATTATGCGAATTGCCAATTTAACATTTTCACAAGTGTTGTTAAATTTGTTGAGATTTGTGATGGAACAGGACAATGGCATCTCACATTGTTGGTTATCCCCGTATGGGACCTAAAAGAGAGTTGAAATTCGCTCTTGAATCTTTCTGGGATGGCAAGAGCACTGCCGAGGATTTGCAGAAGGTGTCTGCTGATCTCAGATCTTCTATCTGGAAACAGATGTCTGATGCTGGCATCAAGTATATCCCCAGTAACACGTTTTCCTACTATGACCAAGTTCTTGACACCACTGCCATGCTTGGCGCTGTTCCTTCGAGATACAACTGGAACGGTGGTGAGATTGGTTTCGACACTTACTTTTCCATGGCTAGAGGAAATGCCTCTGTTCCTGCTATGGAAATGACCAAGTGGTTTGACACCAACTAGTAAGTCGCATATCACATCCTTTACGGTTATGGATCTTTTTCTTATACATCATATATGGTTTGTAATTTTATTATACTGTTGTGAACAGCCATTTCATCGTCCCAGAGTTGGGCCCAGAAGTTAAGTTCACATATGCATCTCACAAGGCTGTTACCGAATACAAGGAAGCCAAGGCTGTATGTGTTTTTCGTATGTTATATTAGATTTTTCTGAACGAGTTTTAGTAATTTTTGTTAATTCATGTAATTCTTAATTCTACAGCTTGGAGTTGATACCGTGCCCGTCTTTGTTGGCCCTGTCAGCTACTTGTTGCTATCAAAACCTGCAAAGGGTGTTGAGAAGACATTCGATCTTCTTTCCCTTCTTGACAAAATCCTTCCGATCTACAAGTATGCCTATTTTTATAACTTCTATAATTACTGTTTTTATTATAGTCTTGGGTCTGTTTTATAACAAAAAGTATTTTATCAGGGAAGCTATTGCTGAGTTGAAGGAAGCAGGTGCCACATGGATCCAGTTTGACGAGGCTACCCTTGTGAAGGATCTTGAGGGATACCAATTGGAAGCTTTCACCAAGGCCTACTCTTCACTTGAATCAGCTTGCTCTGGTCTTAATGTTCTTCTGGCTACCTACTTCGCTGATGTTCCAGCTGCAGCATACAAAACCTTAACTTCATTGCCCGGAGTTACTGGTTACACTTTTGATTTGGTCCGTGGTGCTAACACTCTCGACTTGATCAAGAGCAGTTTTCCATCAGGCAAATACCTATTTGCTGGTGTTGTCGATGGAAGGAACATTTGGGCTAATGATCTTGCTGGTTCTCTTGCTGTCCTTGAATCTCTCGAGAGCATTGTCGGCAAAGGTAGTTATTGTCTCCATTACTTAAGATAGTATTAAGTTGGTTTATATCTGATGGTTAAATCATTACTAAGATGAAATGTGATGTATCCAGATAAGCTTGTTGTGTCTACCTCCTCGTCACTCCAACACACCGCTGTGGATCTTGTGAACGAGACCAAGTTGGACGATGAGATCAAATCTTGGCTCGCATTTGCTGCTCAAAAGGTGGTTGAAGTTGGTGCTTTGGCCAAGGCTCTTGCTGGTCAAAAGGATGAGGTAATTATTTATTTTTATATATTGTCTTCCTTATCAATCCATTAAATTATCACGACAAAGTAGTAACTGATACTTTGTGTTCTTTTTCAGTCATTCTTTGCAGCTAATGCTGCTGCTCTGGCCTCAAGGAAGTCCTCCCCAAGAGTGAACAATGAATCCGTCCAGAAGGCTGTAAGTCAAATAGTGTTTTCTTACCTATATGGTATAATAAATTTCCGCATTTAGCATATTAAAAGATCTTTTATAATTGGTTTTTCAGGCCGCTGCTTTGAGGGGTTCTGACCACCGTCGTGCCACCAATGTTAGTGCCCGATTGGACGCCCAGCAAAAGAAACTTAACCTTCCTATTCTCCCCACCACCACCATTGGTTCTTTCCCTCAAACCATTGAGCTCAGGAGAGTTCGTCGTGAATACAAGGCTAAGAAGTGAGTAATGAATTCCAAACTGATGTTGTCATAATGATATGTTTTCTAGATATTGTTCTGACAAAACCATGTTTTTATAGGATCTCTGAGGAAGAATATGTTAAAGCCATCAAGGAGGAGATTTACAAAGTTGTCCAACTCCAGGAAGAACTTGACATCGATGTTCTTGTCCATGGAGAGCCAGAGGTATATTTTGTAAATTTATCCTAATCAGAGCTGATTTCCTGTTCATCTTAATTGTTTGTCTAACATGCATACATAATGTTTCAGAGAAACGACATGGTTGAGTACTTTGGTGAGCAATTGTCTGGTTTTGCCTTTACCGCTAACGGATGGGTGCAATCTTATGGATCTCGATGTGTTAAGCCACCAATCATCTATGGTGATGTCAGCAGACCCAAGGCCATGACCGTCTTCTGGTCCTCAATGGCTCAGGAAATGACCAAGCGCCCAATGAAGGGTATGCTTACCGGCCCAGTCACCATCCTCAACTGGTCTTTCGTCCGTAACGACCAGCCCAGGTATAAATCATCACAAAACAGGACATGCACCTTTTAAATCATTCCACGAAGAACGCCACTAAAGATGAGATTTGTGTTTGTTTGATTGTATTCAGATTCGAAACTTGCTACCAGATTGCTTTGGCGATCAAGGATGAAGTTGAGGATCTTGAAAAAGCTGGAATCACTGTCATCCAAATTGACGAGGCTGCTTTGAGAGAGGGATTGCCACTCAGGAAAGCCGAGCATGCTTTCTACTTAGACTGGGCTGTCCACTCTTTCAGAATCACCAATGTGGGCGTTGCTGACACCACCCAGGTATACAGATTTTCCTGTTAATACTGATGTTATTTTAATCTTTCTTTTAAGACAAATTAACTGACCCATGTTTAATTGGACCGTCTTCTACAGATCCACACCCATATGTGCTACTCAAACTTCAATGACATCATACACTCCATTATCAACATGGACGCTGATGTAATCACCATTGAGAACTCACGATCTGACGAGAAGCTTTTGTCTGTGTTCCGCGAGGGAGTCAAGTACGGTGCTGGAATTGGTCCTGGTGTCTATGACATTCACTCTCCAAGAATTCCATCAATGGAGGAGATTGCTGACAGAGTTAACAAGATGCTTGCAGTCTTGGAGACCAACATTTTGTGGGTCAACCCTGACTGTGGGCTCAAGACCCGTAAGTACAACGAGGTGAAGCCTGCCCTTGAGAACATGGTTGTAGCTGCCAAGAAGCTTCGTGCTGAGCTTGCTAGCGCTAAGTGAGGGTGATTCTTGAAGATGAGTTTATGTCTTATACATTGATATTCAATAACTGTGATTGATGATTGATCTTTATGCTTTTTTGGGTTTTGTTCTTCTCTTGTTATTTCATTATTATGTACTTTTAGAAAATTAATGAAATTTCAAAGTATACATATAAAGGAAATGCCAACCATTGTCCATTGTCGTTTGGTAGACTAATGGATTTCATGTTACAGTATCGATTTAGACTTTTTGGTTAATCGGTTAGCATTTGTATGTTCAACATGTTCTACGGCTTGGATCTCGTTAACGAAACAAGTACAGTAGTATTTACTTCACATGAGGTCAGCATTTTCTACGGCTTGGATCTCCTTAACGAAACAGCAAGTATTTTCTCAAACTTCACATGAGGTTAGTGAATAGGCCTATATCAGGGTGTTCTTGGTCTAGGTAGCAAAACTGTACAGTGAGATCCTAAGAACACTTACCTGAACTTCCATAGCTTTCTTTATTTCCATGCCTAGTTCAAGAACATTTTATGGTTGAACTTCCATACTTTTCTTATTTCCGGGCCTGGTTTGGGAACACTTTGTGGATGCACTTCAAAAGAACTGAACCCATGAAGATGGCTTTAAAAATGAACATACCTGCAACAAATACAAGTAGCAAACATGTCCAAAGTTAATTGTTATAACCCTGCAATGTTTTTCTCTTATTGTCACCATCATTAAAAATGAACAGCTTGGACACTCGCAAGAAAACTCTGTGACCAAGTTTGAAGCGATATCTCGTGGTTTTTTTTTGGGTAGGGGGACTAGACCCCGGTAAAATGTATTACACCAAAAAAACGTTGAAGTACAATGGATGAGGGTGAAGTCCCTCATCTCGGCCCGTTACATAGGTAAAATACAGCAAATAATAAATTTGCTACATCCCTTTCTAGTACATAAGAACGACATGCCGATCTTATGAAAAATCAGAGATAAATTACTTCCTATCATGACTACGAAGCTTGATATCAAATTGATCACTAAAATTCTTGATAGAGGCCCGAGTATTCATCAAATTGATCATCATAGTCGTCATAGGCATTTAGGACCTCATTTTCCAAAGAATGCCCGCCCCCAACGAAGAGCTAGGAAAAGAAGATCCCTCACCACGTGCACAACTTCATCTATGTCCGTATCTGAATGTGCATTAAGAGCATCCATAGAAAACTCCAATTTCTTAGACGAAACCTTAGCATCCAGCTTTTCCACGAACTACAACATCATTATTATTATTCCCAATAAATTCAAGTATCGACTCCTTTTCGTTCGTATTATCTATAAACTTCCTAACATCAGCAAGACTAATATCATCACTAATATATTTCGGTTTATCATTGCTTGAAGATTTAGGCAGAGACGGTGCTTTAATTGTAGTCGTGACATTTTCCATGTTGCAATGAACATGTTTTCTTTCTTGCGGTTTAACCACCGCACGGTAAACAAGCTTTGTCTCAGGTATGTTAACACAAATTCCTTTAACATAGCGCTGAGTACTAACCTGTTAAGAAATGTGTTTTAAGCCAAATGCTAAAATGATCAAACTTCAGAATAATCATCAAATCTCAATAAAAAATAAAGATAAACCTTTTAAGACTAGAAGTACAAACGGTTAAACACGCGCGCCGTTTTTAACATTCTTACACACTTCATGCGTAGCCTATTGTGACACCACCTTCATCTCCAAGCGCGGAGAAAATCAGAGGACTCTTGAGCAGGGACAGATGTACTTGGAAGGGGGGGGGGGGGGGGGGGGGGGGGGGGGGGGGGCGACGCCCCCTGTGGTTCGCTAAAAAAAAATCAAATTTCAGTGTAAATTTTTTTTTAGGACCATTTTGTTAAAATGCACCCCATTGTAAAATTACATTGCCCCACACTCGAAAACAAAACAATGTAAAAACTTTTAAATTGTCCCCCAAAAGAAAAAACAACCTAAAATTTTTATATTTATATCTTTATTTTGGTGTATACAATACTTTTGTCAAAAGAAAAATTTTGCCCCTACTCTGTTAATTTCCTGGTTCCGTCACTACTCTTTAAGGGTGACGATCGAATACATAAACAAAGTATTGCGTAATTGTAAATCAATACAAATCTCATACCAGGAGACATATTTTTAATTAATTTCATCTGCTTGAATTGTTCTCCAATACTTTCATGCATTGATTGTCTAAATATATACTACCACATTAAACAATCAAAAGTCTAAAAGATAAACAAAGTGTTTGTCAATCAAGCTAAACAAATGGACCTATTAATTTTATTTTTTTTGAACAAATTAACCTACTAAATTCGTCACCAGTATATTGGACTATTATTATGTATAGATATCAATGAAACCACAAATTATAACGCTATGACCAGTATGTGAATTTGAAAGCTATCAAAGTAACCAACTAGTTTATCGAAGTCCAAAAAGTAGTCAAACACGACATGAATGTGAATTTGGTTGGTTTAGCCGTCTTTGAGACTTCAACCAACCTATACACGTTCCTACTCGCTACAAGTTGGTAGAAAATAAATACTCCTAACTTGTTTGTTCCAAATTGGATTTTACGTAACTATACACATGAATATATTTAATGCTACATACCGCATATAAAATACCACTTATAAACTAGATTATAGGTGTGTTTGCTAAAATGAACAATAACATTATCTAGTTATGAGCAGTAGTAGTGAGCATAAGTAGTTGTTATGTTGAAAATATAATTTAATTGTGGGTTATATTCATACATAGTATGATAATGGGTTTAGAGATATGAAATATACATCCATTAGTTCTTCAACATCCTGATTCTGATAGTGGTTAAGTTATGTTCAACAGTATTTAGCTTTACACTAGCAGTATTTAGTCTTACACCAGCAATACTGGAACTACCGTTAGTTGTATGTAGTACCGCTAGTTGGTTACACAGCGGTACTATGATGTAAGTACTGGCGTTGAAGATGTCTTCTTGTAACGGTCATTGACCTATTCAAGTGGCACTTAAACCTGCTTTCAACGACCTTATTTAATGGGTCGTGTAGCCACTAACCCCGATATTAATGGAGGATACTATGTGTTGATTAACTGACCGTTAAAAACACTTAATACCATTTGACCACGGATTGAGTAACATCTCATATAAATATGAGATCATAGCTGCATGAAAGAGACACAGAAACAAAAACACATAACAATGAAAGGTCATAGATTTGTGTCTAAATCACTAACAAGCATTTGGTCTTATCCCAAGTAAGTATTCGTGATACGCATACATTAGGGTTGAAAAGTTTACTTTGGAAAGTGATCACACGATTCCAAGTGATATCCGGTAACCATTGTTTGGTACGTAGCTAAGATTTATTATCTGTAAATTGATTATTTCATTCCTAGATGGTACATGAATATATAATAACTTTTACAACAGAATTACATAAATAACTCTTACGTTCTAGGACTCCATAATGATCATAATCCTTTCCTATTTATCAACAATAACTTTTATGTTTATCCATGCTCCCGTCAACACTCTCCCTCAAGGTGGAGAATATATATCCATCATTCTCAGCTTGTCAAGAGAGCATTCGAACACTCTCCCGCAGACCGCCTTAGTCAACATATCAGCTAGTTGATCTTCAGAGCTCACATGTGGCAATTCAATAGTTTTCTGTTCCAAATGATTCTTCATGGAATGTTTGTCGATTTCTACATGTTTAGTCGTGTCAAGTTGCACTGGGTTGTTCGCTATTTTTACTGCAGACTCGTTATCACAATGTAGTTGAATCAGACTAACTACAGATCTCCCAATATCTCGTAAAATTCGTTTTATCCATAACAATTCACGCACACCATGCACCATTCCTTGATATTCGGCCTCCGCACTTGATCTCGACACCACATTTTGTTTTTTTACTTCTCCATGTAACCAAATTTCCTCCAACGAAAGTGAAGTATCCAGAAGTTGACTTACCATATGTTCGATCACCAGCCCAGTCTGCATCGGTGTATCCTTTTACACTATTATCTTGTCTCTTCCTAAAAAATAAACCTTTTCCTGGTGTGGCCTTAAGATATCTTAAAATTCTGTATACAGCCTTCATTTGTTCTTCACTTGGTGCATGCATAGATCTACTAGCAACACTTACTGCATAGGCGATGTCGGGTCGAGTAAGTGATAAATAAATGAGTTTTCCAACGAGTTTTTGGTACCTCTCTCGATTAGTTACTTGATCAGGAAGAATTTCCAACCGATGGTTCATTTCAATTGGTGTGTCGATGGGTTTTTTCACAAGTTCCTGTAACTTTTGTAAAGGTGTAGCAAAATCTAGTACTCGAGATGGCGTCCTATTCATGAGATATGCAGCTGACCAAACAACTTCTCCCCATAAATCTCAGGGTACATTCATGTCAAACAATGAAGCGCGTACAATTTTAAGTAACTAGCTATTCCGTCTTTCCGCCAGGCCATTTTGTTGGGGAGTTCGAGCAAAAGAGGTTTGTTGTCGGATAGAGTTTTCTTGGCAAAAACGATCCATCTCATGATTTATGTATCACCACCATCATCCGATTGCAAAATTTGGATGTCTACTCTATATTCAGTCTTGATATGGTGGTAAAGTTCTTTAAAAGCAATCAACACATCACTTTTATTTTTTAACAAAACAACCTAAACCATTCTAGTACACTCATCAATAAACGTAAGAAATAACGAGCATCACCCGACGTGAGTATTGGGGCAGGTCCCCATACATCTAAATGTATTTTGATAAGTGAAACAAAAATTTATTATCACTAGAAACATACGAAATTCTTGTGTTCTTTGCTAACTCACAAATACCACATTTAAATTCACTTTCAACTAAATTTAAGAACAAATTTGGTTTTAATTTTTTAAGATAACCAAATGATAAATGTCCTAAATGACAGTGCCACAACATCGCCATAAACTGATTTGCTTCTTTTATTCCGGTATGAAACGCTTGACTCCTATAATCATCCTCCAAGTAGTATAATCTTCCCTTCCTAGTACCACAACCAAGCGTCTTGTGTGTTGCTATGTGATACTATGATTTGCTATGGGGTTCAGATTTAATCTCGGTATCCTCTCGAATTGATCGCAGCTCAATGTGGAAAGATTGTTCTTGGTGACAAATAGGGGGTTTGGGTTTTCTATTCTACTAAAAGGATTAAGTGCGTAAAGTGATAAAAATAAGCTAAAAGCGATTAACTAATAAAAACAAAACAATATAAATAATAAAACGTAGATTTAGAATGAAATAATTAATAAAAATAAAACTAAAAGACGAAATTAATTATCGACTCGAAAATAAAGTTTACTAAATGAAAAATGAGAGAATAAAACTAAAATGGTACTTTAAAGCTAAACGAGGCAAAACCTAAAGCGGGTACTAAATAAAAGATAAAACTTAAACTTTACGAAAAAATATTAATTTTAAAATTGGAAGAAAAATTCAACTAAAAATACGTAACTTTCAAAAATAAAATCGGAACAACTTTTAGATAAAACTAAACAATTACGGAACAATACTATTAAATAAACAAGCTAGCAGGCTAGCTGCTGGAAGCTAGCAAGCTAGCTGGTGAAAATGGCGGGAAACAGAAGTAAACTCGCAGGCACCTAGGTGGATTTTTTATTCGGAAGTTTATAAGTTCCGATTCGGAACTTTTTGAGAAATTGGTTCGGAAGTTTTTGTTTTGAATTGGTTCGGAACTTTTTTTTTTTTACAAGTTGGTTCGGAACTTTTTTTTATATTGGTTCGGAAGATTTAGAAAATTGGTTCGGAAGATTTTCTATAAATTGGTCCGGAACTTTAAACAAAAATTGGTTCAGAACTTTCTTAAAATTTGGTTCGGAACTTTTCAAATTAATCTGGGTCGGAACATTTCTAAAATCTGATTCGGAACTTTTGGCAAAATCTGGTTCGAAACTTTTGTTCAAAAATCTGTTCGGAACTTTTTGAATAAATCGGTTCGGAACTTTTAAAAACCTTTCGTTCGGAACTTTTAAAAATGAAACTGATTCGGAACATTTAAAAACACTTCATTCGGAACTTTCAAAAATACTCATTCGGAACAATTTGAAAAACACTCATTCGGAACTTTTTGTTTATTCGGAATCTGGGTAATATGATGAAGACGAAGAACAGTAGCACTATAAGAACACGATTTTTACCAAAAATCAACCAAGTTTTTCACCAAAACTTAAACAAATTTAACCACGAATCATCTATTAATGGTAAACATCAAATCAAATCAACAAAAACATAAAACCCACTTACTTTTAAAGATCAAACTCAACAAAATAAACTTTAAGACTTGGAATCAAAAAGAAGAAAGATGAACAAGATTAAAATGGAAGATGATATTGATTGATTAATGTTAAACAAACAAAGGGAGAGATTAAAACTTACAAATCTATGATGAAATCAAGAAAAATAAAAATCACCAACACCTTAGTGGTGTTGGTTCCCTACGAAAACAAGAAAAAGAAAAAGACTGGAATGAAAAACTTCTCAAAAAGTGTGAAGGAGTGGTCCTTATATAGTCGTTGTCTTTGGTTGGTGAGTGGGCTTTCTCCCGTTCTTCTTGTCTTCTCGTCTTTTAAGAAAAGTTGACGTTTTCGATTCTGATTCGAGATTTGTCGTCGATTAAATTCAACTCGTCCTTTAATTTCTTCGTTTAATAGACTTGAGTTTCTTCGACATATGTAAATATTCCATCTTTGGTCCTTTTCTTTGATAAATCTTCAAATAGGCCAAATGACTTCAAATCTTTTGCATCTCTTGGACAATAAACTTCGTCTTGAGTCTTTTTCTTCGATAAAACCCGTGCAATCTCATGTTTTCTTTAATATTCATCCGGTTGGCTCTGAAAACACAATAAACACAAAAACCACGCATAATTCCAAACAAATGATATTAAATACGTGTTTTGGTCTTGTTTTAGTAAGAAATAAGTGGTAAAAGGATGGGTGTTTACACACCTATCAAATCCCCTACACTTAACCATTGCCATGCCCTCATGCAATGCTTAGTGATAAAGCAATTTTACACTTTTCTCATAACCAATCAACCTTGGCCTTATTAACATACTACTAAACAAAAATTAAAATACTAAGCGAAATTAAAACTTTAAAGTAGACAAAAGGATAGAAAACCATTTTCACATGAAAATAGCTATATGGAAATAACTTGCAAAGAGATCAAGGACTTACATTAGGGCTTCGGTGCTGCGAGGATTTATCACCCTCAAGTTTCACGTTCCCCAAACTAAGCTTAAAAACGAGATCATTGTTATTATAAGTTAGTAAATCAAACACTTACACACATGGCTTAATTATATGCTTAAACTCCCTTATTCCTAGGTGTATCTCTTATATTTTATTTTTGTCTTAGAATGATCATGGAGATGCATTTTTGGACTTATTTCAATAGTTTATTTAGGCTGAAAGCAAAGTAGGACGATTTGATCAATAGTTAGCTAAAGGACAAAATCTCTTAAAACTGCTTCTCGGGATACCAAAAAGTTCATATCTTGGCATAACTCGGTTCACGATTTGAGACCTTTCTCGGGCCGAAATTTGGCATGTACTTCATACTTCATATCTTGAGAGACGTGCTTGAGATAATGGTCTTCTCATCGTTAATAGAGTTTCTTCACTTGGAGACTTTTGAGGGGTACTCCAACTTTGTTGACCACGACTTCATGATTATTTCTTCAATCGCTAATTAGGATTTTGAGATACAACGATCCGCCTCCTTTTCGGACTTGGATCTATTTATCCTCATACCTTGTTAGGGTCTTTTCGGATAGACTTCTCCATGATCTTTATGGGAGTTGATTGCTTTTCGTCGTGATTCTTGATCCTTCATATTGATTTTGGGAATAATGCTTTTCACATCACCTTGGATCTTTAGCAATAAGATTGAATCCTCATGCCTTGTTAGGGCCTTTTCGGACTCGCCAATCTTCGCGTCCCGCTTCATAAGTTATGCCTTGGCTATGAACTCTTATCATTACCGAGAAACTTTTAAACGATCTTGGGCTTGAAGCTAAGTAACTTTTCAAATCGTACGACCTTACTTATTGCAGATAAATTATTAGCAAGTGATGGGAGAATAAGCAAATAATTACACCAAGTGAGCTTGTGCAAGAATACCGACTTATAATTGACTCTATCGTTTCTCGTCCTCCACAATTTAAAATCTCAAGTAATGAGACTCGTGGATGCTTAGCCTAATAAACCAATTAAGGTCTACATGGTTAAGGATACTAGCTAGAATAAACTAGGATAAGTCTATTCGGGTTGAGTTAAAATAATCGCAACGGGCCTAATATGTCAAAGATTTCTAAACTAGCTACACCACTTTATTAATATTTTTGACTTTATTGCGGGATATATACATATGAAAGCAACGATAAAAATTTAAAAATTACGACTAAATGGCCAAAGTTAATTAAAAATTTGAAAAATGTTGAAAAAGATGATTTTCCGGTTAAATGAAGGCATTTTCATGGAAAAGTCCACTTAAAACTTCGATAGAAGTCCCCCTACACTTAAGATAAACATTGTCCTCAATGTTTAAGCATGTGGGAAAAGTCTCCCCTACACTTATGACATTGTGCACGTTGGTTAAATCAAGCTAAGGAAGAGACGACTAAAGTGATCAATTTCAAATGTGAGTATGAAGAAATTTGAATCACGATAGTTGAGAGATAGAACCGGATTTCGGATAACACGGGAGCACGGTTCTTCAAAGGTTCCAAAAGTGCATTCATCCCTGTAATCACATCACCACACAAACACAAACACCTATAGAGGTCCCCTACACTTAGGAGGTTAAACGGAAAAGAATAGATACTCGGGTTGCCCCCCCCCCCCCCCCCCCCCCCCCCCGAGGAGCGCTTGTTTTTTATAACCGAGTCACGAGCCTGACTCGACCCAAAATTAGTTCATGGGAAACGTGGTGAGGGATGGAATCATCTCATGAGAGATGTCCTCACCAAAGTACAACTTCACTCGTTGGCCATTCACCTTAAAATTAGGTCCATTAGGTTGAGCGAGCTCGAGAGTACCATATGGAAAAATTTGGGCAATGGTGAATGGGCCAGACCAACGAGATTTCAGCTTGCCCGAAAAGATTTTCAACCGAGAGTTAAAGAGTAAAACTTTGTCTCCAACTTGGAACTCTCTGTTTTTAATCTTAGAGTCGTGAATGAGCTTAGTCTTTTCTGTAGATTTGCTAAAATATGATCCGGTGGTCTAGTAGGGTGATAGATGGTGGAAGCCATGGATGAAGTTGAGAGAGAAAGTGGTTGTGTGTTAAAGGTTAAGAAAAGATGTATTGAAATGAAAAGAACAAATGAAAAACACAAGCAACACCCCTCCTTGGAAGCTAAGGAGGGGTATATATAGTCACACACGCACCTTAAACTATACATTGAACCTAGTTTAGTCTAAGCGTGTGTGACTATGATAACTAATGGGAATTCTTAAATGTCGTCACATAAAGTGAGTTTCCAACAATCTTCCCCCATGGGACGACGTGTAGAATTCCTTACAATATTCTTACTAACAAGTACATAATGATTAAGAACAAGAGCTTCCATGAAGCGTCCAATGCTGATGATGTCTTCTGAGGCCTTCGTCTTCAAAACGACTCATCTTTAAAGTAACTTGTAGAAGAAATATTGTAACGGCACGAGCTAAGTAACCCATACACTTCTGGTTAAGGAGAAGCTTCTGAATTAGCTTCCCCCTAATACATGCCACATAAAATTGATGTAGAAGCTTTTAAATAGCTTCCCCTAAACCGACAATCCTCGTAAGCAACTTCAAAGCTTTCAATAAAGCTTAGAATGATTAAGCGCACAACAGAATCTAACAAGCAAATCCCATCATATAATATGATAACGTTGCTAAGAGGGATTGAAAGTCTGGGGCACACCAAGTAGATCAACAACTTTTCTTCTCACGCTTGAATAATTCTTCTGAATTTTTCTTCCCACTGAGAGTTCAAGTTATGCATACCAGAAAGAATCAAGACATTTCTTCCCCGACATAGTTGAAGAAAGTAAATCAATCCCAATTATGAAGCTCAAATACTGAAGTGGACACTTTATCCCATTCATGAAGTTGACATCGTAACACCAGAGTCAATTAAGTCCCGGAAATGCACATATCTTCTTCTAAAGATGCACCAGAGTCAATTAAGTCCCGGGAATGCATATAGGATAATGATGATGAATAATTGCAACCACCAAACAATTAAACATCGAATCAGTAGTGTACCGTTTAGAGATTGATAACGCCACGAGTTATAACACTGATTTTCTCTGCGGCTATGACAAATGTCATCCCAGAATGTCTTCAAATCAAAAGAAGGTGATGAGACTGCTTTTATACATAGTCTCATCGTCCAAAACGGCCTTAAATTGCATAAAATATCATAAAACATGCCAAATATATGCTCGTGTTTGTTACTTGTGTATTTTTAGGTACGGATATTGAGGAATTGGCAAAAGAACACAAGAATCAATCAAAAACGAACACGGGAAATGAAGTCGCACAATGAACCGGGCCCAAGTTTGGAATTTGCAAAATGACCCTTGAAGAATTGAAGATTGGCAAAAATGGCCCCTCATCTTTGAAGAACTTGTCACATTTGACCTTCAAATTATCAAATGTACAAGTATTATCCTTAATATTTGAAGATTGTACAAGATCAGTCCTTGGAATTTGAAGAATATACATTTTATACCCTTGGAAAAGTTTTTGGAAACCTTTGTGCCAGTTTTGACAAGTTTCCAAAGTTGATAAGGCATAACTTGGGCGCTGTTGGACATTTTATACAAAGTGAAAGAAAGTGGAAAACCTAGGGACTTAACCTGTCAAAACCACAAACATCCCCACCCAAACTGCACATGACACGTCAACCCTACCCACCCACAAACCCAAACCCATTAACCGACCCATCCATAACCCATTACCCAACCCAAGTTATTAACTAAAACTGGGTCAACACTTTGGTCAAACCCACCCACTTAAACTCTTTCCCTCCCATAACACGTTTTTAAAAATTGTTTAAACCCAATTAAGATTAAACCCCCTTTTCTCAACATATAAACCCTAAAATTCCCAGATCAATTAAGCCTTAATCCAAAGGGGTTTAGGCTATAAGTGTGCAGATCCTCAATTGGTCAAGCTCTCACCCAATCCCACCTCTCACAAACCCTCCACGTGTCCATTGGTCCCCTCCCCACTCATCCCCTGCACCCGTCTCTTTCCACACAACCCTAGGAAGGGACAAGATCAACGCCTAAGATTATCTACTTGTCCTCCAAGATCAAACAAACGTCTAAGATCAACCAATGCAGCTGTCAAGTCACATGTCAAGGTTTTTGACCAAGATTCAGTCAAACAAGAAGGGCAATTCAGGGCTTTTAGCATTTAGGGTTTAAGCATTTGTATTTTTTTATTCTTAGCACTAGAATGTTCCAATGAGCTTATAAAATGAGGAGCCTGTTCCTCATTTTCCTTGTTCCAGTTTTTTTTGCAAAACTCTCTTGTAATTCCTTTTTTAATTTTATAAAGTTTGGTGTTTGAGAAATTCAATTATAATTCCTTTTATACTTATTAAAAAGTTTGTGTATTGAGTTGTTTGCAAAAGGCTGAGTTCCACTTAATTTGTCAAGGTTTGTTTGAGTTTTTGAAAATTCAAAAAGTTTTATAAAAAGTTTGTTTAGAATCTAGAAATCACAAACCTGTATGAAGTGAAAGTGGAATACAGGTTTGTGTTTTGAGATTGTTAGTGTTTGAAAACGTGTTTGTTAAAGTTTAAAAGTATTTGGTAAGGTTTTAAGAAAGTGAAAGGTAAAAACAGAAATATATGCAATATGCCATCTTTGAAGAACTTGTCACATTTGACCTTCAAATTATCAAATGTACAAGTATTATCCTTAATATTTGAAGATTGTACAAGATCAGTCCTTGGAATTTGAAGAATATACATTTTATACCCTTGGAAAAGTTTTTGGAAACCTTTGTGCCAGTTTTGACAAGTTTCCAAAGTTGATAAGGCATAACTTGGGCGCTGTTGGACATTTTATACAAAGTGAAAGAAAGTGGAAAACCTAGGGACTTAACCTGTCAAAACCACAAACATCCCCACCCAAACTGCACATGACACGTCAACCCTACCCACCCACAAACCCAAACCCATTAACCGACCCATCCATAACCCATTACCCAACCCAAGTTATTAACTAAAACTGGGTCAACACTTTGGTCAAACCCACCCACTTAAACTCTTTCCCTCCCATAACACGTTTTTAAAAATTGTTTAAACCCAATTAAGATTAAACCCCCTTTTCTCAACATATAAACCCTAAAATTCCCAGATCAATTAAGCCTTAATCCAAAGGGGTTTAGGCTATAAGTGTGCAGATCCTCAATTGGTCAAGCTCTCACCCAATCCCACCTCTCACAAACCCTCCACGTGTCCATTGGTCCCCTCCCCACTCATCCCCTGCACCCGTCTCTTTCCACACAACCCTAGGAAGGGACAAGATCAACGCCTAAGATTATCTACTTGTCCTCCAAGATCAAACAAACGTCTAAGATCAACCAATGCAGCTGTCAAGTCACATGTCAAGGTTTTTGACCAAGATTCAGTCAAACAATAAGGGCAATTCAGGGCTTTTAGCATTTGTATTTTTTTATTCTTAGCACTAGAATGTTCCAATGAGCCTATAAAATGAGGAGCCTGTTCCTCATTTTCCTTGTTCCAGTTTTTTTTGCAAAACTCTCTTGTAATTCCTTTTTTAATTTTATAAAGTTTGGTGTTTGAGAAATTCAATTATAATTCCTTTTATACTTATTAAAAAGTTTGTGTATTGAGTTGTTTGCAAAAGGCTGAGTTCCACTTAATTTGTCAAGGTTTGTTTGAGTTTTTGAAAATTCAAAAAGTTTTATAAAAAGTTTGTTTAGAATCTAGAAATCACAAACCTGTATGAAGTGAAAGTGGAATACAGGTTTGTGTTTTGAGATTGTTAGTGTTTGAAAACGTGTTTGTTAAAGTTTAAAAGTATTTGGTAAGGTTTTAAGAAAGTGAAAGGTAAAAACAGAAATATTGCATATATTTGTGTTTTTCTTCTTTGATTTTTTTCTTTTGCAGGTTTGAGTTGTCTGTTGATTCAGTTCAGCACCAACCCGTGTTGGTTTGGAGGTGGTATAGCAACCACAAAGACCCTTGGATGTAAGGGTCTTAGGTAAGGACTTTGGTTCCCATTTCAAAATTTCAGAAAAGTGGTGGTATGAATGAATTTGTTTGACTGTTTGATCTTGGTTGTTTAAGCTGGTTGATTTGTGTTTCTATATGTTGTTATGCATGATAGATGTTGTTAGAATCAATTTGAGAGAGTTTTGAAAGGTTTCTGTTTGCAAAAAGTTGAAAACAAAAGTTTAAAGGGTGTTTGGCAACAAGGATTAGCAGGGTAGTAATCCTTGTTGTGTTTTCAAAAAGGTGTTAGAAAGGTTTAATCAGGTTAAGATAGGTTGCATGATAGTTCTAGGATAGATTAGAACAAGATTTGAAACAAGTTGTGAGTTTAAAAAGTGAAAAGGTTGCTAGTAATCTGCATGTTCATCTTTCTGCTTATTTTTGTAGAATTTTTATGCATGATCTTTGGAATCTGCTTAAGTGTAGGGTAATTTTAGGATTGGTTTGGTTTGTATGCTAGTTGGTGCTATTGTGTGCTTGATTTGGACGTTTAAATCTCACTAGAGTGCAAGTTATAAGCTTAAACACCCACCAGACCTATCTGTTTACATCAGAAACTAGCATTTGCTAGTGTATGCATATTGGAGCCTTGATTTTGATTGCCAAGTGTTTAATTGTTGTTGATTCTTGCTTATTGTGACTCCTTGTGCTCAGAAAGAGCACAAGGGTGCCTTGTGTTCCACAAAAACATCACCAAACATTCACAGCCAAGCCCTCTTGGTTGGACTTTTAACAAGTGACCCAAGTCACTTGTTCATCAGAAAGTGAACAAAGTCTGGACACGTTTTGATTCATAAATCACTTAATCTTGGATAAGTTTTGATTTGGATTGTGTTTTTGTGTGTTAAGGAAGTACTGGAATCAAGTTTTAAAAGTTAAAAAAAAAAAAAAAATATAAACACAAAAAGGACGTGGCCAGGACTCGAACCTGCGCCACTCCTCTCACACACATAAGCTCTAACCATTGCGCCCTGGGGACTTTGATTGATAACTTTGGTTTTGAATTGTACTTAAGTGCATTTTGGATAGGGCTTATATAAATAAGCCGTAGCTTATTTACTTAGTTATAGCTTATTTATTTAGCTTTTTGGCTTCTTTCCAATTTTCATAGGACATTCATAGGGTTTAGGATTTTTCTGTTTAAAAATTTCATTTTTTCTATCATTTAATTATTTTTTAGGATTATTTCTATTTTTAATTTTAGAAAGTCTTTAAAAATTAGTGAACAGTAATATAAAAATACAAAAAAATAGTTTTTAGGTTTTTATTTGTATTTTTGAGGTTTACATATAAAAAAGTTTTCAAAAACTTTAATTTTTGATTTTATTTAATTTTAGGTTTTTTATTAAACTTTGAAAATTAATATAAAATTCATTAAGAGGTTTTAGAAACCTTTGTTTACATTTTCTTTCTAGTTAGAATATTTAGGATTTTTGAGAATTTTTTAGAATTTATTTGAGGACTTTTAATTTTTTGGATTATTTTATTATTATTTTATTCATTAAAATAAAAAGTTTTATTTTTAATTTTTTTTTCATTTTTTCTAGATACTAGACATTAAAATAGGACCTTTGTCACTTTCCATTTAATTTTTAGGCTTTTAAATTAATTTTTAGAATTAATTTAAGATTTAATAGTTTTTAATAGTTTTTAGGAGTTTAAAAATAGTTTAAATTGGTTTTAAAATTTTTAAAAATAGTTTTTAGTTTAATTAAGTCATTTTTGAGGTTTTCAAACTATAAAATCTTGTTTAGGGCTTTTTAATATTTTAAAGTGATTTTTAGGGCTTTAATTAGCATTAAAAAGTCATTATTAAATTAATTAAAAGGTTTTGGCAAGTTTGAATTTTTTGTAAACCCTTAGAATATTATTTGGGAGTTTTTAGTAATTTTTAGGAATTTTTAGGTTAGAATTTTAAATTTTGTGTTTTTTTTCACGTTCTACGTCGTAACTTTCTAGTAGTGTTTTGCCTTATTTTTCTATTTTTTTCGTCTTCGTCATTTTCTCTTCTTTTCTTCTCATTAATAATCAAGAACATAATCAATCATTCATTACACAACACACGTGCCTCCTCGAGAGAACGAACTCACCTTCTTAAGGGTCATAAGTGCTTGGTTTTCCTAAACCGACGCTTAACGCTTACCGCTTTTTGTGTTGCTTTGTTTTTCCTAAAATAAAGTATATACAAAATCTACTACAAATTTTTTTTGCTTGTAGCATCGACATTAAACCCGTCTTAATCTCGAAATTCTCCGCAAGGATGGCGGGAATAACAATGGCCTCTCCAAAACCCTCGGTGGGTGCTTGTAGCAACTCCATCATAGTACGATTAGCCATGACGACTTCTTGTTCTACAATAGGTTCAACAATTGGAGGTTCTTCAACAATCAATGATCCTTGATTTGCTTGCTTTTGAAGACGTTTACGAGCTCGTTTAGCTTGATTACGAGTGATCATAAACTTCACGAAGAATGGGAGGTGAGCAAAGAAGATTCTTTTTGGTTGTTTTGTGGATTTTCAATTTTTTTGTGTTTTTGATGATATTTAATTTTTTTGGATTTTGGTGAATGTATTAAGTAGACAACAAGTCCACAAATCTCCTCACTAATCAAATCTCTTGATTAAAAAGGCCTCAAGGAATGAAAACGATCACGTGGAGTGAACGCCTTCGATGACTTTAGAACGATGGTGGAACACCAAATCGTTCAAGAGGGTTTAATCAAATGAAACCAAGAAAATATATATGATATGTAGTAATACTTTGGGCGGCAAAACCCTCGATTCACTCTCAAAATCAAATACGCACAAGCAAGCGGAGGAAACGAGGCGGCGCGAAGCACTTAAGAGCCTTTTTCCTTAGGGTATATTTTATAATACCCGCCTTATACCCACCTTATAGTTTGTATCTTTCAAAATCGAGCTTCACGAAAGTATTTATCTATTTTTGCCTTTTCTTTTTGTTTGAGATTCGAATACAATAATTAGGAGATCAAATCCCAATTAAGGTTGTGTTTTCACACTTTTGGAGATATTGTATTTTGATTGTGATACTTAATACAATATATTAATAATATTCACAAAGAAAAACCAAGAAAACCGATAATACGTGTTAAGGGAGTTCCACTTAACACAAATACTATTTATGGATAATATCAAAAACAAAATTTTCCAAATTAAGACACGACACACCTCCCCGGCAGCGGCGCCAAAATTGATTGTAGTGGTTTTACTACCCTTTAGGAAAAGAGCGTAAATAGCGGTAAGTATCGACGAGTGATTTAGGAAAACCACAAGTAATGACCCACAATCAAATAAAATGAGAGAAGAAGTTCGTTTCCCAAGGAGGTATGGTGTTGTGAATCAACTTGTATGTATTTGAGATTAATATTAAGAGAATGGGGATGAGAAGACGAAAGACGGATACGTTTAAACTACGACGAAAACGTAAAGCCGTAAAAAAAACTACCCAAATAAAAAATTTATTACTAAAACCAAAAACAAAATCAAGAAAAGATTAAAACAAGTCTAAAATAATATAAATAAAGATAAAAATCCAACAAAGATATTTTAAAACCTTTTATTAATTAAATAATTAATTTTAAATGCTAATTAAAGCCCTAAAATCAAATTTAATTAATTCAAATGTCAAAAATATGATTTTATTGAACAATTACTTAACTTATATTATTAGAAGGCTAAAAGGTATTTTTCTAAAAATTAAAACCTATTAAAACTAGTTTTAAAACTCTAAAAATGATTAAAAATGATTAAAACCTAATTAAACTTAAAATAATTATAAAAATAAATCTAAAAGCTTAAAAATAATTCTAAAAATGGAAATGGTCCTAATTAATGCTAAAGAATTTAAGAAAAATGAAAAAGAAAGAAAAATAAAATTTTGAAAATAAAATAATATTAAAATAATAATAAAAAATAAAAGTTTCTAAAATTTGAAATAAAAAATTTCTAAAAATCCTAAATAATATAATTAAGAGAAAAACACAAATCTAAGCTTCTAAACCTTTTTTAATAATTTTATAAAAATCTTTAAAGTTTATAAAAAACCTTAAAATATTATAAAATTAAAAATAAAAGTTTTTGAAACCAAAACTTGATGTAAACCTCAAAAGTATATTTTAAAAACTAAAAACTATTTTTCCTAAAAATAAAAACTATTTTTGGTATTTTTTATTGATTTTCTAAAAACGGCTATTAAATAAATTATAAAAATTAAACTAATAATGGGAAAAATGTGAAACCAATTTTGAAAAATCAAAAACCCTAACAGTAACTCAGGAAAAATAAGCCAAACAAAATAAGCTTATTAAATAAGCTAGAAATGGAAAAATAAGCCACGGCTTTTTTAAAAAGCTATTAAATGAAAAAGTGGTTAAGTATAAAACAAAACCACACCCTAGCAGTCAAAGACCCTAGGGCGCAGTGGTAGCTTGTTATGTGTGTGAGTGTGGAGACCAGGGTTCGAGTCTATGCAAACCCCTTTTTATACAATTTTTATTTTTTTTGCTTTTTAACTTTTTACCAATCCAACACTGATACTAGTTAGCTTAATAATCCAAACCACAACTCTCTTTTTAGCTAAGATTAAGCCAAATAGATTCCAGAAACGTGCCAGACTTGAACTTGAATACTTAGCAGCTTATGCTTGTTTCTGAGTTTCCTTCACAACTGAAATACACCAAGAGGAGCTTGGCTGTGTGTTTATTTGGTGGTATTTTGGAACAATTGGGGCACTCTTGTGTTCTTTGGAACACAAGAAGTCAGTAACACACAAGGCTAAGCAACAAAGAACACTTAAGCACACACACAAAAGATCAAATCCAAGTACACAAGGGCAAATAGAGTTGCTGTGATGAATGTGCAGAACTGGGGACTGTTTAAGCTTATAACTTGCACTTCAGCCAACTATAAGGCCACAAATTTGGCACAAACACCCACAATATGGTACTCAAGCAGTATCAACAACTCCCTTAGCCTAAACCTTAACAGAAATCAAAATCAAGGCTCTCAAATTCATGAAATTCAAGCAGTATAGTGCATAAACAGATTTTAAACACCCTTTATCCTTTTTTATGCAACAACTAAGCTCAAAACTTCTTCCAAACTTACTACAAACTATCTAATAACCTAACACAATCCTGTAATCCCTAGCTAACACCTTTTATTATCCAAATCAAAACATTATGCCCTGCTTAAACCTATTGCCAAACACCCTGTTATATTTGAAAAACGATTTTTAAACAAGCCAAATCAGTGTAGAACCTATGCAATCTGATTCTAACACTTCAAAACATGCATATGACACCACTAGAGCACAAATCAACAACTCAATAGCAACCAAGAACAACTAACCCACAAGTCACACTCAACTTCAATTTTCTGAAATTTTAACAAAGAAAAAGAGGATTACCTTAGGACCCTTACATCCAAGGGTCCTAGTGGATGCTACACCACCTCCCTACCAGCCCGGGCTGGTGCAGAACCAATATCAACACCTTCTTCCTGCTTGAAATCAAAATCAAAGAAAAAGGCAAAATAATATGATAATATATTAATATTCTGTTTTACTTCTTTCTTTCCAAAACACTTTCAAAATCTTTCCAAACCTTCTAAATACGTTTTCTAAAACCCTATATCACCAATAACATGAACCATAAGTACCAAATCCTTATAACAAAATCTCCCAAAAATCCCTTGATTTTCAGAAACTTTGAAACAACTTTGAAACTCAAACTTACTTCACCAAAATAACAATGGAACTCAGAATCAATCTCCCTCACAACACACAATCTTTTAAAAACAATAAAAAAGGAATTATACTTGAATTTTTCAAAAACCAAACTTTTTATTTCTTTAAAAAGGAATTACAAGTGAGAGAATTGAAACTGGAACAAGGGCTTCACACATTCTGTGAGCTCCTTATATAGAGACCTAATGAACATTCTAGGCTCTTAAACATAAAACCCTAATGCATAGAAAATCCCAAATGTGCCCTTGAACGGTTTTGAGTGGTGAGCTGTCCTTTTTGATCCTGGCTGTTCATTTGTGCGTTGTGAGTAAGCTATTCATCATAGACGTTCATTTTGGACACGTCATGTGCCTTGGGGACTAAGGTATGATGTGATTGGCTGAGAGGGAATTGGGGGTGGGGTCCTCAAGTGGTGGGATTGGTGAGTTTGTGCGTGGGAAAGGTTTATACGTGTGGGAATTACACGTGGCCAAAAGGAATTAGGTTTTAACCCAAGTTAAGTGAGGGTGAAATCTGGGTGGTAAGAAATGTGAACAGTAAGTGCTTGAATCCGTTTTTAGGGGAAAGTAACTTGTTAGGCGCCTTTTTCTTTTTAAATCTTTCCATCTTGACATTTCTGGCCCTTCTCTTTTGATATTTTTGGCATTCAATGTTTTTAAGCCCTAAAACCCGTTTTCCTTTGCATTTAAGTTTCCACACTTGACACTTTTGGCACAAATCTTTTCCAAAGTGTTTCAAAGGATGAATTTTGCCATTTTGTGATTTTTAAAGGGCTGTTCTTGGACTTTGATGATCTTCAAAGGTCTTCATTATGTCTTTCACTTCATGAGGGACCATATTTGGCAATTTGAAATTGTTGAGGGACTATTCTTGCCATTTCTTCAAAGTTGAAGGACCTTTTTGCAATTTTGACAAACTTAAGGGACCAAACTTGTAATTATTAATATACAAGGGTTTTAAGTGTCATTTCTTCATAGAATGAGGATCAATCTTGCTTGTCTTCAAGTCTTCAAGGGTATTTGATGAAAATTCCATGATTAGGGCCCGGTTCTTTGTACGGCTTCGTTTCTCGTGTCCGTTTTTCCTTGTATCTTGTGATCTTTTGTCTTTTTCACGATATCCATACCTAAAACACACAAGTAAACAAACACAAGCATATATATGGTATTTTATGACATTTTTATGCATTTAAAGCCCGAAAAGAACGATGAGATCATGTATAAATGCCATCTCATCACTCCCCCATACTAAGCCATTGCCGTGCCCTCACGCAATGCTAGAATAAAGTATCTAAGCATCACCAAAGTCCAATTTTATTAACCTTTATTGAAAGACTTGCAACATACTACGATGATGTGTAAAGACATAATGTATGATTTTCATCACCAAAATGTGACTTTTAGGGTCTAAGAATAGAAACAAGTTAATGTCCCTTAGAGTAAACTTCGTCATCCTTGATTGTCATACATTCCATGCTAAGTGCAAAAACAAGATCATTGTTGGTACAAGTCACAATGCTAACACTACTCATACGTTCAAATTGTGTAATACTTTTTCTCCCCGCAATCCTAGTTATTATAAAAGAAATGGGTTACTAGCATTTTTTATCTATTTGTCATGGATCACAAGTGATTCATATTGACTTATTCAAGTAGTTATTAGTCCGAAAGCAAAGTAGTACGATTTGATCAATAGTTAGCCGAAGGACAAAATCTTTTAAAACGGCTTCTCGTGTATCTCCTTAAGTTCATATCTTGGCATAACTCGTTTCACGATTTGAGACCTTTCTCGGACCGATATTTGGCATGTACTTCATACTTCAAATCTTGGGAAGACGTTCTCGAAATTATGGTCTTCTCTTCATATATTTGGAATTTCTTCACTTGACGTTTTTGAGAGATTCTTCATATAGGACCACGACTTCATCATTTTTCTTCAATCTTTACTTTGGATTTTGATATACAACGATCCGCCTCCTTTTCGGACTTGGATATATTTATCCTCATACCTTGTTAGGGTCTTTTTGGATAGACTTTCTCCATTCTTTAGGGGAGTAATAGCTTCTCGTCGTGTGTCTCGATCCTTCATATTGATTTTGGAACAATGATACTTCACATCATCTTTGGATCTTTAGCAAAAATAGAGCTCCTCATGCCTTGTTAGGGCCTTTTTGGATGATCGCCAATCTTCGCGTCCCGCTTCAATAAGTTATGCCTTGGCTATGAACTCTATTCAACCCCGAGCAACTTTTAAACGATCTTGCGCTAGAGGCTAAGTAACCTTTCAAATCGTACGACCTTACTTATTGCAATTATGATTTATTCCTAATGCATTGATCTTATGGGAAGAAAAAGCCACAATTAAAAACATATGAGTTTTTGAAAGAACACTTTCATGTTCTACGTTTAGCATGATCACTTGTCTAACTCTATCATTTCTCGTTCTTCACTATTTAAAGACCTCTAATTAAAGAGACTCGTGAATACTTAGCCATGCAAGTCAAAATTAAGCCAAATTTGGATTAGCTTTCATTAAGACTATATCAAATCAAAGTTTTGGGTTTTCAAGTCACCTATAGGATCTTGCACTTTCTTAGACTTTTTCAAGTTTAGAGAATGCGTTTTAAAGTTCCCTTGATAAGTGACTTTCTAGAATCAATTATAGGAACTTGCGAAAAGTTCTTGTTCTTAACCCGAATGAATTAAGACTTTCGCGTTTTAAAGCTCCCTATATAAAAGTCTAGCAAAACTTGAATTGAGCGGGTTAAGGAATGTAAATGGCTCCAAATGCCCATCAAGTCAAAAAATAACTCTTATTCTACCCATCGGAAAATATACATTCGTGTCTTAAAAACACTTATGAAAACTAAGAAAAATTTAAAATTTGGCCATTTTTAGCCTTATTATCAAAACAAAACATTGAAAGTTGGAAAACGTGAGGGCGTAGCAAAGCAAGTACCTATTCACCCCCCCATACTAAAAGTAAACATTGTCCTCAATGTTTCGAGTCTAAAGGTGGAGCACCCCCATACTAGAGACGAAGAATCGAATGCTTAGGATCTAGCATGGAAAGGGTGATCAACAATATATCTAAAGCCATTTATTAATTATGCTAAAAGATAATTGTTAGAACAATAAAGGATATGTCATGGATTCGTGAAAAACTTCTTCAAACGAACGATGGAGGCTCACGTTAACGAACACGAGAGTCTTCAATCGTAGACGATGATGATGATCTAGATAACACAATCACAAACAACCACGAGACAACGAGTTGGAAGGGTACAAGTCCCCTTATTAGTGAACATAAAGTATAAAGATAAGCATGGGATCTCCCCCACGAGGCACCTCGTTTTTGATTACCGAGTCATGAGCTCGACTCGATCCCCTCAAAATGTGAACATTTAGGGAAAATCATGGTATGGTCAAATTTTTGATGGGGCTTACATGATTAACAAGGCCCAAAAAGCAACCGGTAAAAAGGACTAAGTCCTTAAATGATACAAAATACCGGGGTCGAAAATGGCGTTCTCGTTTCCATTGGAAAAACAAATTAACACCACTCCAACATGTGCCGTAAACTCAAAGAGTTTGAAGAAAATAGATGAGAAATAGAAGGGTGAGACAATTGGTAAGACAAACGTTTGAGCTACTCGAGGTAGACTCGCACCAAGCAAATAGATATAGTTTCCATTTATTGCATCGGTGGAAGACCGAGATTTCCCTTTACATGAAATTCCGCGATCGAATATCTCGTCCTCGGTGGACAAGGATGAGGGAACATAAGGGGCTTCCCCCATACTAGAACCACACAAAACATCGTCAAAAGGAGTAGACGAGTTTGTAGCACTCAAATCACGTGGTGATGACGGAGTTAGATTTGTAGAAAAATCAATTAAATCACTTTTAAAATCATTTCCTTTTTTATCTTTTAAACTCTCCTTATGAAAACCCTTTTTGATTATGTCGAAAATATTCGGTGTTTCTAAGACGATGTTAGTTACACTAAAAATTCTCACATTTTGAAACCGTTTTGGTTTTGGTGGTGGCAAGTTCTCAAAACGTTTATCGACGAAGAAAACCTCCCCATCGGGGTC
The DNA here is from genome assembly GCA_025667525.1 of Glebionis coronaria. Taxonomy (NCBI): domain Eukaryota; kingdom Viridiplantae; phylum Streptophyta; class Magnoliopsida; order Asterales; family Asteraceae; genus Glebionis; species Glebionis coronaria. Next base: position 159,613,612 of record CM046881.1, on the reverse strand, counting down.
CATAAATTCATCATCCGAAAGATCTTCCGTAGAAACCGGTAACTTATCAACACTTTTCAAGAACGAATGTGAAGGATTTTTCGATTCAAGTATTGATGGTTTCTTCTTTGTAGGCTTAGCACTCATAACCTCCACCGGCGGAGGAAATGGTAAATTGTTTTTGGAGACATTCCCTAAAACTCTTGGTGAAAATTCTTTGCAAACGACATTGGTCGAGTCACCATGGTTTAAAGTTGCAATAGAATATACATGAGAAAGATTGGAGTTTTGTGTTGCATTGATGACAAGTTCTTCTTCATTGAAACGAAGGGTGATTTTACGAGCATGAACATCGATAAGTGCTCGTGATGTATCCAAAAATGAACGACCCAAAATGAGAGGAACTTTTCGATCGATGGGAATGTCTACAACGATAAAGTCAACGGGATAGTAAAACTTTCCGACTTTAACGAAAACGTCCTCGGCTACTCCACATGCCATGATCGTAGAATGATCGGCCATCTCGATGGACATGTTCGAAGGAGTAAGAGCCGGAAGTGAAAGCGATTTGAAAATCTCGAGAGGCATCAAATTAATACTAGCGCCAAGATCGGCCAAGGCGTAGCATTCCTCCATATCTTGAATAGCACACGGAATCAAAAATTTACCGGGATCACCGACTTTTTGTGGTATGCGGCTTAGAAAAACCGATGAACAACTAGACGATTGTTGTAACTTCTCTTTGTTGTTTAGCATACTTTTGAAGTTTGCGGCGAATCGAGGCATCATGATTAAAGCATCGGCAAAACTTATGTTAAAATGTAGATCACGAAACATTTTCATAAATAGCTCAAATTGATAATTGTTCCTTTCTTGTGCTTTCTCTTTGTTACGTCTCGAAGGGTAAGGTAAAGGTGGTGTGGGTTGGTCATTAGGCAACGGCCTTGGAAACTCGGGTTCCATATTTGGTATTGGTTCAACCGTAGGTGTGGTTTGAGCGGTACTTCGTGGGATTGTAATGTGCTCCTTTTCGACCATCACCTCGGGTTCTTTCTCGATTTCCTTCTCCGTAGAAGTACTTGGACGAGAGATTGGTTCCTTGAAAGTTTTACCACTTCGTGTAGCAACAACCTTCAATTCTCCCCTCGGGTTGTTAATGGTATCACTAGGAAGACCACCCGAAGAAGAGGGCTTACACATGATAGCTTCAAACATCTTAGCCATTCGGTCCTCAAATTTTGATTGCCTAGCATCCGCTTTCAATAATTCTTGCTTAATCTCATGTTGTCCTAATTCCATCTTTTGTTGGTTTTGTTGAAGACGTTGGACATTTCCTTCCATTTTGTTAGCATGAGTTTTAAGTTCATTAGCAAGTTCATTTTTAAGCTCGTTTTTCAACTCGGACCTTAAGCTAATCATCTCACGTTGCATGTTATCAAATTTTGCATCATTTGCTTTTGCATAATCCAAAAATTCTCCTTGCAAATTTTTCGTGTGAGCATTTTGAAAACCTTGTGTAGTGTTTTGAAAATCACGGTTTTGGTTTTGATTAGAGATTTGTCCATTCCCACTTTGATAATTCCCTTTGTTGTAATTGCGTGTGTTGCCTTGGTAATTACCTTGGTTGTTGTTTCGATAATTATTAGCATTTTGGTTTGGTGGAGCTTGATTTTGGCGGGAACCTTGGCCGTTTTGGTTGTAAGTTCCCGTTGCTACATAAGCACTCGAAGTGTTACCATCCGCGGTAATGCACTCGGAAAGATCATGAGCTCCTCCACACGATAAACAACTCTTAGCAACCGCTTTAACCGAAGCGGAATTGGAAGCTTCTTGAGCCTTCCAATGGGACATTAGATTAGCAAATCTATCAAAAAACCGATTTTCCTCATTAGCTTCATCAAGTAAGGCGTTAATGCTACGAGACGATTGTGACGAAGATGACGAACCCATATTGGCAACACTCGGTGTGTTACGAGGGCTATAAACCTTAGATCGATTTTCAATGATTTGTAAAGCCTCATTTGTCGTCTTGCACAAAAAATTACCACCCGCGGCGGCATTCAAATAATCTCGTTCATGATCATTAAGCCCATTATAAAAAGTATCGATTTGATGCAATTCCGAAAAATCATGGTGAGGACATTCATGTAACATTTCTTTAAATCGTTCCCATGCCATTGAAAAACTTTCATTATTACGTTGCACAAATCGTGAAATCTCATTTTTTAAGTGTGTTGTTTTCGATGGTGGAAAAAATTTGTTCACAAACTTAGAAACGAGATCGGCCCATGTCAAAATCGAATTTGGCGGTTCTTTCTCGAGCCAAATTTTAGCGGGTCCATCCAACGAGTATGGAAACAACATCATCTTAATGGCGTCATGTGGAACATCCTTAAATTTGCTAGTGGCGGTGAGACGGTTGAAATTCCTAATATGGTAATGCGGGTTGTCTTTCTCGTGACCTCGAAATTTGTTTGCTTGTAGCATCGACATTAAACCCGTCTTAATCTCGAAATTCTCCGCAAGGATGGAGGGAATAACAATGGCCTCTCCAAAACCCTCGGTGGGTGCTTGTAGCAACTCCATCATAGTACGATTAGCCATGACGACTTCTTGTTCTACAATAGGTTCAACAATTGGAGGTTCTTCAACAATCAATGATCCTTGATTTGCTTGCTTTTGAAGACGTTTACGAGCTCGTTTAGCTTGATTACGAGTGATCATAAACTTCACGAAGAATGGGAGATGAGCAAAGAAGATTCTTTTTGGTTGTTTTGTGGATTTTCAATTTTTTTGTGTTTTTGATGATATTTAATTTTTTTGGATTTTGGTGAATGTATTAAGTAGACAACAAGTCCACAAATCTCCTCACTAATCAAATCTCTTGATTAAAAAGGCCTCAAGGAATGAAAACGATCACGTGGAGTGAACGCCTTCGATGACTTTAGAACGATGGTGGAACACCAAATCGTTCAAGAGGGTTTAATCAAATGAAACCAAGAAAATATATATGATATGTAGTAATACTTTGGGCGGCAAAACCCTCGATTCACTCTCAAAATCAAATACGCACAAGCAAGCGGAGGAAACGAGGCGGCGCGAAGCACTTAAGAGCCTTTTTCCTTAGGGTATATTTTATAATACCCGCCTTATACCCACCTTATAGTTTGTATCTTTCAAAATCGAGCTTCACGAAAGTATTTATCTATTTTTGCCTTTTCTTTTTGTTTGAGATTCGAATACAATAATTAGGAGATCAAATTCCAATTAAGGTTGTGTTTTCACACTTTTGGAGATATTGTATTTTGATTGTGATACTTAATACAATATATTAATAATATTCACAAAGAAAAACCAAGAAAACCGATAATACGTGTTAAGGGAGTTCCACTTAACACAAATACTATTTATGGATAATATCAAAAACAAAATTTTCCAAATTAAGACACGACACACCTCCCCGGCAGCGGCGCCAAAATTGATTGTAGTGGTTTTACTACCCTTTAGGAAAAGAGCGTAAATAGCGGTAAGTATCGACGAGTGATTTAGGAAAACCACAAGTAATGACCCACAATCAAATAAAATGAGAGAAGAAGTTCGTTTCCCAAGGAGGTATGGTGTTGTGAATCAACTTGTATGTATTTGAGATTAATATTAAGAGAATGGGGATGAGAAGACGAAAGACGGATACGTTTAAACTACGACGAAAACGTAAAGCCGTAAAAAAAACTACCCAAATAAAAAATTTATTACTAAAACCAAAAACAAAATCAAGAAAAGATTAAAACAAGTCTAAAATAATATAAATAAAGATAAAAATCCAACAAAGATATTTTAAAACCTTTTATTAATTAAATAATTAATTTTAAATGCTAATTAAAGCCCTAAAATCAAATTTAATTAATTCAAATGTCAAAAATATGATTTTATTGAACAATTACTTAACTTATATTATTAGAAGGCTAAAAGGTATTTTTCTAAAAATTAAAACCTATTAAAACTATTTTTAAAACTCTAAAAATGATTAAAAATGATTAAAACCTAATTAAACTTAAAATAATTATAAAAATAAATCTAAAAGCTTAAAAATAATTCTAAAAATGGAAATGGTCCTAATTAATGCTAAAGAATTTAAGAAAAATGAAAAAGAAAGAAAAATAAAATTTTGAAAATAAAATAATATTAAAATAATAATAAAAAATAAAAGTTTCTAAAATTTGAAATAAAAAATTTCTAAAAATCCTAAATAATATAATTAAGAGAAAAACACAAATCTAAGCTTCTAAACCTTTTTTAATAATTTTATAAAAATCTTTAAAGTTTATAAAAAACCTTAAAATATTATAAAATTAAAAATAAAAGTTTTTGAAACCAAAACTTGATGTAAACCTCAAAAGTATATTTTAAAAACTAAAAACTATTTTTCCTAAAAATAAAAACTATTTTTGGTATTTTTTATTGATTTTCTAAAAACGGCTATTAAATAAATTATAAAAATTAAACTAATAATGGGAAAAATGTGAAACCAATTTTGAAAAATCAAAAACCCTAACAGTAACTCAGGAAAAATAAGCCAAACAAAATAAGCTTATTAAATAAGCTAGAAATGGAAAAATAAGCCACGGCTTTTTTAAAAAGCTATTAAATGAAAAAGTGGTTAAGTATAAAACAAAACCACACCCTAGCAGTCAAAGACCCTAGGGCGCAGTGGTAGCTTGTTATGTGTGTGAGTGTGGAGACCAGGGTTCGAGTCTATGCAAACCCCTTTTTATACAATTTTTATTTTTTTTGCTTTTTAACTTTTTACCAATCCAACACTGATACTAGTTAGCTTAATAATCCAAACCACAACTCTCTTTTTAGCTAAGATTAAGCCAAATAGATTCCAGAAACGTGCCAGACTTGAACTTGAATACTTAGCAGCTTATGCTTGTTTCTGAGTTTCCTTCACAACTGAAATACACCAAGAGGAGCTTGGCTGTGTGTTTATTTGGTGGTATTTTGGAACAATTGGGGCACTCTTGTGTTCTTTGGAACACAAGAAGTCAGTAACACACAAGGCTAAGCAACAAAGAACACTTAAGCACACACACAAAAGATCAAATCCAAGTACACAAGGGCAAATAGAGTTGCTGTGATGAATGTGCAGAACTGGGGACTGTTTAAGCTTATAACTTGCACTTCAGCCAACTATAAGGCCACAAATTTGGCACAAACACCCACAATATGGTACTCAAGCAGTATCAACAACTCCCTTAGCCTAAACCTTAACAGAAATCAAAATCAAGGCTCTCAAATTCATGAAATTCAAGCAGTATAGTGCATAAACAGATTTTAAACACCCTTTATCCTTTTTTATGCAACAACTAAGCTCAAAACTTCTTCCAAACTTACTACAAACTATCTAATAACCTAACACAATCCTGTAATCCCTAGCTAACACCTTTTATTATCCAAATCAAAACATTATGCCCTGCTTAAACCTATTGCCAAACACCCTGATATATTTGAAAAACGATTTTTAAACAAGCCAAATCAGTGTAGAACCTATGCAATCTGATTCTAACACTTCAAAACATGCATATGACACCACTAGAGCACAAATCAACAACTCAATAGCAACCAAGAACAACTAACCCACAAGTCACACTCAACTTCAATTTTCTGAAATTTTAACAAAGAAAAAGAGGATTACCTTAGGACCCTTACATCCAAGGGTCCTAGTGGATGCTACACCACCTCCCTACCAGCCCGGGCTGGTGCAGAACCAATATCAACACCTTCTTCCTGCTTGAAATCAAAATCAAAGAAAAAGGCAAAATAATATGATAATATATTAATATTCTGTTTTACTTCTTTCTTTCCAAAACACTTTCAAAATCTTTCCAAACCTTCTAAATACGTTTTCTAAAACCCTATATCACCAATAACATGAACCATAAGTACCAAATCCTTATAACAAAATCTCCCAAAAATCCCTTGATTTTCAGAAACTTTGAAACAACTTTGAAACTCAAACTTACTTCACCAAAATAACAATGGAACTCAGAATCAATCTCCCTCACAACACACAATCTTTTAAAAACAATAAAAAAGGAATTATACTTGAATTTTTCAAAAACCAAACTTTTTATTTCTTTAAAAAGGAATTACAAGTGAGAGAATTGAAACTGGAACAAGGGCTTCACACATTCTGTGAGCTCCTTATATAGAGACCTAATGAACATTCTAGGCTCTTAAACATAAAACCCTAATGCATAGAAAATCCCAAATGTGCCCTTGAACGGTTTTGAGTGGTGAGCTGTCCTTTTTGATCCTGGCTGTTCATTTGTGCGTTGTGAGTAAGCTATTCATCATAGACGTTCATTTTGGACACGTCATGTGCCTTGGGGACTAAGGTATGATGTGATTGGCTGAGAGGGAATTGGGGGTGGGGTCCTCAAGTGGTGGGATTGGTGAGTTTGTGCGTGGGAAAGGTTTATACGTGTGGGAATTACACGTGGCCAAAAGGAATTAGGTTTTAACCCAAGTTAAGTGAGGGTGAAATCTGGGTGGTAAGAAATGTGAACAGTAAGTGCTTGAATCCGTTTTTAGGGGAAAGTAACTTGTTAGGCGCCTTTTTCTTTTTAAATCTTTCCATCTTGACATTTCTGGCCCTTCTCTTTTGATATTTTTGGCATTCAATGTTTTTAAGCCCTAAAACCCGTTTTCCTTTGCATTTAAGTTTCCACACTTGACACTTTTGGCACAAATCTTTTCCAAAGTGTTTCAAAGGATGAATTTTGCCATTTTGTGATTTTTAAAGGGCTGTTCTTGGACTTTGATGATCTTCAAAGGTCTTCATTATGTCTTTCACTTCATGAGGGACCATATTTGGCAATTTGAAATTGTTGAGGGACTATTCTTGCCATTTCTTCAAAGTTGAAGGACCTTTTTGCAATTTTGACAAACTTAAGGGACCAAACTTGTAATTATTAATATACAAGGGTTTTAAGTGTCATTTCTTCATAGAATGAGGATCAATCTTGCTTGTCTTCAAGTCTTCAAGGGTATTTGATGAAAATTCCATGATTAGGGCCCGGTTCTTTGTACGGCTTCGTTTCTCGTGTCCGTTTTTCCTTGTATCTTGTGATCTTTTGTCTTTTTCACGATATCCATACCTAAAACACACAAGTAAACAAACACAAGCATATATATGGTATTTTATGACATTTTTATGCATTTAAAGCCCGAAAAGAACGATGAGATCATGTATAAATGTCATCTAAGACAACACATTTGAAAAACGAGATTTCACGTTTTACACAAAGACCAAATGAAAGTTTTTCAATGGCTTGGGAGAGATTTAAAGAAATGCTACATGAATGTCCACACCATGATTTTTCCGAATTGCATCAAATTGACACTTTTTATAATGGGCTTAATGAACATGAACGAGATTATTTAAATGCCGCCGCGGGTGGTAATTTTTTGTGCAAAACGACCAATGAGGCTTTGAAAATCATAGAAAATAGGTCTAAGGTCTATAGCCCTCGTAACACACCGAGTGTTGCCAATTTGGGCTCGTCATCATCTCGTTCCATTAATGCCTTGCAAGATGAAGCAAATGAGGAGAATCGGTTTTTCGATAGGTTTTCGACTCTTATGTCTCATTGGAAGGCTCAAGAAGCTTCCAACACCGCTTCGGTTAAAGCGGTTTCTAAAAGTTGTTTGTCGTGTGGGGGAGCTCATGATTTATCCGAGTGCATTACCGCGGATGGTAACACTTCGAATGCTTTTGTAGCCACGGGAACTTATAACCAAATAGGTCAAGGTTCACGTTCAAATCAAGCTCAACCCAATCAAAATGCTAATAACTATCGAAACAACAATCAAGGTGGAAATTACCAAGGAAATCAAAGGAATTATAACAAGGGTAATTACCAAAGTGGAAATGGGCAAGTTTCTAATCAAAACCAAAACCGTGATTTTCAAACTCCTACTCAAGGTTTTCAAAATGCTCACACTAAAAATTTGCAAGGAGAATTTTTAGATTATGCTAAGGCTAATGATGCTAAGTTTGACAACATGCAACGTGAGATGATTAGCTTAAGGTCCGAATTGAAAAATGAGCTTAAAACCGAACTTGCTAATGAACTTAAAACTCATGCTAATAAAATGGAAGGAAATGTCACACGACTCCAACAAAATCAACAAAAAATGGAGCAAGGACAACATGAGATTAAGCAAGAGTTGTTGAAAGCGGATGCTAGGCAATCTAAGTTTGAAGATCGAATGGCTAAAATGTTTGAAGCTATCATGTGTAAGCCCTCTTCTTCGGGTGGTCTTCCTAGTGATACCATCGTGAACCCGAAAGGAGAATTGAAGGTTATTACCACTCGTAGTGGTAAAACTTTCAAAGAACCCATTTCTCGTCCAAGTACTTCTATGGAGAAGGAAAAAGAGAAAGAACCCGAGGTCGTGGTTGAAAAGGAGCACATTACAAGCCCACGAAGTACCGCTCAAACCACACCTACGGTTGAACCAATACCCATTATGGAACCCGAGATTCCAAGGCCGATGCCTATGCCTAATTTGCCCCAACCCACACCACCTTTACCCTACCCTTCAAGACGAGACAAGGAAAAGGCACAAGAACGAAATAATTATCAATTTGAACTTTTTATGAAAATGTTTCGTGACTTGCATTTCAACATAAGTTTTGCCGACGCCTTAGTCATGATGCCTCGATTTGCCGCAAACTTCAAAAGTATGTTGAATAACAAAGAAAAATTGCAAAAATCGTCTAGTTGTTCTTCGGTTTTTCTAAGCCGCATACCTCAAAAAGTCGGTGATCCTGGAAAGTTTTTAATCCCATGTGCTATCCAAGACATGGAAGAATGCTACGCCTTGGCCGATCTTGGTGCTAGTATTAATTTGATGCCTCTCGAGATTTTTAAGTCGCTCAATCTTCCAAATCTCACTCCTTCAAGAATGTCAATCGAAATGGCCGATCATTCTACGATTCTAGCTTGTGGAGTTGCCGAGGACGTCTTTGTGAAAGTTGGGAAATTCTATTATCCCGTGGACTTCATAGTTGTTGATATTCCCATCGATCCTAAAGTTCCGTTAATTTTAGGTCGATCTTTTTTGGATACCTCGAGAGCACTTATCGATGTGCATGCAAGAAAAATCACTCTTCGTTTCAATGAGGAAGAACTCGTCATTAATGCAACCCAAAACTCCACACTTTCTCATGTTTATTCGATCACATCTTTGTACAATGTCAATCCTATCAAAAACATTTGTCAAAAGATTTCCAATAGAGTTTTAGGAGTTGATAAAAATGAAGTTCCGTCCCCTCCGCCGATGGAGGTTAAGAGTGTTAAGCCGATAATTCCAATCTCGAGTGATTCTTCGGATGATGAATACGTTGATCCCGATGGGGAGGTTTTCTTTGTTGACAAAAGATTTAAAAACTTGCCACCACCTAAACCAAAACGTTTTCAAAATGTGAGAATTTTTAGTGTGACTAACATTGTTTTAGATACACCAAATATTTTTGACATAATTAAATCGGGTTTTCACAAGGAGAGTATTAAAGATGAAAAAGGAAAAGATCTTAAATGTGATTTAATTGATTTTTCTACAAATCTAACTCCGTCATCACCGCGTGTCTTGAGTGCTACAAGCTCGTCTTCTCCTTTTGACGATGCTTTGTGTGGACCTAGTGTGGGGGAAGCCCCATATGTTCCCTCCCCTTTCTCCACCGAGGACGAGATATTTGATCCTGGAATTGCTTTTATAGGGAAATCTCGGTCTTCCACCGATGCAATAAATGGAAAATCTTTTCATTTGATTGGTGCGAGTCTACCTCGAGTAACTCATGTTTTTAGAGACTTACCCATTGTCCCACCCTTCTATTTCTTCTCATCTATTTTCTTGAAACTCTTTGAGTTTGTGTTGACACACGACAAAGTGGCGTTGATTTGTTTTTCCAAAGAAAACGAGAACGCCATCTTTGATCCCGGTATTTTGCATCATCAAAGGACTTAGTCCTTAATACCGGTTGTTTTTGGGCCTTGTTTATCATGTAAGCCCCACCAAAAATTGACCACACCATGATTATCCCTAAATGATCACATTTATGGGGATTCGAGTCGAGCTTTTGACTCGGTTATCAAAAACAAGGTGCCTCGTGGGGGAGACCCATGCTTATCCATGTACATATTATTGCTTTCTAATTAGTTTAATGTGAGGGGATTTGTGCCCTTCCAACCTTTGTTCCGTGGTTGTTTGTGCATTGTGTCTTTTAGATCATCATCTTCACGATTGGAGCCTCTCGTGTTCGTTTCATGGGAGCACTCGATCGTTTGCTTTGGAGGCCTTTCCCAATATCCACTCATGATATCCTTTTATGTTCTAACCTTAGTTTTTTAGCACACCTCATAAACGGCTTTAAACTTATTGGTTACACCCTTTCCATGCTAGATTAGGCATTCGACTACGTCTCTAGTATGGGGGTGTTTGCACCCCTAGACTCGAAACATTGAGGACAATGTTTAACTTTAGTATGGGGGGGTGAATAGATACTTGCCTTGCCAAACCTTCACGCTTTCCAAAGTTTATCGTTTTGATTATCGTTTTCTTGCAAAATAAGGCTAAAAATGGCCAAATTTTAAATTTTTTTCTCATGTTTCATAAGTGTTTGAAGACACGAATGTAGATTTTCCGATGGCGAGAATAAGAGTAATTTTTGACTCGACCGTGCGTGTTGAGCACTTAGCTTTGGTTCCTTAACTACACATTAGGCTAAGTCTCTTAAATGAGGACGAGAAATGATAGAGTTAATTATAAGTTACTATGCTAAACGTAGAGTACTCGTATTCTTTCAAAAACTCATGTGTTCTCGTTGTTTGCTTATTCTCCCTTCGCATGTAAATATTTTTTGCTTAATAAATATTGATTTAGCGGTTTAGTTAGGATTGTTGGGTTTCTAGTCTTTTCTAGTAGCTTCCGTGTAATTAAATTGGGAAGACATTAAGGTATCGCCAGCGTCACGGTTTTGAAGTATTGGCACCCTAATAATCGAAAGCTTCACCCAATAATAAGATTTCAAGTGCTCACCTAAATCAAGCAAACAATTTGAAGCCCCACAAGGCCTAAAATCTATGCAAAATTGAAAGTGAATCAAGCCTTAATCTTCGAAGCTTTAAAGATCCAAAATTCGCTTTAGCGTGAGGATATACGTCTTTGGCTAATAAAACCACCGATGAGGCGGATAATAAAAGGCAAGGCAAGACCGAAGTCATAATAAAAGCTTCATGGCGAAGTTGAATAAAAGATGGAGGTAAACCAAAGATAATAAGGTCCTTCCGTTAGGGGGCGTATAAAAGTCTTGGTAATAAGTCTCATGTTCAAAACCGTTATAAAACCGTGTTTATCGATTCTTCTTGTCAACTTAATTTTTTAACATCGTTGTCTATTAGGAGGGGTTATTGATTTAATGGTCTTAGTTACACCGTTAGGACTCTATTTTTAGACCTAAATCTCTATTATCGCATAAGTCAATAATGTATCCTCGTGATCATTAAGACATAATAAAATATAAGAGATACAACTTAGGAATAATGGGAGAATAAGTACGTGATTAGGACATATGAGAAGTGTTAGCATTACTAACTTATAATGACAATGATCTCGTTGCACGCTTAGCATGGAATTAAGGTGAAAATCGAGGACGATGAAATTATTTCTAACGAAGCATTCACGTGTTCTTATTCTATGAACCTAAACGTCCCATTTTGCGATGAAAATCATACATTATGTCCAAAACGCAAGTAGTAGTAATCATAGTGTGTAGCTAGTTATCATTTCAATAAAGTCATAAAATTAAATTTTGGAGATGCTTTGATACTTTATTCTTAGCATTGCGTGAGGGCACGGCAATGGTTTAGTATGGGGGAGTGATGAGACTGCTTTTATACATAGTCTCATCGTCCAAAACGGCCTTAAATTGCATAAAATATCATAAAACATGCCAAATATATGCTCGTGTTTGTTACTTGTGTATTTTTAGGTACGGATATTGAGGAATTGGCAAAAGAACACAAGAATCAATCAAAAACGAACACGGGAAATGAAGTCGCACAATGAACCGGGCCCAAGTTTGGAATTTGCAAAATGACCCTTGAAGAATTGAAGATTGGCAAAAATGGCCCCTCATCTTTGAAGAACTTGTCACATTTGACCTTCAAATTATCAAATGTACAAGTATTATCCTTAATATTTGAAGATTGTACAAGATCAGTCCTTGGAATTTGAAGAATATACATTTTATACCCTTGGAAAAGTTTTTGGAAACCTTTGTGCCAGTTTTGACAAGTTTCCAAAGTTGATAAGGCATAACTTGGGCGCTGTTGGACATTTTATACAAAGTGAAAGAAAGTGGAAAACCTAGGGACTTAACCTGTCAAAACCACAAACATCCCCACCCAAACTGCACATGACACGTCAACCCTACCCACCCACAAACCCAAACCCATTAACCGACCCATCCATAACCCATTACCCAACCTAAGTTATTAACTAAAACTGGGTCAACACTTTGGTCAAACCCACCCACTTAAACTCTTTCCCTCCCATAACACGTTTTTAAAAATTGTTTAAACCCAATTAAGATTAAACCCCCTTTTCTCAACATATAAACCCTAAAATTCCCAGATCAATTAAGCCTTAATCCAAAGGGGTTTAGGCTATAAGTGTGCAGATCCTCAATTGGTCAAGCTCTCACCCAATCCCACCTCTCACAAACCCTCCACGTGTCCATTGGTCCCCTCCCCACTCATCCCCTGCACCCGTCTCTTTCCACACAACCCTAGGAAGGGACAAGATCAACGCCTAAGATTATCTACTTGTCCTCCAAGATCAAACAAACGTCTAAGATCAACCAATGCAGCTGTCAAGTCACATGTCAAGGTTTTTGACCAAGATTCAGTCAAACAAGAAGGGCAATTCAGGGCTTTTAGCATTTAGGGTTTAAGCATTTGTATTTTTTTATTCTTAGCACTAGAATGTTCCAATGAGCCTATAAAATGAGGAGCCTGTTCCTCATTTTCCTTGTTCCAGTTTTTTTTGCAAAACTCTCTTGTAATTCCTTTTTTAATTTTATAAAGTTTGGTGTTTGAGAAATTCAATTATAATTCCTTTTATACTTATTAAAAAGTTTGTGTATTGAGTTGTTTGCAAAAGGCTGAGTTCCACTTAATTTGTCAAGGTTTGTTTGAGTTTTTGAAAATTCAAAAAGTTTTATAAAAAGTTTGTTTAGAATCTAGAAATCACAAACCTGTATGAAGTGAAAGTGGAATACAGGTTTGTGTTTTGAGATTGTTAGTGTTTGAAAACGTGTTTGTTAAAGTTTAAAAGTATTTGGTAAGGTTTTAAGAAAGTGAAAGGTAAAAACAGAAATATTGCATATATTTGTGTTTTTCTTCTTTGATTTTTTTCTTTTGCAGGTTTGAGTTGTCTGTTGATTCAGTTCAGCACCAACCCGTGTTGGTTTGGAGGTGGTATAGCAACCACAAAGACCCTTGGATGTAAGGGTCTTAGGTAAGGACTTTGGTTCCCATTTCAAAATTTCAGAAAAGTGGTGGTATGAATGAATTTGTTTGACTGTTTGATCTTGGTTGTTTAAGCTGGTTGATTTGTGTTTCTATATGTTGTTATGCATGATAGATGTTGTTAGAATCAATTTGAGAGAGTTTTGAAAGGTTTCTGTTTGCAAAAAGTTGAAAACAAAAGTTTAAAGGGTGTTTGGCAACAAGGATTAGCAGGGTAGTAATCCTTGTTGTGTTTTCAAAAAGGTGTTAGAAAGGTTTAATCAGGTTAAGATAGGTTGCATGATAGTTCTAGGATAGATTAGAACAAGATTTGAAACAAGTTGTGAGTTTAAAAAGTGAAAAGGTTGCTAGTAATCTGCATGTTCATCTTTCTGCTTATTTTTGTAGAATTTTTATGCATGATCTTTGGAATCTGCTTAAGTGTAGGGTAATTTTAGGATTGGTTTGGTTTGTATGCTAGTTGGTGCTATTGTGTGCTTGATTTGGACGTTTAAATCTCACTAGAGTGCAAGTTATAAGCTTAAACACCCACCAGACCTATCTGTTTACATCAGAAACTAGCATTTGCTAGTGTATGCATATTGGAGCCTTGATTTTGATTGCCAAGTGTTTAATTGTTGTTGATTCTTGCTTATTGTGACTCCTTGTGCTCAGAAAGAGCACAAGGGTGCCTTGTGTTCCACAAAAACATCACCAAACATTCACAGCCAAGCCCTCTTGGTTGGACTTTTAACAAGTGACCCAAGTCACTTGTTCATCAGAAAGTGAACAAAGTCTGGACACGTTTTGATTCATAAATCACTTAATCTTGGATAAGTTTTGATTTGGATTGTGTTTTTGTGTGTTAAGGAAGTACTGGAATCAAGTTTTAAAAGTTAAAAAAAAAAAAAAAATATAAACACAAAAAGGACGTGGCCAGGACTCGAACCTGCGCCACTCCTCTCACACACATAAGCTCTAACCATTGCGCCCTGGGGACTTTGATTGATAACTTTGGTTTTGAATTGTACTTAAGTGCATTTTGGTTAGGGCTTATATAAATAAGCCGTAGCTTATTTACTTAGTTATAGCTTATTTATTTAGCTTTTTGGCTTCTTTCCAATTTTCATAGGACATTCATAGGGTTTAGGATTTTTCTGTTTAAAAATTTCATTTTTTCTATCATTTAATTATTTTTTAGGATTATTTCTATTTTTAATTTTAGAAAGTCTTTAAAAATTAGTGAACAGTAATATAAAAATACAAAAAAATAGTTTTTAGGTTTTTATTTGTATTTTTGAGGTTTACATATAAAAAAGTTTTCAAAAACTTTAATTTTTGATTTTATTTAATTTTAGGTTTTTTATTAAACTTTGAAAATTAATATAAAATTCATTAAGAGGTTTTAGAAACCTTTGTTTACATTTTCTTTCTAGTTAGAATATTTAGGATTTTTGAGAATTTTTTAGAATTTATTTGAGGACTTTTAATTTTTTGGATTATTTTATTATTATTTTATTCATTAAAATAAAAAGTTTTATTTTTAATTTTTTTTTCATTTTTTCTAGATACTAGACATTAAAATAGGACCTTTGTCACTTTCCATTTAATTTTTAGGCTTTTAAATTAATTTTTAGAATTAATTTAAGATTTAATAGTTTTTAATAGTTTTTAGGAGTTTAAAAATAGTTTAAATTGGTTTTAAAATTTTTAAAAATAGTTTTTCGTTTAATTAAGTTATTTTTGAGGTTTACAAACTATAAAATCTTGTTTAGGGCTTTTTAATATTTTAAAGTGATTTTTAGGGCTTTAATTAGCATTAAAAAGTCATTATTAAATTAATTAAAAGGTTTTGGCAAGTTTGAATTTTTTGTAAACCCTTAGAATATTATTTGGGAGTTTTTAGTAATTTTTAGGAATTTTTAGGTTAGAATTTTAAATTTTGTGTTTTTTTTCACGTTCTACGTCGTAACTTTCTAGTAGTGTTTTGCCTTATTTTTCTATTTTTTTCGTCTTCGTCATTTTCTCTTCTTTTCTTCTCATTAATAATCAAGAACATAATCAATCATTCATTACACAACACACGTGCCTCCTCGAGAGAACGAACTCACCTTCTTAAGGGTCATAAGTGCTTGGTTTTCCTAAACCGACGCTTAACGCTTACCGCTTTTTGTGTTGCTTTATTTTTCCTAAAATAAAGTATATACTAGTGAATAGATACTTGCCTTGCCAAACCTTCACGCTTTCCAAAGTTTATCGTTTTGTTTATCGTTTTCTTGCAAAATAAGGCTAAAAATGGCCAAATTTTAAATTTTTTTCTCATGTTTCATAAGTGTTTGAAGACACGAATGTAGATTTTCCGATGGCGAGAATAAGAGTAATTTTTGACTCGACCGTGCGTGTTGAGCACTTAGCTTTGGTTCCTTAACTACACATTAGGCTAAGTCTCTTAAATGAGGACGAGAAATGATAGAGTTAATTATAAGTTACTATGCTAAACGTAGAGTACTCGTATTCTTTCAAAAACTCATGTGTTCTCGTTGTTTGCTTATTCTCCCTTCGCATGTAAATATTTTTTGCTTAATAAATATTGATTTAGCGGTTTAGTTAGGATTGTTGGGTTTCTAGTCTTTTCTAGTAGCTTCCGTGTAATTAAATTGGGAAGACATTAAGGTATCGCCAGCGTCACGGTTTTGAAGTATTGGCACCCTAATAATCGAAAGCTTCACCCAATAATAAGATTTCAAGTGCTCACCTAAATCAAGCAAACAATTTGAAGCCCCACAAGGCCTAAAATCTATGCAAAATTGAAAGTGAATCAAGCCTTAATCTTCGAAGCTTTAAAGATCCAAAATTCGCTTTAGCGTGAGGATATACGTCTTTGGCTAATAAAACCACCGATGAGGCGGATAATAAAAGGCAAGGCAAGACCGAAGTCATAATAAAAGCTTCATGGCGAAGTTGAATAAAAGATGGAGGTAAACCAAAGATAATAAGGTCCTTCCGTTAGGGGGCGTATAAAAGTCTTGGTAATAAGTCTCATGTTCAAAACCGTTATAAAACCGTGTTTATCGATTCTTCTTGTCAACTTAATTTTTTAACATCGTTGTCTATTAGGAGGGGTTATTGATTTAATGGTCTTAGTTACACCGTTAGGACTCTATTTTTAGACCTAAATCTCTATTATCGCATAAGTCAATAATGTATCCTCGTGATCATTAAGACATAATAAAATATAAGAGATACAACTTAGGAATAATGGGAGAATAAGTACGTGATTAGGACATATGAGAAGTGTTAGCATTACTAACTTATAATGACAATGATCTCGTTGCACGCTTAGCATGGAATTAAGGTGAAAATCGAGGACGATGAAATTATTTCTAACGAAGCATTCACGTGTTCTTATTCTATGAACCTAAACGTCCCATTTTGCGATGAAAATCATACATTATGTCCAAAACGCAAGTAGTAGTAATCATAGTGTGTAGCTAGTTATCATTTCAATAAAGTCATAAAATTAAATTTTGGAGATGCTTTGATACTTTATTCTTAGCATTGCGTGAGGGCACGGCAATGGTTTAGTATGGGGGAGTGATGAGACTGCTTTTATACATAGTCTCATCGTCCAAAACGGCCTTAAATTGCATAAAATATCATAAAACATGCCAAATATATGCTCGTGTTTGTTACTTGTGTATTTTTAGGTACGGATATTGAGGAATTGGCAAAAGAACACAAGAATCAATCAAAAACGAACACGGGAAATGAAGTCGTACAATGAACCGGGCCCAAGTTTGGAATTTGCAAAATGACCCTTGAAGAATTGAAGATTGGCAAAAATGGCCCCTCATCTTTGAAGAACTTGTCACATTTGACCTTCAAATTATCAAATGTACAAATATTATCCTTAATATTTGAAGATTGTACAAGATCAGTCCTTGGAATTTGAAGAATATACATTTTATACCCTTGGAAAAGTTTTTGGAAACCTTTGTGCCAGTTTTGACAAGTTTCCAAAGTTGATAAGGCATAACTTGGGCGCTGTTGGACATTTTATACAAAGTGAAAGAAAGTGGAAAACCTAGGGACTTAACCTGTCAAAACCACAAACATCCCCACCCAAACTGCACATGACACGTCAACCCTACCCACCCACAAACCCAAACCCATTAACCGACCCATCCATAACCCATTACCCAACCCAAGTTATTAACTAAAACTGGGTCAACACTTTGGTCAAACCCACCCACTTAAACTCTTTCCCTCCCATAACACGTTTTTAAAAATTGTTTAAACCCAATTAAGATTAAACCCCCTTTTCTCAACATATAAACCCTAAAATTCCCAGATCAATTAAGCCTTAATCCAAAGGGGTTTAGGCTATAAGTGTGCAGATCCTCAATTGGTCAAGCTCTCACCCAATCCCACCTCTCACAAACCCTCCACGTGTCCATTGGTCCCCTCCCCACTCATCCCCTGCACCCGTCTCTTTCCACACAACCCTAGGAAGGGACAAGATCAACGCCTAAGATTATCTACTTGTCCTCCAAGATCAAACAAACGTCTAAGATCAACCAATGCAGCTGTCAAGTCACATGTCAAGGTTTTTGACCAAGATTCAGTCAAACAAGAAGGGCAATTCAGGGCTTTTAGCATTTAGGGTTTAAGCATTTGTATTTTTTTATTCTTAGCACTAGAATGTTCCAATGAGCCTATAAAATGAGGAGCCTGTTCCTCATTTTCCTTGTTCCAGTTTTTTTTGCAAAACTCTCTTGTAATTCCTTTTTTAATTTTATAAAGTTTGGTGTTTGAGAAATTCAATTATAATTCCTTTTATACTTATTAAAAAGTTTGTGTATTGAGTTGTTTGCAAAAGGCTGAGTTCCACTTAATTTGTCAAGGTTTGTTTGAGTTTTTGAAAATTCAAAAAGTTTTATAAAAAGTTTGTTTAGAATCTAGAAATCACAAACCTGTATGAAGTGAAAGTGGAATACAGGTTTGTGTTTTGAGATTGTTAGTGTTTGAAAACGTGTTTGTTAAAGTTTAAAAGTATTTGGTAAGGTTTTAAGAAAGTGAAAGGTAAAAACAGAAATATTGCATATATTTGTGTTTTTCTTCTTTGATTTTTTTCTTTTGCAGGTTTGAGTTGTCTGTTGATTCAGTTCAGCACCAACCCGTGTTGGTTTGGAGGTGGTATAGCAACCACAAAGACCCTTGGATGTAAGGGTCTTAGGTAAGGACTTTGGTTCCCATTTCAAAATTTCAGAAAAGTGGTGGTATGAATGAATTTGTTTGACTGTTTGATCTTGGTTGTTTAAGCTGGTTGATTTGTGTTTCTATATGTTGTTATGCATGATAGATGTTGTTAGAATCAATTTGAGAGAGTTTTGAAAGGTTTCTGTTTGCAAAAAGTTGAAAACAAAAGTTTAAAGGGTGTTTGGCAACAAGGATTAGCAGGGTAGTAATCCTTGTTGTGTTTTCAAAAAGGTGTTAGAAAGGTTTAATCAGGTTAAGATAGGTTGCATGATAGTTCTAGGATAGATTAGAACAAGATTTGAAACAAGTTGTGAGTTTAAAAAGTGAAAAGGTTGCTAGTAATCTGCATGTTCATCTTTCTACTTATTTTTGTAGAATTTTTATGCATGATCTTTGGAATCTGCTTAAGTGTAGGGTAATTTTAGGATTGGTTTGGTTTGTATGCTAGTTGGTGCTATTGTGTGCTTGATTTGGACGTTTAAATCTCACTAGAGTGCAAGTTATAAGCTTAAACACCCACCAGACCTATCTGTTTACATCAGAAACTAGCATTTGCTAGTGTATGCATATTGGAGCCTTGATTTTGATTGCCAAGTGTTTAATTGTTGTTGATTCTTGCTTATTGTGACTCCTTGTGCTCAGAAAGAGCACAAGGGTGCCTTGTGTTCCACAAAAACATCACCAAACATTCACAGCCAAGCCCTCTTGGTTGGACTTTTAACAAGTGACCCAAGTCACTTGTTCATCAGAAAGTGAACAAAGTCTGGACACGTTTTGATTCATAAATCACTTAATCTTGGATAAGTTTTGATTTGGATTGTGTTTTTGTGTGTTAAGGAAGTACTGGAATCAAGTTTTAAAAGTTAAAAAAAAAAAAAAAAATATAAACACAAAAAGGACGTGGCCAGGACTCGAACCTGCGCCACTCCTCTCACACACATAAGCTCTAACCATTGCGCCCTGGGGACTTTGATTGATAACTTTGGTTTTGAATTGTACTTAAGTGCATTTTGGTTAGGGCTTATATAAATAAGCCGTAGCTTATTTACTTAGTTATAGCTTATTTATTTAGCTTTTTGGCTTCTTTCCAATTTTCATAGGACATTCATAGGGTTTAGGATTTTTCTGTTTAAAAATTTCATTTTTTCTATCATTTAATTATTTTTTAGGATTATTTCTATTTTTAATTTTAGAAAGTCTTTAAAAATTAGTGAACAGTAATATAAAAATACAAAAAAATAGTTTTTAGGTTTTTATTTGTATTTTTGAGGTTTACATATAAAAAAGTTTTCAAAAACTTTAATTTTTGATTTTATTTAATTTTAGGTTTTTTATTAAACTTTGAAAATTAATATAAAATTCATTAAGAGGTTTTAGAAACCTTTGTTTACATTTTCTTTCTAGTTAGAATATTTAGGATTTTTTAGAATTTTTTAGAATTTATTTGAGGACTTTTAATTTTTTGGATTATTTTATTATTATTTTATTCATTAAAATAAAAAGTTTTATTTTTAATTTTTTTTTCATTTTTTCTAGATACTAGACATTAAAATAGGACCTTTGTCACTTTCCATTTAATTTTTAGGCTTTTAAATTAATTTTTAGAATTAATTTAAGATTTAATAGTTTTTAATAGTTTTTAGGAGTTTAAAAATAGTTTAAATTGGTTTTAAAATTTTTAAAAATAGTTTTTAGTTTAATTAAGTCATTTTTGAGGTTTACAAACTATAAAATCTTGTTTAGGGCTTTTTAATATTTTAAAGTGATTTTTAGGGCTTTAATTAGCATTAAAAAGTCATTATTAAATTAATTAAAAGGTTTTGGCAAGTTTGAATTTTTTGTAAACCCTTAGAATATTATTTGGGAGTTTTTAGTAATTTTTAGGAATTTTTAGGTTAGAATTTTAAATTTTGTGTTTTTTTTCACGTTCTACGTCGTAACTTTCTAGTAGTGTTTTGCCTTATTTTTCTATTTTTTTCGTCTTCGTCATTTTCTCTTCTTTTCTTCTCATTAATAATCAAGAACATAATCAATCATTCATTACACAACACACGTGCCTCCTCGAGAGAACGAACTCACCTTCTTAAGGGTCATAAGTGCTTGGTTTTCCTAAACCGACGCTTAACGCTTACCGCTTTTTGTGTTGCTTTGTTTTTCCTAAAATAAAGTATATACAAAATCTACTACATCATTTTTTGGCGCCGCTGCCGGGGAGGCGTGTTGTGTTTTGATTGACCATTGTTGTTTTTATATATTAGCCATAAATATAATTGTATTAATAGCACTCTATTAATACGTATTATCGTTTTTCGGTTTTTGTGTGAATATTATTACTATATTGTATACGTAGAACAATAAATACACAAGTACTCCAAATACGTGAGCAATCACAACCTTGATTCGGGATTTCATCACTCGATCATTGTATTCGAATCTCAAACCAAAGAAAAAGGCAAAAATAGATAAATACTTTCGTGAAGCTTAATCTTGATAATACAAACTATAAGGTGGGTATAAGGCGGTTGTATTTCACAACCTAAAGGAAAAAGGCTCTTAAGTGCTTCGCGCCGCCTCGTTTCCTCCGCTTGCTTGTGCGTATTTGATTTTGAGAGTGAATCGAGGGTTTTGCCGCCCAAAGTATTACTACATATCATATATATTTTCTTGGTTTCATTTGATTAAACCCTCTTGAACGATTTGGTGTTCCACCATCGTTCTAAAGTCATCGAAGGCGTTCACTCCACGTGATCGTTTTCATTCCTTGAGGCCTTTTTAATCAAGAGATTTGATTAGTGAGGAGATTTGTGGACTTGTTGTCTACTTAATACATTCACCAATTCCAAAAGGTTAATACAATCAAAAACCACAAAAAAATTGAAAAAACACAAAATACCAAAAAGAATCTTCTTTGCTCGCCTTCTCGTTGTACGTGACGTTTATGCAAACTCGCTCTAAAGCTAGACGTGCTCGTAAACGAAGAAACAAATCGACTACTCCTTCTAGTGAGGAGACTCCAATTGAGGAACCTATTATAGAACAAGAAGCTATCATGGCTAATCGTACTATGATGGAGTTGCTTCAAGCACCCACCGAGGGTTTTGGAGAGGCCATTGTGATTCCCGCCATCCTTGCGGAGAACTTTGAGATCAAAACGGGTTTAATGTCTATGCTTCAAGCAAACAAGTTTCGCGGTCACGAAAAAGACAACCCACATTATCACATTAGGCAATTTAATCGTCTCACCGCGACAAGCAAGTTTAAGGATGTACCACACGATGCCATTAAGATGATGTTGTTTCCTTACTCGTTAGATGGACCCGCCAAGATTTGGCTTGAGAAAGAACCGCCAAATTCGATTTTGACATGGGCCGATCTCGTGTCTAAATTTGTGAATCAATTTTTTCCACCATCTAAGACAACACATTTGAAAAACGAGATTTCACGTTTTACACAAAGACCAAATGAAAGTTTTTCAATGGCTTGGGAGAGATTTAAAGAAATGCTACATGAATGTCCACACCATGATTTTTCCGAATTGCATCAAATTGACACTTTTTATAATGGGCTTAATGAACATGAACGAGATTATTTAAATGCCGCCGCGGGTGGTAATTTTTTGTGCAAAACGACCAATGAGGCTTTGAAAATCATAGAAAATAGGTCTAAGGTCTATAGCCCTCGTAACACACCGAGTGTTGCCAATTTGGGCTCGTCATCATCTCGTTCCATTAATGCCTTGCAAGATGAAGCAAATGAGGAGAATCGGTTTTTCGATAGGTTTTCGACTCTTATGTCTCATTGGAAGGCTCAAGAAGCTTCCAACACCGCTTCGGTTAAAGCGGTTTCTAAAAGTTGTTTGTCGTGTGGGGGAGCTCATGATTTATCCGAGTGCATTACCGCGGATGGTAACACTTCGAATGCTTTTGTAGCCACGGGAACTTATAACCAAATAGGTCAAGGTTCACGTTCAAATCAAGCTCAACCCAATCAAAATGCTAATAACTATCGAAACAACAATCAAGGTGGAAATTACCAAGGAAATCAAAGGAATTATAACAAGGGTAATTACCAAAGTGGAAATGGGCAAGTTTCTAATCAAAACCAAAACCGTGATTTTCAAACTCCTACTCAAGGTTTTCAAAATGCTCACACTAAAAATTTGCAAGGAGAATTTTTAGATTATGCTAAGGCTAATGATGCTAAGTTTGACAACATGCAACGTGAGATGATTAGCTTAAGGTCCGAATTGAAAAATGAGCTTAAAACCGAACTTGCTAATGAACTTAAAACTCATGCTAATAAAATGGAAGGAAATGTCACACGACTCCAACAAAATCAACAAAAAATGGAGCAAGGACAACATGAGATTAAGCAAGAGTTGTTGAAAGCGGATGCTAGGCAATCTAAGTTTAAAGATCGAATGGCTAAAATGTTTGAAGCTATCATGTGTAAGCCCTCTTCTTCGGGTGGTCTTCCTAGTGATACCATCGTGAACCCGAAAGGAGAATTGAAGGTTATTACCACTCGTAGTGGTAAAACTTTCAAAGAACCCATTTCTCGTCCAAGTACTTCTATGGAGAAGGAAAAAGAGAAAGAACCCGAGGTCGTGGTTGAAAAGGAGCACATTACAAGCCCACGAAGTACCGCTCAAACCACACCTACGGTTGAACCAATACCCATTATGGAACCCGAGATTCCAAGGCCGATGCCTATGCCTAATTTGCCCCAACCCACACCACCTTTACCCTACCCTTCAAGACGAGACAAGGAAAAGGCACAAGAACGAAATAATTATCAATTTGAACTTTTTATGAAAATGTTTCGTGACTTGCATTTCAACATAAGTTTTGCCGACGCCTTAGTCATGATGCCTCGATTTGCCACAAACTTCAAAAGTATGTTGAATAACAAAGAAAAATTGCAAAAATCGTCTAGTTGTTCTTCGGTTTTTCTAAGCCGCATACCTCAAAAAGTCGGTGATCCTGGAAAGTTTTTAATCCCATGTGCTATCCAAGACATGGAAGAATGCTACGCCTTGGCCGATCTTGGTGCTAGTATTAATTTGATGCCTCTCGAGATTTTTAAGTCGCTCAATCTTCCAAATCTCACTCCTTCAAGAATGTCAATCGAAATGGCCGATCATTCTACGATTCTAGCTTGTGGAGTTGCCGAGGACGTCTTTGTGAAAGTTGGGAAATTCTATTATCCCGTGGACTTCATAGTTGTTGATATTCCCATCGATCCTAAAGTTCCGTTAATTTTAGGTCGATCTTTTTTGGATACCTCGAGAGCACTTATCGATGTGCATGCAAGAAAAACCACTCTTCGTTTCAATGAGGAAGAACTCGTCATTAATGCAACCCAAAACTCCACACTTTCTCATGTTTATTCGATCACATCTTTGTACAATGTCAATCCTATCAAAAACATTTGTCAAAAGATTTCCAATAGAGTTTTAGGAGTTGATAAAAATGAAGTTCCGTCCCCTCCGCCGATGGAGGTTAAGAGTGTTAAGCCGATAATTCCAATCTCGAGTGATTCTTCGGATGATGAATACGTTGATCCCGATGGGGAGGTTTTCTTTGTTGACAAAAGATTTGAAAACTTGCCACCACCTAAACCAAAACGTTTTCAAAATGTGAGAATTTTTAGTGTGACTAACATTGTTTTAGATACACCAAATATTTTTGACATAATTAAATCGGGTTTTCACAAGGAGAGTATTAAAGATGAAAAAGGAAAAGATCTTAAATGTTATTTAATTGATTTTTCTACAAATCTAACTCCGTCATCACCGCGTGTCTTGAGTGCTACAAGCTCGTCTTCTCCTTTTGACGATGCTTTGTGTGGACCTAGTGTGGGGGAAGCCCCATATGTTCCCTCCCCTTTCTCCACCGAGGACGAGATATTTGATCCTGGAATTGCTTTTATAGGGAAATCTCGGTCTTCCACCGATGCAATAAATGGAAAATCTTTTCATTTGATTGGTGCGAGTCTACCTCGAGTAACTCATGTTTTTAGAGACTTACCCATTGTCCCACCCTTCTATTTCTTCTCATCTATTTTCTTGAAACTCTTTGAGTTTGTGTTGACACACGACAAAGTGGCGTTGATTTGTTTTTCCAAAGAAAACGAGAACGCCATCTTTGATCCCGGTATTTTGCATCATCAAAGGACTTAGTCCTTAATACCGGTTGTTTTTGGGCCTTGTTTATCATGTAAGCCCCACCAAAAATTGACCACACCATGATTATCCCTAAATGATCACATTTATGGGGATTCGAGTCGAGCTTTTGACTCAGTTATCAAAAACAAGGTGCCTCGTGGGGGAGACCCATGCTTATCCATGTACATATTATTGCTTTCTAATTAGTTTAATGTGAGGGGATTTGTGCCCTTCCAACCTTTGTTCCGTGGTTGTTTGTGCATTGTGTCTTTTAGATCATCATCTTCACGATTGGAGCCTCTCGTGTTCGTTTCATGGGAGCACTCGATCGTTTGCTTTGGAGGCCTTTCCCAATATCCACTCATGATATCCTTTTATGTTCTAACCTTAGTTTTTTAGCACACCTCATAAACGGCTTTAAACTTATTGGTTACACCCTTTCCATGCTAGATTAGGCATTCGACTACGTCTCTAGTATGGGGGTGTTTGCACCCCTAGACTCGAAACATTGAGGACAATGTTTAACTTTAGTATGGGGGGGTGAATAGATACTTGCCTTGCCAAACCTTCACGCTTTCCAAAGTTTATCGTTTTGTTTATCGTTTTCTTGCAAAATAAGGCTAAAAATGGCCAAATTTTAAATTTTTTTCTCATGTTTCATAAGTGTTTGAAGACACGAATGTAGATTTTCCGATGGCGAGAATAAGAGTAATTTTTGACTCGACCGTGCGTGTTGAGCACTTAGCTTTGGTTCCTTAACTACACATTAGGCTAAGTCTCTTAAATGAGGACGAGAAATGATAGAGTTAATTATAAGTTACTATGCTAAACGTAGAGTACTCGTATTCTTTCAAAAACTCATGTGTTCTCGTTGTTTGCTTATTCTCCCTTCGCATGTAAATATTTTTTGCTTAATAAATATTGATTTAGCGGTTTAGTTAGGATTGTTGGGTTTCTAGTCTTTTCTAGTAGCTTCCGTGTAATTAAATTGGGAAGACATTAAGGTATCGCCAGCGTCACGGTTTTGAAGTATTGGCACCCTAATAATCGAAAGCTTCACCCAATAATAAGATTTCAAGTGCTCACCTAAATCAAGCAAACAATTTGAAGCCCCACAAGGCCTAAAATCTATGCAAAATTGAAAGTGAATCAAGCCTTAATCTTCGAAGCTTTAAAGATCCAAAATTCGCTTTAGCGTGAGGATATACGTCTTTGGCTAATAAAACCACCGATGAGGTGGATAATAAAAGGCAAGGCAAGACCGAAGTCATAATAAAAGCTTCATGGCGAAGTTGAATAAAAGATGGAGGTAAACCAAAGATAATAAGGTCCTTCCGTTAGGGGGCGTATAAAAGTCTTGGTAATAAGTCTCATGTTCAAAACCGTTATAAAACCGTGTTTATCGATTCTTCTTGTCAACTTAATTTTTTAACATCGTTGTCTATTAGGAGGGGTTATTGATTTAATGGTCTTAGTTACACCGTTAGGACTCTATTTTTAGACCTAAATCTCTATTATCGCATAAGTCAATAATGTATCCTCGTGATCATTAAGATATAATAAAATATAAGAGATACAACTTAGGAATAATGGGAGAATAAGTACGTGATTAGGACATATGAGAAGTGTTAGCATTACTAACTTATAATGACAATGATCTCGTTGCACGCTTAGCATGGAATTAAGGTGAAAATCGAGGACGATGAAATTATTTCTAACGAAGCATTCACGTGTTCTTATTCTATGAACCTAAACGTCCCATTTTGCGATGAAAATCATACATTATGTCCAAAACGCAAGTAGTAGTAATCATAGTGTGTAGCTAGTTATCATTTCAATAAAGTCATAAAATTAAATTTTGGAGATGCTTTGATACTTTATTCTTAGCATTGCGTGAGGGCACGGCAATGGTTTAGTATGGGGGAGTGATGAGACTGCTTTTATACATAGTCTCATCGTCCAAAACGGCCTTAAATTGCATAAAATATCATAAAACATGCCAAATATATGCTCGTGTTTGTTACTTGTGTATTTTTAGGTACGGATATTGAGGAATTGGCAAAAGAACACAAGAATCAATCAAAAACGAACACGGGAAATGAAGTCGCACAATGAACCGGGCCCAAGTTTGGAATTTGCAAAATGACCCTTGAAGAATTGAAGATTGGCAAAAATGGCCCCTCATCTTTGAAGAACTTGTCACATTTGACCTTCAAATTATCAAATGTACAAGTATTATCCTTAATATTTGAAGATTGTACAAGATCAGTCCTTGGAATTTGAAGAATATACATTTTATACCCTTGGAAAAGTTTTTGGAAACCTTTGTGCCAGTTTTGACAAGTTTCCAAAGTTGATAAGGCATAACTTGGGCGCTGTTGGACATTTTATACAAAGTGAAAGAAAGTGGAAAACCTAGGGACTTAACCTGTCAAAACCACAAACATCCCCACCCAAACTGCACATGACACGTCAACCCTACCCACCCACAAACCCAAACCCATTAACCGACCCATCCATAACCCATTACCTAACCCAAGTTATTAACTAAAACTGGGTCAACACTTTGGTCAAACCCACCCACTTAAACTCTTTCCCTCCCATAACACGTTTTTAAAAATTGTTTAAACCCAATTAAGATTAAACCCCCTTTTCTCAACATATAAACCCTAAAATTCCCAGATCAATTAAGCCTTAATCCAAAGGGGTTTAGGCTATAAGTGTGCAGATCCTCAATTGGTCAAGCTCTCACCCAATCCCACCTCTCACAAACCCTCCACGTGTCCATTGGTCCCCTCCCCACTCATCCCCTGCACCCGTCTCTTTCCACACAACCCTAGGAAGGGACAAGATCAACGCCTAAGATTATCTACTTGTCCTCCAAGATCAAACAAACGTCTAAGATCAACCAATGCAGCTGTCAAGTCACATGTCAAGGTTTTTGACCAAGATTCAGTCAAACAAGAAGGGCAATTCAGGGCTTTTAGCATTTAGGGTTTAAGCATTTGTATTTTTTTTATTCTTAGCACTAGAATGTTCCAATGAGCCTATAAAATGAGGAGCCTGTTCCTCATTTTCCTTGTTCCAGTTTTTTTTGCAAAACTCTCTTGTAATTCCTTTTTTAATTTTATAAAGTTTGGTGTTTGAGAAATTCAATTATAATTCCTTTTATACTTATTAAAAAGTTTGTGTATTGAGTTGTTTGCAAAAGGCTGAGTTCCACTTAATTTGTCAAGGTTTGTTTGAGTTTTTGAAAATTCAAAAAGTTTTATAAAAAGTTTGTTTAGAATCTAGAAATCACAAACCTGTATGAAGTGAAAGTGGAATACAGGTTTGTGTTTTGAGATTGTTAGTGTTTGAAAACGTGTTTGTTAAAGTTTAAAAGTATTTGGTAAGGTTTTAAGAAAGTGAAAGGTAAAAACAGAAATATTGCATATATTTGTGTTTTTCTTCTTTGATTTTTTTCTTTTGCAGGTTTGAGTTGTCTGTTGATTCAGTTCAGCACCAACCCGTGTTGGTTTGGAGGTGGTATAGCAACCACAAAGACCCTTGGATGTAAGGGTCTTAGGTAAGGACTTTGGTTCCCATTTCAAAATTTCAGAAAAGTGGTGGTATGAATGAATTTGTTTGACTGTTTGATCTTGGTTGTTTAAGCTGGTTGATTTGTGTTTCTATATGTTGTTATGCATGATAGATGTTGTTAGAATCAATTTGAGAGAGTTTTGAAAGGTTTCTGTTTGCAAAAAGTTGAAAACAAAAGTTTAAAGGGTGTTTGGCAACAAGGATTAGCAGGGTAGTAATCCTTGTTGTGTTTTCAAAAAGGTGTTAGAAAGGTTTAATCAGGTTAAGATAGGTTGCATGATAGTTCTAGGATAGATTAGAACAAGATTTGAAACAAGTTGTGAGTTTAAAAAGTGAAAAGGTTGCTAGTAATCTGCATGTTCATCTTTCTGCTTATTTTTGTAGAATTTTTATGCATGATCTTTGGAATCTGCTTAAGTGTAGGGTAATTTTAGGATTGGTTTGGTTTGTATGCTAGTTGGTGCTATTGTGTGCTTGATTTGGACGTTTAAATCTCACTAGAGTGCAAGTTATAAGCTTAAACACCCACCAGACCTATCTGTTTACATCAGAAACTAGCATTTGCTAGTGTATGCATATTGGAGCCTTGATTTTGATTGCCAAGTGTTTAATTGTTGTTGATTCTTGCTTATTGTGACTCCTTGTGCTCAGAAAGAGCACAAGGGTGTCTTGTGTTCCACAAAAACATCACCAAACATTCACAGCCAAGCCCTCTTGGTTGGACTTTTAACAAGTGACCCAAGTCACTTGTTCATCAGAAAGTGAACAAAGTCTGGACACGTTTTGATTCATAAATCACTTAATCTTGGATAAGTTTTGATTTGGATTGTGTTTTTGTGTGTTAAGGAAGTACTGGAATCAAGTTTTAAAAGTTAAAAAAAAAAAAAAATATAAACACAAAAAGGACGTGGCCAGGACTCGAACCTGCGCCACTCCTCTCACACACATAAGCTCTAACCATTGCGCCCTGGGGACTTTGATTGATAACTTTGGTTTTGAATTGTACTTAAGTGCATTTTGGTTAGGGCTTATATAAATAAGCCGTAGCTTATTTACTTAGTTATAGCTTATTTATTTAGCTTTTTGGCTTCTTTCCAATTTTCATAGGACATTCATAGGGTTTAGGATTTTTCTGTTTAAAAATTTCATTTTTTCTATCATTTAATTATTTTTTAGGATTATTTCTATTTTTAATTTTAGAAAGTCTTTAAAAATTAGTGAACAGTAATATAAAAATACAAAAAAATAGTTTTTAGGTTTTTATTTGTATTTTTGAGGTTTACATATAAAAAAGTTTTCAAAAACTTTAATTTTTGATTTTATTTAATTTTAGGTTTTTTATTAAACTTTGAAAATTAATATAAAATTCATTAAGAGGTTTTAGAAACCTTTGTTTACATTTTCTTTCTAGTTAGAATATTTAGGATTTTTGAGAATTTTTTAGAATTTATTTGAGGACTTTTAATTTTTTGGATTATTTTATTATTATTTTATTCATTAAAATAAAAAGTTTTATTTTTAATTTTTTTTTCATTTTTTCTAGATACTAGACATTAAAATAGGACCTTTGTCACTTTCCATTTAATTTTTAGGCTTTTAAATTAATTTTTAGAATTAATTTAAGATTTAATAGTTTTTAATAGTTTTTAGGAGTTTAAAAATAGTTTAAATTGGTTTTAAAATTTTTAAAAATAGTTTTTAGTTTAATTAAGTCATTTTTGAGGTTTACAAACTATAAAATCTTGTTTAGGGCTTTTTAATATTTTAAAGTGATTTTTAGGGCTTTAATTAGCATTAAAAAGTCATTATTAAATTAATTAAAAGGTTTTGGCAAGTTTGAATTTTTTGTAAACCCTTAGAATATTATTTGGGAGTTTTTAGTAATTTTTAGGAATTTTTAGGTTAGAATTTTAAATTTTGTGTTTTTTTTCACGTTCTACGTCGTAACTTTCTAGTAGTGTTTTGCCTTATTTTTCTATTTTTTTCGTCTTCGTCATTTTCTCTTCTTTTCTTCTCATTAATAATCAAGAACATAATCAATCATTCATTACACAACACACGTGCCTCCTCGAGAGAACGAACTCACCTTCTTAAGGGTCATAAGTGCTTGGTTTTCCTAAACCGACGCTTAACGCTTACCGCTTTTTGTGTTGCTTTGTTTTTCCTAAAATAAAGTATATACAAAATCTACTACATCAGAAGGTATGAAGTTCATCACGTGTACTTGTTGTGCGTTCAATGTGTCTTCTTCTTCCCCCTTGATGGATTCGAAACTCGGAACCATCAATAAATCGTAAGCACATGAACCTGAAAATCTCGAGAGAATAATAAATAAGCTTAATTATATTCGGTGAGAATCAGCTGTTGATCGAAAATCTCTACTCATAAACTCTCCATGGCCATCTTTACCAACCCATTTGAAGGCAATTTGAAGTGACCACTAATGGAATGAACCAGATACATCAAACGTGAAACTGAATAAGAATCCTTCGATCTTGTGACTTAAGCTTGCACATTTGTTGAATGAAGAACGGTGGAGAAATCTCTAAGTACTCAATGCATCACTGAAGAAGTCTATAAGCACAACACCTCTTGAAATTATCCACGTCGACTAAGCGCGTGACACTGAGTACAACAATGTAACCGCTTTAAGTGATAGTTATCCGAGTCATCAACCATCCATCCCGAACCCGGAAACCAGATAAACAAGTCTTCATTCGAAGATTAAGCACGAGCAAGTTATCTTTGAAAGATAAAATAAGTTCACTCCTTCGAAAAATCCGTCTTCATCTTCAAATAATTAATACCCGATCCAAAAAAAAAATTTATAGTCACTAAAAAAATCGCCCACTTTTTCTTGGTCTCGTCTCAAATAAATTCTCGTCACATTTGTCACGTCACTTTATCACGTCACTTGTTGTCTCGTCCCGATGATGACCGAAGTATAACTTAATACACACAAAATTTATACAAAGATACAAATTTTGTGTTAAAAAATTGTATGTATACCCGGCCCATTTGAGAGTCCATGGCCCAAAACACAAACAATATACCCGGTCCATCGATGATACATATTCAACCCGTCACAAGTTTAACTTAAATATTTCATTACCTCTTTTCCATTTTAAATTCGTGTAAAACAAAATGGAAATTTCGTTTCATATACGATTGATAGTTGGTCAAACATTGCAATGGTGTACCGAAAATCTGTGCATGTCATAAATACCACCTTTCCAATATCATATCCCAGCGTACCATATCCTTGTTAAATAATTCTCCACAAATTCGGCTTTTTATCCAGATTCCAAAACCAACAGATTCATCATCTGTCATGAGACCCACGTGTCAAGTCATAAGCCACACACGTGAAATCAGGGTATATAAAATCTTACCCTAATTTATCTCACACACTTAAACCTAATCATAATTCATTTTCATCAGCCGACACCTTTCTCACCCTCTCAAACTCTCCGCCCCCAACCTTGTTACCTCCGTCAACATCTCCTCATCACAAAACAAATCCCAACATCATATAAAACCTTTTTACCTCCGTCACATTTCACAATAGACACAAATCACACCAAACCCATTCACTTATCTCGTTAGATTCGCCCCTATTTTCTATCTGAAAAAGAATTTTCCCAGCCATCTCTTACACAATCAACGAACCTCACAAACCAAAGATCATCTTCATTCAATACCGAGTCGAAATATGTCTTCGAGATCTAATAAAAGATCTAAGGTAGGTATATTGGTGAATGCATGAATGAGTCAGGGTCAATAATGATCATTTGTTAAACGTGAAAAATCTTTTTACAGAAAAAAAAACATTTAACAAAATGGAGATCATGAAATTATGTTTTTCGAGTCGATGATTTATGAGTCTAGATGATGGGATTAGGTGACGAAGGGTTAGGATAGATGAGGATTTGTGGAGGTAAAAGGTTGGAATGATGTTACAGATTAGGTCTCGGTTAAGGTTTGTAAGTTGAGTCGGATTTTAAAGTTACTAGTTTGAATATTGAATGAGAAAGTTTTGATTTAAAAAATCATTGAGGTTTGATTTAAGCTTTAATGAAGAGTCCAAATCTGATTTTATATGTTGACAGATTTAAACTCTCTTTGCAATGATTTTCTTCCATCCAACGTTATAATTAAAACAATCCATCGCAATATTTTATCATTCATCGCAATAAACAAGGTTGTCTTTCATCGCAATGAGTCACCAAAAAAAACATCGCAATATAATAGTTTGTGTCTTTCATCGCAATGGGTCAACAAAGAACCATCGCAATAAACAGGACCCCATCGCAATAAGTAAAATCCATCGCAATGTCATTGGAAACATTTGGGCAGAATGACGACCTACCTACCATTGCGATGGATCAAGCCATCCATCGCAATGAGGACAACCCTATCCATCGGAATGTGAAAAACCAATCCATCGGAATAAATCCGGAAAAGAAGCCGTCGCAATGTGTTCTTCTGGAAAAGTATCGCAATGCCATCTGAGACTCTCATCGCAAAATCCCATCTGAATAGGTTTTTGACCAGTAATATTGTACCCCGAAGAAAAAATGGATCTGGACCAAGTTTTTGTCCTTATCCCCATAGATAGAGACTGATGAATACAGGGACAAACACAAAAACAGGGTACAAAAATTTTTGGATAAAAATGATTTCGAGACAAGATTGGGAATATTAGATATGTGACAAATAATGATAATAAGACAGTGACAATTTAGAAAGAAAATTTGGACCAAATAATAACAAGACGTGACATAATAACAAGACGTGACATAAAAATGGAAGATTCGGACCCAAAAAATTTTTTAAGACCACCAAAATCGAAAACAAGAACGATCCAAGGATAGAACCGAGGCTCTGATGCCAATTGTAGATTTGCTAAAATATGATCCGGTGGTCTAGTAGGGTGATAGATGGTGGAAGCCATGGATGAAGTTGAGAGAGAAAGTGGTTGTGTGTTAAAGGTTAAGAAAAGATGTATTGAAATGAAAAGAACAAATGAAAAACACAAGCAACACCCCTCCTTGGAAGCTAAGGAGGGGTATATATAGTCACACACGCACCTTAAACTATACATTGAACCTAGTTTAGTCTAAGCGTGTGTGACTATGATAACTAATGGGAACTCTTAAATGTCGTCACATAAAGTGAGTTTCCAACAATTTCCTTATAGATCAAAGAATTTTCATAAGCCTCATTACGGAGTTCATTGAGCTCATTGAGTTGGATCTTGCGTAGGTCACCGGCTTTGTTGATATCGAAGTTAGCCCACTTCAAGGCCCAGTAAGCCTTGTGCTCCAACTCAATGGGGAGGTGGCACGCCTTCCCGTACACGAGACGATATGGTGTACAACCAATCGGAGTCTTGTATGCGGTACGAAAAGCCCACAAAGTATCATCAAGTTTATCAGCCCATGAGGCACGATGCTCTCCCACGGTTCTTTCAACAATTCGCTTTAATCCACGGTTAGAGATTTCAGCCTGGCCATTAGTTTGTGGGTGGTATGCGGTGGAAAGACGATGATTTACACCATACTTAGCCATGACTCTTGCAAATTGGTCATTGCAAAAATGAGTCCCGCGATCACTAATAATGGCACGAGGCACACCGAATCTAGCGAATAGCAATTTCAAAAAGTTACAAACCACCCTTGCGTCATTAGTGGGTAAAGCTATGGCTTCAACCCATTTAGAAGCGTAGTCAACGGCTACAAAGATGTATTTGTTTCCTTTAGATGAAGGGAATGGCCCCATAAAGTCGATACCCCAAACATCAAAGATTTCACATTCTTGAATGAAATTTTGAGGCATCTCATCTTTATGTGTGATCTTGCCTTGTTTTTGGCAAGCATCACAACGTTTAACCATATCGTGAGCGTCACGATAGATGGTGGGCCAATAAAATCCCGAGTCAAACACTTTTTTGGCGGTGTAGTTGGGACCAAAGTGACCACTGGTGGGTCCTTTGTGGCAAGCGTCAAGGATTTCTAAAGCTGCTGGTCCATCAACACATCGGCGAATAATCAAATCGGCACATTGTTTGAATAGATACGGGTCATCCCAAAAGTAAGTCTTAATGTCTTTGAAGAACTTCTTCTTTTGCTGGGATGTTAACCCGTCAACGAGAATTCCACCCGCCAAGTAGTTTGTAATGTCCGCAAACCACGGGGTTTCATCAGAAGTCGAGTTGATAGACATTAAGGTTTCAAGGGGAAAAGGGTCATTGATCTCTTTGTTTGGATGATCCCCTTGAAAAGGATCCTCGAGTCTACTGAGATGATCCGCGGCTAGGTTTTCAGCTCCCTTCTTATCACGAATTTCGATTTTAAATTCTTGAAGTAGCAAAACCCAGCGAAGAAGTCTTGGTTTGGAATCTTGTTTAGTTAACAAGTACTTCAACGCGGAATGATCGGTGTAAACGATTGTGGTGGAAAGGACAAGATAGGGGCGAAATTTTTCAAAGGCATAGACAACAGCTAAAAGCTCTTTTTCGGTTGTCGTGTAATGCAATTGAGCCCCTGTCATTGTCTTGCTAGCGTAATGGATCGGTTGGAAGTGTTTGTTCACTCTTTGGCCCAAAACCGCTCCAATAGCATAGTCGCTAGCATCGCACATCAACTCGAAAGGCAGCTCCCAATTAGGGGTAACCAAGACCGGTGCCTTAGTTAGTTTATCCTTAAGAAGGCTGAAGGCTTCGATACACTCTTTGGAAAAGATAAAAGGAGTATCTTTTTCCAAGAGGTGGGTCATCGGGCGAGCGATTTTAGAAAAATCTTTGATAAAGCGACGGTAGAAGCCCGCATGACCCAGGAAACTTCTCACACCCTTCACGGTTGAAGGTGGAGGCAACTTAGAAATAACATCGACTTTAGCACGGTCTACTTCAAGACCGGCTTTGGAGATTTTGTGTGCTAGCACGATGCCCTTTTTTACCATGAAATGGCATTTTTCCCAATTAAGAACAAGGCGAGTGTCTTCACACCGCTTAAGCATACGTTCTAAATTGGCAAGGCAAGCAGAGAATGAATCACCATAAACCGAGAAATCATCCATGAAGACTTCCATAGTTTCTTCAACCATGTCATGGAAGTTAGCCATCATACACCTTTGGAACGTCCCAGGAGCATTGCATAAACCGAAAGGCATACGTTTGTACGCGAATGTTCCGTAGGGACAAATGAATGTGGTCTTTTCTTGGTCCTTGGGATCGATGGGAATTTGAAAATACCCGGAGAAACCGTCCAAGAAGCAGTAATAGTCATTACCAGCTAGACGCTCGAGCATTTGATCCATGAAAGGAAGAGGAAAGTGATATTTTCTCGTGGCATCATTGAGTTTGCGATAGTCGATAAAAACTCTCCACCCAGTAACGAGACGAGTGGGAATCAACTTGTTGTGTTCATTGGGAACAACGGTTATTCCGCCCTTCTTGGGCACACAATGGACGGGACTTACCCAAGGCGAATCTGAAATAGGATAAATCAAGCCGGCATCAAGAAGTTTGATAACCTCTTGTTTGATGACGTCATGAATGCGAGGATTAACCCTTCTTTGGCTCTGGATTGCGGGTTTAAAGTCATCTTCCATGAGAATCTTGTGAGTACAAAAGTTTGGATCAAATCCGCGGATATCGGAAATTTTCCAAGCAATTGCCTTCTTATGATCTTTAAGCACGGCGATGAGGCGAGATTTTTCTTCTTCTTTTAAGTCCTTCGCGATGATGACGGGCGGCTTCTTCTTTTCTTCAAGGAACACGTACTCGAGATGGGGCGGCAACTCCTTAAGTTCTAAATCCGGAGGATTTTCGATGGGAGGCGTATTCAAAGTCAGTGCATCGATAGCAATAGCCTTGGGAGATGGAGGAGGAATATTGTCTTCTTTAAGAAGTTTCTCAATGAGGCGAATATCTGCATCCCAATCGGTGGGAGAATCGTCATTTTCTAAGTTCGTATCTCCCATGGTGGCTTCCAAATCTTTCCAAAGGAAATCACTTTCTCCAAATAGAGATAGTGATGAATCAATAGAGGAAACGGTCTCAACATTGGGAAGAGAGGTAGGAATACTTTTACAAGCATCTTTGAAGTGTTCTTCACAAGCCTCATCAAGAACGTCAATACAATTAACACTCTCGTATGAATAAGGTTGTTTAGACAACTTTCCCATGTTGAAGACGATTTTATCGTCACCCACTCTCATGATAAGCTCACCCGCTTCAACATCGATGAGAGTGCGACCGGTCCTCAAGAATGGACGACCAACGATCAATGGCACACGAGGGTCCATGTCGTAGTCAACGACAACGAAATCGGCAGGAAAAGTGAATTTGTCGACTCCTACAAAAACGTCTTCGGCTATCCCCACTGGATAAGCAACCGTACGTTTAGCTAATTCCAAAGTCATTTTGGTGGGGACTAGCTCAGGGAGAGATAATTGCTTCCACACACTTAAAGGCATTAAGTTAATACTAGCACCTAGATTGGCTAGGGCCATGCAATTCTCTACTCCCGGGAAGTTGCAAGGGATTAAGAAACGACCCAGATCACCAAGCTTGATTGTCAGTTTTCTTAAGAGCACTGCAGAGCAATTCTCATTAAGTTGGGTGTTAGCGATATCAAGAAGCTTCTCCTTGTCGCTAAGAAGATCTTTGAACATTTTCGCGTATTTGGGCATGTGAGCGAGAGCCTCAGCGAAGGAGATGTTGAAATTCAATTGTTTAAACATTTTGAGAAAGTTCGAAACTTGAATATTGTCCTTGCTTTTGAGCTTCTCTTTCCTCAACCTTGAGGGATAAGGTATATCGGAAGAAGAGGAAGGCTTTGGGATCAAAGGATCACTCACATCCTTGGGTGGAGGAGGGGTAGAAGTAAGAGGTGGAGGAATTGGGGAAATAGAAGGATGAGGAATAGGAGCAGGTGACTCGTTTTTCTTAGTCACAATCACCGGTGGAGGTATAGGAAGCTCGGGTTCCTTGGTACCTTTGCCACTGCGAGTGGTGATTGCTTTCATCTCCCCTCTTGGATTCGCAACGGTGTTACTCGGAAGAGTACCCGAAGAAGAGGATTGATTACCTTGGAAGAAACCAGCCATCATGTTCCTTAAGTCAGTCGTTTGACTTACCAAAGTGTTTCTCATATAAGCTCTCAGATCGTTTCCTTGTTTCACCATGTCTGCTTTCAAGTTGAGCACTTCCCGCTGGAGATTTTCCACAATCACATCATTGGTCCTCATGTAGGTTTCAACATCTTGGTGTAATGCGGTGGGTTGATTGGGAGGAGGAGCATGGTAGGCGGGTTGTTGATAAGCAGGTTGTTGGTAAACTTGGTTGTTTCTTTGAGGTGGATATGGTTGTTTGTGAGGTGGTATTTATGGTGCACGAGGT
The DNA here is from genome assembly GCA_025667525.1 of Glebionis coronaria. Lineage (NCBI taxonomy): Eukaryota > Viridiplantae > Streptophyta > Magnoliopsida > Asterales > Asteraceae > Glebionis > Glebionis coronaria. The sequence continues at coordinate 159,575,643 of CM046881.1, read as the reverse complement.
TGTTGTTGTTGTTGAGGAGGGCGATTGAGGTTTTGTTGTTGGTTTGGGTTGTTAGGAGGAAAACCGGGTGAGGAAAGAAAGTTGTTTGAGCGGTAGCTAAGCAAATTGCGGTCACCTTGAGGACGAGCTTGATAAGCGGCCGGAGGATAGGTACCGTATGCTGCATTCACATTCTCAGAAGGATAGTCTTGGGTGGCGGTACAAGTGGTGTAAGAGTGAGGACCCCCGCATAATTCACATGGTTGGTTTACAGCATTGACTTGAGCGTTTTTAGCGTTGATGTTGTTGGTGTTGCTGGCGGTTTGGGCGGCAAGCGATTCAAGAAGCGTAGTAATTTTGTCAAGTCGCTTGTCGTTGTCACTAGAACTAGCACTAGCGGCATTGGTCCGAACACTCTTGGTTTGCACACGAGACTTATTCTCAATGATATCCCAAGCGGCATTGGAAGTCTTAACCAAAATATTACCCCCCGAGGCACTGTTTAGTGAATCTTGGTCATTCATGCTTAAACCATTATAAAAAGTATTAATTTGGTGCACTTTGGTAAAACCATTTTGTGGGCACTTTCTTAAAAGGTCTTTAAAACGGTCCCAAGATTCACTAAAAGACTCATCGTACTTTTGTTCAAAATTAATGATTTCATTCCGCAAAGCGGTAGTACGAGAGGGTGGGAAAAAGTAGTTTATGAACTTGGTCTCCAAATCCGTCCATGTGAGAATACTTTGTGGTGGTTCCTTTGCAAGCCAATGCCGGGCTTGTCCCTCTAAGGAGAAAGGAAAAAGTTGCAAACGGATTACCTCTTGTGGAACACCATTGAATTTGACCGTATTCGTAAGTTGCAGGATGTTGGAAATACGTTTTACGTATTTATGAAGGATCGGTCGCTCCAACGACAATTATGTAATAGGCTCGTGATCCACTTTGTAATTGTATAGTCCATATAGCCCACATGTAGGGTGGGCTATATATATACCCCTCCTAGCATGTTAGGAGGGGGTTGGTCATTCATTCATTAACACTATCATTTTAATCTAATCACTTTCTCTCACTACTTTTCTTCCCTCTCCTTCCTCTCTCTACAACTAATCTCCTTCTTCCCCATCTCTTCCACCAAATCCATAGATCTAATCCATCCTTTACCAAATCCTTAGAATACGTAGGCCTTCAATTGGTATCAAGAGCCATGGTTGAATCTTAGGATTTGCTTATTTTTTATCTTTTGATTTGGTGGTAAAAATCCCTTCTTTTCTAATTTTTTATCAATTTTTTCATCATTCTATCAACTTTTTATCAATTTTTATAAATTTTATCTATTTTTATTTTTTATCAGTTCTATTTTTTTTTTTCTTCGTATGTTTTTACCATCAGTTTTTGATTATCAGTTTTTTAGTCTCATTTTATCAATTTTGTTTAAAATAATCAGTTTTTTTTTTCAATAATCAGTTTTTTATAATCATATTTTGTTTAATTTTTTTTAATCAGTCATTTTTTTTTATATAATTTCTTAATCAGTATTTTTTTCTCAGTTTTCTTTTTTATTTTTTTTAACAGTCCAAAACAGTCAAAAAGTCCAATCTGTTAACTCAGTCCATTAGTCAATCTGTCATATCTGTCTACAGTCCAAACAGTCCAAAAATTATCAAAAGATCTGTATTTTTCCATCTACTTTTGAGATCGAGCGATTTCATATTTTCCGAATAGGACGAAACTTTCCGAATGGTCATATTTTCCGAATAGGACGAAACTTTCCGAATGGTCATATTTTCCGAATAGGACAAAACTTTCCGAATGGTCATATTTTTCGAGTAGTCAAAATTTTCCGAATAAACCAAATTTTCCGAATAGACCAAATTTACCAAATTTTCCGAATAGACCAACTGTTCCGAATAGACCAAAAGTTCCGAATAGGAAAATCTTCCGAATAGGAAAAACTTCCGAATAAAAAAAAAAAAAAAAAAAAAAACTTCCGAATAAGAAAAAACTTCCGAATAGACCAAAACTTCCGAATAGGAAAAAACTTCCGAATAGGAAAAAACTTCCGAATAGGAAAAACTTCCGAATAGGCATTTCTAACAACTCGACCCAAATAGTGACTCTTGACTCAATTCTCAACCAACAAACTCACAATCCTACAACACTCGACTCCCTCATCTCTCAACGTCCAACAACATCACCTCTCGACTCACACTCGACGACCTCTCGACCCACATACTCTTACAACTCGACCCTTACCCGACTCATAGACTCGAATTTTTTCTGAAAACAGAAACCAAAACCATCATAAACACAACATACCACTCCCTCACTCCCTCACCGACACCCTCTCGCCTACCCCCCCCCCCCCCCCCCCAAACACACTCTCGTCAGACTCACAACTCCCCACCCAGGACTTGACTCAGACTCACTCATCAAACCCACATCACACTCTCGATTTACCAAAACCCACAACTCATCGACCCATTCTCTCACCCACCCTCGACACCTCCCCACCCTCTCAAACCAACACCCTCGGAACCCTCACCCGATCCACTCTCTCAATACTCTCGACAATCTCTCTCTAACTCAAACCAAACCAACAGGATCCCCATATCTACACTCATCTCACCGACACCCTTTTGACTCTCACATCATCAAACCAAAAACACAACACATCCTCACCCTCACGTAAACCCCCTCACGACACTTAAACCCACAACCCACTCACCCTCGCTCGACCATCGATCTTCGTCTCACCAAACATCCTCGATCAAGACCAGATTTTTCGACAGAAAGACTCAACAGTAGAAGAGAGAGACTCGAAAACATTAAAATTAAAAGAAAATCTTACCCGAGACCAATATTTTATTGATCTTGAAGCCATAAAAACATTGTGTTACGGGATTCGTTTGATCAAGAGATTGGAGAGTTTAGTTTGGTTACTGAGTATATTAAGATTAGAAGGTGATCTGATTAAGGTTATTGGAGTTTTGATTGAGGCGATTTTAGGCTGCGTGTTTGGTTATTTGTGTGAGAGAGAGAGAGAGATTTAGTTTTGGGAGGATTGGAGAAGACGGTTGGTGTGAGAGAGAGATTAAGATTGTGAGGCGGACATAACTAGGTTATAGTCAAACAGGATTATTTAATTGGGCGGATATAACAAGAATTTGAGTGGGGCGGTGGCATCACTTTGATTGGGCCACGTATTTCTTGGTTTTGGTGGAAAGTTTTATCACGTGTTTCTTTGGACACGTAGGGTTAATTCAACGATACAAACTTAACTGTTTTAATTTTATTTTTTTGAATATTAATTGTTATTAATTTGGATATTGTTTGAGCAAATTTTTTTTTTAAGTTTGATATTTTTTTTTTTTTTTTTTTTTTTTTTTTGAATATCTTTGAATATTTTTTGGATATTTCAGTTATTTAGGATATTTTTGAATATAAATTTCTATTTTGGATATTATATTTTGATTATCAATTCATATTTATATTTTTATTCAAATTTTTATTTTGAAAAATCTTATGATATTAAGTCATAGTTGGGACAAAGTAACGTGACAAAGTGACGTGATATAGTGACAAGGATTATTTAGTCGACGGATTGTTGAGGCGGTTATTCTGAAAGTTAACGTGGATAAATCCTGTGAATTCCATTTTCTTGGTTTATCCACGATTTGTCAAGTATCGTATTGGTCTTTCGACATTTACCACGATTATCTTTCTTCGACTTTCAATGGATTTTTTGAATTCGACATCAAACCAGGGAGAATCATCTAATTTGCAAGACAAGGTCAGACAAAGTGGCATCACTTCATTTCGAATGCTTCAATCTCATCTTGTCACTCTTTCGGGGATTCAAGGAGGGAGCGAATTTGTGACAATCTTTGGACAAGATCGTCATATATTCATCGACTCAATTTTCACCACTTTGACCCAACTCGCCGAGGAACTTAACAATAAAAGCTTTAATCACTCTGCATCGGCACTTGCTTATAAGGCTCTTGTGACACAACTCACGCCTTTCCTCCGATTCAGTATCATCCAACCTGAAAGTTCATTGATTTGCCAATCATTTCTTCGAGATACACATACCGAGTTTAGAGCTTTCCGTGATACAATTTTGAAACTCATGACATCGGTCTCGTCTTCGATTTATGAAAGATCTCGACTTCAGCAAGGGTATGATAATGGAGTGCAAGACTTATCGATGCAAGAGGAAATTGGTCATACGATTGACAAATTGGAGCCTAACGATGGCAAGAGCACCGAATCAGGAGGACAACATGATGCCAGTGGCACGTCAGGGAATGTTCACGAGATTTCTCTTGATAACACCTTACCCATTTATGACGAAGAGCCGGCAAACATGGTACAATGTGATGTTGGTTATGATGTCTATGCTGATGACATGCCGCATATTGAGCATTCTGAACCTAATTATGACAAACATGGGATGGAAAAGAGTGATAGAAATACCACTTCTGATTCATCCGATGTAAGTCATAATGGGGGAGAGATTGTTCAGAATGCTATAGTACATCATGTAAATTGTATTATAACTGCTTCATTGTCTGCTTCTGATTCCAAGATTAAAGAGCTCGAAAAGATCGTAGCTCGGCAATCAAAAGATCTTGAGGATGCCAAACTTGAATTTTCTAAGAAAACGGTCAAATTTGAAACATATTTTGAAAAACTTGAAAAATCAAACGTTGTTCTTGAAAGAAAATTGGATCAAACTGTTTTAGATTCTAAAGCTGAAAAGGATAATCTTTTGAAACAAATTCAACTGCTTGAATCTAAGTTGGCATCCCAAGATAACGTGCTCAAAGAAAATGAAACATTAAAGGCTCAAGTACAGGAAAAGGTTTTTGCTATAGCTGCGTTGAAAAACGAGTTAAGGAAAAGTAAAGGACCTGGTGTGGACACTAAGCTTGAAAAACCATCAATCTTGGGGAAACCGCCTACAAATCAGTTCGTCAGACAACCGACTGTCAGACAACCTACTGCATTTGGATCCGAGCGATCACAATCCTCGAGACCGCGGTTTGCCTCCCAAGTTGATTTGGTTCATCTTATTAGACCAGTCACTCCAGCAACTAGGCCCTATGTGATCACTCCAGCTTTAGCAAGACCAAATCACATGATTGCCCCTAGTTTCTCTAAGAATAGTTCAATGAATACGTCTAGAACTAGTTCAAATGACGATTGCCATAAATCTGGTCTTAGGGAAGCTAAGCAAAAGACACATGTAAGAGATAGCAATGTCAAACCTAGTCAGATGCCTTCTAGATTACCCAACACTGCTAACCGTAACATGCCATCTTCTAGGAGCATCGATCAATCATCTAGGAATTATTCAGACATTAAATATGCTACTTGTAAAACATGTAGAAAATGTGTCTTTACGGCAAATCATGATGCTTGTGTCAAGAAATTACTTGATGAGGTGAACTCCCGTGCTAGAATTAAGTCCCAGTGGATAGCTAAAATCAAACCCTTTGGTAAAGTTTGGCGCCCCACTGGTAGAACTTTCACTCTTGTAGGAAACGAGTGCCCTTTAACTAGGATAGTCTCTGATTCTACGAAGACTACTAGGGAGGAAATTGCAAAGGATGATACATCTCTTAAGCCTGAACTTAAGATTTTCTATAAAAGGAAACGTTTGCCAACTAAGACAAGTGAATCATCCCCTCAGGCCACCTCTGACACAAGTAAAGCAAACTGTGAACCCCCACGTGCTTCTATAATTGATATCGCTAACCTACGTCAAAGCATGCAAATTCCTAATGAGATTGCAGGTACCAAAGTTGATGTTCCAAAAGAACGAAGCGGTCCAATCGTTGTGTACCGTTCAACTAAGGACACTCTTAGAGTTTGGTTGCTGAAGAAGCAGATATCCGAGAAACAAATGTCTCAGGGGATTCATGGTTAAGCTGCACAAGGACTTATAGTCACATCACAGACTATAACTTGATCTTCAAAGAAAGGAAAGTTTATCGCCGATGATAAACTTATCCTAAAAACGAGAAATTCATTTTTCTCGGGCATGAGCTTATATCAAAAACATTCCAAGTTTTTAAGCTCATGCATTATGGCTCCTCGTTAAATGACAGACGACGACCCGGACTTCAGAGACAGGGAAGTTTATCCACGCAACGATAACTTACCCTCTTAACAAGAAATTAAGTTTTCTTGGACACGAGCTTACCCTAAAACCATTCAAAGGTTTTAAGCTCGTGTATATGGTTTATCATTAAATATCAGATGGTAACCCGTTCTTCAAAGAAAGGAAAGTTTATCGCCGATGGTAAACTTATCCTAACAACGAGAAATTAAGTTTTCTCGGGCATGAGCTAAAATTAAAAACATTCAAGGTTTTTTAAGCTCATGCACAATGACTTACAGTTAAATGTCAGACTGTAACTCGTACTTCAAATAAAGGAAAGTTTATCATTAATGATAAACTTATCCTCATAACGAGAAATTCAGTTTTCTCGGTCATGAGCTTGTATTAAAACATTCAAAGTTTTAAGCTCAGAAAGGAAAGTGTATCTTTTAAATAAGAGAACTTTTCCTCGTAACGAGAAATTAACCTTTCTCGGTCATGAGCTTTCCATTAAAACAGTCAAAGTTTTCAAGCTCATGAACACGACTTCTAAGTAAATGTCAGCTTAGGACTCGTTCTTCAGATAAAAGGAAAGTTTATCGCCGATGATAAACTTATCCTTAACAACGGGAAGTTTACAACTTCTCGGACTTGAGCTCGCCCTTAAGATATTCAACATCTTAAGCTCAAGTAATTTGGTTTTCAAAACGTTGAACACAATTTTTCGAGAATTTCTCAAAAGGTTTTCTAAATCTTTCAAAATTGTGTGTTCAAAAATGTTTTGATAAAAAGAGCATGTCTTCTGGAATCGATAATATTTACGAACCTAGAAATGTCATTCAATAATGACACGGGGTTGTAAATAAAGTTCGAGCAGAAGTTCAAACTTTTAAAACATGCTCAAATGGTTTGCTATTATTTCAGATAGCAACCCGTTTTTCATAATCAAGTCAAGCATTTCACCGGAAAGCTTTGACTCAACAACGAGAATTAATTTTCTCGGGGACGTGACGAGGTGACCAACATTCGTGAACAAGAACCATGTGCTTCTTTCATATGCTGTTCTCCATTATTCAGGTCCAACCTCGTACATTGCTAATTTTGTGAATTCATCATCATATATTGATCTTTGCACGTGTTAAATACCTTACACTTGTGTTTAAAAGGTATTTAATTTACGTTTCAAGTACACCCTCATTAATTTGAGGGGGAGCTTGTGTCATTCATGAAGATAATTGGATTTACATTTTTCTTCCCAAATTTTCTTAAAATGCTATTAAATCAATTGATATTAAAAACATCGATTGGGTTAATATTTTTAATATGGGGGAGAAAATGTGATTTAATATGGGAAATGATTAATCACAAATGGTTTGACTTAACGTGTTAGCTCATCCCGACATGTGCGAAATGTTTTCGAATATCGTAGCATATGTTAAGGGGGAGCAAAATGGATTTGCAATTCAAAATGGATTTCATGGTGACATACACTTACCCAAAACATCTCTTTTCACGACGATGAAGATTGTGGTGACATAAGGATGGTAGGATAGGTTAAAGTCCAATGATTTCTCTAGAACCGGAGGAATCTTCCCAAGGACATTCCATAGCTAGAAATAGTAGTCCTTAGGAAAGATGGAGAAAGATTGTGAACGTAGCTGAATGCCGACCAAGTACTTAAGTTAGCACTGGAACAATCACAACAAGGTGCTAGTTATGACGTATTGGTAAGCATTGAAGGGGTTGAAGAATGAAAAAGAATTGTAAAGATAAAGGGTGTAAAGAAAGAAGCCCTCCTTACAACTTAGGCAGAAACCGGGTCAATTCATATGCTATTGAGATCATTTTTAATGATTCTTGATATTGAAGAAAGACATCATGGACCCAGTGATGCAATGCACAACCCTTCCCAGCTAACTCAGATATCTCTTAAAAGATATTTGTTTTAATCACACGGAGACAACACATTATCTATTGATTTATTCACTCCGAATAAATTGGTATTGAAAAGGTGGCACTCCTCTCCAGCCTCCGATCACTAAAAATCCAAAATGCACGATCGAGTCTAGAGCCATTTGAGATCATCAAATATCTCATTAGGACACACTTTCATATTTACTTGCTTCTTCACACACTGTGAAAAGTAAGAAAGATATTAAGAGTCCTACGCAAAATCTTTATGATCTTGCCTGAACATCTGAGTAATACGAAAGTATTTACAATGAAGATGGAAATCCTTCTTGAGCGAATATCAAAAAGCTCATGGTAGGTGACTTGTGCGATTCTTTATGAATCAAACTTGTGATAACTGGAAAGCAACAGTGGTTTAATTCTTAAATGAATTTAAACACGTTCCAGGCTTCTACGCATTATCATATGATCTTGCCAGAACACTCAGAGTGACTCTTTATTGATCACAGTGACGAGTGGAAATCCTTCTAGTGTTAACATCAAACAGCACTTGGTAGGTAACTTGCAAGATTCTTTATGAATCAAGCTAGTGACAACTGGAAAGCAACGATGGTGCGGTTCTTAATTGAACTTCACTTGTTCCAGGAACATGAATTGACGGCTTCAAATCATGCGGATAATATTATCCAAATGATTCACTCTTTACGTTCGCAGTCAGCTTTGGACGGTCGAGTAAAGAGAACGGGTTTACCCGCGAAATCTTGTCAAGGAGGTTCTTTATTGAAACTACCTGCCACAAGTACGATATTTAATATCGTCCAACGGTCTTCACCGACCGGAGGTAAAATGCTACCGAATTAGAATGAAATGTTCAAGGCCATTTCATCCGTGTATATGTTTTGTTGCTAACTGTCTTATGCAGCGTAACAAAAAGGTGGCATTGCGGTGTACAATCCAGAAGAAGTCGTTACCACATGCTTATACTACATACAATTAGTACTTCAACAAATTCAAGAAAGTCTGAAGGTCAAGTCTTCCGCTGTATCAAACTCTGAAGCTTTCAAGAATTTCAAGGTATAAGTATGTGGAAACATGAAGTCACGAAGAGGCAAATTTCACAAGTAATGAATGCACAAGGTCAAGGCAAGGAAACATGCTCAAGACTAAAGTCAAAGATCACATCAAGCATATTCACAAGAACAAGATCGAAGACTCAAGCATAGATGCTAGGTTTAAGATTTTGTAAAATGGTGTGACCTCCCTTAGGGGGAGATTGTTGGAAATGTGTTTTCCCAAAGAAAGTCTCGGTCACATCATTATTAGCATTGGTCACGAGCTATAGAATATTTAGAACTTTGTAACTTGGAGCGACCTCCCTTAGGGGGAGATTGTTGGAAATACGTTTTACGTATTTATGAAGGATCGGTCGCTCCAACGACAATTATGTAATAGGCTCGTGATCCACTTTGTAATTGTATAGTCCATATAGCCCACATGTAGGGTGGGCTATATATATACCCCTCCTAGCATGTTAGGAGGGGGTTGGTCATTCATTCATTAACACTATCATTTTAATCTAATCACTTTCTCTCACTACTTTTCTTCCCTCTCCTTCCTCTCTCTACACCTAATCTCCTTCTTCCCCATCTATTCCACCAAATCCATAGATCTAATCCATCCATTACCAAATCCTTAGAATTAGTAGGCCTTCACAGGAATCTCTTGATGTGGTCATGAGGATCATCAATGGTACGCCCCAAGAATGGTTGAGCAGAGACCATCTGGATAAAGCCTGATTTGAGCTCAAAGTTGTTGGCTGCAATCACGGGTATGACAATTGGATCATTGTTGCCCTCCACATGTGCTTGTAAAAGTTCAATCATAGGGCGATTGTCTGGTAGAGGTTCATTGTAGTTGTTATTATTGTTGTTGAGAGGTGGATTGTTATTGTTGTTGTTATTATTGTTGTTTTGAGGTGGATTGTTATTGTTGTTGTGTACACCGGCCATGTCTAGGTCTTCGAGAGGCTCGGGCTCTTGATAAGACGTTGATCGTGTACGCATGCACCTGCAAAAGAACTAACAAAGCAAACAAGAAATATTTTTTTCTTTTTTATGTTTTTTACTTTTTAGGATTTTTGAAATTTTTATATTTTTTAGGGTTTTTGAAAGTTTTTATGAAAAAGTAACGTTCACGGTGAACGGATCGCAAAATCCAAGTTCTCACAAAAAACTGTTAATCCTTACGAGAAGAGCCGGCAGCGGCGCCATTTGATACTATGATTTGCTATGGGGTACAGATTTAATCTCGGTATCCTCTCGAATTGATCGCAGCTCAATGTGGAAAGATTGTTCTTGGTGACAAATAGGGGGTTTGGGTTTTCTATTCTACTAAAAGGATTAAGTGCGTAAAGTGATAAAAATAAGCTAAAAGCAATTAACTAATAAAAACAAAACAATATAAATAATAAAACGTAGATTTAGAACGAAATAATTAATAAAAATAAAACTAAAAGACGAAATTTATTATCGACTTGAAAATAAAGTTTACTAATTGAAAAATGAGAGAATAAAACTAAAATGATACTTTAAAGCTAAACGAGGCAAAACCTAAAGTGGGTACTAAATAAAAGATAAAACTTAAACTTTACGAAAAAATATTAATTTTAAAATTGGAAGAAAAATTCAACTAAAAATACGTAACTTTCAAAAATAAAATCGGAACAACTTTTAGATAAAACTAAACAATTACGGAACAATACTATTAAATAAACAAGCTAGCAGGCTAGCTGCTGGAAGCTAGCAAGCTAGCTGGTGAAAATGGCGGGAAACAGAAGTAAGCTGGCAGGCACCTAGGTGGATTTTTTATTCGGAAGTTTACAAGTTCCGATTCGGAACTTTTTGAGAAATTGGTTCGGAAGTTTTTGTTTTGAATTGGTTCGGAACTTTTTTTTTACAAGTTGGTTCGGAAGTTTTTTTTATATTGGTTCGGAAGATTTAGAAAATTGGTTCGGAAGATTTTCTATAAACTGGTCCGGAATTTTAAACAAAAATTGGTTCGGAACTTTCTTAAAATTTGGTTCGGAACTTTTCAAATTAATCTGGGTCGGAACATTTCTAAAATCTGATTCGGAACTTTTGGCAAAATCTGGTTCAGAACTTTTCTTCAAAAATTTGTTCGGAACTTTTTGAATAAATCGGTTCGGAACTTTTAAAAACCTTTCGTTCGGAACTTTTAAAAATGAAACTGATTTGGAACATTTAAAAACACTTCATTCGGAACTTTCAAAAATACTCATTCGGAACAATTTGAAAAACACTCATTCGCAACTTTTTGTTTATTCGGAATCTGGGTAATATGATGAAGACGAAGAACAGTAGCACTATAAGAACACGATTTTTACCAAAAATCAACCAAGTTTTTCACCAAAACTTAAACAAATTTAACCACGGATCATCTATTAATGGTAAACATCAAATCAAATCAACAAAAACATAAAACCTTCTTACTTTTAAAGATCAAACTCAACAAAATAAACTTTAAGACTTGGAATCAAAAAGAAGAAAGATGAACAAGATTAAAATGGAAGATGATATTGATTGATTAATGTTAAACAAACAAAGGGAGAGATTAAAACTTACAAATCTATGATGAAATCAAGAAAAATAAAAATCACCAACACCTTAGTGGTGTTGGTTCCCTACGAAAACAAGAAAAAGAAAAAGACTGGAATGAATAACTTCTCAAAAAGTGTGAAGGATTGGTCCTTATATAGTCCTTGTCTTTGGTTGGTGAGTGGGCTTTCTCCCGTTCTTCTTGTCTTCTCGTCTTTTCAGAAAAGTTGACGTTTTCGATTCTGATTCGGGATTTGTCGTCGATTAAATTCAACTCGTCCTTTAATTTCTTCGTTTAATAGACTTGAGTTTCTTCGACATATGTAAATCTTCCATCTTTGGTCCTTTTCTTCTATAAATCTTCAAATAGGCCAAATGACTTCAAATCTTTTGCATCTCTTGGACAATAAACTTCGTCTTGAGTCTTTTTCTTCGATAAAACCCGTGCAATCCCATGTTTTCGTCAATATTCATCCGGTTGGCTCTGAAAACACAATAAACACAAAAACCACGCATAATTCCAAACAAATGATATTAAATACGTGTTTTGGTCTTGTTTTAGTAAGAAATAAGTGGTAAAAGGATGGGTGTTTACACACCTATCACTATGTCCTGAAACACACAGTAATTTGGCCAGAAAATCACATAACATTTAAGGGCTTCTGTAATTTGACTGACAGATAACAGGTTAGATGATAAGGATGGGACTACAAGAACTGAATCAAGGTTCATAGAATTCGATACTCGAACACTTCCTTCACATTAACTTTTTTAGTTTCCCCACTCGTAGTGTGAATCACACTTTGCTTAGGGGTACATGATGAAGTTAAGAGTTGTTTATCATTTATCATGTGATCAGTGGCACCTGTGTCTATGATCCAGTTATTATCAATTTTCGTTTGGGTGTTACAAGACATACCTGAGTCCGACATGACGGAGGTGGTGTGTGCCGCCATTAGAACATCCTGAGGTATTGTTACAACAGTTGCTTGACTGACTTTTTTCCTTGGTTTTTTTGTGAAATTCCACCATTCCATGTAGCCTATTATTTCATAACATCGTTGTTTTGAGTCACCCTCTTCTCTGCAGTGAGTACAAGTAAATGAGTTCTTTTTTTCGACTATATTTTTTCCTTTTTGTGGATAATTACGGGAGATCATGTGTACGAGGCTGTCAGGTTCAACTTTGGGCTCCTCCATGGTTTGTCGTTAACTGTAGTCCTTTCTTATGTAAGTATAACTAGATTCCAGGCTTAACGGAGGTTCTTTTCTAAGGATTTCGCTCATGGCTTGACTGAATTCCGCATCCAGTCCTGCTAAGAATATGTGTACAGGAAGACGAGTGATTGTCTTGTTTACTAAAACAGTTTCCTTTACAGTTTCCTCCTATTTATTGATTCGAGTATCAATCTCTTAAAAGAGACTAACCAATTCATTGTAGTACGTCGGCAATGCACGTCCATCTTGTCGGGTGTTGAATGATCTTCGATTGAGTTTGAATAATTGAGTTTTATCACTTCCGTCAAAGAAAGTTTTTCCGACCGCCTCCCAGATTTCAACAGCCGTCTGTAACATGATGAACCGACGAATTTGGGAGGGAAACATTGAGTCAATCAACCAGCTTTTGACTCTATTATTGTCGATCGGCTACGTCTCAAGTTCTTTCTCATCGCCATTCGTTGAATTCGGGGGTTTTCCAGTGATAAAACCGGATTTGTTTCGGGCCCCCGATGCGCATCTCCATTAGTTGAGACCACAACGGGTAATTCGTGTCATGGAGGGTGATTCCAGTTAGAAACGGGGCATCCTGAACATTCTGAACGATCACCGGGTTTTGGTTTGAAGTATTTGCTTTGTCCGACATTAGGTTTCGAGTTCGGTTTTTTTTTCTTCAGATTCAAAGGTGTTTTGTATGATCTGATACAATAAGGACGAGTAATTAGAGAGCAATACAAAGTGTTTTTGGTGTAAATTGATTATTTCATTCCTAAATGGTACATTAACTTTTACAACACAATTACATAAATAACTCTTATATTTTAGGACTCCATAATAATCACAATCCTTTCTTATTTATTAACAATAATTTTTATGTTTATTCGTGCTCTCGTCAATAACATGACCAACCTGACTCAACTGAAAATCTCAACTCCGCCCACGTTTGTACCTCTTACATGTTTTTTATCTAGCTAACATGATACTAATGTTTACGGCCATGTTCTATCGACGTGTTTAACATGTAGTTTTGCATCATAAATTGTTAGGGCATAAGTAGGAACAACATGAATATAGTGTGTCTTTTGATACTTAACAAAGCACACGGGTGTAACAAATAAACTCGTATTTTTAGTCAAGGCGTTTGCCAGATGAAATGATGTGAAAAGCAGCGATATGATATATTGATAAGTATAAAAAAATCTATTAGCTGAATTATAAAATATTCATACAAAATACATGGATTATGCAAGGTCAAACATTTTGTTAATTTTTTTTAAAAACAAGTTGAGTGGTCAAGTCTTCGTAGCGTAGACAATCTTTGCTGCCAAAACTTACCAAGCTCTCTAGTTATCCTATAACTATTTAAAGAAACGTTTCTAGTGACTTATTTCTGAAATTGTAAAAAGTCTTCGAGGACACTTTCGTAGAAAAAGAATTATACGCACACAAGTTGCCTTTTGACAAAAAAATGTATAAACGAATCATTTTGCCATGAAATAATCAAACAGTTACCCTATATATCTTGTTTATTGTTAGATTAGTGTGTTACATATTTGTGATGAGACGTTATATTTAGGCCATGTTTGGTTTACTTATTCTATTTTAATTTGATGAAATGTAATTTGAATTTTAATTCCATAAAGTGTTTGGTTAGATAATTGGTGTAATTGCAATTACTTAAATTACAATGGACCCATCTTATTCAAGTAATGTGAATTACATAGATGTAATGAAGAAATGTTTAGAATTACAAAAGAATTGGTTATTTAAATAAATAACTCACTCACCACCATACACATGTTATATTTTTTTAATTTAAATTGTTATTTATTCACATTACAATTTCTAATTACATTACACTGTATTAACCAAACACATATCATATCTTAATAATTTAAATTATAATTCATGCACATTATAATTCCTTTAATAAATTACAGTTACATCATAAATATTCAATGAACCAAACGGGGTGTTAGTGATTACTTAATTAATATGCGGTCAAGATAAAGGGTACCCCTATTGGTACCCCCCTTACCCTAAAAAAAAGTATAAAAAGTACACTAATTGTGTACTTTTTGTCTCCCAGGTTTTTTCTGGACAGGATTTTTATCAGTTTATGTTTCGTATTTTTATCAGTTTAACAGTTTTAACCTGTTAAACTTTATTTTTTTGATTTCGTATTTTCCGATTCATAGTTTTATAACAAAACCAAAATTATAAAAATAAAAAAAAATAAAAAAAAAATAAAAATAAATAAAAAATCAGAGGTATAGATGGGAGTTTTGGGGGGTCTTTATAACCTGACCCCAAGATAAATTCAGACTCTAATCAATGCTCGTTTGATTAACAAACTTTGGTCAGCGTCTAGAGATAAGATAATGGCAACCATAGTCCAAGACAACAACCATCATGATAGGCCACTTGTATTATTGGATATCAACTACAGTATCTATATTATTACTATATAAAGTATTTGGGACTTTTTTAAAATAGGAAGGCTGAAAATTCAGCCTTTTTTTCCTACTAAATAAAGCAAGTTGTTGATATTTTCATCAACATTATAATATAACTTTTTCTAACAATCTTTTGTAACAACCTACTTAAATAACATTTTTTCTTTTAAATTGAAAAATCTTTTTATTAATTTGTTGTTTTTATAATCTAATTTCACTATATTTTCTAAAATTTTATGCTCTTTAATTCAACATCCATTTTGGTATATTTTTATTAACTGATAATTTTTTAAAAATTTAGAGGTTTTTTTCGATTTTTTTACAATTTTAACAATACAAACTTAATGGATAATAGATTAATATTTGTTAGCCTCAAAAATGTTTATGAGTACTCGCCGCCGCATTGCGCGGATCCATACTTACTTATAACATAAAATCAAACATGTGACAGAAAGCAACTTTCGTTTAGACATTAAAATGTGCACTAGTATGATTAAATTGACTAAAGTACAAGTCATTTGCTCATTTATCTTGTGTTACATGTTTTACTGATGCGTATAAGATTAACATGAGCTTAATACAGTAATAAGACTAATGTCTAGTCATGCTTACTTAAACACATAGTCGAGATGGGTTAAAAACTTCTCTACATGATACAACCAATGTTTAACTTAAAAGTTAGACTTATTTTATGTTTTTAACTAAGGCGTTGTTTGTTTATTAAGAGGCTCTGAATCTGAACCAAACATCTGAATTTGAATCTGAGGCGTAAATGTCTGAACCTGAATCTAACAAGACTGTTTGTTTTTTATTTAAAAAATATCTGAATGCTTTAAATGTACTTTTATTTTTACGAAACATAAACTCATCCGAATAAAAAAAACATTTTAGTCATAAATTTAATATATTCTAGCACCATGAAAATAAAATCTCATAATATATAACGAAAAACTCATCGCTTAAGCTCTTGACAACGTTGCGAGCTGGACAACGTTGCGTTTTTCATATACGGAGTATTAAAATTATTGCAACTGCTCGTGTCTATGAAATTCAAATTTGTTCAACCTAGACTTGAACAATATTAGTTTGCTCAAAAAAGAATAAAACAATATAAAAGAATTGAACAAATATTTACCATGTGATACTATCTGATTTGACGGAGGCTAAAAAATCATGATTAAAACTAATAAGCCATCGACCAAATTACAGTATTTAAAATTGAACTTGTAAAAAAGGATTAAAAAAACGTGACCCTAGCAACGGAAAACATTTTTCATTTTAGCCAATGTTTAGACCTCCTTTTCAAGTCTAGACCATTAAGATGTATTGACATCTGACTGCGTCTGAATGAAAGAAAAAAAAAACAAACGGTCTGAATGATCAAAATGTCTGACAGATTAAGAGGTTTGCCTTATTAAAAGACTGTTAAGACATTTTCACAAAAAACAAACACCACCTAAATCCTACAATGTCATAACTTGAAAAGTCACAAACATAATGTTTTTCACATAACTCGTCGATTAAGTATAAATGTATGATAGTATCTTGATGATTAGCTGTTTGATGTTTTTTCATGTCGTATGCCTGTTTCTTTTATGAAGTATTTGAACGTGGAGAAATAGAATTTTACACGCTTAATCAAAGAGCAATGAGACCTTAATTCGCTATGAAGATCTTTCCTCCGCCTTTAAGGATGCCATTTCTTTGAACTTGAGCTTCTATTAATAAGTTTGTATAGGACAATTGGATTGAAAAACTTTGTGCCTTGGTGTGATCTTTTAGCTATATTAATACTCTTTATTGTAGTTGTTTGTTTAATGGCTATACCTTAAAGCCTTTCATGTTTGATGTACTCATTTTTTCTTGCCTTGTGGCTAATTCGTTTTTCTTAAATAGTACTTTGATGACCTTATCACTTGAACCTCACTCAATTCAACGTAATTATGTTTATACATGTTACAAAGTCAATGTTAAAACATGAGAATCAAAGTTTGAGACCAGATATTATCACCCAACCAACCTCCCTTTGGTGATTTATTAATCAAAGATTCAATAACAAAGTACAAAACAAGATTAGTCCCTAAAACGGATGCTAATCAAACAAATACAAAAGAAAGTGTGAGATTGTCCCAACTAAGTTGATCCAATCTCCCTCACTACATATTCACTCACACTCAACCTAATCTAAACAAGAAGAAGATAAGATGAATATCCTCCCATGCTACAAGCCTCAGACGGCTGATAAGAGAGAGAGAGAGAGAGAGATAGAGAGCAAACACACACTTTGAGTGTGTGTATTATGAGTGACGAGACAAACCCTAGCAACAACTAGGGTAGTAATACTAGTCAAGAAACATGGGCCATCAACTGGGCTGCAACGGTTGGCCCAAGACATGTCCAACAAGAGAATCAACACTTGACACAAATGAACCCTGCATGTAACAAACACATAAAAGGCACAAATAATAAAAGGCATGATAAGTTTGACAAGTCAACATCCTCCCCAAACTTATCAAGTTTCCAGAGTTATCTTTTAAACATATCCACCATTCCCAACTGCTTACACAGTTTAGAATGTTGATGAGAGCCATGTCCTTTGGTAAACAAATCTACTGTTTGATCAGCATAAGCAACTTTAATGGTTTTGATAATGACACTCTGCACCTTTTCCCTTATAAGATGGACATCAACTTCAAAGTGCTTAGTCCTCTCATGAAAGACAGGATAGGCAACAATTTTAATAGCTGAAGATCTGTCACTATACATGTTCACAAGAAACACACTAGGGATGTTCAGATTGTTGAGCAAGTTAGAAATCCAAATAACTTCACAAGTAGCACTAGCCATGCATCTATACTATGCTTTAGCAGAAGACCTAGATACAGTAAGCTGTTTTTTGCTTTTCTAAGAGACAAGTGTGTTACCTAGAAACACACAATAGCCAAAAACAGACCTTCTGGTCTTCAAACATTTAGCCCAATCAAAATCAGTATATCAAGACAAGTTAAGCTGTTTATCCTTGTAAATTTGGATACCAGTACCAGGAGATCATTTTAGGTATCTGATGACCCTTGAAGCAATATTAAGGTGAGATTGCAAAGGGGCATGCATGTGCTGGCTTAGACATTGGACATCATAGGAGATGTCAGGTCTAGTGTGGGTCAAATAGATGAGCTTGCCAATAAGTTTTTGATAATTAAAAACATTAATAAGGAACTTATCAGAGTTACTCTCATCCACAGCAAGGACACAATTCTCAGGTAAGGGTGTGGTAACAAGTTTGGCAGCAAGAAGGCCAAACTCATGAATTAGATCAAGACAATACTTCCTTTGAGTCATACACACACCCGGATTGTTGTTTAAGACCTCAATAACAAGGAAATACTTCATAAGACCAAGATATTTGATCATGAATTTATTCTTAAGAAAGCACTTGAACTTCTCAATTTCAGATAAATCATTCCTAGTGACAATCAGATCATCAACATACACAAGAATAATAATGAAGGTGATTCCAGTATGTTTGATGTAAAGGGAGTAATCAATTTTGCTTTGGACAAAGCCATGCTCAGCCAAGGCAGTGGTGAGTTTGGAATTCCACTGCCTTGGGGCTTGCTTAAGACCATAGAGAGACTTGTTAAACTTGCAAACCTTAGAGGGGTTTGTTATCAAACCCTGGTGGTAAGGACATATATACATCCTCACCCAGATCCCCATATAAGAAGGCATTGTTCACATCCAGTTAGAACAAGGGCCAATCATTGGACATAGCAAGGCACATAATACACCTAACAGTAACCATCTTGACTACAAGACTGAAAGTTTCATCAAAGTCAATTCCCTCCTTCTAACCATACCCTTTGGCCACAACCCTAGCCTTATACTTGTCTATTAACCCAGGAGCCCCATACTTGATCTTGTACAACCACTTGCAACCAAGAGCCTTTCTTCCTAAAGGAAGATCAGTAATGGTCCAAGTGTTGTTTCTGATGAGGGCCTCAATTTCATTGTTCATGGCCTTGATAGTAGTAAGAATACGCTTTTAGGAAAAAAGATGTATAATGGGCAAGTATTAAACTCGACGATTTAGGAAAACCGACGAATCGAATAAGTGCGAGTTCGTTCTCGAAGGAGGTGTGTGTATGATTTGTGTGCCAATATATAAAATCAAAGTTTGGATTAGTGACGTTTTTGGATGAGAAAAGAGAAAATTAAAGACGAGCTACGACTACGATTACACTATGACGTAATGACGTAAAACGCGAACGTAAATACGTAAAACGTGACAAAATTAAAAATTAAAGCTAAAAATTAAATAAAAATCAAAACTAAGTCTAAAATAATATAAATAAGAATAAAAATTTAATAAATAAATTTTAAAACCTTTTATTAATTAAATATTCAATTTTAAATGCTAATTAAAGCCTTAAAATTATATAATTAAGAAAAAGCCCAAAATATTATTTTATTAAACTAATATCTAACTTATATTGTTTAAAGACTATAAAGTATTATTCCTAAATTTTAAAAAACTGTTTTTCTATTTTTTAAACACTAAAAATAATTTTTAAATTAAAATAATGATAAAAAATAATAAAATAATGATAAAAATAAATTTTCTTTTCTAAAAATTCTAAATTATATTACTGAATAGTAGAAAAATGAAAAAGTTTGAAAAAAGAAATTTTTTCAACTAAAGGACAAAATAGTTTTAATTAAAAACTATTTAAACTTAAGTTAAATCTAAAAAATAATAAATTGAAGTGAACAGTAAACTTTTTTAAACTAAAAATCTTAAAATAATATTCTGAATCTATGAAAATTTGAAAAACTGAAAAATATTGAATTTTTGCACTAAAATACAAAAGACAGATTAATTAAAACTAATTAAAATTGATTTAAATCTAAAAAATAACAAATGAACAGTAAAATAAAGTTAAACTTTATGAAAAATCATAAAATAAATCAACAAACTGAGGAAAAATAAAAAATGTAAGAAACACTGGAATTTTGGCACTAAAGACAAAAAAACTATCAAAACTGAAAGTGACACTTGTAATCTGTTTGTCATGCAGTGTAGCAGTGGCTAAAATAGCACTAGCAGTGGGAACTTTTTCCCACTGCCCCAACATAGAAAACAGGTAAGGCCTTGTTTTTTAGCTATCTTGTTGGTTTTGTTGGTACACAAAGGCACCCCCACAACCAATTGGGTTGTGGGGAGTCACAACAAGAAGAAAATCACCAAGCTTAACAAAAAAAAACACACAAGGACACCAAATCAGTCACTGTAATGCTTCTATGGGGTCTGGCAATGTTTGTTCTGATGCAATTGGTAAATGAGTGGATTTCAAACCCACAACTAACTCATACCACCACCAAACTATAAATAATTGGTTTAGTGATTTAAATACATGTTTACCACCAAAATTGGTATTTAAAAAAGTTTAAATAAATCTGGTTTTATAAAAGTGGGTGGATTGGGGACGTGGAGGTGAGGAGTGTGGTGATTGGCTAGTGGCTTGTTAGTGGGTGACGTGTCCTGGTGGGATTGGGTTAGTGAAGTTTTTATGTCTGCCACAAATGGCCCATGTACTCCCTAGTCTTTGTCATATGAAGTTTAAAACAACCACATCACAAATCCTTTGTTAATAAAGTCTTCATTTTTAGACTTTGGCCACAAAAAGTTTAATAAACTTATCACAAGGACCAATCTTGCATTTTGACCATTTTCCAAGGACTTCTTTTGACATATCTTCAATCTTCAAGGATAATTCTTATACAAATGAATTGTGAAGGGTCATTTGTGACAGGTCTTCAAAATTGAGGGACCAAACTTGCCAAACCTTCAAACTTCAAGGGTATTTTTGGAAATTCATTTCTCGGGTCCGGTTCTTTGTGCGGTTTCGTTTCTCGTGTTCGTTTTTGCTTGATTCTTGTGATCTTTTGTTGACTTCACGATATCCGTACCTAAAATACACAATGAACAAACACAAACATATTTTGGGGTATTTTATGATATTTTAAGCATTTTAAGCACAATTTGGATGATGAGACTATGTATAACTGCAGTCTCATCAGGCCTCAATCCAATTAAGGTCACTAATAGCATCATTAAAAGTACAAGGTTCCACAGACTTGTTAAGAGTGGTAGCAAAACAAAGATTCACAGAGTTAAGTCTAGAGTAATTGACATGTTTTTCAATCCCATATTTAAGTTTGCTATCAATAACATAATCATTCAACTTAGCAGACAACTTAATACTTCTACCAGACTTCCTAGTAGGAGCAGGCACCTCATCAGTCACAGGTTCCTCAATATTAAGAACTGGTTCAACAGAATTAGGCAAAGTGTTTAAAACATTATCCTCAGATAGATTGTTATCATCTATTTGGGTTGCAGAATCCACTTCAAGTCTTTGCTGAGAATCAGGCTCAACACTTGAAGGGTTTCTACCTTCCTCTATAGATGTTGCTCTCTCTTCATCATTGGGTCTTATAAGAGTATGATTATCAAAGAAAGAAAGGTGTTCAACATCATTTGTCTCAACATTAGCCAAATCCCCTTTTTTATTGTTTTTCATTTTAAAAGGAAACATAGTTTTATAAAATCTCACATCTATAGAAAACATGACACATCTAGTATCCAAACTTAAAAGCTTATAAACCTTTTTACCCAGAATAAGTACACAATCAAAACACATTTTTCAAACCTAGGTGTGAGCTAATCACTGTTGTTTAAATTAGTAGAAAAACAAAGACACCCAAAACACCTAATGTGAGAGAGATTTGGTTTTTTGTTATAAACCAGTTCATATGGTGATTTACCTTTAAGGACAGATGAGGGAAGCTTGTTAATTAAGTATACAACTGTTAGAATGCAATCAGACCAAAAAACAAGAGGAATCCCCCCTGAAACATAAGGCCCATTGCAACATTCAGCAAGTGCCTATGTTTCCTTTTAGCAATGCCATTTTGTTGAGGGGTGTAAGTGCAAGAGGTTTGATGAACTATTCCAAGATCAGAGAACAAAGAAATCATTTTCTTGTTGACAAATTCAGTACCATTGTTAGATCTGAAAACTTTGATACACTTATTAAATTGATCTTTGATCAGTTTAATGTAATTAGCAAAGTTGTCAAAAACTTCATCTTTAGATTTTAAAAGGTAAGTCCAAACAACCCTAGAATAGTTATCAACAATGGTCAAGAAATACTTGTATCCCTCTCTGCTAGAGATCCTGTAGGGACCCCACAAGTCAAGGTGAACAAGGTCACCCAGATGAGTAGACTTGTGATCACTCAAGGGAAAAGATTCTCTTGTCTGTTTGGCCCTATGACAAACATCACAGACAGATACACAAGTGTTTTTGGAAAGGTTGAGGTCAGACTTGAGAACAAATAGGACTTGGTCAGTAGGATGACCAAGTCTGCAATGCCACAAGTCTTTAGACACATTGAAGGACATAATCATATTAGAATTACCTACACACTTGTTGCTTCTATCAAGGTCAAACAAGTAGAGGACCCCAGACTCACTACCAGTCCCCAAAGTAGTCCATTGGTCAAATCCTAAATATAACATTTATCCTTATCAAAACCCACAAATAATTTACTATCTTTGATAAGATTATTAACAGATAACAAACTGACACATTAGCCAGGCACAACAAGAACATCATATAAGATAACATTGTTGGACAGTCAGTGACCCACATGACTTATGGTGGCACTGGTCCCATTAGGATGCCCCACAGTGAGATTGAGATTGCCAACATCAATAACATTAAACATACCAACAGTGGAGGCTGTCAAGTGTTGGTTACACCCAGAGTCTATAATCCACCCAAGAGTGATAGTTTTAACCAACCCTTTCAAGTTTCCAAAGAAATATCTAGAAAAATTAACATTAAACAAGATATTGAAGTTATAGAAGGAGCATCTACCTGCCATGTTGACATGAATGTTCCCAGATGAAGAGTCATTGATCAAATGCAGAAGTTTCTTTATTTGATCAGAAGTGAAAGAGGAAGGGACATCACAAGCAAAAGGTTTCTCATTCATCTTAGCATCATTGATCTTAGTATCACAATTAGCATTAAAATTAGGTTTAGACACATAATATTTAACATTAGAGGGCCTTTTGTATCCAGGGGGTACCTAATGATCTCATAACATCTATCCACAATGTGACCAATCATCCTACAGTTGGTACAATTAAGATTAGGATTAGGACCCCTATTAGGATAGGATTAACTGCCACCTTTGGAATTGTTCTTGTTGAAATTAGAAAAATTCCCTTTTCTTTGTTGACCAAAAGTCTTGGCAGCAACTGAGGTGGCATTGAGCTTGGGATCAGTCACACCAGAGGTTTCAGGGATACCCCTATGTGACTCCTCCCTAGAAGCCATCACATAAGCATCCTTCACATCAAGGAGAAGATAAGATGAATATCCTCCCATGCTACAAGCCTCGGACGGCTGATAAGAGAGAGAGAGCAAACATAAACTTTGAGTGTGTGTATTATAAGTGATGAGAAAAACCCCAGCAACAGCTAGGGTAGTAATACTAGTCAAGAAACATGGGCCATCAACTGGGCTGCAACGGTTGGCCCAAGACATGTCCAACAAGAGAATCAACAGTTGACACAAATGAACCCTACACATGTAACAAACACATAAAAGGCACAAATAATAAAAGGCATGATAAGTTTGACAAGTCAATAGTTAATTAAGATCAACCGTTCGAAAAGTCACAAACATAATGCTTTTAACTAAATCCTACAGTGTCATAACTTGAAAAGTCACAAACACAATGTTTTTCAAATAATTCGTCGATTAAGTATAAGTGTATAATAATACCTTGATGATTAGTTGTTTGATGTTTTTTCATGCCGTATGCCTGTTTCTTCCTGAAGTATTTGAACGTGGAAAAATAGACATTTACACGCTTAATCAAAGAGCAATGAGACATCAATTTGCTATGAAGATCTTTCCTCCGCCTTTCCTCCGCCTTTAAGGATGCCATTGCTTTGAACTTGAGAATCTATTAATAAGTTTGTATAGGACAATTGGATTGAAAAACTTTGTGCTTTGGTGTGATCTTTTAGCTATTGATATCATTTTGCTTTAGCTCTTTATTATTGTTGTTTGTTTAATGGCTATACCTTAAAGCTTTCCATGTTTGATGTACTCATTTTTTCTTGCCTTGTGGCTAATTCGTTTTTCTTAAATAGTACTTTGACGGCCTTATCATTTGAACCTCACTCAATTTAACGTGATTATGTTTATACAGGTTACAAAGTTAATTAAGATCAACCGTTTGACACAAACTCTTATCAATGTTGTGTTTAAGATCAACACAAAGGTTACTTTAAAAAAAAACCTCATGTGTTTCTCTTCAAAACTTGAACAGTTTTCTTATTTCTTTTGTTTTGTAAACTCTTATGGGAGTTTACTCGAACAAAATAACTCGAATAGCTTGCATTCTAAGAATATTAGACTTTGACTAGTTTGCATTCAAAGAATATTTAAAAACAACAATAATAGCCAATCTTCTCTAGTTTTTGCTTATGCTTCCTTGTGTATGCTTGTTTTATGATGTTGTTTTTGGTGCTTCTATGTTTTTTGTTTGCGCTTTTGATTGTTTACTCTTAGATATATGTTTTTGATCGTGTCTTTTTATGTGTTTCTCTTGTCTTTTATGTGCTTCTCTTGTGCCTTTTGCTCATTTGATTGATTTTTCTTTTCCGTTGATGTGTATCGCTTGTATGATTGTTCTCCGTCTTTTGTGTTTGTGTTGATCTCATGCCTTTGTATTTTCATTTTATCTCGTATCTTTTTTAATAAGCAACACTTTTACACATGTACACTGACCGAAAATCTTTCGAAAGCAGTCTCTTTACTTCCGAGATTATACTATAGATAGAGATAGAATCTGTTTACATAGTGAAATAAAATATGGTAAGACTCATATATCTCTCTCTAATTGAGAGTAAGAAGAAGGTATGGCAAGTGAAATATGTGGAGGGAGTATATTGTAAGACAAGAAACTTAAGAGGGACCAGGTAGAGAAATGAGACACAGAATCCGAAAGCAACACATGACCAACAAGCAAGAAATACCATAAACAATCCTTTATAAATTCAAAACACTGGAGTAATTCAAAACCTATATAAAAACTATTATCATTCTCTCTTAATTACGTAGTAATTTAAATTCTCTCTCCACCTGAAAATTCTCTCACACAACGTTCCACAATTAAAATGCAGCAGGTAAGTTTAATTTTCATATGATACAAACTCTAATTACTATAGTTCGTAATAATTAACTTATTTTATGTTTATTCTGTTTAGTCTACAAGAACAGTGCAAGTAGGGCATTTATCAGATCTAGCTACCGAACGAGAAATTCACGAGTTTTTCTCCTTCTCCGGTGATATCGAATACGTTGAGATCTGCCGGTACACTTTTTCTAAATCATATTATTAAATTCGCTTTTTTTTTTTAAATATTTTAAGTATAAAAATTAATATTGAATTTATGTTGTTTTAGTGATTCGGAGCATAAGAAGACTGCATTTGTTACGTTTAAAGATGCTAAGGCTCTCGAAATCGCATTATTACTTTCGGTAACTTTTTTTTTTTACCTTTTTTTCAAGTATTACGGATAAAATGATTATTGGAAGTTTGTAGAGTTTTAGGGTCGAAATGGTAATGGGTATCCCCCACTTAGGCCGCGTATGCCTGACTTGCCTGAACCGTCCGTTTATTGTATTTCTATATATATTCTACCACTTATGGAGGTTACTAGAGGTTTATGGTTCATAACTCGGGTTAGTCTGTACAAAAATAGCCCTGCCCTTTCTGGGTGACTTGAATAAGGAAAACCAGTTTACAGTCTTTATGTAATCATGTGATTTTTGTAGGTTAATTAGTTTATTTACAATTATATGCTATTTGGAGGTTACAAAGAGGTTTAGGGTCGGGCTCGGTAATGGGGATTAGGTATACATCTGCATATACTACATACTCGTTAAAGACTTGCCTTCCCTGGTTGGCCCGAATAAGATTTTTTTGTATATAATTTTTGCAGGTTATTGATGAATTGTTTGGTGTAATTGAATGGAATTAGTTTTATTTTAAATTATTAAATAATTAAATAAATAAATAAATGTGTTGATACATATAATAAAGTTGAAAATAGTTGGATTGGATTGCTTGTTAAAGTAAAAGTAGGACAGCTAATGCGAGACAGAAGGGACTTAACAATCACTTCTATGTTTTTAATGAGTATTTGTTAATCAAAGAATCACTTCTATATTTATTGATTCCTAATAGGCAGTCATTATGTTAATTAGTAAATCGTGACGGAGCATATATTTGGATGAACAGGCTGTATTTTTTGGACAAATGGCTAAATCTGAAGTTACTATTTTATAATTAGTTCGGAAATCGGAATAATGTGATATTTCGATAAATTATGTATTGTATGTAATTTCTAAACATAGACAAGTTTTAAATTCCAGCAGTGACGATTTTGTTACTATTTAGTCAACAAACTATGACCAAACAGAATTGTGGCTGCGTATTTTTTCCACTTTGTCCAGCCGAGACTTTAGGGCCCTACTTTGTGTTACATGAGCAAAATTCCAAATTAGCGATCAAAGGTTTATAAGTTTATTTTTAGTGGCTAATTGTATACTGATTAGCCTTTCCATTGTCTTTATGAGGATGAAGTTACGGTTAGTTGTCAATTGTCATTGTTTATGCACATCATCTTGGGTCCACTATTACCACTACTTAGTTGTCTCTTATTTAATGAGCATTTCTTGGTCATGCTTTTATATGAACAGCTAACTTCAAGCAGTTGGGATCTAGTTGAATTATAGTAGTTATATAAACTCATCCTGTTGTTCTTTTGTTACCTTTTCTAGTTTTTAAAACATGTATGAAATGATTGCTTCTCCATAATCCAAAAGTAAGATGACATTATGGCCAACTTATTTTAGCATGGAGGCGGTCCACTTTTTTACCAATTAACTATAAGAAAACTTGTTATCTTCTAGCAACTTAAATGGCATCATATTATGAAGACTTGACTTGCAAATTTGCATGAGTGTTACTGAGACAGAGTCCTCGTTTTACAGAGTCAAGCCTGCAAAAGATAATATCACATCTTTTGTTTAGTATATGAGAATATAGAATAATAATTGCACTGGCAATATATGCTTTAGATTGTTATGAACAACTAATCATAAGTGCTAGTATTATTTTAGTAGATTGTGATAGCATTGGTATCTTTATTAGCTTAAGACTCTTGTTAGGATGATCTATTAATAGGGATTAGGATAACTCTAATAAGCTTGATTTGATAAGTTTATATGGTATATTCAGTTGAGTGTCATCAGTTGACCTACTTCTAAATGTAGGTTACCATTGTGGTGTTAAAATTATTTTCCTAATCTCATGTTAAGTCCTACCGGGGTCATATATGAGCATGGAAATGGTAGGTATAAAATTTTGTTACATGTATGAAGCACATGTCATGCATTTTGTTTGATAGACATTGGGAGTTACTTATGTATGCTCAATTTTACAGGGAGCAACCATAGTAGATCAGATTGTTAGCATTAGTGCTGTGGAAAATTATGTGCGAAAACCTGAGTTTCAGGTACGAGTTATTACTGGGTGTATAATTCTATTTTCTATGGTGTTCGTACTTATGTTGTGATGCCACTTCTTTCAGGAAGTCCGCGAAGTAGATAATGATGTAAGCATGTCTCCACAAAACCATTCACCCTACTCCGAGGTAATATCTTACAAACCCGAGTCCCTTGTGTGTGTGTATGTTGGGTCGAAAATTTCCGATGCGTATATTCAATGCCTTAAGCTTCCTAAATCATTCTGTTCAAGTTATTATATTTGTGCATTAGTATAGCCTTTTGTAATTGTATTTGACACTAGTTATTCGTAAATGTTTCCAAAGAATGTGGACAGAAGGTGTTTTTGGCTAACCTAGCCCAATTTGGCTCGTTGTTAAAATGCTTGTTTTGACCCAAACCTATTTTTGAATCTGCTACCCAACATGCCCGATCCACCCATTTGTGACCTCTAATTTTAGACTAAATCAGGGCATTAAGATATTTAAAGCTGACAAAGTAACATTTAATTGATCAATTCTCTACGTTTTTTACAGGCCAATGGTACATCTCCGCGCAGTGGACGGGTTTACATGAATAAAGCACAAGATGTTGTTTCAAGTGTTTTGGCAAAAGGTTCAGCAATTAGGCAAGATGCTGTAAATAAAGCCAAAGCATTTGATGAGAAGCATCAATTTCGAGCCAATGCAACAGCCCGGGTGAATTCCATTGACAAGAGAGTAAGGCTTACAGAGAAATTCAGTGTTGGGGTCTCGGTTGTAAATGAGAAAGTAAAGTCTGTGGATCAAAAGCTTCAAGTATCGGACAAAACTATGGCTGCACTATTGGCGGCAGAGAGGAAACTAAATGACACAGGATCAGCCGTCAAATCAAGCAGGTTTGGCTTTTTTCACCTTCTTGTACTTTCTTAGTTTTCCATTTTAGGGTCATTTGGATGTTTTATAAAAGTACAGACTGTGCAGTTGTTTTGGTAATTCTTTTCTTAAAAACTTATAAGTTGGTACTTTTGGATTCATTTAGGTATGTGACTGCTGGAGCAGCTTGGCTGAATGGAGCTTTTGGTAAAGTGTCGAAGGCTGGGAAAGTTGCAGGAACGAAAACTAGACAAAAATGGAACTTGGCAGTCTCAAATTTAACAGCAAAGGTATGTCATTTAATTAGTTATTTCATATATGGAGTATTAGTAGAAACCTGATACTGCGGCCTTTAAAAAAAATAGAAAAAATAGAACCCTGAATCTATTATATTCTCAACTACATGTTTGGTGAATCTACTTTTTGGTTTCGTCTAAAAGTGACTTTACTTTAGGGATATTATATGCTGAGACCATTTGAGTATGCAAAAGGTATCAATGAGGCCACCTAAGTACCCGGCATTCAAATTTGTGTCATTCTTTTTTCCCAGAGTATGTGTAAATGGCTGTAATTCCTTTTTCTTTCATTCTGAGAATATAAGGTGCTAGGGTATTTGCTTTTATTTCTCAACCCCCTATTTAGTATATACCAGTATTCCCTCGACTCAACTAGCAAATAAATTTTGGTTTTGCAGGATTCACCGATTGCTGCATAGGCAGAGTTCATAGACAGCTGTATTCTTGATGATCAATCATATTGGTTCTCAGTCGTCAGAATGATTATTGAGATCTATAAATAGATACGACTATTTCAGATGTGTAAGCTTGGTGTGTGGAATTGGATATATATCTCCTCATGTCTAGTACATGTGCTAGTGTGTTTATAGACAGTTTTGTGATTCATTTATTAGTTGATTGTTGCTACGGTGAATTTCTGCTGATGCAAGTGTTAATTTATAATGATTTGTTCTACGAGATCGATGTGAGGACTCTAGCGATCTCATCAATCTATTTGAACATTTGATTTGTGAAATACTGATATCACTATGTTTACTATCACTATGTTTACGATACGACACAGCAAAGTTGTCTTTCAGCAAAAGGCGCGACCCTCGTTATTCAACGTGCAAGCTACTTTAGTTACAACCCTTCACAAAAATATATACAAGTATAAATCTAGTTAATTTATAGTGTACACTACTGCAGTAAAAAATATGCAAAATAAGTAAAGTAGATTCATTATCGTGAGTAAACAATATCTAAATAGGAAAAAGACCAATTTGGTCATTTTGATCACTTAAGAGCCTTATCATGGTCAAGTTTTCAACTAAAGACAAATATGGTCATCACCATTCATATTGTAACAAGTGTCCCACTAAAGATACTTTTTAAATGATCAACCGACTGCGCTCAACCCTCAAATGCACAACTTCTGTGTTTCACTTTATTGGAAATTGAAAAATTATGTACTATTGTCATAACCTTGATATCCGGTTGAGCATTTGCAAGTTGAGCGCCGTCAGTTGTGCATTTGATAACATAATAAGACAAATATTGTCATAGTAAATGGGGTCATATGTGGGTCCGGTCCCTTGTTAAAATCTGAAGTTGGAGGGACACGTGGCGGTAATTAGATGAAGTTGTGCAGTTGTACACTTGTGTATGACCAAATTTGTCCCAATGAAAAAACTTGACCATGCTTTAACTTTTAAAGGGTTATTTTGACAATTTTCGTCTTTTTCCCTATCTAAATACTCCTTAAAAAGAAATATATCAAAGATAGTCCGATTTAGAGAGTTGAAAACTTCATCGTGTGTAGAGCAGTAAATTGCAAAAGTTGTCGTAGCCAAATACGAAGCTAAGGCCGGAGAGAGTGGAGCAAAAAACTCACCTGTGAGATATATATGGCAAAACTCACGCGTGGGATTGACATAAACCTACAAAATAACCGCCTGAACCCTACGCGTGGGTTATGAATCCCAAGCAAAAAAATTTACTTACTACTCATAAAACATCTCATTTGGGCTCTAGTGCACTTTCATTTATTTATAAATATCTCCATTTAACCTATTTCAAAACACACCAAAATCAAATTTATATACATCTTCTTCATTCTTTCAAAATTTTCAATATGAAAAACATGGATGAGTATACATTTATATTCCCTGATCTCATGCTCGACGATGAAGAAACCTTGGTGAATAGCCCTCGTGTCCAATTGCTTGCAAGAGCGATGTCGTTTTTTCGAAATGGACGACAACCAAGAGTGCCTAGAAACCCGGTTTATCGAGATCGTTATGGTGCCCATGATCGTTTAGTTGCCGCGTTTTTCAGTGACAACCCGATCTACAACGAACGTGAATTTCGGAAGACATTCCGAATGGCTCGTCCACTTTTCAACGATATAGTTGCGACTGTAACTGCTCAAAGATCCTTACTGTCGACGTACAGTCGGTATTCGGTCCGGCCCAACAGGCCCGCGGCCCACACACACCTAACTTATCCTTCAAGAAACCCTAAGCCTATATAAACAGGGGTAGGGGTCTCATTCTACAACAGGTTCTCTCTCATAACTACACCTCTTATACCACATATTCATCCGATACTAACTTGACCGTCGGAGGTGGACCCCGGGGCTCCGGCCTCGGGTCCATGTCTAACCGGTTTACCTTTGTTTGCAGCATTACTCAGGACCCGGGAAGACGACGAACGGCCCAGGAGAGTCGTCAGATCGGCCTAGCCAAACTATGCTTCAACACTTACTTTAGTGCAAATATAGACTGTACCAGAAGAAAAGGCATTGCTCCATTGGTGTCACATCAACGTCACATCATCACAAAGCAATTAACCAAAACACACCTTTGTATTGGCACACACTTCCCTCCGCACTTTGGCCCCATCACTATTTTTTTTCATTCTAACACAAACTCAAATTCATTTCGTTCAAATAAAATTACAAATACTTAAATAAAAATACAAATACAGAATTTAAAATACGACACAATTTTTTTTTACGAAAATTGAAAACAACGACAAATTATTTTTGACCGGTATATTTGGCCATTATTTCTGCTTGTTGTCGGAGAACAAACGACCTCTTTGATTCCGGCATTGCGTCGACATCAACCGCAAGAAATTGGAACTCAAACAACTGCATCTACCTCTCCCCCTTAGCCTTTTTTGCATCGTACGCATATTTACCGGCGATCATTTTTTAATGCATTGCATCGTTTAGGATTCTCTTCACTAACCTCGAGGATCCTCCACCGGTGCTCTCAGTTGTTTCAGATTTTGTCTTCTTGGCGGGTCGAAACATCATCCTTATTTCATACCACTCTTATGATTTACTCCTTGGTAAATCCCCTGAAACTTTTGAGATTCGGGATGCATCCGACTCCATTTCCCCGTAATCATGTTCTTTGTACGACGCATCCCGGTTGTAGCCTCGTTGAAATCTCTAAGGATCTGCCCTAAAAAACAATCAAGGTTTTGATCATTTCCAATTTCGGCGTTCTCCGACACACCAACCCAACAATTGGCCAATAGTATCTCTTCATCATGATTCCAACGTGTGGGAGCCTGAGACGGAACTTCCACAAATTCTACGTCATCGTCATCTGCAGACAAATCAATGGTTTTTGGTTTTTTCGACGGCCTTTTTTTCGAGGGCCTTTTTTTCGACGGCCTTTTCGGATGGTGGTTGTGACGCTAGAACTTTGAATTGTATTTTCGGCACTTGTTGTTGAGTTTGGAGACTTTGAACTTGGTTGTTAAATTGTGCGTTTTGAAACACAAGTTGTTGTTACTGGTAAATTTGTTCGGGTGTCATTTGGTGGAAATAGTTTTGAGCAAAAGGAAGGTACTAGAATTGGGAGCCGGATGGGAATTGGGAAGAAGATGATATAAATTTTTGCAACGAAGGCGTCGAGGGGTTTGAGGATGACGAAGGATTCGGGTTGCTTGTGTTGAGAAGCCCGGTAAAGTTGAGAGGTGAGAATTAGTCATTTGGAAAGTTTGACATGGTTTTTTTTATAGATAGAGATTAGAAAGAATCGTGTGTTAAAAGTGTTAAAATGAGGGGATATATATAATAGTAAAAATTTTAAATTCAAAGAAAAAATAATTTTTTTTAAAAATTCGATCGTTGTCGATTGTCATTTTTTCTCTCTTTCTTCTTCGTGAATTCTCCGGTTGGGCGACGCATCCACGACGAGCCAAGGGTGGATGTGGCGGCGAGCCACGACGCACCTCGACGAGGCTGCCACCGAAGCACGACGAGCCCCTTCTCCATTACACCCTCGCTATTAATAGGATGACTAGACTAGTGAATGTTGAACCACCCTTAATCAACCATTTCATTGGTTAATTACTACATTACTAGTTTTTTTACATTTAACCCTTCTTATTACATAGACATGTTCATACGTTTAATACATATTATAAGTTTTATACATATTCGTACGTTTTCATTCATTTTTTTACACGTTTTTACTTTTTATACGTTTTTTACGTTATTATGCGTTCATCGCTAAAAAAAACGAATAAAAATGTATAAAAGCGTATAAAAACGTAAAAGTCGAATAAAATTGTACAAAAACGTGAAAATTGGCAAACAAGGCTATGTAGATGCTATGTTGCACGGGGACGGATACGGAAACGAAAACGGTGACGGGGACGGGTAATTAGAAACGTCAATGCTCTAAAACTGAAGAAACGGGTGCGGACAGAAACGTTTATGTATTTTATATAATTTTATTTATAGTTATTAATAAAATAAATAAAAAATAACATCCATGTTAAGAATAATGGTTAACTATTAAACCAACTCTCAGGGACTAACAGAGCACAAAAGGTAAGTGCAGGTATGTTTTATGTAAATATTTTCTAGTGTTATTTTTTGTGTTTATATGCAGGCATGATTTGACAAGTTAAGTAAAGATAAAGGGGGCTAAGTGCACAAGTCTTGGAAGCTGTTAGGTTTAGTTGTTGGAGGCTATATAAGCTCATTGTTAGCTTGTTATTTAGCACGCAGTTATCATATTATCTCTCTCTAAAAACTTGTAATCGTTCCATTGTTGGTTAGATCAATCTGTTTTGATCTTTTGCTTTATTTCCTTTCTTTTGTAAGTACGATAAAAAACCCAGGTGTTACATTTGAAGTAACAGCCTGAGGCAGTTAATAAAAGAATAAAAGGGGTGGTTGGTTGAGTATCTTGATCTTTGTAATCTTTTCTACATGGTATCAGAGCCTGGTTGGCTGTGATACGAAGATCTTGATTGTTTTCAAAATTAGGGTTTCTAAAATTTTGGGGTTTTTTGTGAATTAAAGGGTTTCTGGTTATTGTTATTTGGTGAATCGTTTGATTCTTGGTGTTAATTGATCAGATTCTTGATCGATTAAGTTTTCCCCAAAAATTAGGGTTTGTCAATTTTTGGGGGTTTTTGGGTATTTTGCTTATCTAAGTGATTAATCAACATAATTGTTGATTAATTGTGTTCTTTTATTGTTTCTGATTAAAAACCCCAAATTCAGAAGTTGGGGTTTGTTAATCTTGGTAAGTTTGATTTGGTGTTTGTTTCCGCTGCTTTGGTTAAAGATCATCTTGATCTTGATACTCTTGATTGTTGCTGCGCGTGATAGTATTTTCTCACGCTCTCTCTCTTTATTTTTCATTGTTTAGTGGGATTAGGTGTCGAGGGGATTAGATAGTTGTTGGTTGTTGTGGTGATATAAGGTGGTTGTCTGTGATAGTTTGTTTTTTGTGTTCTTGCTTTCCTTCTTGATGGATTTTGTGTTATGGCTCCTGAAAAGGACAAGGGTAGTGAACAGGGAGGAGGATCAAACAATAATGATATTGATATGTTTGATCCTCTTTACTTGCATAGTAGTGACACTAGTGGTGTCCCTTTAATTGGGTTTAAATTGGAAGGAACTGAAAATTATAAAATATGGAGAGCTGCTATTTCAAGAGCTATCCATACAAAAAATAAACTTGGTTTTATTGATGGGAATTTACCTAAACCTGAAGAGGCTGGTTTTTTGCAAGATCAATGGGAAAGATGTAATTCTGTTGTTTTAAACTGGATTCTTGGTTGTGTTTCACAAGATGTTTATATGGGTCAAGTTTTTTCTGATGATGCCAAAACTGTTTGGGATGAATTAGAAAAAACTTATAGTAAGCAAGATGGTTCTGTTATTTTTAATATGCATTATAAGATTCATTCACTTACTCAATCTGGTTCTACTCTGTCTGAGTATTACCACAAGTTCAATGGCTTGTGGAGGCAATATGACTCTTTAGTTAATCTACCTGAATGTGTTTGTGAGAATGCTTATTTGCTTAAACAACATAATCAATTGCTCAAGCTAATGCAGTTTCTTATGGGGTTAGATGATGTGTATGCTCCTATAAGGAGTATTATACTTACTACTGAACCTCTTCCCGATGTTAAGGGAGCTTTTGCTACTCTGTCAAGGGATGAATCTCATAGAGGTTCACAATCCCAGAGTACATCAAAGGCTGGGAATACTGCTTTTGCTTCAAGACCTAACAATAGGTCTAATAATAACTGGAATACTAGTAATAATCAGGCTAGAAAGCTTAATAGGCCTAATTTGGTGTGCACTCATTGTAATATGAATGGTCATACTGTGGATAGGTGCTTTGAACTTGTTGGATATCCACCTAATTTCAAAAAGAATAATGGTTCTAATAATAATTGGAATACTAATAACAAAGGTGCTAGTAATCATGTGACTCCAGGTTCAAAAGATCAATCTAATAGTTGTTCATCTAATTCCTTTACTGATGAACAATTTAAAAGATTGCTGGATTTAATTGGTGAGAAATCTGGGGTTAATGGCATTCCTGCAAATGCAGTAGGTATAAATTGTGCCTTTAGTTTTTGTACTTCAAGGTTTTTTAATCATAATACTCATATTAAAACTTATAAGCTGTATGTGGGTTGGATCATTGATTCAGGAGCTAGTCAACATATGACTTATACTGTTATTAATATGTACAATGTGATTAATGTGACTCATTTGAATATGACTGTTGGTCATCCAAATGGAACTAAGGCTGTTGTTACTCATATAGGCAGTTTAAAATTAACTGATAAAATTTCTATTCATGATGTTTTAGTTGTGCCAGAATATGAAGTTAGTCTTCTGTCTGTGCACAAATAAAACAAAGATAGTAAATTTAGAGTTATTTTTGATGAAAACTATTGTGACATTCAGGACTCTGTTCTAAAGACTCTAGTGGGGACTGGTAATGAAATAAATGGATTGTATTTTCTTAATACAGGTAAGAAGTTTTACAACAATAATATTTCACAATGTTGTTTGTCTAAGTGTGTTTGGCACAATAGACTTGGTCATCCATCAGATAAGGTTTTATATTTGTTAAAAGACAAACTTAAAATTGATAAAATTGAGAACAATATTTGTGATGTTTGTCATAAAGCCAAACAAACTAGAGAACCCTTTCCTCTAAGTGACCATCAAACCAAAAGTGTTGGTGAGTTGGTTCACTTGGATGTGTGGGGTCCTTATAGAGTTCAAAGTAAAGAAGGCTTTAGGTTTTTCCTTACTGTTGTTGATGACTATAGTAGAGCTGTTTGGTTGTTTTTATTAAAAGGTAAAGATGAAGTATTCTCTAATATAACTGTTTTTGTAAATTTGATTAAAACTCAATTTGGAAAAATGGTTAAGATATTTAGAAGTGATAATGGTACAGAATTTATCAATAATAACATGGATAAATTTTGTAAAGATAATGGAATACTTCATCAAACCTCTTGTCCATATACCCCTCAGCAAAATGGTATTGCTGAGAGGAAACATAGGCACTTGTTAAATGTTGCTAGAGCCCTCATGTTTCAGGGGGGATTACCTTTGAACATGTGGACTGATTGTGTTCTTACTGCTGTTTACTTGATTAACAGGATTCCAAGTTCTGTCTTGTCTGGGAAGTCACCTTATGAATTAGTATATGAAAATGAACCAAATCTCTCTTTATTAAAAACTTTTGGGTGTTTATGTTTTGCAAATGTTTTGAGTGACAATGACAAGTTTTCATCTAGGTCTGAAAAGTCTGTCTTTATTGGATATTCTAGTGACAAAAAAGGTTATAAGCTTTATAGCCTTGAGAGTAGAAAAGTGTTCTATTCTAGAGATGTTAAGTTCTATGAAACAGTGTTTCCATTTAAGAATAGGTCTGAAAATAGTGAGTATGTTATGAGTTTTGAAAATAAAGACAGTTTAAACTTTTTTAACTTGGATGATAATGAGTCAATGTCATATGATCCCAATGATGAAAAGAGAGATAATGTACAGAATAATAGTGAGGGCATAGACAATACATTACTAGGAGGTACTGAAAAAGCTAGTGATACTAGAAAAAGTAGTAGTGAGCTTAATGATAGTAAACTAGCAGAAGCCACCAGTAATGTAGATGATAATGCAACACTTGATGAAAATAATAGTGATTTTGAGGGTGATGACAATCAGTATCAAGATTTTGGTAATATTTTTGAAAGTCCAAGTGTTTCCCCAGACAGATATGATTTGGATAATCCTAGAAGGTCATCAAGAAAAGTTGTTGTACCAAAAAAGCTTGCTGATTATAAACTGAATGCTAGTGTTAAGTATGGTATAGAAAAATATGTTAATTACTCTTGTCTTAGTAAAGAGAATTATAATTTTTCTACTAGCTTAAACAAAATTGTTGAACCAAAAACCTTTTCTGAAGCTTCTAAAGATATAAGATGGCTTATGGCCATGAATTTAGAAATGGAAGCTTTGAACAGAAATGGAACTTGGATTCTTGTTGATCTACCAGTAGGAAGAAAACCTATTGGTTGTAAATGGGTTTACAGGGTTAAATACAAGTCTAATGGAGAAGTTGAAAGATTCAAAGCTAGACTTGTAGCTAAAGGGTATAACCAAAGGGAAGGTATAGACTTTGATGAAACTTTTTCTCCTGTAGTTAAAATTGTAACTGTTAGATGCATTTTAACTTTAGCTGTTTATAATAATTGGCCTTTGTACCAATTAGATATAAATAATGCTTTTTTATATGGAGATTTAGTAGAAGATGTTTATATGACTTTGCCTGATGGTTACTTTGATAAAAATGATCAAAGAGTTTGTAAGTTGGTTAAGTCCTTGTATGGTTTAAAACAGGCACCAAGGAAGTGGAATGAAAAACTTACATCTGTTTTAATTGAAAATGATTTTACACAAAGTAAAAATGATTTTTCTATGTTTATTAAAGATAAAGATGGAGTTTTTATTGTGCTATTGGTGTATGTTGATGATATTATTGTAACTGGCAATAATATAAAAGAAATTGATAAATTTAAGAAATTTTTGAGCACCAAGTTCTTGATTAAAGATCTTGGCAAACTCAAATACTTTCTAGGTATTGAAGTTCTTGAATCCAATACTTCTCTTTACTTAACTCAAAGAAAGTATTGCCTTGAACTCCTTACTGAATTTGGAATGTTGGCTTGTAAGCCATGTGGAACACCTATTGATGTTAAAGAAGGTGTTAACAGTAAGAATAAGAGTGTTGATGTTGATAAACCTTTGAAAGGTGTTAACAACTATCAAAAGCTAGTTGGCAAGTTGATTTATCTTACTCATACTAGACCTGACATTAGTTATGCTGTTCATGTTCTCAGTCAGTATATGCATGCACCTATGCAGTCACACTTGAAACTTGCATTCAGAGTCTTAAGGTACTTAATAGGTTCACCAGGAAAGGGAATTACTTTTAATAAAAGTGATAGTCTTAATCTTGGTGTGTATGTGGATTCTGATTGGGCAAAGTGTAAGCTTACAAGAAAATCAGTGACTGGATATTGTGTTTTCTTGGGCAACAGTTAGTGTCATGGAAAAGTAAAAAACAGTCAATGTTGTCTAAATCTTCTGCTGAGGCAGAATTTAGAGCAATGAATAGTGTTACTTGTGAAGTAATGTGGATTATGAAAGTTCTTGCTGAACTTAATATTAATCCATTGTTACCTGTTCCATTGAGATGTGATAATAGCTCAGCAATACAGATTGCTACTAATCCTGTATTTCATGAAAGGACTAAACATTTTGAGATTGAACTCTTTTTGTTAAGAGAAAAGGTTGCAGTTGGGGTTGTAAGTACTATTAAAGTTAAGTCTGCTGATAATATAGCAGATATCTTTACCAAAGGTTTATGTGTTGCTGAACATCAAAAGTTTTGTGAAGGTCTTGGACTGTTTGATCTTTACATAGTTGGTTTAAGGGGGAGTGTTAAGAATAATGGTTAACTATTAAACCAACTCTCAGGGACTAACAGAGCACAAAAGGTAAGTGCAGGTATGTTTTATGTAAATATTTTCTAGTGTTATTTTTTGTGTTTATATGCAGGCATGATTTGACAAGTTAAGTAAAGATAAAGGGGGCTAAGTGCACAAGTCTTGGAAGCTGTTAGTTTTAGTTGTTGGAGGCTATATAAGCTCATTGTTAGCTTGTTATTTAGCACGCAGTTATCATATTATCCCTCTCTAAAAACTTGTAATCGTTCCATTGTTGGTTAGATCAATCTGTTTTGATCTTTTGCTTTATTTCCTTTCTTTTGTAAGTACGATAAAAAACCCAGGTGTTACATTTGAAGTAACAGCCTGAGGCAGTTAATAAAAGAATAAAAAGGGTGGTTGGTTGAGTATCTTGATCTTTGTAATCTTTTCTACAATCCAACATAATTTTTTTTATCAAAATATGTTATTAATCAAAATAAATACAAAATGCAAAGAGTTTTTCCATAGTAGTAACACTTTAGTCACTTATTTAATACGAGTATAACTATTAAGCCAAAAGAGAAAAGAAATAGTCACAGAAGTAATTTTTTTAGAATTTAATTAGCTAATGAATATATTTAGTACTATTACTTTAATAATGTAATGAAGTGATGGCACAAGTACACATGCCAATATTAGTATTTTCACATACTCTCTCTCTCTTTCCAATGTTATCTATTTATCTTTTTCCTAAAGCTTCACTCACCATTTTTAGATCTACTTCAACAATTACTTCGATGTAAACATGAATCTTCAATTTATAAATGGAACAAAAAAAGTTTCATGGCTCAAAAACTAGCCCAGAAACGTGTTATTATCCAAAAAAACGTTTCTTTCTGCGTTTCTTCTAGAACCTCGGCGTTTCTGATCTCCATGAAACGTTTCTTTTTTCAGGGAAACGTTTCCACCGCGCGTTTTCGGGCGTTTCCAGCCGTTTCCCATTTCCGAAACGTTTCTGAGACGGGCACGGAACCCGAGAGGAGTTTCCGTGCAACATAGTGTAGATGTATAATTGATTCTAACCTTACACTATAAAATACTCTTCCGTCTCAAAATTATAGTCCCATTTTGATTTTTTCGGTTTTTTTTTTCTAATTTTGATCTTAAATATTTTTGTTTGTGTTATACAATATTTAATGAAAAATATATGAATTGATTAGTTTTTATTTGTATTTTCATTATTATAATTTTTTTTAATATTATGTAACACAAACACAAATATTTAAGATTAAAATAGAAAAAGATAAAAAAAATTACTACCTCCGTCTCAATATTATTGTCCACTATTTTATTTTGGGTTGTCCCAAAATTATTGTTCACTTTTAGAAATATATAGAGAATTTAATTCGAGTTTACCGTTTTACACTCATCCGCGATTATTATTATAAAAAATAAAGAAGTATAAAATTAATTGACAAAGGATAAAAATATCATTTTGTAAAAATATGAGAGAAATATATAAAAGTAATATTTTTTTAAAACTGTGTGTATTTTTTTTATCTGTGAATAATAATTTTGATAGTGAAATAAAATTATAATTTTAGGATAGAGTAAAATAAAATAACGCCTAGTACATTAATATTGATTCTACAATTATCACGTGATGACTTTTATAACGTATGTCCATAGTTCCATACATCATTTGTGTAAAGAAAACCTTTCCCATCTGTTCATATCTTTAAAAATGAATTTCGTTACATACAAGCGTCATAGTTACACGTTTTACGTTATGTTTAATTATTAAAATAAAGTTAAAATAAAAAGAAAAAAGAAAAAAATAGAGAAAAAAAGAGAAGGGAAAAGAAGAAAAAGAACGATCATTTCAAAAATAGTAATAGAATTATAACTTTAAAATTTTCTCTCGTCTTTTCTTTTATTAAAAAACGTGTACGTACGAATTTACTTAAACTTAATATGCGGATATATAAAAAATTGTGTGTTTAATATTATATAATTATTATAAATTATGTTATAAAGCGTATGAAGAAAATTTTAATTTTTTAAAATTATTAAAAAAATATGAAAAAATTATAATTTTTAGTTAACATAATCTAATTTATTTAAAATTTGATTAATAAAGTTTTATTTATTACCTCTTTTTTTATGTTTTTTCTTTATAAATTTAACACCTATAACTTTATATTTTTTTTTCTCTATCAAATTTTTTTATCAATTTTTTAAAAAACTTTTACCAATTAATTTTTTTTTTATATTTTTATAAATACATAAAAATGAAAAGATTAAATTGAGAAATTATTTTTAATTAAAGAAATATTCTTTATTTTAAAATAAAAAAATTAATACTATCGTTTTGCTTTACTAAGTAAAAGATATAAAAAACACAATTAAATTTTAAATTTGTTCTTATTTATTTTTGTTAAAATAAATTCAAAAAACATATTGTTAAACAAATAGTGTTGAAACACCTATGAGAAATTAAAAATCAGTATTTAACTATTCTTAGTGAAGAGAAAAGTAAGGTTGTGGGGAGTGGGGAGAAAAATCTACGGGTGGATTTGAGGTGGCAAAAACCAACGCGTGGGTTGCCATTAACCTCACAAACCCACCGCACAATCTCACGCGTGGGTTAGGATATCAAGGCAAGAAAAATCCCACTATCGGTGAGTTACTTACCATTCACACTATCCCATAATTTCCCTTTTTACTTTTTTTTTCACAACTCATATTCATCTTTTTCCTCTTAAACACATAATTCAACATCTTCTTTCACTTCTCCAATGACGCATGTACTATGGACACCCGAGGAAGAAATAGCGTTGTATCGTTCTTGTGGCTTTGTTGCTGAAAACTCCGTGTCAAGTAACCCAACAAATAGTCGTAGTTTTGGGCTTGTTTTTGCAAAGGCTGGAGGGTCGTTTAGATGATCCAAGGAAACAAACATACAAAACCATAAACCAGAAATGGAAGTCCCTAATGTATGTCGTGCGTAGGTTTGTTAGATGTTACAACGACGCAACGCGTACACGGGTGATTGGAGCAACTGACGATGATGTAACAAATAAAGCCCTCCGTGAATATGAAGTTGAGTATAGGTGTCGGTTTCAGTATCTTCATTGTTGGGAGGTTTTGAAAAATTATCCGCGGTTTTTTTCTTCTTCTTAAATTATCTGTGTATCGTTTTTATTTATTTATGTGTTGTTTTTAATATGCTTGTAATGTTTTTAATTACCCAATGTATTGTTTACGTTTTTATAAAAGTTTTGTTTTTAATTCATCCGAGTATCGGTTTTATTTATCCGCGTGTATCATTTTTAATTAAATGTATAAATAAATTAAGTAAAAGTGATAGTAGAAAGATGAGGTGGATGTGTTTTTTTTCTTAGTAACCTTGAAAAGTGAGTTTTAGATGGGTTAGTGAGAGGAAAGAGAAAGCTGAAATGACGCCGAGATAACAATAAGTTTTTGAGGCACCACTCCCCCAACCTAAACTCGAAACCTTTCACTTTTGCTTTTTCTAATTCAAAAAGTTATTATGATTACATTATCTTCAACGAAGAGATAATTAAAACCTTGATATAAAGTATTTAATTTAGTAAGTAATTCTAAACGAGAAAGGAGTAAGAAAAATAAAGATGAGTACAACTAATTAAAAATTAAACTAAACTGATAAAACAAGCCGAATTGAACCGAACATATTCGTTGGGTTTTCAATTTTGTATATTTATTTTGATTTTGCTAGGTTTAGTTTCAGGTTAAAAAATTATGCATAATTAGCTACTCAGTTCGCTTTCGATTTGCTAGGTTCACTCTGGTTTGTTTTTCGGTTCATATTTCTTAAAGTCGGTTTTTAGTTCGATTTGATTTAGAACCTATACTCAGCCTTAATGCAAAGAGAGGAAGATGCGAGAAAACATATGACACACATGAGGTGTGATTTTAGTGTCGTCAAATCAATTTGTGTAAATTATTGTGTTCAGCCTTTCATATGATTGTTTGTAAGTTAAGTATATTAGTTTATGACTTTATTTCTTCACTTGGTGGTTCCTTTGAAGGTGACCATCTATATCTTGTAGAAGGATTTTTCTTTTTGTAAGATTATGTTCGTGGTAATATAATATTGCAGTTAAAAAAAAATCAATTTGTGTGATAGTGATTTACCCAAGACCAAAGGGATATTGAGTTAAGTTGTAATATGAGTCGAATATGTGGAGTACATGATCGTGTAAAATACAATAATTAACTTGGTCTCGAACACGATAAAGGAAAAAAGGAAGGGAATAGAGTCTAAAGACGCAACAATTTTAGACGTAATAATGACAGAATTTTAGTTACTAGACTGTCAATAATGAACATATGAGTTTTGATGGCAGCAGTTAGTAACAGTTTAAAACCAAACTGTTATCAATTTTGGTTAGCAGTTAGTAACAGCTTAAAACCAAACTGTTATCAGTGTTGGTTATAAGGAAAAGTTATGTGAATTCAACCCACGGGGGTGTGACTTTTCATCGAAAGACACAACTTTTCCTTACAAGCGCCATGAATTTATATATTCTGTAGAAAACTATAAGGGAGATTGAATAGTTTTACCAATTAGTTTTAAATTATTTGTAACTTTTTTTGTGATTAACGAGGATATAGATCGAGTATGATTTAGTATATAATAGAGATAGAGAAAGAGTAAATTAAACCACAATGCACAAAGGATTTATAGTGGTTCGACCTAGCAAGATCTCACTTATCTTGCCCCTACTTGCACTCCTCGAGTATCTACTCGAGAGTTGG
This sequence comes from Glebionis coronaria, assembly GCA_025667525.1. NCBI lineage: Eukaryota > Viridiplantae > Streptophyta > Magnoliopsida > Asterales > Asteraceae > Glebionis > Glebionis coronaria. The sequence continues at coordinate 159,531,768 of CM046881.1, read as the reverse complement.
ACTTTCACTAGTCAACAATCTCTTTTACACCGGTGGAGAAACCCTTACACGTTGCTTACAATATTTACATCAGAGATATGGAGAGAGAAGTGTGTTTTTACACATTTTAAGTTTACACAAAAAGCTTATAAGTGTAGAGAACTTTTTTTTTACAAAATTTAGAAACATAAAATCAAGGATCTAAAGCTATAATGTTGTTTGTAACACAAACGTAAAAATATATTTGATGTTTTATCGTTTAGAAAAACCTAAGAGTGATTAAAATATAAACATTATTTTAATATGATATTTGTATTCACAATCTCTCTTTTTTTGTTGAAGACAAAACATAAACTTATTATTAGTTGGTGATTAGAAACAACACATAAGTTTTCAAAATATGATGTTATATTTCTCTTCTCCCCCTTTTTGTCGAAATAAAAAAGGAGATTTAGATGGAAAAAGAATTTGAGATATAGATTTAGATATAAGAGAGAAATATAAATAAAAAACTTTGTTTCTATCGTCTCCCCCTCGGTTCATACTCCCCCTAATTTGGAGAACCGTGAGACATGAATTATGAAAATCTTACAAAAGAGAGTTAGAAGATAGATAGTAGATGATGAGATGGCATTTATACATGATCTCATCGTGCTTTTCGAGCTTTTAATGCATAAAAATGTCATCAAATACCATATATATGCTTGTGTTTGTTTACTTGTGTATTTTAGGTATGGATATCGTGAAAAAGACAAAAGATCACAAGATACAAGGAAAAACGGACACGAGAAACGAAGTGGTATAAAGAACCGGGCCCTATTCATGGAATATTCAACAAATACCCTTGAAGACTTGAAGATATGCAAGATTGATCCTCATTTATTGAAGAAATGACACTTAAAACCCTTGTATATTGATAATTACAAGTTTGGTCCCTTAAGTTTGTCAAAATTACACAAATGGTCCTTCAACTTTGAAGAAATGGCAAGTTTGGTCCCTCAACAATTCCAAATTGTCAATTATGGTCCCTCATCAAGCCAAAGATACATTGAAGACCTTTGAAGATCAAGAATGTCCAAAATCAGCCCTTGAAATATCTCAAAATGGCAAAAATAACCCTTATAAACCTTGTTGGAAAGTTTTGTGCCAAAACTGCCAAAGTATGAAAGTTGTCAACAAAGGAAATGGGCGCTGACACGTTTTAAAACACAAATGAAAGAAAATAAGAAGAAGAAGGGCTAAAGTTGTGCACTCAAACATTCAAACACACAAATTGCGCCAAACACTTTTCCATCCCACCAAAAACGGATCAAACACTCAACTATTCACTTTTACCCACCCAGATCTTACATCACTTAAAACAAAGGGTAAATCTAAATTACCCTTACCCACACTTGATTCACACGCCCAGAATCCCATCCCAACCTTAAAACCCTTACTCCCACTCACCAAGAGGCCCCACCACCAAAACCGTTTCACCATCATGTGCCAACTTCCTCTCCAAGGCTTGCCACGTGTCAAGATCAACAACTGACACTCATTGCTTCATCACAAAGCTATTTTAAACGGTTTGGATGCATTTGGACAGCTCACAACCAAGAATTATCTAGAAGCATTCAAGGGCATTTTAGAGAAATCAGTGCTAGGGTTTGTGAATAGTGTAGCCAGGCATTTGCCTATAAAAGGAGACCTCAACATGTGAGAGTCCCTTTGTTCCAGTTTTAGGCTATCAGTCTTTGTAATTCCTTTTTAAGTTAATAAAATTTGAATTTCTGAAAATTTTGAATTCTCTTTTTGATTTGATTAAAAGTTGGTGTTAGAATAGCCTAAACCTGAGTTCCATTTGTTTGTTAAGACCTTCCTTAATCTTGTGGTTAAGGCACGTCTTGGTTCATAAGGTTTTCAAGGTTCAAAAACCTTGAAGTCCTTGTTTCTGATTTTTGCTATATTTGTGTACTAACCCTTAGCCATAAGCCTTGAGCTCCTTCAAGCTTGTTGACACCAAGCCTGGGAAGAGTTCTAAGCCCTTTTTTGAGATTGTTTGCTGTTTTGTGTTGAAGACATTTGATAATCAAAGCCTTGTTCTACTTTGAACATCAGCGGCTTTGATCTTCTTCATTGAAGTACCTTGGTCTTGTTCTAGTTGTTGAACAAGGTCCAAGGAGCATAGCTGGCCCTCCTAGGATGTTGTGGAGGGCAGGTATAATCTCTTGATTAAGTTTCCTCTAAAAATTTCATGTTACTGCCTGTTTTGAATTTGGTGCTTTGATTTTGTGTTCTTGTGTTTGTGCTGGTGATTTTTGAGTTTGATTCTATTAGTTGGTGCCTAGTGAGTGTTTTTGATCATTAAAATCAGTAGGTTATTAGTAGAAATCACAAGTTGTTTTGAAAAGTGGTTGATTAAGGTATGTTTGGGATTACTGGTTCATAAGGCCTTGTGGCCTTGTGCCCTTGGTTCTTAGGGTTTGGGAGGTCTAAACAAGTCATTTTGAACAAGTTTTAGTCATTGGTTTAGTTTCTGAAAGTTTGGAAAAGGGATTTGAAGTTTTGCAAAAAATCTGATAAAAGTGCTTATGGAATTGGTCAAACACATCAGATCCAATAACTTTTTTGTTACTTGGATCTAAGGTCTGAAATCAGGTTTGGGAATAGTTTGGGTGATAAGCTATCTCTTGGTTATCTGGTTGTTGAATTTGGTGGCTTATTGTGATTGCTATAGCTTATCAAAGTTGGCTGAAGTGGTCATTTGCATCAGCAAAGTGACCACCTCATTTTGTGTCTGCATTTTTTTATCCTAGTGTATGCCTTGTGATTTTGCTGCTTGGAACTTGTTTAAGTGCTGCTTGTGAGTGGATTTTGCTATTTGGTGTGCTTTGTATCTGGCTTATAAGCTAACTGGCTTATTAAGCCCTTATTGCCAAAATCTGCCATCAAAAGGTCAGCTGACCTCTTGATTCACAATGGCTCCTCCTTGAGTCCTTCACAAAAATTGCTTATAACAAGCCCATATACCATTCCTGATCATTTGGTGAACTTTGGAGTACTTTGACTTTTGGTCAAATAAGCACAAATTGGCTTATTTTTGAGAACTGCTTATTGGCACATGCAACAACTTGGCTTTTGTAATAGAAATCATTTTTCTTAGCTTAATAACAAATCTGGAAGGTTACAAGTCTTTTGGTTAAGCTTTTGCTAGAAAACTAGCTTATTTGGCTTTTTCAGCCAGCTTATTTGCTCTTACAGCTTATTCTACTTGGCTTTTTGTGATTTTCTTGATTGATTATTATTAGTTAAGCTATTTGTGAGCTTTTGCAACAAACTAGAGCTTCTGAGGTGCCCTAAATCTCAAACCCGACTATTTTGTCGTTTTGTGGATTTTTACTTTGCTTATTTCTGGCTTATTGAGTGTGCTTTTTCAAAATTTCTTTTTACAGATCTCATAAGCATCCCAAAAGAAGGTTGTGTGTCAAATTAGAGCTTATGGCATTGGCTTATTGCTTAATGGGCTGAAAAGCCCAATAAGAATAAGCTGCCTGCTTATTAAGCTGTGATAAGCTCACATTCAGCTTTTGGGCCTTTAGAGTTTTGTTCTTAGAATTAAAAAAATGAGTCAGATAGGGCTTTTCCAAGTCAATTGGGCCAAGTTTGACTTTCTGGGCCAAAAAGCCAATTAAGGGTTGACTGTTTTTGGTTTTGGCCCATTTGAGGGCCCATTAGGGGTATTCTGGTCATTTCACTTTGATTTTCTGATTATTTAGGTAAAAATAAACTAGTTTGCAAGTTATTAAAATTTTTTATAATTTTTGGATTTTTAATATTATTTTAATAATATTTTATTATTATTTTTCAAATTTCACATTTTCCAACTTTTTACATTTTTCTTAGCTTTAATACATTAAAATAGGAATCTAGCAACTTTTAGAATAATTTTATCTCTTTTAGATTAATTTTTATAATTATTTTAAGTTTTAATAGTTTTTAAATCATTTTAAATAGTTTTTATTAGTTTAAAAATTTCTAAAAATAGTTTTAAATCTTTTTAGGTCATTTTAGAGGTTTAACAATTGAAATATCTTAATTTGGGCTTTTTGATAATTTATTTGATTTTTAGGGCTTTAATTAGTATTTAAAAATTGAATATTTAATTATTTAAAAGGCTTGAAAAAGTTTTGATCATTGGTAAACTCTTAGTTTATTAATCTTGATTTTTGGTGAATTTTTGGTAATTTTTAGAATTAATTTTTATTTTTTGTAGTTTTTACGGTTTTACGTTTGTCGTTGTAGTAGTAATTTTCACGTCTTCATCATCCTCTTTTCTCATCCCCTTCTAAACCAATCATTAATCACAAACATTTAACAAGTTTTTCACACACATATACCTCCTTGGGAAACGAACTTCATTGGGACATTAGTGCTTGATTTTCCTAAATCATCACTTAATACTTACCGCTTTTATGCACCTTTTCCTAAAGGTCGTATTTTACCACAATCATTTTGGCGCCGCTGCCGGGGAGGTGTGTCGTGATTAATTTGCATTGTTGTTTTTAATATTAACCAAAAATAGTATTTGTATTAGTAGAAATCTACTAATACGTATTATCGGTTTTCTTGGTTTTTCTTGTGAAAATATTATTACTATATTGTATTAAGTATCACAATAAATAAACAATATCTCCAAAAGTGTGAAAACACAACCTTAATTGGGATTTGATCTCCTATTATTTTATTCGAATCTCAAACAAAAAAAAAAGGCAAAAATAGATAAATACTTTCGTGAAGCTCGACTTTGGAAAATACAAACTATAAGGTGGGTATAAGGCGGGTATTATAAAATATACCCTAAGGAAAAAGGCTCTTAAGTGCTTCGCGCCGCCTCGTTTCCCCGCTTGCTTGTGAGTATTTTGAGATTGAAGGCTAATCGAGGGTTTTGCCGCCCAAAGTATTATTACGTATAATGTATTTGCTTGGTTTCTTTGTGATTAAACCCTCTTGAACAATTTGGTTTTCACCAAAGTTCTAAAGTCATTCGAAGGCGTTCACTCCACGTGATCGTTTTCATTCCTTTGAGGCTTCTTTAATCAAGAGTTTGATTCGAGGAGAGATTTTGTAGATTGTTGTCTACAAAGATACAACCAAAATCCAAAAAAATTAAATACAATCAAAAACACAAAAAAAATTGAAAATTCACAAAACACCCAAAAAGAATCTTCTTTGCTGACCTCCCATTCTTCGTGAAGTTTATGATCACTCGTAATCAAGCAAAACGAGCTCGTAAACGTCTTCAAAAGCAAGCCAATCAAGAGACGTTGATTGAAGAACAACCTCCAATTGTTGAACCTATTGTAGATCAAGAAGTCGCCATGGCTAATCGTACTATGATGGAGTTGCTACAAGCACCCACCGAGGGTTTTGGAGAGGCTATTGTGATTCCCGCTATCCTTGCGGAGAATTTCGAGATTAAGACGGGTTTAATGTCGATGTTGCAAGCAAATAAGTTTAGAGGTCATGAGAAAGACAACCCGCACTATCACATTAGGAATTTTAACCGTCTCACCGCTACTAGCAAGTTTAAGGATGTTCCACATGACGCCATTAAGATGATGTTGTTTCCATACTCGTTAGATGGACCCGCAAAAATTTGGCTTGAGAAAGAACCGCCAAATTCGATTTTGACGTGGGCGGATCTCGTTTCTAAGTTTGTGAACAAGTTTTTTCCACCATCTAAAACAACACATTTGAAAAATGAGATTTCACGATTTGTGCAAAGAAATAATGAAAGTTTTTCAATGGCATGGGAACGCTTTAAAGAAATGTTACATGAATGTCCACACCATGATTTTTCGGAATTGCATCAAATTGATACTTTTTATAATGGGCTTAATGATCATGAACGAGATTATTTGAATGCCGCCGCGGGTGGTAATTTTTTGTGCAAGACGACCAATGAGGCTTTGAAAATCATCGAGAATAGATCTAAGGTTTATAGCCCTCGTAACACACCGAGTGTTGCCAATTTGGGTTCGTCTTCATCGTCATCGTCTCGTAGCATTAATGCCTTACATGATGAAGCTAATGAGGAAAATCGGTTTTTTGAAAGATTTGCTAATCTTATGTCCCATTGGAAAGCTCAAGAAGCTTCAAATTCCGCTTCGGTTAAAGCGGTTGCTAAGAGTTGTTTGTCTTATGGTGGAGCTCATGATCTTTCCGAGTGCATTACCGCGGATGGTAACACTTCGAGTGCTTATGAAGCAACGGGAACTTACAACCAAAACGGTCAAGGTTCCCGCCCAAATCAAGCTCCACCAAATCAAAATACTAATAACTATCGAAACAACAACCAAGGTGGTAATTACCAAGGCAACTCACGAAACTACAACAAAGGGAATTATCAAAATGGGAATGGACAAGTCACTAATCAAAACCAAAACCGTGATTTTCAAAACACTACACAAGGTTTTCAAAATGCTCACACTAAAAATCTTCAAGGAGAATTTTTGGATTATGCTAAAGCAAATGATGCTAAATTTGATAACATGCAACGTGAGATGATTAGCTTAAGATCCGAGTTGAAAAACGAGCTTAAAAATGAACTTGCTAATGAACTTAAAACTCATGCAAATAAAATGGAAGGAAATATCCAACGTCTTCAACAAAACCAACAAAAGATGGAATTAGGACAACATGAGATTAAGCAAGAGTTATTAAAAGCGGATGCTAGGCAATCAAAATTTGAGGACCGAATGGCTAAGATGTTTGAAGCAATCATGTGTAAACCCTCTTCCTCGGGTGGTCTTCCTAGTGATACCATTGCAAACCCGAAGGGAGAAATGAAGGTTATTACTACACGAAGTGGTAAAACTTTCAAGGAACCAATCTCTCGTCCAAGTACTTCTACGGAGAAGGAAATCGAGAAAGAACCCGAGGTGATGGTCGAAAAGGAGCACATTACAATCCCACGAAGTACCGCTCAAACCACACCTACGGTTGAACCAATACCAATTGTGGAACCCGAGATTCCAAGGCCGTTGCCTAATGACCAACCCACACCACCTTTACCCTACCCTTCAAGACGAAACAAAGAGAAGTTGCAAGAACGTAACAAACAACAAATCGAGCTTTTTATAAAGATGTTTCAACAAGTGCATTTTGATGTGAGTTTAGCCGACGCGTTGTTGTATATGTCTCGTTTCGCTTCCACTTTTAAAAGTATGATGAGTGATAAGGAAAAGCTTTCAAAGCTTGCTAATTGTTCTTCGGTTTATCTTAACCGCATACTGGAAAAAGTTGGTGACCCCGGAAAGTTTATCATTCCTTGTGACATACAAGATATGAAAGAATGTCTCGCCTTGGCCGATCTTGGTGCGAGCATTAATTTGATGCCATTTTCCATTTGGAAATCGCTTTCGCTTCCGGCTCTCATTCCTTCGAACATGTCTATCGAGATGGCCGATCATTCTACGATTTTAGCATGTGGAGTAGCCGAAGATGTTTTCGTGAAAGTGGGGAAGTTCTACTATCCCGTTGATTTTATAGTAGTTGACATCCCTGCGGATCCTCAAGTTCCTCTAATTTTAGGTCGTTCATTTTTAGACACTTCGAGATCGCTTATCGATGTTCATGCAAGAACTATCACTTTGAAATTCAACGAAGAGGAACTTGTTATAAACGCTACTCAAAACTCGAAATCTTCTCATGTTTATGCAATCGCTACCATCAATCACATTGATATCGTTGACGTGGTTTGCGATGAGTTTTCACAAGAAGTGTTAGGTTTTTCGGATAGCTCGTCAAGTGGCAATCCCACTATTTTGGATCCGATTCTTGCTAATTCCACACCAAATCTTACTCCATTCCAAGGAGGCGATCTCACTTCAAATGAAATCGACAATGAAGATGAGGTGTTGATTAGTGATGATATTTCTATTCCACCATTTCTTCCGCCGATGGAAGTTATGAGTGTTGAACCAAAATCTTCAATCGAGGAACCACCTATCCTTGAATTGAAAGATCTTCCTTCTCACATTGAATACGCATTCTTGGAAGGTGATGACAAGTTTCCGGTTATTATTGCAAAAGGTCTTGCTAATGATGAAAAAACCGAGCTCTTGAAAGTTCTTAAGGCTCATAAAGGGGCAATTGCGTGGAAAATATCCGACATTAAGGGTATTGACCCAAAATTTTGTACTCACAAGATTTTAATGGAGGAGGACTACAAACCCGCAATTCAAAATCAAAGAAGGGTGAATCCCAAAATTCACGATGTCATTAAAAAGGAGGTGTTAGGACCATTGTAATAGTTATATGTAATAGGTAGACTAGGAGGTATGTAGTTCCTCCTGGTCCTAGTAATAGTAGGAGCAAGTCCTGCTCCTAGTCCTAGTCGAAGTCAAACTTTATTATTTACTTAATATTCTGTTAGGATATGCATGAGATATGTTAGGAAAGGATATGCATATCAGTTTTACAGGTTTTCTTTAATGATGTATTAGGGTTTCCTTGTAGTATAAATGGAACCTTAGGCAGAAGGGTTAGACACACCTTCATAAAACGTAGTTCTAGTGATTATTAATATTAGAAATCCTTAGAAAGGATCAAGTCTTTAGAGTTATTCTGTTCTTCTTAATTATATTTATATTCTACATTCATATTGTGTATAGAGTCTCTTTGTGATTTGACTTGTGATTACAGAAGTCATTCACCGGTCCTGACAGGCTGCAAGATCTACATCTAGTAGACCCAACAAGTGGTATCAGAGACTGGGAGGGTCTCTATACAAGAAGAATCAAGTTTTCTTATTTCTGACATTTTGTTTATCATGTCTGCCTCAACCTCTACTCAAACAGGAGAAGACAGCACTCCTAAAATTGTGCAACCTCAGCAGATCCTGGCTACGGTCTCTAACATGAATGGTAAATTCCCTCTTCTAAAGAAGGGTGAATATGATAACTGGGCAATGAAGATGGAATGGTGGATCACCAACACTGATCAAGACCTTTGGAAGATAATTCTGAATGGGAACAACAGGAAGCTTACTGGACGAGACAAGAATGGTAACATTACTCTTCTTGACCCTAAATCTCATGAGGAAATCATAGCTATTCAGAAGGAGGTAAAAGCAAAAACGATTTTGCTTCAATCTCTTCCTGAAGATCACATGGGTGACTTCTACCATTTGGATGATGCCAGAGAGATCTGGAATGGCATAAAAGCAAGGTTCGGTGGGAATGAGGAATCAAAGAAAATGCGAAGGTCCATGCTGAGAGATGAATTTACCGAATTCAAAATCTCAGAAACTGAAGGTCTAAATCAAGGGTATGATAGGTTCCAGAAGATATTGAGCCAGTTGAATCAACTTCGATCGAAGCCTGATGATGGTGACATTAATGCAAGGTTTCTTAAAGCCTTACCCTACTCATGGAATCAGGTGGTGATCTCTCTCAAAGCCAAAGGTGGGCTTGACTATCTCACCTTTGATGATCTGTTTCATAGGCTCAGAACTTTCGAACCCCATGTGAGAGGATTTCCTAGTGACTCTTTTCCCACTCCTGCTAATTCAGCCTTTGTAAGTTCTATGGCATCTAGTCCCATGTCATATGCAAGTCGCCCAAGCAATACTGTCTCCTCTCAGCATACTGTTCAACATACTTCTGCTCCTGATCCTGCTGCCAAGTCTGGTAGTATGGTAGAAGTTGTTCTTCATTCTTTTGTGGCTGAAGTTAATGCTGAACAACAACTTGCTTTCGATGACTTCAAACAGGTCGATAAACTTGACCTGGATGAAATGGATCTTAAATGGCAGATGGCCATGCTTACTCTTAGGGTACACAAGTTTGAGAAGAAAGCAGGAAGGAAATTTAATTACAACCCTCGGGAGCCAGCAAGATTCGATAGAAGCAAGGTGCGATGCTATAACTGCCAGCAACAGGGTCACTTTGCAAGGGAGTGCCCTAGCAAGAATGATCAGGAGAAGAGCAGGTACTCCGCTTTCAAGGTTCAGGAGATAAAAGATGACAGGAAGGCATTGGTATCTGTTGACTCTATGGTCAACTGGAATGATCATCAGGCTTCTACTCTGGAGTCAGCTGAGTCCTCGACTGACGTGTTTGCAATGATTGCTGGGAATCTCTCTGATGCAGAAGAAGCAGACGAGTTTGCTCTTATGGGCATCTCACCTCAGGTACAACATTGTCCTCTTGGTTGTCATGACAAATACTCAGAATTGTTGTCCCAATTTAATGAAGTAAATGATCAAAATGATAAGTATTTTTTAGAGGTTCAAGCCTATAAGGCTTCAGTAAACACTTTGGAACAACAAAAGAGGTGGTTACAAGATACACAACGTGCGTATGAGGATAAAATCAGGATACTAAGCATTGATTTAGAAAACACTACAAATATGCTTAAATATACAGAAACTGAAAGAGATGCTAGTATCAAAGAAAAAGAGGAGATGCAAGCTAAACTAGATGCTACAATGCTAAGATTTGACAAATGGCAAAAGGCACCTAAAAATCTTTCAAAATTAATTGATAGTAGCATGTCTGGCAGAACTAAACGAGGCTTAGGATTTGAAAAATATATTGATTCAGAAGATGTATTTGATTTATCTTTCTCAAGTGTCTTTGATGCCGACAAAGAGGATGAGGGCAAACCTAGTTACAATAGGTTTAAACCAGCAGCAGAAATGCATGTTGTCCCTCCCCCTCTTACTGGAACTTTTATGCCCACCACATGGCATAATGACTCGGATGGATCACAGATGCTTGAGTCCCCAACAAGTTCTACTAATACTAATGACTTTGTCTCATGTACTTTCAGTGACAAAGCCAGTGACTCTGCATCTAGTGGTTCAAGTGAAGAGTCAAGACCTACGCGTTCCAAGTTGAATGAACATGCTGCTACTGGTGCTAGGAAGTGTGAAGAAAAAGTTGCTGTCAAGTCAAGTGTGTCTGGTCCTTGTTTATTGAGTCCTAGGAAGAATGTTTTTCCTAGAAATGTGTGTAATAAAGTAGGCAGTATGAAACAATCTCATTTTAATAAAAGGTCTTTCAAAACATGTTTTGTTTGTGGCAGTGCCTTTCATTTAATTAAAGATTGTGATTATTATGACACACATGCATCTGTTAATCATGCTTTTCCTACTCCTGGTCCACCAGGAGCTGCTTCATATGCTTCTAGAAGACTTAATCCTAGTGCTCCAACGTTTAATACTTCTAGAGTATCCTCTCCTTTCGCGTCTGATTATTGGAAAGATAGTAGATTCCAAACAACCAGTAATTATTTTCAAAATTTTAATCCAATCTATCCAAATAATTTAGACCACACGTATTTTGGTTTGGGAAATTTGGGAACTGCTGTTAAGCCCTCAGCAGGTTGTTCTTGGTCAAATAATAATACCCATATGATGCATAGGCAACCAAGGAACAACGGTGGATCTCATCAATCTTCTTGGCACTCTTCTAATGATCCACAAGGTAGGCTCAAACCTAAAAAGGTTTGGGTCCCCTTAAGACACTAACTTTTGCATTTTTATTATCTTGTTGTTGTAGGTTACTCTATACCAGGATCCTAGTCTAGGTATTGTTGATAGTGGTTGCTCCAGGAGCATGACTGGCAATAAGAGTCTTCTCTCTAACTTTGTACCATTTCATGGTGGCAAGGTCTATTTTGGTGGGGGTGAAGGCAGAATCACTGACAAAGGAACGATAAAGACTCCAAATCTAAATTTTGAGCAGGTCTACTATGTGGAAGCACTTCAACACTTCAACTTGATATCGGTCTCTCAGATTTGTGACAAGAAGCAGTTTGTTCTCTTCACCGACACTGATGCACTTGTGCTTTCCAAAGACTTTCAGCTTCCGGATGACTCACAAGTTTTACTCAGAATCCCTAGAAGACCCAATCTCTATAGCATCAAGTTGAATGAAGTCAACCCTACTGGTCAACTAGCATGTCTGGTTGCAAAGGCCTCAGAAGATGAAGCCACTAAATGGCACCGAAGGATGGGGCATGTGAACTTCAAGACCATTCACAAACTTGCAAATCTGAATCTGGTCTCTGGTTTACCTCCCAAGACGTTTCGAAATGATATAAATTGTATTATCTGCAGCAAAGGCAAACAGCACAAAGCATCCTTCAAGGCCATTACTGCTCTAAGTCTTATTACTGAACCATTGCAGCTTCTACACATGGACTTATTTGGTCCTACTTCCATCAGGAGCATTGACCACAAGCAATTCTGTTTGGTGGTAACTGATGGTTATAGCAGGTTTACGTGGGTGTTATTCATGGCTGCCAAAAGTGAGACCTACTCAATTCTTAGAGATTTTCTTATCTTGATAGAGAATCAGTTGTCCAAGAAAGTTAAAGGTATTCGTTGCGACAATGGAACCGAGTTTAAAAATAAAGACCTCATCGCACTTTGCAATGCTAAGGGCATCAAAAGAGATTATAGTGCTGCTAGGACTCCTCAACAGAATGGTGTGGCAGAAAGAAAGAACAGGACACTAATAGAAGCCGCAAGAACTATGCTTGCCGATTCCAAGCTTCCAACCATGTTATGGACAGAAGCTGTTAATGCTGCAAGTTATGTTTTGAATAGGGTCTCTATTACCAATCCTCACAAGAAGACTCCTTATGAGCTGCTCACGGGCAAAGTTCCAAATATTGCTCATTTGAAGCCTTTTGGGTGTCCAGTCACCATTCTGAATACTAGTGACTATTTGGGGAAGTTTGATGGCAAGGCAGATGAAGGATACATTGTGGGATATTCAGCTCATTCTCGGGCGTATCGTGTCTACAATCTTCAAGCCAAACGGATAATTGAAACTATTAATCTCAGGTATTTTGAGGAGAAGTCAAACATCCAAGGCAAAGGTCCAGAATGGTATTTTGATCTTGATTATCTTAGTGATTCGTTAGGATATTTTCGTTTCAAAACTAACCATGATGCAGGACCACAAGTGTTTGCAACTTCTAGTACTGGTGTTCCTTCTAGTCTTTCTGATTCAGATGATGAGGATGACATTTTTGTGGTTCCATCCTATTCCACCACAGTTTCTCCTACTCCTCCTAGTGATGCAACTCCATTGGATGTACAGGATTCCCAAGCAGCTCTTGACACACTTCTCAAACAACAACAAGAAGCTACTAAAGCAGCTGCTCAAGGTAGTTTTGAGTTTCCCTTGGTTGAGCCTACTGGCAAAGTTGCTCCTGGTACTCCATCTTCTGCTCCTAGTGCTAGCTTATCACCTACTGGTACTCCGGCTAGTGAGTCTGCTTCCAATACTCGCTTCTCCAGTCCTTCTGATTTGGGGAACCATGAAAAGAAGTCTTCTACCAAGCTGGATGATATTCATAAACAACCGGTAGATGGGATTTTCCAAAATGCTTCATATGATGCTGACTTTGTTGGTGATCTCAATAACTTGGCACCAGAAGTGGAGGTTTCTTCCAATCCAGTCTTGCAATCACATAAAGATCATCCTACCACTCAAATTATAGGAGATCCTGGTTCTACCGTCAAGACACACAGAATGCAGCAGAAGGCCTCGTCTGATCATCATGCTCTTGTGGGCTATATTGAGGATCAAAAAGCGTAATAATCATACGGACTTTCAACACTGTTTGTTTGCTTGTTTTCTTTCACAGGTGGAACCTAGGTCTATTTCTCATGCACTTGAGGATCAAAGTTGGGTGGAGGCTATGCAGGAGGAAATGCAGCAATTCTTGTTTCAGAATGTTTGGGTTCTGTTTGACTTACCAGATGGAAAGACAGCTATCAATACCAAATGGATTCTCAAGAACAAGAAGGATGCACGGGGAATTGTCGTCAGGAATAAAGCTAGGCTTGTCGCACAAGGACACACTCAAATTGAGGGCATTGACTATACTGAAGTCTTTGCGCCGGTTGCAAGGATCGAGGCCATTCGTCTGTTTTTGGCCTTTGCTTCTTATGTTGGCTTTACGGTGTTCCAGATGGATGTCAAGAGTGCATTTCTCTATGGCAAAATTGACGAGGAAGTGTATGTTACTCAACCTAAGGGGTTTGTAGATCCACTTCATCCCAAGAAAGTCTACAAGGTGGTCAAGGCTCTTTATGGGTTACATCAGGCTCCTAGAGCTTGGTATGAGCGTCTTTCAACTTTCTTGTTAAAGAATGGCTATAGAAGAGGTACTATTGACAAAACACTATTTCTTCGGCGGAATTCCAAGGATATTATCCTTGTTCAGGTTTATGTAGACGACATTATCTTTGGTTCTACAAGGAAGGAGTGGTGTGATGAGTTTGAACACTTGATGAAAGGCGGATTTCAGATGAGTGCAATGGGAGAACTATCATTCTTCCTTGGTCTTCAGGACAAGCAACAATCGGATGGGATTTTCATCAGTCAAGATAAATATGTCCATGAGATTCTTCAGAAGTTTGACATGGATCCTCTTAGACCAGCAGCAACTCCTTATGAAGTTGCTAAAATCAAACTTAAGAATGAGCCAGACCCTCCGGTAAATGTTCACATGTACAGGTCTATGATTGGCTCCCTCATGTATTTGACTGCATCACGTCCGGACATTATGTTTGCAGTAAGTGCTTGTTCTAGACACCAGGTGACTCCAACGGTTTCGAACTTAAATGCAGTGAAGAAGATTTTCAAGTATATCAAGGCTCAACCTAAATTCGGTCTATGGTATCCTAGAGAATCTCCTTTTGTTCTAGAAGCCTATAGTGATAGTGACTATGCTGGTGCTAATAATGATAGGAAGTCTACTACTGGTGGTTGTCAATTTTTGGGTCGTCGACTTATTTCATGGCAATGTAAGAAACAGACAATCGTAGCTACTTCTTCAACAGAAGCTGAATACGTTGCTGCTGCTAGTTGTTGTGGACAAGTTTTATGGATCCAAAATCAGATGTTGGATTATGGTTTCAATTTTATGAATACCAAAATTTTTATTGACAATCAGAGAACTATTTGCATTGTGAAGAATCCTGTATTTCATCAGCGGACGAAGCATATTGAGATTCGGCATCATTTTATACGGGGTGCCAATGAGAAGAAGCTGATACAGGTTCTTAAAGTTCATACAGATGACAATGTTGCAGATTTGCTGACTAAAGCTTTTGATGGTCCTCGGTTCTTGGTGGTTCACATTGGGATGGTCAATCCTTGAGGTTTAGGATTGAGGGGAGGCAAAGCCTAAGGGGAGGCTTTGTGTACATATTAGGTCAGACTAACGTATTGATAGTATTTAACAACATAGTTTCTTGGTTCTGATGGTGTGTGGTAATTCTGATGGAGGATTTTTGCTCTCTTCTGGTGGATATGGCCTTACATGACTGGCTTCTGGTCCTCTTTGGTCAGCTTCTAGTTATAATTGGTTGGCTTCTGGTGGTTTAAAATCCTTCCATGTCAAGTGGTGTTTGGCTCCTGGTACTGTTCTGGCATACTGTTCATTCATTTTGTCCTTTGTTAATCACGTTTTGCTCCTGGTTTGACCATTGTGTGCTTTGACTTTTGGTCAACGCTCCCAATCCTGGTATTTACAAGTTTGAATTAAGCATGTTAATTGGGAGTTGGTTACTATGTTAAAAAGGGCAAGTGGTTACTATGCAATTATGGTTTAATTTGAAAGGGCAACCCCCATTAATAGGGGTCAATGAACAGTTACCACTTTCTTTATATATGGTCAACATACACCCTTGACTCACTCATTACAATTAACACACACACAAAACCGCTTCTACTCTCTACACCCTAATCTCAATCCTTCTTCCTTCCATTAATCAAGATCCATGGCTGCTCTTGCTTATCAACCTGCTCACAACCGCGTTGCTTATCTGGGTGATGGTCCCCATCGTGAACATTTTGCTGACATCCTGGATTACATTGAAGCATCCAACCTAAGGTTTGCATTTACTGTATGTCCCACCATATATGATAGTGTGATTAGACAATTTTGGGCGTCTGCTCAACTTGTGAATGTGGCTGGTCGTCCACGTGCACTCCATGCTACCATAGATGGACGTGCATATTTGGTGACTGAGGCTTCTATACGCTCTTCTCTTCATCTTCAGGATGAGGGTGGTGTTGAATCCATCCCCAATGTTGAAGTATTGGAGGGGATGGCTGCTTTAGGATATGAACATGGGGGGAAGTTTAACTTCCAGAAAAATAGGTTTTCCCCCCAATGGAAGCTTCTGGTCCACTTTTTAATCCATTGTATGAGCCCCAAGTCTGGGAGTTGGGATGCTTTCCCTACTCCTTTGGCTACTGGTCTTGTCTGCTTAGCCCAGGGTCGAGTTTTTAACTTTTCTCATTATATATTTGAGGGGATGGTTAGTAATTTGTCTAATGCTGGTTCGAGAAAGAAGTTTCTTATGTACCCTAGGTTTCTTCAGCAAATCCTTGTTTGCATTCCTCGTGATAGGACTGAGCATGTGCCGTCTAAACTTACAGCTAAAGTGTATTACAATATGGTTAATGGGTTTACTGGGAATTAGAGGCCCCTGACTGAAGCCATGTTGGGATTGGCTCAGGGTCCTATGGGTGAGGAGGAGGAGGCTCCTGAGTTTGTTGTGATAGATGATGACCCCATGGAGAAGGAGGCTCCTACTGTTGGTGCCACTCCTGTGGTAGAGGAGGAGCTAGTTGATGAGGTGGTGGTTGAAAAACCATCTCCTACCAAGGCTGGTCCTTCCTCAGTCCCACACAGGTCTCCATTTGTGGAGACTCCACCTCCTAGTCCTGCCCCACAATCGACTGATAAACCGTCTGATGCTAGTACTCCACAGGTTGACCCATATGTTGCTTCGGGCTCCGATGATGCTTTCCCTGATCCAAGTTCTCTTGGTGGGCAGGCAGAGGGGCCTACTACACTTATATCTTTGCTTGATCTTCTACGCAGGTACCATGAGAGGATGATTTGTTTGGAAGCTGATCTAAACCAACATCGGAAGCTTACAAGGGAGTTTGTTCTTCCTCTAGCAGATCGCATCAAGGCATTGGAAACTCAACAACGGCGTCACAAGAAGCATGTGGTCCATTCCGATTCTGAGGATGAGGGTGCGGAGAATGTTGAGGATGGCTTGACGTTGTTGGCAAAGGCTGCCTTTGCTGATAAAGTTTATGATGATTTGCCGGTTCCTTCAACGTCCTCCAATGTTCCTTCTCCTGGTGCTATTCCCCCTTCTATGGGTGGTGATTCTGATCCTGCTGATGGTTCTCATGCTGGTCCCTCTCATGATTCGAAGGGCAAGGCCCCAATGACTGATGCTCCATCCCCATCTCGCAAGCGTACCCGTCGTCAGATTGAAGAGGAAAGGCTTGGTGAGGAGGCTGCTAGTCGGGTTCAAGCTGAGATTGATGAAGCTGATAGGGCTGCTGAGGAAGAGCTTCGAGAGCGCAGGCGTGCACAAATTCAGCATGATGCCATGCATTGGAGTGATAGTGAATGGATGCAAGTTTTGACTGTTCTCACTCGGGATTATGCTCAGTTTAAAGATCTTTTGGGTGATGATGTTGATGAACACAATTGTATACCGAAGGCTATTGTAAAACCCGTAAAAATAAGGTCATAATTTAATTCTATTTTCAATTATTTTGAAGATATTTTATAATGTTAAATATTATTACGTTTAACGGTTTAAGTTGAAACCGATATTAAATATTATGTTTTAATATTTTGACGAGTAACGAGGACTACTAGTGATCGCGATACCGACGGATGCCTAAAATTTTATATTTTATTATCGATCGTTTCGATATTTAATATTTTCGACGATATCGTTTTAATTACGTATCGAGTCGTTATATTATTATTTTCGTGTGCGTTTAAACTTTTTAGTATTTTTACGAAACCCAAGTCTCGTAAATATTTCAAAAATTACAATTTACATTTTCTACCCTTTTAAACTATTTTATTCCATTTTGGACCAAAACTATCACAAATTGGCAAAAACTACCCTAACCTTACACTATATATAAAATTTCCACTAACTATTTTACACATACAATGTTTTTAAAATAAAAACTCAACCACTCTCCTTCCTTTCTTCTTTTGGCCTTACACCACAAGAACACCACCACCACAAATCATCAATTTTCTTGATCAAAACTTTGATCCATCCAAAAACAAAACAAGTCCACCTCCTAATTTTTCAAGGTGATTCTAATGGTACCATTTTTATCCACATGCAACTATATAAATTTTTCAAGAAAAGTTGGTGATGTTTGATCCATATTTGTTGTATGCATGTGTTAGTAGTGATGATCAAATGATGTTTATGCTATGTTTTTGTTAAAAAGATGAATTTTAATTTTTGGGTTTTTGATTTTGATGATGATACAAGTGTTAGGATTAGATTGTGATGATATTAGGATGTTAGAATGATGATAAAAGTTGTTGGTTTTGATCAAAAACTTGATTTTGTATGGTTTTTAAATGGCCAATTTTAGGCAGTAGGTTTAGAGGCATTTTCGGAAATCTTAAGTCTGAATATAGGATGATATGATGGGATTATGTTGTAGAGAATTTCGTTAGCATCGATTTGATATAAAGTAGGCCTTCCAACTCCAAACGAGGTAGAAGATACACTAGTTTGAATTTCGTGTACCGGGAGACGAGTGTCGACACAATCCGAAAATTGTTGTCGATATTTGGATCGAATCTCGGGGATTATAAAATGAGTTTCAAAATGACTCAAGGGCTGTTCTCAGGCTCCAAGTTCAGTATTTTGAGTCTATTTTTAGAATCAAGTGGCGGTTTTACAAACGGAGTTGTTTAGAATGGTCAAAATGGTTTCGTAAGTCAAGTTCGCTAAACTGTCCGGATTTTGTGATTCAAAGATGAGTCGGGCAGGGAACTTTAGAAGTAAAATCTTTTGATGGGCTCTTGGGAGGACTTTCTACATATAGTAAGTAAGTTCTCTGAGTAGTATCATAAAAAGTTGATATGTTTAAGTATGGGAAAACGGCTTGGACATTCGGTATGTTCCGGCAGATTTTTATTAAAGACATAGAATAATAAAATTAATATATATGAGAGTGTAATAGTATCACTTGTATCGTTTTCTCTCGAGTTTGTCGTGATTTTATGAGTCGAGTTTTATATGTATGGGTTATTTCTCGAGTCTATTATTAATGAACGCACCTCATTTGATAGGTTGCGGTTCTCGTGTTTGAAAGGCATCATCTATCGTCGGCGATCGTCTCATTACCACTATTGGCTAAGGTGAGTCTATAGCCTCGCTTTATACTAGTTATTAAATGATTTTAAACCCGCGAGGGGGAATACATTTTTTTATATACTTAGAACACAAGATTTTTATGGTATGCTTTGTCCCTTTATGAATGGACCCGTGGTTGCCTTTAAATTGCATTAAGTGATTGCCTTTGTTAAAACCTCAATTATGGACCGTTAATTAACCTATGATGGGTTAACCGCTAGTACAATTAATAGATCTATGGGGGAAGCCGCCCTGGTTCAGTTTTTATGGACTTGTCATAGAAGCTTAGGCCCGACCTCCACACTGTTTGAGCATATTGTATTGAGAAGTCAGGTATACGGCAATGTACCAATAATCTGGAGGTAACCGACAATTAATAAATCTCTCGTCTTATTAGACTGATATGGGAGTGTCTAAGGGCTCGGTTCCATGAGCTTATTGCAATTTATGCTATATACAATTATCATTGTTGATGCAAATTATTATTTGATGCTTATAAGCATGCCACAAACTTATAATCTTTGCTTGTGTTCAAATTGATTTCATAAACCTATAGATTCACTCGGCATTTTTGCTGATTGTTTTACTCACATGTATTTCAGGTAATCAAGAAGTGGAAGCTTGGAGGTCACGGGGAATGAAGTTGTGCACTGCTTTTGTTGTTCAAACTCTTTGATTTATTTATCGTTCCATTTTTAAAACAAACTAATATGTTGTTTTAACTTATCTTTTGGTAACGATTACTTGGGACTACGCTACTCTAACAAATGTTTTAGGAACGATAAATCTAAAACGTCTCTTTTCGAGTCGTTCTTTATAAATTATGTGTTGTTGTATCATTGTTTAGCACCCAAAGATGTATTCCGCTGCGTGTAAATTTGGGGGTGTTAAAGATTGGTACCAGAGCCATGAGTTATAGAGAACTAGGTCTTTTTCTAAAAACCTAAACTACAACTGTCGGTTTTATTTTTCAAAGAGTCGGTGCACATGATTTCGCGTGACTTCAGGTTCAAGCTACTTCTGAGATTACAATTTTAGTATACGTTATTACGTATACCTTATTGGCAAGTATTTATAAATAAATACTATGATCCATTTACGGATATATATTTATGTCTAGGATCCCTTTATCGATATATATTTATGTCGTTAAACTTTTCGATAAAAGTTTGTCATTTATTAATGATTAACTTAAATAAATACAATGAATTTCACGATCTTTCTGTATTTATTTTTGAAGTATTTAAATTGCTTTTATTGCAAAATTTTTATATTATGACCTTACATACCTTCATCTGCGCGCGTTACTTTTATTGCTTAACCCTTTGAGATATCTATATAGATATCCAAATCGTCTTTCGGCTGTTTGTGCTTGGACGTCTTGAAGCGTAATCTCTAGACCATTGTGTAGCAATGTGTCCTTGGAATAGACTAACCGCTATTGTGTGAGTCACACATTTTGGAAACACTTCTTATAATCGTGTTGAATAATATCATGGTTTTTCATAATATTTTGTTGATTTTTATTATCGTTTTACACGACATGCGAAGATTTAATTCGTTGACAGTTATATGTATCGACTCTGAAGTGTATTGTTAACTTATATCTCGGTAACGTCATCGTTATTTCATAAATCATCGTCTAGATTATGGCGCTAGAATTGGAATACGATTTTACTTATATAAAATTGTATCATTTGTTTTTCATTAACCTTCTCGCTCCCGGAGTGTAGCATGTTAATGTTCCATTCTTTTCTTGTTATGTTTTGTGTTTTTGACAATCGTGGCACCAAGGAAATTTGCCTACATTGCATTTTGGAATCTAAATTACGAACGTCTTTCACCGTTTTGCTTCCTAAATTTCGTGTTGAATACCTTGAAGCATTTTCTGTCATTCATCATGATATATATTATTTGATGCTCATTACGAGATTTATTTTTCGTTGTTATAAAATCCACAAGACATGTGTGTATATATATATATATTTTGAGCCGTTAAGAAGTGTCGAAAAATACACTTTATGCTGAAACTGTAGGGGCAGTATAAACAGGTCAAAACTTAAAAGTAAAACATGCGTTTATAAAATAAAATAGTCAAACCTGCACAGAACTTGCAGGGGTATTTTGGTCATTTTACATTGGTTTTCAGGTCTCGGGTAAAACTAGAAAGTCGTCTGAAACGTCGTTTTGCATCAAAATGATTTAGACTCTGAGTCTTGGAGATGTCGTTTATCGGGTCAATTAATCGTCTCATATTTAAAAGTTAAATCTGATAGAAATTCAGAACATGAGTTTTAAATGTTTCTAAGCTGTTTTGATTTCATTTGAGATCGTAAAATTTTAACAAATATTATTTTACAACTAACGAATACTAGTTGCATGTGAAAATATTTAAAAATAAAAACAGTACAGGATTAGCAATTACCGGATTAATGGTGTAATTTAAAAACGAATAACATACTTTCTTAAAAGCATGTTGTGTTGAGTATCTTACATAGAATACACATATGGATTGATTTATTATTTTTATATATATGACTCATTTGTCATTCGATGTTATTTTATTTTCGTTTTCTTCTAACTTTCCACTGATTTGAGTTGAGTTCTGAAGTTTTGCCTTCACATTCTTCGTTGACATTCTTGTCACATGTCTCATGGCGTTTTCGTCTAAACCTTATAACCTTTTGAAAACTTAACAACTTGTAACCATTTCATTGGTTGTTTTATGAGCTACTATTTGCCACTTTTTGCAAAACTTTGACTACTTTATACGTTGTCAAAATGTCATATTATAAATAAATCTGATATCGTTTTACGATTATTTTCACCAATTATTTTTACTTTGGTCTTATAAAATACTTTTCGTAAGATTAAAAGTTGCTTATTAAGTATCTCACAAATTACTTGTATCCTGTAAATTTATAAACTATTTTTTTTTTAAAATTCCATTTTACAAATGGCATGGTTTATATATAAACATAAGAAACGTAATACTTTTCGACGAAACTGAGCACTGCATTGCTATTCCTAAATTATACATGGCCTGATCACCTATGTCTAATTTAGAAGGAGCCATGCTAGGCTGAATAGTAGTCACCTTAAAAAAAAAAATAAAAAAAAATCTTGATAATAATCAACTTTTTACTTGTATTTATGATAAAGATAAATAAAATGAAATAAAGTGAAAAGTAGTTTTAAAAACCTTTATATTTCATGCAAGTAGCGCAATTTCTATGCATCCACATATGTTTTCTTACCTTTTCTTGAACGA
This sequence comes from Glebionis coronaria, assembly GCA_025667525.1. Lineage (NCBI taxonomy): Eukaryota > Viridiplantae > Streptophyta > Magnoliopsida > Asterales > Asteraceae > Glebionis > Glebionis coronaria. The sequence continues at coordinate 159,509,293 of CM046881.1, read as the reverse complement.
ATTACGCGCTTACGAATGCGTTTTTGCTCGACAATCGTTTTTCCACTTGTTACTTCATTTTGTCTTATAACTGATTTCTTTTGACTGTTCGTCTAATTACTGACTGTTGATAAATGACTTGAAAGTCTCGATATTTTATCCTTCCTTCTCGTCCAATGTTCTTTATGCGATTTTATAGATTTTTGGAATGTCTCCGCACGTGAATAAAGAATTATCACTTGAGTGATTTCCGTATATCCGGGATGACGTCCGTCACTCTCGTTTGTCTCGAAATCCACTCTTCTGAACCGTGCTTTGATTTCTCTCTTTAAACACTAACATCGTTCATTTGATTTATTTTAATTACAAGTTATTATTAAGAACTTTATTTATTAAAATTTTTGTATGGATTTTATTTCCGATCATGTATCGACCACCGCTAAGTTAACGAGCTGATATTGGTGAACCACCGACCGCACTAACAAAATTGACAACTTGTTTAATCTATTATTTCTTATCGTCATACCATCAATGCCTTTATTTTATTATTCTCTTTAAGAATTCATACGACATTTGCTTCGTTCTCTTTTGTACCGTTGATTTCGTACTGATTGTTAACCATTATTTCCATTCGTATTCGTCTATTATCTTGTCACATTTCGAAACCCGAATACATCCCATGTTTATTTTGAAATAATAATCACCTTTAAGTATTTCTACAACGTATTATAAAATTTTTATGTTTATACATTTTTTCCAATGATTTTCAATTATCGAAATAACTATCATAAGAAAAAGGTCAATTTTATACATCATATTTTGTATAACTAAAACTAATGTTTAAAATGAAATTATGTTTTACCTTTTGAACTAATTGACTTAGCATACTTTACTTTAAATGTAATGAAATTATCGGTTTAATTTATATTCCTAATAATGATTTAATTTGGAAATTATATTTTCTAATTGTAACCATCAATACGAATTTAATTAATAAATTCATGTCATTGTTTCAAAGTTTCTTAAGACAACCAAAATAAATTATGAAGCTATTTAGCTTCTATTTTTAATATATCATCTTTATCAAGAAAGTACCTCAATTGAATTTTAAGGTAATACCAAATCCGGGATGAATAATTGTGACAAACGCTATTTTAATGTTAATATTTAATTCATTCTTCGCTCTCATTTTTCTAGTATTGTGAATTATTATGTTTTACGGTTACGTGATTCGAGATCCCTCGTCGATCGTCAACCTTAAATCATTTTACCACATCTTGTCCGTTTATGCGTTTATTAAATTCATTTTTATCTCGTTCTATTCCTCTTATTGAAGATCACTATTTTATTCTAAGTTTAAAGTGAATCTCGGGAAGCAGTTATAAGAAGAAACGATAAGTGTCACCAGGATTTATGTGTGTACTTGTGGAATGATTGAGGACCGAGTTATCAATGGCAACTTATCATGGATATGAAGTTTTTGTAATCTTACTTGCTACTATCGAAGGATCATAGAAGACTCTGGAGATTAAGTGGTTATTATCAAGGGTTCGTTCAAGGTTTTCCCGATGATTAATGGTGGAGATCTATACTCGATGTTTATGTTCGACCTTTTCTTTTATGTACTTATATGGTGTGTGATCTAGTCAAATGATCTTAAGTTGTGAGAACTTGAGACGGCATCATCCGATGACGTCCGATCATGTAGAACACATATTATGTAATATCTTTTTGACTTTCAACGACGATGTTTATTGAGACTTTAATGCGCATTGGCGAAAGTGAGATGGTGTCTTTGTATTATCTTTTGAGTGGGGACCCGCGTGTGAGCACCCTCTGATGACGAGAATGTTTTTCTTGTTAGTTCTTTTTGAGGTGTGTCCATGGCTATCCGGCCGATGGATATCCTTTAACTTGCAACATTCTTTTTAACTGGACTTATCCGAAAATCCTGTCATCTATTCTTGTTGTCGAATGAGCTTCGTGTGATCCATAAAATTTTGATGTGTCGAGTTTGACGGGTGACTGATGGATAAGGATTTATTTATTCTTTTTTTTGGTGAGATACAACTTGACGACAAGTTGCGTTTTGTAAAAGAACCAGTAGAGATCGTGGTTCGAGATTCACGTGGGAACGTAAGGACTTCTTTATAAAGAATGCCCTCATCCTTCCGGGTAGTAAACAACTCGTGTATGAGGCGAGTTGAGCGCCGGGACGTCGCTCCCTTAAGGTGGTGAGGATGTAAAACCCGTAAAAATAAGGTCATAATTTAATTCTATTTTCAATTATTTTGAAGATATTTTATAATGTTAAATATTATTACGTTTAACGGTTTAAGTTGAAACCGATATTAAATATTATGTTTTAATATTTTGACGAGTAACGAGGACTACTAGTGATCGCGATACCGACGGATGCCTAAAATTTTATATTTTATTATCGATCGTTTCGATATTTAATATTTTCGACGATATCGTTTTAATTACGTATCGAGTCGTTATATTATTATTTTCGTGTGCGTTTAAACTTTTTAGTATTTTTACGAAACCCAAGTCTCGTAAATATTTCAAAAATTACAATTTACATTTTCTACCCTTTTAAACTATTTTATTCTATTTTGGACCAAAACTATCACAAATTGGCAAAAACTACCCTAACCTTACACTATATATAAAATTTCCACTAACTATTTTACACATACAATGTTTTTAAAATAAAAACTCAACCACTCTCCTTCCTTTCTTCTTTTGGCCTTACACCACAAGAACACCACCACCACAAATCATCAATTTTCTTGATCAAAACTTTGATCCATCCAAAAATAAAACAAGTCCACCTCCTAATTTTTCAAGGTGATTCTAACGGTACCATTTTTATCCACATGCAACTATATAAATTTTTCAAGAAAAGTTGGTGATGTTTGATCCATATTTGTTGTATGCATGTGTTAGTAGTGATGATCAAATGATGTTTATGCTATGTTTTTGTTAAAAAGATGAATTTTAATTTTTGGGTTTTTGATTTTGATGATGATACAAGTGTTAGGATTAGATTGTGATGATATTAGGATGTTAGAATGATGATAAAAGTTGTTGGTTTTGATCAAAAACTTGATTTTGTATGGTTTTTAAATGGCCAATTTTAGGCAGTAGGTTTAGAGGCATTTTCGGAAATCTTAAGTCTGAATATAGGATGATATGATGGGATTATGTTGTAGAGAATTTCGTTAGCTTCGATTTGATATAAAGTAGGCCTTCCAACTCCAAACGAGGTAGAAGATACACTAGTTTGAATTTCGTGTACCGGGAGACGAGTGTCGACACAATCCGAAAATTTTGGATCGAATCTCGGGGACTATAAAATGAGTTTCAAAATGACTCAAGGGCTGTTCTCAGGCTCCAAGTTTAGTATTTTGAGTCTATTTTTAGAATCAAGTGGCGGTTTTACAAACGGAGTTGTTTAGAATGGTCAAAATGGTTTCGTAAGTCAAGTTCGCTGAACTGTCCGGATTTTGTGATTCAAAGATGAGTCGGGCAGGGAACTTTAGAAGTAAAATCTTTTGATGGGCTCTTGGGAGGACTTTCTACATATAGTAAGTAAGTTCTCTGAGTAGTATCATAAAAAGTTGATATGTTTAAGTATGGGAAAACGGCTTGGACATTCGGTATGTTCCGGCAGATTTTTATTAAAGACATAGAATAATAAAATTAATATATAGAAGAGTGTAATAGTATCACTTGTATCGTTTTCTCTCGAGTTTGTCGTGATTTTATGAGTCGAGTTTTATATTCTTATGTATGGGTTATTTCTCGAGTCTATTATTAATGAACGCACCTCATTTGATAGGTTGCGGTTCTCGTGTTTGAAAGGCATCATCTATCGTCGGCGATCGTCTCATTACCACTATTGGCTAAGGTGAGTCTATAGCCTCGCTTTATACTAGTTATTAAATGATTTTAAACCCGCGAGGGGGAATACATGTTTTTATATACTTAGAACACAAGATTTTATGGTATGCTTTGTCCCTTTATGAATGGACCCGTGGTTGCCTTTAAATTGCATTAAGTGATTGCCTTTGTTAAAACCTCAATTATGGACCGTTAATTAACCTATGATGGGTTAACCGCTAGTACAATTAATAGATCTATGGGGGAAGCCGCCCTGGTTCAGTTTTTGTGGACTTGTCATAGAAGCTTAGGCCCGACCTCCACACTGTTTGAGCATATTGTATTGAGAAGTCAGGTATACGGCAATGTACCAATAATCTGGAGGTAACCGACAATTAATAAATCTCTCGTCTTATTAGACTGATATGGGAGTGTCTAAGGGCTCGGTTCCATGAGCTTATTGCAATTTATGCTATATACAATTATCATTGTTGATGCAAATTATTATTTGATGCTTATAAGCATGCCACAAACTTATAATCTTTGCTTGTGTTCAAATTGATTTCATAAACCTATAGATTCACTCGACATTTTTGCTGATTGTTTTACTCACATGTATTTCAGGTAATCAAGAAGTGGAAGCTTGGAGGTCACGGGGAATGAAGTTGTGCACTGCTTTTGTTGTTCAAACTCTTTGATTTATTTATCGTTCCATTTTTAAAACAAACTAATATGTTGTTTTAACTTATCTTTTGGTAACGATTACTTGGGACTACGCTACTCTAACAAATGTTTTAGGAACGATAAATCTAAAACGTCTCTTTTCGAGTCGTTCTTTATAAATTATGTGTTGTTGTATCATTGTTTAGCACCCAAAGATGTATTCCACTGCGTGTAAATTTGGGGGTGTTAAAGCTATGGTATTGATGCGTAAGCATCAGTTGGCTCTTGCTACAGAACTTAAGAAACAGAGAAGGAACAGACCTTTATCTCGGGCTGAGGAGCGCCAGCAGATGCAACGTTATGTGAAATTTCAGTCTGCTGCTCATTTTAACGCTCCTTGGACGTGGGCTCGGGTGCGGGCTTTGAATTTTGATGAGCTCAAGGCCCTTTATGAAAAGATGGTTAAGCGTCAGAGTCAACCTATTCCAGAAAGATTTATTTACCATCCTCGTGGTGTGACTTCTTCTATGCCTGCTGATTCTACTGGTCCTTCGTCTGCACCCACTCCTGTTTCTGCTGCTAGTCCATCTGGTTTTGTTGCTGCTTCCGTTGGTCCTTCTACTACACCTTTGGTTGCTCCATTGGGTTCTACTGCTGGTCCTGCTACTACCATCTTTGCTACTACCACCACCACTCATGCTTCTACCACCACACCTGTTACTACCACCACCACACATGTTCCTGCAAGCATCTTTGTTGCTACCACCATACCTACTGCTACTACATCTGATGTGCCATCTCCATCACCACCAGTTCCTGGAACTCAACCTAATCGTACTTCTGATGCAGTTCCTAGTGGTTCATTGGGTGGACACATTCATGAGTCTACTTCTACTGCTTCCCCTGCTGCTGCTGAGGTTAAGGTAAAGGTTGAATCAACACCTTCTGATCCCACTCCTAGGCGTTCCCTTCGCCAAAAACAGGCTCGTCGTATTCGCCGTGGTAAGATAGTTCCTTTTGAGAAGCGTGATCTTGAGAATTTAATTGATGCATCTTCTGACAGCGATTCTGACTTACCCTTGGGCAATGGGAACATTACTGGTTATACGGTTGAGCGTTCTACAACACTTCCTGGTGGCGTCTCCCATCGGATTACTTTGAGTGATGGGTCTGTGCGATTGGCAACGGGTTTGCAGGGTGTGTTGTCTTGGGCTGACCGTATGGATCTTATAGCGTTGTATGGACTTGTTGATTCTAGTATGCCGTTTAACCCAATGGCTGTGTCTTCCTGGCCTGGTCTGCGTATCTGGGCGGATCTCAAACTGATGTGGGATGCTCCTCTTAATGCTCCTGTTTCGGGCATATGGAAGGATCAAATGCAATGGGATATTCTGCGCTGGAAGCTATATGCTGGATGTGGAGTTCATGTGTTGGAATTAGAGTCTGGGCATATGGTGTTTATGCTGACGGATGTGGAGCATCCTTTGACTATTTCTTCGATGGAGGCGATGTTAGCGAGTCACTTGCAAATTTCTACTGCTCCATCTGGAAATGAGTCATCTATGGCCACGACATTGGTCGAAGGTATTCAGGCGCGGTTGATAGCAGATAAGAAGGCTGCTTCTGGTATGTAAGGTGATTGGGTTGTAAGTGTTTATGCTTTGTATTTTTGTTCATTTGTTCTTATTTTCATTCTTTTCACAAATATGTACAGTGATTGGTGAACTTCATTCTTTATAGTTAAAAAAAACAAAAAAAAAAAACAAAAAAAAAACAATTCATAAAAAAAAATAAAAAATATATATATACTTTTTATATAATATCTGCTTATACTTTAAACACAGTTTAGATTTTATATTTGTACATAATATCCCTTGGCTGCTTCACAATGTGGTTTCTGGTTACTGATTTGAGCTTATTCTGGTACTTGGCTTCACTTGGTGTTGGACGTGGTCCACACAACAAATGGTTCTCAACTTACCATGTCTAATCGACAAGAAAAAGTTGATTCACCTTGAGGGTACGGCTCCTGGTGCGATTCTCAAATCCGTTGATGGTTGCCAGGTTACCCAAAACTGGATGGTTTTCACTTGCCATAGTCTTAGACTGAAAAGTGGCTAATCCAAGGGGGTACGGCTCTTGGTAAAGATCTTATCAAATCCGTTGATAGCTGTAATAGCTTGCTTAAAGCTATAGGGTGTTCAACTCACCGATGCTTCATTGCTAAGAGTTGGCGAGTCCAGAGGGGTACGGCTTCTGGTAAAGACGCATCAAATCCGTTGACGGCTGTGATGGTTTGCCTAAAATTATCAGGGTACTCCCACTCACCATTGATTCACGTTCTAAGAGTTGGGCTGGGTTCTAGTCTCCCAGGGTGATGCTTATTCCACCAGAATGACTAGCTAGCCCAAGAGTGAGCAGCTACTTGGTAAAGGCTCATCAAATCTGCTCATGTTGCTGAGAAGATTCAACACGATGCTGATTTGTTACAAGCTTTGGAGAAGCTTCTAGTGTTTCATGTTGCGGCGGTTACTCTGATTCTTATCTTGTTGATGCTGTTATTTGTTTTGCTGATACAATCCTCGGGCTTTCTTTGCACGTTTTCCAGGAAACTTGAACTCAACAGGTCAAATTCAAGTTTAGGGGAGGATTGTTAGGACCATTGTAATAGTTATATGTAATAGGTAGACTAGGAGGTATGTAGTTCCTCCTGGTCCTAGTAATAGTAGGAGCAAGTCCTGCTCCTGGTCCTAGTTGAAGTCAAACTTTATTATTTACTTAATATTCTGTTAGGATATGCATGAGATATGTTAGGAAAGGATATGCATATCAGTTTTACACGTTTTCTTTAATGATGTATTAGGGTTTCCTTGTAGTATAAAAGGAACCTTAGGCAGAAGGGTTAGACACACCTTCACAAAACGTAATTCTAGTGATTATTAATATTAGAAATCCTTAGAAAGGATCAAGTCTTTAGAGTTATTCTGTTCTTCTTAATTATATTTATATTCTATATTCATATTGTGTATAGAGTCTCTTTGTGATTTAACTTGTGATTATAGAAGTCATTCACCGGTCCTGACAGGCTGCAAGATCTACATCTAGTAGACCCAACAGGAGGTCCTTAAACTCCTTGACGCGGGAATGATTTATCCTATATCCGATAGCCCATGGGTGAGCCCAATCCATTGTGTCCCTAAAAAGGGAGGAATGACCGTTGTGCCTAATGAAAACAAAGAGTTAATTCCCACTCGTGTTATGACCGGTTGGAGGGTGTGTATTGACTACCGAAAGTTAAATCACGCCACTCGTAAAGACCACTTTCCTTTGCCCTTCATGGATCAAATGTTGGAGCGACTCGCGGGAAATGCATTCTATTGATTTTTAGATGGTTTTTCCGGTTACTTTCAAATCCCTATCGACCCTCGTGATCAAGAGAAGACTACTTTTACGTGTCCTTATGGAACGTTCGCTTATCGTAGGATGCCTTTCGGACTTTGTAATGCACCGGGTACGTTTCAACGGTGTATGATGGCGATTTTTCACGATATGATCGAGAAGTCGATGGAAGTGTTTATGTATGACTTCTCGGTGTTTGGCAATTCGTTCACGTCGTGTTTATCTAATCTTGAGCAAATGTTAAAACGTTGTGAAGAAACCAATCTTGTGCTTAATTGGGAAAAATGTCATTTTATGTGTAAACAAGGAATCGTCTTAGGACATAAGGTGTCGAAAGCGGGGATTGAGGTCGATAAAGCTAAGGTAGACGTCATCGCCAAGTTACCTCATCCCTAAACCGTTAAGGGAGTTAGGAGTTTCCTAGGCCACGCGGGCTTCTATCGTCGTTTCATCAAGGACTTTTCGAAAATCTCTCGACCTATGACACACCTTCTCGAGAAGGATGCTCCTTTTAACTTCAATGAGGATTGTGTTAGAGCTTTCGAAACTCTTAAAAGGAAACTTACCGAAGCTCCCATTCTTGTTGCTCCTAATTGGGAATTACCCTTTGAAATCATGTGCGATGCAAGTGATTATGCTATATGGGCCGTCTTAGGGCAACGTTATGACAAGCATTTCCGTCCTATCCACTATGCTAGTAAGACGATGACCGAGGCTCAATTAAAGTACACCACAACGGAAAAAGAATTCCTTGCCGTGGTCTATGCTTTTGAGAAATTCCGACCTTATCTCGTCTTGACTAAAAGCATCGTGTATACCGACCATTCGGCTATCAAGTATCTCTTAGCTAAGCAAGATGCTAAGCCGAGATTGCTTCGTTGGATGCTCCTCCTCCAAGAATTTGATGTCACCGTGCTTGACAAAAAAAGAGCCGAGAATCTAGCGGCCGATCATCTCTCTCGTTTAGAAGATCCTCACAAAGATGTTTTCGAGAACAAGGAAATCACCGAAACATTTCCTCTCGAGACTCTCGGTGTAGTGAATTCTAAAGACACCACCCCATGGTTTGCCGACATTGCAATTACCATGCGGGCAATTTCATAATCAAGGGTATGACGACACAACAAAAACGAAAATTCTTTCGTGACGTCAAGTTTTATTTTTGGGACGACCCTTATCTCTTTCGGGTTTGTGTGGATCAACTCGTTCGACGTTGTGTTTTTGGTGCCGAAGCTTCTAATATCCTTAGAGCTTGTCACGAGGGACCCACGGGTGGTCACCACGGTGCTAATCTCACGGCTAAGAAAGTGTTCGATGCCAGCTTCTTTTGGCCTTCTATCTATCGTGATGCGCACGCACTTGTGAAGTCGTGTGATTCGTGCTAACGTCAAGGAAAATCGTCTCAACGTGATGAAATGCCGCAAAATATAATTCAAGTGTGTGAGATTTTCGACATATGGGGAATAGACTTTATGGGGCCGTTCCCATCGTCTCATGGCAACAAATATATCCTCGTCGCGGTGGACTACCTTTCTAAGTGGGTGGAAGCTAAGGCTTTGCCTACTAATGATGCTCGTGTGGTAGTGAAGTTTTTGAAGCAACTATTCTCTCGGTTCGGAACCCCTCGTGCTATTATAAGCGATCGTGGAACCCATTTTTGTAATGACCAATTCGAAAAGGTTCTAAAGAAATATGGAGTTACTCATCGTCTTTCTACGGCTTATCACCCGCAAACGAGTGGGCAAGTCGAGGTTTCGAACCGAGCTTTGAAGAGGATTTTAGAGAGGTCAATTGGAGAAAACCGTGCTTCATGGTCCGACAAACTCGATGACGCTTTATGGGCCATTAGGACCGCTTATAAGACACCTATCGGTTGCACTCCTTATAAGTTAGTCTATGGGAAGAATTGTCATTTGCCCATTGAATTGGAGCCCAAGGAATATTGGGCCCTTAAGCATGCAAACTTTGACTTGAAGACCGCGGGAGATCACCGGAAAATACAATTGAATGAATTAAGAGATAATGCTTATGAAAATTCATTAATTTTTAAAGAAAAGACTAAATAGTTTCATGATTCAAAGATTAAAAACCGGGTTTTTAACGTTGGTGATCAAGTGTTGCTTTTTAACTATCGACTTAAGATATTTTCCGGGAAACTGAAACCTCGTTGGTCGGGTCCGTTCACCATTACACAAGTGTTTCCTTATGGGACCATCGAGCTAGCTCAAGATGATGGTCCTAATTTTAAGGTGAATGGACATAGGCTTAAGCACTACTTTGGTGGGAAAATTCCTTCAATGGTTGCCCTCGACCAACTCACCTTCCCCAATGATAATTAGCATTGAGGGGATCGAGTCGAGCTCATGACTCGGTAATAAAAAACGAGGTGCCTCGTGGGGGAGATCCCATGCTTATCCTTTATGCTTACTATTCACTAATAAGGGGACTTGTACCCTTTCAACTCGTTGTCTCGTGGTTGTTTGTGATTGTGTTATCTAGATCATCATCATCATCTACGATTGAAGACTCTCGTGTTCGTTTACGTGAGCCTCCATCGTTTTCTTGAAGAAGTTTTTCACAAATCCATGACATATCCTTTATTGTTCTAACAATTATCTTTTAGCATACTTAATAAACGGCTTTAGATATATTGTTGATCACCCTTTCCATGCTAGATCCTAAATATTCGATTCTTCGTCTTTAGTATGGGGATGCTCCACCTTTAGACTCGAAACATTGAGGACAATGTTTACTTTTAGTATGGGGGGGTGAATAGGTACTTGCTTTGCTACGCCCTCACGCTTTCCAATTTTCATTGTTTTGTTTGCTAATAAGGCTAAAAATGGCCAAATTTTAAAAATTTTCTTAGTTTTCATAAGTGTTTTTAAGACACGAATGTATATTTTCCGTTGGGTAGAATAAGAGTTAATTTTTGACTTGATGGGCATTTGGAGCCATTTACATTCCTTAACCCGCTCAATTTAAGTTTTGCTAGACTTTTATATAGGGAGCTTTAAAACGCGAAAGTCTTAATTCATACGGGTTAAGAACAAGAACTTTTCGCAAGTTCCTATAATAGATCCTAGAAAGTCACTTATCAAGGGAACTATAAAATGCATTCGCTAAGCTTGAAAAAGTCCAAGAAAGTGCAAGATCCTATAGGTGGCTTGAAAACCCAAAACTTTGATTTGATATAGTCTTAATGAAAGCTAATCCAAATTTGGCTTAATTTTGACTTGCATGGCTAAGTATTCACGAGTCTCTTTAATTAGAGGTCTTTATATAGTGAAGAACGAGAGATAATAGAGTTAGACAAGTGATCATGCTAAACGTAGAACATGAAAATGTTCTTTCAAAAACTCATATGTTTTTAATTGTGGCTTTTTCTTCCCATAAGATCAATGCATTAGGTATAAATCATAATTGCAATAAGTAAGGTCGTATGATTTGAAAGGTTACTTAGCCTCTAGCGCAAGATCGTTTAAAAGTTGCTCGGGGTTGAATAGAGTTCATAGCCAAGGCATAACTTATTGAAGCGGGACGCGAAGATTGGCGATCATCCAAAAAGGCCCTAACAAGGCATGAGGAGCTCTATTTTTGCTAAAGATCCAAGATGATGTGAAGTATCATTATTCCTAAATCAATATGAAGGATCGAGACACACGACGAAAAGCAATTAATCCCCTAAAGATCATGGAGAAAGTCTATCCAAAAAGACCCTAACAAGGTATGAGGATAAATATATCCAAGTCTGAAAAGGAGGCGGATCGTTGTATATCAAAATCCAAAGTAGAGATTGAAGAAAAATGATGAAGTCGTGGTCAAAATATGAAGAATCTCTCAAAAACGTCAAGTGAAGAAATTCCAAATATATGAAGAGAAGACCATAATTTCAAGAACGTCTTCCCAAGATTTGAAGTATGAAGTACATGCCAAATATCAGTCCGAGAAAGGTCTCAAATCGTGAAACGAGTTATGCCAAGATATGAACTTAAGGAGATACACGAGAAGCCGTTTTAAAAGATTTTGTCCTTCGGCTAACTATCGATCAAATCGTGCTACTTTGCTTTCGGACTAATAACTACTCAAATAAGTCAATATGAATCACTTGTGATCCATGACAAATAGTAAAAAAATGCTAGTAACCCATTTCCTTTATAATAACTAGGATTGCGGGGAGAAAAAGTATTACACAATTTGGACGTATGAGTAGTGTTAGCATTGTGACTTGTACCAACATTGATCTCGTTTTTGCACTTAGCATGGAATGTATGACAATCAAGGATGACGAAGTTTACTCTAAGGGACATTTACTTGTTTCTATTCTTTGACCCTAAAAGTCACCATTCGTGATGAAAATCATACATTATGTCTTTACACATCTTCGTAGTATGTTGCAAGTCTTTTACTTTTCAATAAAGGTTAATAAAATTTGAACTTTGGTGATGCTTAGATACTTTATTCTAGCATTGCGTGAGGGCACAGCAATGGCTTAGTATGGGGGAGTGATGAGATGGCATTTATACATGATCTCATCGTTCTTTTCGGGCTTTTAATGCATAAAAATTTCATCAAATACCATATATATGCTTGTGTTTGTTTACTTGTGTATTTTAGGTATGGATATCGTGAAAAAGACAAAAGATCAAAAGATACAAGGAAAAACGGACACGAGAAACGAAGCCGTACAAAGAACCGGGCCCTATTCATGGAATATTCAACAAATACCCTTGAAGACTTGAAGATATGCAAGATTGATCCTCATTTATTGAAGAAATGACACTTAAAACCCTTGTATATTGATAATTACAAGTTTGGTCCCTTAAGTTTGTCAAAATTACACAAATGGTCCTTCAACTTTGAAGAAATGGCAAGTTTGGTCCCTCAACAATTCCAAATTGTCAATTATGGTCCCTCATCAAGCCAAAGATACATTGAAGACCTTTGAAGATCAAGAATGTCCAAAATCAGCCCTTGAAATATCTCAAAATGGCAAAAATAACCCTTATAAACCTTGTTGGAAAGTTTTGTGCCAAAACTGCCAAAGTATGAAAGTTGTCAACAAAGGAAATGGGCGCTGACACGTTTTAAAACACAAATGAAAGAAAAGAAGAAGAAGGGCTAAAGTTGTGCACTCAAACATTCAAACACACAAATTGCGCCAAACACTTTTCTATCCCACCAAAAACGGATCAAACACTCAACTATTCACTCTTACCCACCCATATTTTACATCACTTAAAACAAAGGGTAAATCTCAATTACCCTTACCCACACTTGATTCACACGCCCAGAATCCCATCCCAACCTTAAAACCCTTACTCCCACTCACCAAGAGGCCCCACCACCAAAACCGTTTCACCATCATGTGCCAACTTCCTCTCCAAGGCTTGCCACGTGTCAAGATCAACAGCTGACACTCATTGCTTCATCACAAAGCTATTTTAAACGGTTTGGATGCATTTGGACAGCTCACAACCAAGAATTATCTAGAAGCACTCAAGGGCATTTTAGAGAAATTAGTGCTAGGGTTTGTGAATAGTGTAGCCAGGCATTTGCCTATAAAAGGAGACCTCAACATGTGAGAGTCCCTTTGTTCCAGTTTTAGGCTATCAATCTTTGTAATTCCTTTTTAAGTTAATAAAATTTGAATTTCTGAAAATTTTGAATTCTCTTTTTGATTTGATTAAAAGTTGGTGTTAGAATAGCCTAAATCTGAGTTCCATTTGATTGTTAAGACCTTCCTTAATCTTGTGGTTAAGGCACGTCTTGGTTCATAAGGTTTTCAAGGTTCAAAAACCTTGAAGTCCTTGTTTCTGATTTTTGCTATATTTGTGTACTAACCTTTAGCCATAAGCCTTGAGCTCCTTCAAGCTTGTTGACACCAAGCCTGGGAAGAGTTCTAAGCCCTTGGTTGAGATTGTTTGCTGTTTTGTGTTGAAGACATTTGATAATCAAAGCCTTGTTCTACTTTGAACATCAGCAGGCTTTGATCTTCTTCATTGAAGTACCTTGGTCTTGTTCTAGTTGTTGAACAAGGTCCAAGGAGCATAGCTGGCCCTCCTAGGATGTTGTAGAGGGCAGGTATAATCTCTTGATTAAGTTTCCTCTAAAAATTTCATGTTACTGCCTGTTTTGGATTTGGTGCTTTGATTTTGTGTTCTTGTGTTTATGCTGGTGATTTTTGAGTTTGATTCTATTAGTTGGTGCCTAGTGAGTGTTTTTGATCATTAAAATCAGTAGGTTATTAGTAGAAATCACAAGTTGTTTTGAAAAGTGGTTGATTAAGGTCTGTTTGGTATTACTGGTTCATAAGGCCTTGTGGCCTTGTGCCCTTGGTTCTTAGGGTTTGGGAGGTCTAAACAAGTCATTTTGAACAAGTTTTAGTCATTGGTTTAGTTTCTAAAATTTTGGAAAAGGGATTTGAAGTTTTGCAAAAAATCTGATAAAAGTGCTTTTGGAATTGGTCAAACACATCAGATCCAATAACTTTTTTTGTTACTTGGATCTAAGGTCTGAAATCAGGTTTGGGAATAGTTTGGGTGATAAGCTATCTCTTGGTTATCTGGTTGTTGAATTTGGTGGCTTATTGTGATTGCTATAGCTTATCAAAGTTGGCTGAAGTGGTCATTTGCATCAGCAAAGTGACCACCTCATTTTGTGTCTGCATTTTTTATCCTAGTGTATGCCTTATGATTTTGATGCTTGGAACTTGTTTAAGTGCTGCTTGTGAGTGGATTTTGCTATTTGGTGTGCTTTGTATCTGGCTTATAAGCTAACTGGCTTATTAAGCCCTTATTGCCAAAATCTGCCATCAAAAGGTCAGCTGACCTCTTGATTCACAATGGCTCCTCCTTGAGTCCTTCACAAAAATTGCTTATAACAAGCCCATATACCATTCCTGATCATTTGGTGAACTTTGGATTACTTTGAATTTTGGTCAAATAAGCACAAATTGGCTTATTTTTGAGAACTGCTTATTGGCACATGCAACAACTTGGCTTTTGTAATAGAAATCATTTTTCTTAGCTTAATAACAAATCTGGAAGGTTACAAGTCTTTTGGTTAAGCTTTTGCTAGAAAACTAGCTTATTTGGCTTTTTCAGCCAGCTTATTTGCTCTTACAGCTTATTCTACTTGACTTTTTGTGATTTTCTTGATTGATTATTCTTAGTTAAGCTATTTGTGAGCTTTTGCAACAAACTAGAGCTTGAGGTGCCCTAAATCTCAAACCCGACTATTTTGTCGTTTTGTGGATTTTTACTTTGCTTATTTCTGGCTTATTGAGTGTGCTTTTTCAAAATTTCTTTTTACAGATCTCATAAGCATCCCAAAAGAAGGTTGTGTGTCAAATTAGAGCTTATGGCATTGGCTTATTGCTTAATGGGCTGAAAAGCCCAATAAGAATAAGCTGCCTGCTTATTAAGCTGTGATAAGCTCACATTCAGCTTTTGGGCCTTTAGAGTTTTGTTCTTAGAATTAAATTTTGATTCAGATAGGTCTTTTCCAAGTCAATTGGGCCAAGTTTGACTTTTTGGGCCAAAAAGCCAATTAAGGGTTGACTGTTTTTGGTTTTGGCCCATTTGAGGGCCCATTAGGGGTATTCTGGTCATTTTACTTTGATTTTCTGATTATTTAGATAAAAATAAACTAGTTTGCAAGTTTTTAGAATTTTTTTAGAATTTTTGGATTTTTAATGTTATTTTAATAATATTTTATTATTATTTTTCAAATTTCACATTTTCCAACTTTTTACATTTTTCTTAGCTTTAATACATTAAAATAGGAATTTAGCAACTTTTAGAATAATTTTATCTCTTTTAGATTAATTTTTATAATTATTTTAAGTTTTAATAGTTTTTAAATCATTTTAAATAGTTTTTATTAGTTTAAAAATTTCTAAAAATAGTTTTAAATCTTTTTAGGTCATTTTAGAGGTTTAACAATTGAAAAATCTTAATTTGGGCTTTTTGATAATTTATTTGATTTTTAGGGCTTTAATTAGCATTTAAAAATTGAATATTTAATTATTTAAAAGGTTTGAAAAAGTTTTGATCATTGGTAAACTCTTAGTTTATTAATCTTGATTTTTGGTAAATATTTGGTAATTTTTAGAATTAATTTTTATTTTTTGTAGTTTTTACGGTTTTACGTTTGTCGTTGTAGTAGTAATTTTCACGTCTTCATTATCCTCTTTTCTCATCCCCTTCTAAACCAATCATTAATCACAAACATTTAACAAGTTTTTCACACACATATACCTCCTTGGGAAACGAACTTCATTGGGACATTAGTGCTTGATTTTCCTAAATCATCACTTAATACTTACCGCTTTTACGCACCTTTTCCTAAAGGTCGTATTTTACCACAATCAGTAGAGAAAGAGTATATGCAAGACCCAACACATGGTCTTTGAGGACATATTAGAAGAAAAGACTTTATTAAGATGTAGAATAAAAGAAATAATGCATTTCAGGAATGCTCTCCTTTGATTCATGCTCTAATCATTAAGAGAGAATGATGAGAATTGTGCCCAAGAGACCTGCAAACGAAAGTTAGATAGAAGAAAAGACGAGAGAGACACATCATGTACATAACATTTGTTAGCAACAAGAAGAGAAAGCATTAGCATACATGGACACAAGCATTCGTTACGAAAAGAAAATTGGGTTCATTCACCTTGCCTAAGTAAAATTATAGCATTTAGCATGTGAAATATTGGAACAAGAACGAAATTACAATGTTTAAAAATGGAAAAATAAAGGAAAACATGATCTGGGGGTCACGGACCCAAATTGATCAGGGTCCGAGGGGTCCGTGATTTGCTGAGACAGACATAAAATAGGGAGAGATGAAGGTCGATATCTCATGACGAAGGTGTTACTGAAATGGCCTGCATAGGAGAGCTTCAATTCCGTCAAGAACATTGTGTAATGCAACTCGAATCTCTTGACGGAGGTCCGTGACAAAGGGAGTGGGTGTAGCGACAATGGTCGCACTCATGGGGGATGTTGGAGTTAGGAAGGTTGTGGTGAGTGGTTTGAGGAGGTGGTGGTGGTGGCAAAGGGCCAGTTGAGTCTCTAAGGCGTTGTGCCTTTTGGATGTGTCGATTCACCATGTCATTGAAGGTACGGCGGCGGTTGAGGTCGTGTTGTTGTGGGTTCCTTCGAGGGCGTGAGAGCAAACTGGTAGGTGAGGAATGGGATGGTAAGTTTGGGAGAGAGTGGCGGAATGAGGGTTGTTCAATCCACAATGAGTCATCTAAATCCATGAAAGATGGAATCGGAGGAGGGTTGCCTAAGGGAAGGTGTTAAGAAGGGAGTGTTTGGGGTAAGGGAGTTAAGGTGGGAGGTAGTACTTGAGGAGGTGACAACACAACATCAGTGTTGGCCAAGCTAGGTTGAGAATGTGGAGGAGAAGTAGGAGGTGTTTCAAAGATTTTGATAGGTTGAGGTGGGATGTTGGATGGTGATGAGGTAGGGATGGTGGTTGGAGAGTTGGCGAATGGTGGAGAAGTTATGATGGGAGAATTTGTGTGGGAAGTGGAATGAGGTGATCTAGAGTTCCTTAAAATATCACCAAGCTCTTGGGATATTTCATCATGTATTGGTGACACATGTGGGTTTGTAGAAGATGTTGTTGGTGGTGAAGGTTCAAGAAAGCTAAAACAAGAGGGACGAACACCAATTCGAGACATCCTCCTAAGGATAGGTTGTGAAGAAGTTTGAGATTTTGGTCATTTTTAAGAGGATCAAGTTCTGATTTTATGGTGATAGATTAGGAGTGCATGAGAGAGTGTGAGGAAGATGATGTGAAAAGAAGGGTGTTTAAATACAAGATTAGTGACCCTAAGGAGTTAATGTTGAGTAATGTGATTGGAAGAAGAGATTAGTTGTTTTTTTCGTGTTATCCTCTTTAACTCGTTGACTCAGTTGACTTACTTAGGCCTTAGGTAGGGAGTAATTGTAGTTTATTAGGCAGTTGTGGGAAGTCAACCAAAGGAAGATGAAAGGGGTTTAGAAAGTTGGGGTAGTAAATGAATCCAATGATGAAAAGATGCATTATGTCTGCAGATACACGAACGTTTTGGAAAGGGGTCCGTGGGGATCCGACAAAGAACATGAAAAAAAAAATTAAAATTTCGTTTAGAGTGAAATTCTCGGACCCTTTTTAGGTAGTGGACCCGGGGTCCGTGAGCTACTGTAACAAACAGCTAAGGATGAAGAAAATGGAGATTTTTGACCCCGAAAATGAATGGTTACAGAAAAAGATGTTTGAGGTTAATGTTTCACATGTATATGCTGTAATTAGAACTGTAAGGAACAAGAGAATATACCTTGTTGCGTGCTAAACCAAGACTTGCCATTAACCGAGAAACTAGCACATAAATTAAGTGGTGCCAAATCCTAGCGCCATGATCATCCTATGCAAACACGTAAGTGGTCAAGTTAAACAAACAAGAGAAATACAAAGAAGAGTGTTAAGTGAATTGTTTACAAACACCATTGTTTTGAAAATGGACCATCATCCACATGTACCCATTCATACTAAAGTCTTTACTTACCCTTCTTTTTATCCATATTGCTTACAAATCTTCTGAGGCACTTGAACATCCTTTTCATATGCTTATACTCGGTGAGGCATTTGAGATTTTGGGTAAACGGCTAAGGTACTCAAGTGGTGGTAGTCTAGAGTCCGAAAGTCCATCGTCTTCACTAGCCGAGGAGGATGAGCTTGTGGGAGGATGAGTTCTATTTCATTTTCCCCTAGTTTGTTGTCCTATAGGACTTTGCACTCGTAGATCGCTACTGGGATTCATGACATGGTTAAGATAGTATAGGTGCCGATTTTACCACTAGGACTTGGTGGGATTGAGGATATGTGGTTAAAGAGACAAGTCAATAACATGCCATGTCGGAGAATGGTTGTATCAAGGATTCAGATATGGGACATCCTATTGGCTATGTAGTAAGCTAGGTTGAAAGGTGTACTATTGTCCAAACTATAAAGCATGTAGCTAAGACATGCATTGATGTGGTACTTGTTGCCTACTAAGCACATAGCATTGGAACACAAAATCCTCTCCTATTTGACATACACCTCCTTGAGCTCTTTAGCTTCCACGTCGTGTGGGTCCTTATTGATCACTTTCTCTTTAGTTGAAATTCTAGTTGATTGGGTTCTAGGGATATAGATGGTTCTCCTAATGACATCATTGCTAACAAGACTTAAGTTGTACTTGTCTTGATCATATACGGGGATGTTTGTATTATCGAGGGCTGTAAGAGAATGAAGGTCGGAGTAAAAGAAGTTCCATTGTTAGGGATCCTATGGATTTGGGCGAAGCGGTCTAGGGTGAAAGAGAAGTCATGGCCATTTGCTGGAAAGTTTAGAAGAAGAATATGGTTTTCATCAAAGCTAACATAAACGGACATGTAGAAATCAAGAACAAATTCTGGGAAAATTTGTTCATCTATATCTAGGAGGCAATCAAAGTTAATCCTAAAAAAAGTATCACGAATGTTAGTGTTGTTGGTGAAATATGGGTCAACAACACGTCCTTCGTGAAAGAAACATTTTTCAAGTTCCTTCAAGGTTTGTTGTGCGGGGTTTAGGTGTTTGGATTTATGGAAGGTGGGAATGTAGCTAGCAGTATCCTTGTAAAAAAACTAGAGCATGAGAGACTCTTACTCAACCTAGATAAGTTATGCGGAATCTAACTTATCAAAGCTTAGGAAGAACAGAGATTTCTACTAACTATTCGACTCTTATTAATCCTAAAACTTGTGTTGAGGTACAATAAACTCAATGACCATGTGTTCCTTTTATAGTACAACGAACTCTAGAATATTTTATTAAGATACATATATCACATACGGTATATTCTTATAATAACTAGAACATATATCTTTACCTAAGATATATCAGTCCTTATCAACACTAGCAGTACTTACAATTAAGCCTAACGGTACTTGCATGTACCACGTGAATACTAACAGTACTTGATATACTAACGGTACTTGGAACACATACTAACGGTACTTGGTACTTATACAAATAACCCCCAACAATAAGTCCAGGCGGAAAGCATGCTTACTCTTAAGGCATAGTTTTTAAGTTTGACAACTTTGAGAAGTAACTAGAGAAGTGCCTAGTGTGTGCCTATATGCAAACAATGTGAAGGTGCGGTTATCTTCACCCAAAAAGATTTTTGAAGGAAAAACATTTTATGCATATTTTTTAGATAACCCAAACGCTCCTTAAGTTTAATGTCGCTTCAAATGAACGTACCCAAAAATACATATTGTTTATGCAATTCATTTAGCGTTCATGAGTCCAAATGCCACGATTAAAACATTCTTATTAGATATTTGGTATCCACAATGGGAAATTCAAATTTTTGGCATGACCTTAGTAGTGAGAAAGGTTTTTGAAAAACTTTGGTCAATTGGGGATTCATAGTAATGCATTTGATTTGTATTAAAAGAATTATGTTTACCAAGTTGTTTTAACATCATAAACAACTAATGCATACATTGAATTAACTAATCTTAAAGAACCCTGATAAGTGTGAAAACACTCATCAATAATGATCCAAAAACCACTCAAAACACAGTCAAATACATTATTTTAACTTTAAAATATCAGAATTATGCGTGTATTTGTGTTTTATGTGTTTTTCAGGTAAAAAGATACATTTCTGAGCAAACATGCGTTTTCAAGGGATTTATATCACAAAAGACGAAGAAAAAGACGAAAGATGCTTCAAGGACCAATCATGCCATATTATTAAAGATCAAGGGCTTAAGTTGCATTTTCTAAAGAATGAAGGATGAAAAGGAATTTACTTAAAGTTTCCAATACCATTTGCAAAGAAATAAAGTGAAGGGACCAAAAAGTAAAAGATGGGAAATAGTTTATTTACTTGGTCATTGACCACAAGACCGGTCAAACACAAACACTCGCGTCTTCTTCGTCTTCTCAAAGAAGAGAGAGAAACAAATCCTCCATCTTTTCTTCATCTACCTCCATTACCTGCAATCACAAATCAGGAAAGATCCATGAAGATTCAGCCGAAGCCTTCAACAGCAAAAATGATCACCTTACTCTCCTCTATAAGAAGATGTGAATCGATTAGATCAAAAAGGAAGATTGAAGAAACCCCCAACTTCAAGAATGAAGAATGAATTCAAGAACCTCGTATTTTACACGTGGCATTCAATCATTGGATCGAACACGTCATCACCACCTCTATTTCACTCTCTCGACGGCTATAAATAGAAGACGAAGGCTTCATTTGAGAGGGGTTAGCCTAGGTGTAGATTACACATAGTAGTTAGGATAATTAGTTAGATATTCTGTTAAGTTTTCAGTGTAATCAGTTTGTAACCGAATTACTTTTCCGCCATTAATGAAAGATTAAAGTTCAAGTTTTCTTAATCTTTTTCTTCTTCTTAGTCTTCTTTCCTATTAACTAATCTGATAAGCTTTTGAGTAATAACCTGTTCTAGCTATGAATTACTGTTCGTTTGAGATTAATCGTAACAAGCTTTTATCTTTCTCCTTTGATCATAAGGCTGTTGTCTATAGGTTACAGTTTCAATAGCTTTATTACTCTTAATTGAGATAAAAAGCCGATTCCAGCTTATGTTGAAAAGTTTATTAGAAGCTTATTACTTTCATCTTTAAGTGAGTAAAAGTAGTTAGGAATTTGATGATATAGTAGCGATAGCAGTTAGTCTAGCTGAAGGCCTACTTATTCTAAGGATTTGGTAAATGGATGGATTAGATCTATGGATTTGGTGGAAGAGATGGGGAAGAAGGAGATTAGTTGTAGAGAGAGAAAGGAGAGGGAAGAAAAGTAGAGAGAGAAAGTGATTAGATTAATGATGAGTGAATGAATGAACTAATCAACCCCCTCCTAACATGCTAGGAGGGGTATATATATAGCCCACCCTACATGTGGGCTATATGGACTATACATAACTAAGTGGATCACGAGCCCATTACATAATTATCGTTGGAGCGACCGATCCTTCATAAATACGTAAAACGTATTTCCAACAATCTCCCCCTAAGGGAGGTCGCTCCAAGTTACAAAGTTCTAAATATTCTATGGCTCGTGATCTATGCTAATAATGATGTGACCGAGACTTTCTTTGGGAAAACACATTTCCAACAATCTCCCCCTAAGGGAGGTCACACCATTTTACAAAATCTTAAACCTAGCATCTATGCTTGAGTCTTCGATCTTGTTCTTGTGAATATGCTTGATGTGATCTTTGACTTGCCTTGACCTTGTGCATTCATCACTTGTGAAATTTGCCTCTTCGTGACTTCATGTTCCACATACTTATACCTTTAAATTCTTGAAAGCTTCAGAGTTTGATACAGCGGAAGACTTGACCTTCAGACTTTCTTGAATTTGTTGAAGTACTAAGTGTATGTAGTATAAGCATGTGGTGACGACTTCTTCTGGATTATACACCGCAATGCCACCTTCTTGTTACGCTGCATAAGACAGTTAGCAACAAACCATATACACGGATGAAATGGCCTTGAACATTTCATTCTAATTCGGTAGCATTTTACCTCCGGTCGGTGAAGACCGTTGGACGATATTAAATATCGTACTTGTGACAGGTAGTTTCAATAAAGAACCTCCTTGACAAGATTTCGCGGGTAAACCCGTTCTCTTTACTCGACCGTCCAAAGCTGACTGCGAACATAAAGAGTGAATCATTTGGATAATATTATCCGCATGATTTGAAGCCGTCAATTCATGTTCCTGGAACAAGTGAAGTTCAATTAAGAACCGCACCATCGTTGCTTTCCAGTTGTCACTAGCTTGATTCATAAAGAATCTTGCAAGTTACCTACCAAGTGCTGTTTGATGTTAACACTAGAAGGATTTCCACTCGTCACTGTGATCAATAAAGAGTCACTCTGAGTGTTCTGGCAAGATCATATGATAATGCGTAGAGGCCTGGAACGTGTTTAAATTCATTTAAGAATTAAACCACTGTTGCTTTCCAGTTATCACAAGTTTGATTCATAAAGAATCGCACAAGTCACCTACCATGAGCTTTTTGATATTCGCTCAAGAAGGATTTCCATCTTCATTGTAAATACTTTCGTATTACTCGGATGTTCAGGCAAGATCATGAAGATTTTGCGTAGGACTCTTAAGATCTTTCTTACTTTTCACAGTGTGTGAAGAAGCAAGTAAATATGAAAGTGTGTCCTAATGAGATATTTGATGATCTCAAATGGTTCTAGACTCGATCGTGCATTTTGGATTTTAGTGATCGGAGGCTGGAGAGGAGTGCCACCTTTTCAATACCAATTTATTCGGAGTGAATAAATCAATAGATAATGTGTTGATCTCCGTGTGATTAAAACAAATACCTTTTGAGAGATATTTGAGTTAGCTGGGAAGGGTTGTGCATTGCATCACTGGGTCCATGATGTCTTTCTTCAATATCAAGAATCATTAAAAATGATCTCAATAGCATATGAATTGACCCGGTTTCTGCCTAAGGTTGTAAGGAGGGCTTCTTTCTTTACACCCTTTATCTTTACAATTCTTTTTCATTCTTCAACCCCTTCAATGCTTACCAATACGTCATCACTAGCACCTTGTTGTGATTGTTCCAGTGCTAACTTAAGTACTTGGTCGGCATTCAGCTACGTTCACAATCTTTCTCCATCTTTCCTAAGGACTACTATTTCTAGCTATGGAATGTCCTTGGGAAGATTCCTCCGGTTCTAGAGAAATCATTGGACTTTAACCTATCCTACCATCCTTATGTCACCACAATCTTCATCGTCGTGAAAAGAGATGTTTTGGGTAAGTTTATGTCACCATGAAATCCATTTTGAAGTGCAAATCCATTTTGCTCCCCCTTAACATATGCTACGATATTCGAAAACATTTCGCACATGTCGGGATGAACTAACACGTTAAGTCAAACCATTTGTGATTGATCATATCCCATATTAAATCACATTTTCTCCCCCATATTAAAAATATTAACCCAATCGATGTTTTTAATATCAATTGATTTAATAGCATTTTAAGAAAACTTGGGAAGAAAAATGCAAATCCAATTATCTTCATGAGTTACACAAGCTCCCCCTCAAATTAATGAGGGTGTGCTAAAACGTAAATTAAATACCTTTTAAACACAAGTGTAAGGTATTTATTACGTGCAAAGATCAGATATAATAATGAATTCACAAGATTAGCAATGTACGAGGTTGGACCTGAATGATGGAGAACATCATATGAAAGAAGCACATGGTTCTTGTTCACGAATGTTGGTCACCTCGTCACGTCCCCGAGAAAATTAATTCCCGTTGTTGAGTCAAAGCTTTCCGGTGAAATGCTTGACTTGATTATGAAAAGCGGGTTGCTATCTGAAATAATAGCAAACCATTTTGAGCATGTTTTAAAAGTTTGAACTTCTGCTCGAACTTTATTTACAACCCCGTGTCATTATTGAATGACATTTCTAGGTTCGTAAATATTATCGATTCCAGAAGACATGCTCGTTTTATCAAAACGTTTTTGAACACACAATTTTGAAAGATTTAGAAAAACCTTTTGAGAAATTCTTGAAAAATTGTGTTCAAAGTTTTGAAAACCAATTACTTGAGCTTAAGATGTTGAATATCTTAAAATCGAGCTCAAGTCCGAGAAGTTGTAAACTTCCCGTTGTTAAGGATAAGTTTATCATCGGCGATAAACTTTCCTTTTATCTGAAGAACGAGTCCTAAGCTGACATTTACTTAGAAGTCGTGTACACGAGCTTAAAACCTTTGAATGGTTTTAAATGTAAGCTCGTGTCCGAGAAAATTTACTTTCTCGTTGTAAGGATAAGTTTATCATCGGCGATAAACTTTCCTTTATTTGAAGCACGGGTTACCATCTGATATTTAATGATAAACCATAATGCATGAGCTTAAAAACTTGGAATGTTTTTGATATAAGCTCATGCCCGAGAAAAATGAATTTCTCGTTTTTAGGATAAGTTTATCATCGGCGATAAACTTTCCTTTCTTTGAAGATCGAGTTATAGTCTGTGATGTGACTATAAGTCCTTGTTTGCAGCTTAACCATGAATCCCCTGAGACATTTGTTTCTCTGATATCTGCTTCTTCAGCAACCAAACTCTAAGAGTGTCCTTAGTTGAACGGTACACAACGATTGGACCGCTTCGTTCTTTTGGAACATCAACTTTGGTACCTGCATTCTCATTAGGAGTTTGTATACTTTTGCATGGGTTAGAGATATCTATTTTTGAAGCACGTGGGGGTTCACAGTTGGCTTTACTTGTGTCAGAGGTGGCCTGAGGGGATGATTCACTTGTCTTAGTAGGCAAACGTTTCCTTTTATAGAAAATCTTAAGTTCAGGCTTAAGTGATGTATCATCCTTTGCAATTTCCTCCCTAGTAGTCTTCGTAGAATCAGAGACTATCCTAGTTAAAGGGCACTCGTTTCCTACAAGAGTAAAAGTTCTACCAGTGGGGCGCCAAACTTTACCAAAGGGTTTGATTTTAGCTATCCACTGGGACTTAATTCTAGCACGGGAGTTCACCTCATCAAGTAATTTCTTGACACAAGCATCATGATTTGCCGTAAAGACACATTTTCTACATGTTTTACAAGTAGCATATTTAATGTCTGAATAATTCCTAGATGATTGATCGATGCTCCTAGAAGATGGCATGCTACGGTTAGCAGTGTTGGGTAATCTAGAAGGCATCTGACTAGGTTGGACATTGCTATCTCTTACATGTGTCTTTAGAATAGCTTCCCTTTGACCAGATTTATGGCAAACGTCATTTGAACTAGTTCTAGACGTGGTCTTGGTATTTTTAGGGAAACTAGAGGCAATCATATGATTTGGTCTTGCTAAAGCTGGAGTGATCACATTGGGCCTAGTTGCTGGAGTGACTGGTCTAAAAAGATGAACCAAATCAACTTGGGAGGAAAACCGCGGTCTCGAGGATTGTGGTCGCTCGGATCTAAATGCAGTAGGTTGTCTGACAATCGGTTGTCTGACGAACTGATTTGTAGGCGGTTTCCCCAAGATTGATGGTTTTTCAAGCTTAGTGTCCATACTAGGTCCTCTATTTTTCCTTAACTCGTTTTTCAACGCAGCTATAGCAAAGACCTTTTCCTGTACTTGGGCCTTTAAAGTCTCATTCTCTTTGAGCAAGTTATCTTGGGATGCCAACTTAGATTCAAGCAGTTGAATTTGTTTCAAAAGATTATCCTTTTCAGCTTTAGAATCTAGAACAGTTTGATCCAATTTTCTTTCAAGAACAACGTTTGATTTTTCAAGTTTTTCAAAGTATGTTTCAAATTTGTCCGTTTTCTTAGAAAATTCAAGTTTGGCATCCTCAAGATCTTTTAATTGTTGAGCTACAATCATTTCGAGCTCTCTAATCTTGGAATCAGAAGCAATCAATGAAGCAGTTATGGGACAATTATCATGATGTTTAGCATTTTGAATACTTTCTCCCCCATTATGACTCACATCGGATGAATCAGAAGTGGTATTTCTATCACTCTTTTCCATCCCATGTTTGTCATAATTAGGTTTCGAATGCTCAATATGCGGTAAGTAATCAGCATATACATCATAATTAACATCACATTGTACCATGTTTGCAGGCTCTTCGTCATAAATGGGTAAGGTGTCATCAAGAGAAATCTCGTGAACATTCCCCGACGTGCCACTGATATCATGTTGTCCTTCTGAATCCGTGCTCTTGCCATCGTTAGGCTCCAAGTTGTCAACCGTATGACCATTCTCCTCTTGCATCTGCGGCATTGATTCTTGCACTCCATTATCATACGTTTGCTGAAGTTGTGATTGTTGATAAATCGAAGACGAGACTGATGTCATGAGTTTCAGAATTGTATCACGGAAGACTCGAAGTTCAGTATGTGTATCTCGAAGAAATGATTGGCAAATCAATGAACTTTCAGGTTGGATGATATTGAATCGGAGGAAAGGCGTGAGTTGTGTCACAAGAGCCTTATAAGCAAGTGCCGATGCAGAGTGATTAAAGGTTTCATTGTTGAGTTGCTCTGCCAGTTGGGGCAAGATGGTAAAAATTGAGTCGATGAATATATGACGATCTTGTCCAAAGATTGTCACAAATTCGCTCCCTCCTTGAATCCCCGAAAGAGTGACAAGATGAGATTGGAGCATTTGAAATGAATTTATACCACTTTCTCTGACCTTGTCTTGCAAATTAGATGATTCTCCCTGGTGTGATGTCGAATTCAAAAAATCCATTGAAAGTCGAAGAAAGATAATCGTGGTAAATGTCGAAAGACCAATACGATACTTGACAAATCGTGGATAAACCAAGAAAATGAAATTCACAGGATTTGTCCACGTTAACTTTCAGAATAACCGCCTCAACAATCCGTCGGCTAAATAATCCTTGTCACTATATCACGTCACTTTGTCCCGACTATAACTTAATATCATAGAATTTTTCAAAATAAAAATTTGAATAAAAATATGAATTGATAATCAAGATTAAAAAATATAATATCCAAAATAGAAATTAATATTCAAAAATATCCAAAATAACTAAAATATCCAAAATAAAAATTTCAAAATAAAAAAGGAAAAGAAAATAAAATTTAAAATAATAATAAAAAGGATAAGACTAAAAAAAAATACTGATTTGATTTTGAAAATATATAAAAAAAAATCGGATATATTTTTGGAAAATTAATTTTAAAAGTTAGACAAAATCTAATAAATTTGCGTTAACTAACAAAATTACCTAAATTAAAAATTAAACTCAGATAAATTTAGAAGAGTCTCTTCTTGTTTTGTCCGCCCATTAACTTTCCTTGTTATTTCCGCCAGTCAACACGTGGCCCAAACAGAAATAATGCACCGCCCAACACCTTCTTGATAAATCCGCCCAAATAATTAAACCCGTTTATTTCTCTACTCCTTTGACTAAATCACAAAATCACAGCCTCGTTCCTGTTTTCTCTCTCTCTCCTCACAAGAAAAACTAACAGTTCTAATACCTCTCTGCCTAAAAAAAAAACACTCTCAAACCTAATTTCTCTCACAACAATCACTCTACCGTCTCTTTAATCTAGCAACCTCTCTCACCAAAAAGAAACGCAGCCTAATCTGATGAACAAATCCCAATCACCACTGTATCCCAATCAACTATTGAAGTATCAAGATCCAAAAATGGGTCTCGGGTAGGTGACTTATCTGTTTAATTATGTTCTTCTCTTCATCTGTTGAGTCTTTCTTGGGTATGTTTTAGATAGTTGAGTCAAAATGATGTCTTTTTGGGTTTGAGTCAAAATGATGATATTTGAGTGGTGAGGGAGTCGATGGTCGAGTCTGGTGTTAGGATTAGTTGAGTGTCGAGCGAGGGTGGGTGGGTTGTGGGTTTAGTGTCGTGAGGGGGTTTACGAGAGAGGTTGTGAGTTTTTGAGGGTGTTTGAGAGGGTGTATCTGTTTGTTTGTCGAGGGAGAGAGGGGTGTCTGTTTTTGGAGTCGGGACGAGTGAGGGTCTTGTGACGAGGGAAGGTTTGTGTTTTCAGAATGAAGGTTTGTTTTCAGTTTGTAGGGGTGAGTCGAGGGTGAATTGTGGGTTTTTTGTTTCGAGGTCTGTTTTGAATGTGGGTGTGAGGGAGGGGTTTAGACGAGAGGTGTGTGTTGAAGATGGTGTGAAAGTCGGTTGAGTGTGGAGTCTGTGTGAGATGTGAGACGAGGGTGGGTAAATGAGTCACTGTTTTGGGTCGAGTCGAGAGGTGTTGGTGAGGGGAGGGTGTGTGTGTTGAGTAGTTGCTTGAGTCGAAGTCGGTTTGGGTGTGAGGGTGTCGGGATTAGAGTCGGGTGTGGGTGGGTTTGTTTTTGGACGAGAGGTAAGGATTTGTGGAGTCTTGTTTTTGTGTGTTCGAGAGTCCTATTGAATTTAGTCAGTCAGCCTATTCCGAATAGAGTGAGTCAGAGAGGGGTGTGTTTGTGACGAGTCCTATTCGGAACTTTTTCTATGCGGAACTTCTATTCGGAACTTTTTCTATGCGGAAAGTCTATTCGGAACTTTTTTGTCTATTCGGAACTTTTTGGCTATTCGGAACTTTTTTTTTTTTTTTGGCTATTCGGAACTTTTTTGTCTATTCGGAACTTTTGGTCTATTCGGAAAATTTGGTCTATTCGGAAAATTTGGTCTATTCGGAAAATTTTGGTCTATTCGGAAAATTTTGACTATTCGACAAATATGACCATTCGGAAAGTTTTGTCCTATTCGGAAAATATGACCATTCGGAAAGTTTCGTCCTATTCGGAAAATATGACCATTCGGAAAGTTTTGTCCTATTCGGAAAATATGAAATAGCTCGATCTCAAAAATTGATAGACTGGATGGATTGGACTGTTTTGACTGATTTGGACTGTTTTGGACAATTTAACAGATTGGACTGGACTCATGGACTGTTAAGAAAAAATGAAGAAGAAGACTGAAAAAAATACTGATTAAAAAATTATTAAAAAAAGGAACTGATTAAAAAAGGATTAGACAAAATATGATAAAAAACTGATTATTGAAAAAGAAAAAACTGATTATTAAAAAAGTTGATTATAAAACAAACACACGTAAAAATAAAACTAATAAAAAAATAAAAATAGATAAAATTGATAGAAGAAAAATAGATAACTTTATTAAAAAATTTGATAAGATTTATAAAAATTGATAAAAAAATTGATCGAATTATGAAAAGATGGATAAAAAAAAATTAGAAAAGAAAGGATTTTTACCACCAAATCAAAAGATAAAAAAAATGCAAATCCTAAGATTCAACCATGGCTCTTGATACCAATTGAAGGCCTACTTATTCTAAGGATTTGGTAAATGATGGATTAGATCTATGGATTTGGTGGAAGAGATGGGGAAGAAGGAGATTAGGTGTAGAGAGAGAAAGGAGAGGGAAGATGAGTAGAGAGAGAAAGTAAGATTAGATTAATGAATGAATTAACCAACCCCCTCCTAACATGCTAGGAGGGGTATATATATAGCCCACCCTACATGTGGGCTATATGGACTATACATTACTAAGTGGACCACGAGCCCATTACATAATTATCGTTGGAGCGACCGATCCTTCACAAATACGTAAAACGTATTTCCAACACTAGCTATCAATAGACAGTAGAAGCTTAATTTTTGATAGCAGTTAGTTCATCAGTTAATAGGCTTATCTTGAATAAGTTGTAGTTTGAGATCACGTTCAGCAGATTTGTGGCTTAATCCACAATAGCAGTGTTTTTGTTTGTTCACATCTTATGCAGGTTTCTGTTGACAAGAAGTCAAGTTTCGTTTTCAGCAGTAGCAGATAGGCTGGTGACTTGGTTTTGCATTCAGTTCATCAGCAAGTAGATAGAAGATATACAGTTAGAGATTAGGGGTGTTTGGTTTTAAGCCGGCTCAGCGCCGCGCTTCTCGTCATCAACGGACAGGCCTGGAAGTAAATGGTCAAGCATGTTACATTTTCTGCAATTTGTAGTATAATATGTAGTATAAATGCTTAATATGCAATGTGTTTGATTCAAGTTTGTAGTAACTGTTTCGCTTCAGGTATTATAGCTTTCTAAATGCTTGCATATTCTGTTTACCGGTGTTTGGATTAGTAGAGATTTATGTGAATTTGGATGAATGAGATCTTGTTTCCTGTTGTAATAGCTTTGTTAGTGGTAGTATTCACTTAGAACTTCTATGGAAACATAATTGGAAAATACTTTGTGCAATTTAGAGAAAGAGTTGTTAGAATTAGCATTCTACTTTAAAGACTTTTTCTGTCAACATTGTGCAGACCTGAGAGATTATTAAGTGGTTTTGTTAGTGTCACATTTTATCTCATATAGTTTAGTCAATTTACAACTTTCGTCCTTCATTCATTTAGGCTGTTGGGCCAGTAGAGGTTTCATGGGCCGATTGTTTAGCTATTAGATTGACTAATTCATTCGTTTGAATTTTTCTTATACAATTTGCATTAGTAGCTTTGTAAAATTTGTAATTTTTAGCTTTATAATTTGTATATTTTTAGTTTTGTAAAAAAAATCGAATTAGTTTTATATTTTGTATTTTGCAATTTTATATTTGTAGTATAACTTGTATTTTACTTTTGAATTTTGTGCTTTAAATGTTGTACTTGCTAAATGATTTAGTGTAGTATGTATATGTAGTAGATAAAAATACTATTTTTACCTTTTGATTGCTTTGTGTCAAGTAGCTTAGATTCCAAACAAGATTTTACCACTAAAAACAATTGAGTCGAGCTTAAAATTGTTATATCAATTCGAATCGATATCGAGAAAAACGAACTAAAAAGACAAATATTAAATGGCGCCGTTGCCGGTTCTTTTCGTGAAGATTAACGGTTTCGAGTAATTGAAATGGAACCCTAGACTCAGATTAAGAGAAATGAAGTAATTAAAGAGTGAATTAAGTAGCGGATACTTACATCAGATGATTGGACACGACTTAGAAAGTTGGTTTTGCCTGATTGGGTTAGAGAGTTGATAAAATTTGGATTTTGGTCGTTTTTGTAGAAAATTGAAGTGGGAATATGATGTTTAGGGTGTTTGGCCATTGGTTTTGACTTGGAGAACTACTTCAGCGGACCACATAACCTTCCACGGACCCTTATGGGAAAAGGGTCCGCCCTTGTATAGAAGGGGTCCGTGTGTGTAGAGTTCAACAACGTTTGGCTTAAGACGAAATCTCCATTAGTCCTAGTCCTAGCCTTAGTAGATTGAAGGGTTCATACTTAAGTGGTTTAGTTAAGATGGCAGCTATGTTATCTTCTGAAGATACTTTCTCGATAGAGCTATTTCCTTTTTTTAACATTGTCTCGTAGAAAGTGATGGCGAATTTCTATGTGTTTGGTTCGCGCGTGTTGAACGGGATTCTCGCTGAGATCGATGGCCCCTTTATTATCACAAAGGATGGTCACGTCGTCCAGTTTGATATCATAATCAACAAGGACATGTACTCGGCCCTCAGTTGTTGACATGCTTTTCCTGACGACATGTACTCGGCCCTCGGTTGTGGAAATCACAAGCGTCGTTTGCTTTTTCGAGAACCATGAGATTAGACAACATCCGATAAAGGTACATACACCACTTGTACTTTTTCTATCGACATAGTCATTGGCATGGTCCGAGTCCGCATAGACAATGGTTTCCATTCTCGTGCCCTTGGGATACCAAAGCCCAAGATGAGTGGTTCCTTTGATATATCTAAAGATTTTCTTGACGGCTTCAAGATGTGCTACATTTGGGTTGTCTTGAAATCGAGCACACATACTGTTAGTACAGTGATCGGTCGGGGTCGAGAGCGGATTTGGGTTCCTAGTTGGAGAGACTCAGATGTCTTGGATTATGTTGGATATTGTACTTATAAGAGATTTTAGTTGATGACTTCCTTCACAAGTAAAGTATACCGTTAGTCCTTACTGTGGGGATGGACCTCACGATTAGACTCTAGCGTGAGAGTAAGTATTCTTGTTGTCAGAAGTATTTGTATGTATTTGGAAGAGTGTGAAAATCATATCTCGTTTGATGTGTAAAGGAGTACTATTTATAAGGGGGAGGTACTAGTCTTTTCCCTAGTATTTCAGATTGTAATTGTGAGTGGGTCTTTGTGGTACAAGGGCCCATTTGCCTTTTGAGTGCTAATCGTGACCTACGGATTCATGAATGAGAACTTATCCTCATGGGTCCCGGACGTACTTTAGGAAAGTGCGTCCGGTGTTTGTGTTGCATGGCGGATCTACTCTTGGAGATCTGATCTGTTTAGAGCTTCGCCATAGTAGTGGGCTTTCATGTACTTGGGTCTAAGCCCAAGGTTTGGTGTATGATTTTAGGCCCAATGGGCCGGTATTCATGCTATATGTCATCACATACAAATACTAAACATTATATCCGGCCTATTTGCCGCGAGGTAAAGTAAACTACCAAATATACCTCTATATTTGGTACTATCAATATAATCATTAGTTTCATCTTTTGTTAGTTTAATTTATGTTGACATTGGTGTGTGCGTGTTACTTTTGATTCTTCTAGACCATATTTCTTGAGAATATCTTTGATGTATTTAGACTGATTAAAGAAAATACCAACTTCCATTGTTTGATTTGTAAACCCAAAAAGAAGTTTAGTTCACCCATGAGTCTCATTTCAAATTCATCATGCATAATTTTAGTAAAAATCATCACAAAGTTCTTGACATGTAGACTCAATAATATCATCGACATAGATTTGGACAATTGTTATATGTGACTCCTTTATTATAGTGGATCACGTATTGTCCACTTGACCCATAAAGTATTTATGTTCAATTAGAAAAGACTTGAATCGGTCATACCATGCCTTAGGTGCTTGCTTGAGACCATAAAGAGCCTTTACGTTTGTAAACATGATTTGGTTTTTCAAATTCTTCAAAACTGTTGGGTTGTGAAACATACACTTCCTCATTTATGAAATCATTTAGAAAGGCACTTTTGACATCTATTTAAAAGAGTTTGAAGTCATGTGCACATGCATAAGCAAACAAAATTCTTATGGACTCAAGCCGAGCAATCGGGGCATAGGTTTCATCATAATCTATACCTTCTTGTTGATTATACCCTTGAGCAACAAGCCTATCTTTGTTTCTAGACACGACACTGTTTTCATCTAGTTTATTTTGAAAAACTCATTGTGTTTCAATTACGGTTTGACTTTTAGGCCTTGGTACCAAGTACCAAAAATCATTTATCACGAATTGATTTAATTCTTCTTCCATGGCTAGTACCCAACTTTTGTCGATGATGGCTTCATCTACATTTTTAGGTTAAATTTGAGATACAAAGAAAAAAAAATTACTTTCATTTTGAGCTTGTGACTTTAAGGTCCTTTCATTTAATTTACCAATGACGTTATTTAGAGGATGTCCTTTTGGTTGTTTGATGTTTAAACGTTCAAGGTTTAATGGTTCATTTCCCTTGTTTTCTTCAAGATTAACTTTTTGATTATGAGCTTGACTTTAAACTAGATCAATATCTACCAAAGGCGACGTTGTAGAGGTAGGTGGACTCTCGTCGAAGGTTATGTTTAACGATTCCTCGACACACATGGTTTGTTTATTTAGGACTATGTAAGCTTTTCTATTTTGAGAATATCCAAGGAAAACTTATTCGTACGACTTTAGGTCGAACTTGGTGAGATAATCCTTAGTGTTAAGAATAAAACATTTACTTCCACACACTCTAGAATACCCAATGGTATTCTCCCTTTTAATAGTTCATAAGGTGTTTTATCA
This sequence comes from Glebionis coronaria, assembly GCA_025667525.1. NCBI lineage: Eukaryota > Viridiplantae > Streptophyta > Magnoliopsida > Asterales > Asteraceae > Glebionis > Glebionis coronaria. The sequence goes on along the minus strand of CM046881.1, from coordinate 159,475,000 downwards.
AGAAGTGGTATAATCAAAACACGATTAAGAAAGTATGTACGCATGACACCAAAACTTTTGTGGCATAGACGACTCATTTAGCATTGTTCTACTCATTTTCTTGAAGTGTTCAGGTTTTTACATTCTACTACACCGTTTGATTGAGGCGTTCTTGGAGTTGAGAAATTACGTGTGATACCTTTGGTGTCACAAAATGCTCTAAATTGTGCCTCATTGTCAAACTCTCTACCATGATTCGTTCGAATGGACACAATACGTCAATCTAGTTGGGTTTCAATTTTCTTGCTTAAAATCTCAAAATTATCAAAAGCTTCATTTTTAGTTTTCAAGAATTTTGTCCAAGTGTACCTGGAGTAATCGTCCACAATGACCAAAATTTAGAGATTACCTCTATAACTTTGCACCGCGGATGGACCAAACAAAACGATACGCTAAAGTTCTGGACACCTAGATGTGTACACAATATTTTTAGCCTTATGGCTTGAGTGTGTTTTTTTCCTATTTTACACGCATCACAAAAGTGTTATTCATATTTTACTTTGGGTGAATTTTTCTTACAGGATCCTTGTTAACCAAAGATTGTAAAAGGCCCATGTTGATATGACTAAGACGCGTATGCCATAGGGTAGAGGTGTCATCCTATTGTAGTCAAACAAATAGTGTCTTTGGATGAGTCAAACTTCATCACATATATGTTATTCTTTCTAATTCCTTTTGCTATGGTTATGCCGTCTTTTAGTATTTTACTTTTGTTTTCTTCAAAGAGAAATTTTCATTTGTTACTACAAAGTTGACTTGTTCTAAGTAGATTAAATCCTAAGTTTTTGACATGAGGAACATTATCTATGGTGATGTTCATTAGAAATCATACCTTTCCCAATGGTTTTGCTTTTGACGTTTCCACCAAAAATGACATTACCTCCGTCCGTAGGTTTGTATGTACTTAGGAGATTCCTATTACCCATCATGTGTCTTGAACAACCACTGTCCTTGATCCATTCATCCGGTTCAAGTCCGGATTTCAAGCATACCTACAGATTATAGAACTCAAGCGTTTCTTCCCCATTGTCTCATGGGGTTAAACATGCTTCTCATGGAAATTCCAATTGGAGTATTACTAAATACGTCCCATGGTACCAAATTTCCCATTGAGAACTGATTTTGATAGTCATAGCTGAATGGTACTCTATTGTACCTTCCTATTACTCCTTGGTCACTTCTTGGGAAGGGGCGTTTGGGATACGATGGTCTTTATTGAGTTTGAACATTCCTAGCTCTAATGTCCCTTTCCAAATTTCTAATATATGTATTATATTTTTATGGATTTGTTTATTTTGGTTTACGGGACATAACCATAAATTCGGCACGATTTTGTTTTTGCTATTATGTCAGACCCACGGACCCTTTTAGGGTGGCGGACCCTTATGCAGAAAGGGTCTACGGGGTTCGTGATTGTCTGTGACATGTTTGTTATATTCAATTTGCAAGGTATCATCATCTAATGAGGAGGAATAATAAGATGAGTCGGGATGTACCTCGTTGGTTTCATTTTCCATGAGTGCTAGTTGTCCCTTTTTGGAGTCATCTCTTTCATCATCACTTGCACTCCTAGCTCCAGTTATGAATGCTCTTTGTGTCTTTGACTTAGGCTTTGGACAATCACCAATAAAGTGATTCGGATTACCACATCGGAAGCATTTTCTTTCTTTTTTGCCTTTCTTGATGTCAAAAGGCTTTCGAGGTGCATTCTTTTCATCAATGGGTTTCCTCACGAATCTTCCTCGCCATTTGAAAAAATTATTGAAGTCACGGACGGCCATGAAATGTTCTTCGTCATCGCCATTGTAATCTTGATCATCATCACTAGATTCCATTCTAGCCTTCAACGCGATTGATCTTTGTTTCTCATTCTTTCCTTTGATGATCTTTGAGTCCTTTTCCATCACCATCTCGTATACCTTGAGATTCCCGATAAGCTCATCCAATGACAAGTGCGAGAGATATTTAGATTCTTCGATGGCCGTGAGTTTTGCTCTCCATTTTGGATGAAGTGCTCTGAGAAATTTCCTGACAAAGTATTAGTTAAGAAAGTTTCGTCAAGTGCTTTGAGTGAAGTAATGATGGTGTTAAACCGAGCAAATCCCACATCAATTAACTCTTCTTTAAGGATGTAAAATTTTTCGTATTGTTGAACAAGAAGACCAATTTTGTTATCCTTGACTTGTGAGTTTTCTTGATGTGTGACAATTAGCGAGTGCCAAATTTATTTGACAGTTTGACACATAAATATTCTTTCATACTCCTTTTAAGGTATAGCATTGTAAAGCATCATTCTGGATTCATTATTTTTTGCCAACATTTTCTTTTGATTATCGGTTAATCTCTCACGTTGAACCTATTCAAATTGGTTAGTGGTGACATTCTTGACCGTTGGTGCATAATCACCTTCAATGATTATGTACCAAAGATCTATATCCTTAGATTTCACATAAGTTTCAAAACGGTTTTTCCAATATATAAAACCATCGGTTTCAAAGAGTGGTGGTCTTTGCATATATTGTCCTTCCTTGTAAGTTTCAGAATCCATGGATCGATTCAAGTTTTAAAATACAATATATTTTAAAAATCTTGAGTACGTAGCTCTTGATGCCAATTGTGGAAATCTAGAGGAGATGGAGGGTTGAATATTTTTCCCGATTAGTTTTTAAATTCTCTGTAACTTTTTATGTGATTAGAAAGGATATAGATCAAGTATGATTGAGTATATAATAGAGATAGAGAAAGAGTAAATCAAACCACAAAGCACAAAGGATTTATAAAGGTTCGACCTAGCAAGATCTCACTTATCTTGCCCCTACTTCCACTCCTCGAATATCCACTCGAGAGTTCGATTTTCACTAGTCAACAATCTCCTTTACATCAGTGGAGAAACCCTTACACATTGCTTACAATCTTTATTGACACCCAAGCTAGGATCTCGTGTTCTTTTACACGGATACACTAACTCCTTTCACAATATGTATTTTGAGGACTAAAATACTAACCACACTATTACACAAGTATTAGATGAATGAGTACAACAATTGTGATTGTATATATAACACTTAACATAATCACACAATGTAAACTTTGAAGGATCAAATCTTGGAGATAGAATTCTCGTAAATGATCTTCAAGCAGACAAAGATCTAAATCACAAGAGACAATAAGTAAAAAGAATAGAAGTTAGAATGCTAGAGATAATCAGAGGTTTAGAGAGATCAGATAGAAGAGGGTGAATTTGATGCTTGGAGAGTGCTTGGTATGTTGTAAATTATAAAACCCCTTAACCATATGAACTATATTAATAAACACGAGCGCCCAACAGAATATAAGGATCACGTATAGACAAGTTATTAACATAAACGATAAATAATTGCATACCTTTTAGCAATGGATTAAAACACCTTTATCGAATAACCAATATAAACGAAAACCCTATCAAGATCAAAGAATGATCTCTCTAAGTATACGCACATAATACGTTTATACAAGCAATAAGTATGCTTGTACGTAAGTGTTAAACAACCAATAAACCAATACTCTTGAATCAATCAACAACTAGAAACCTTGTGGTTTCTTCACCTTCGTAGACCACCAAAAACTGAACAACCCTTTGAGGTTTGTTGACCGATTGGACCAAAAGAAGGAGGAGGAGAGAAAAATTATTTAGGGATTATAAGTGAATAATGAGGTATCCAAGACCTCCTTACATACTTTAAATAACTTGGTGATCAAGCAACCAAAAGTCTCATGGGCTTTTGTTTCCTTTTTCTTGACTTTGTATTCTTGGTTTATTTGTTTAACTATAATTAATATTTAATACAATATTAATTATATATTGCTTAACGATTTACACGTGTGTCTCCTTAGGCTCAAGGCGACTTCCGGACATATATTATTTCATGTACATATTCCTCCAGCTCCCATTTGGACATGCATAATAATATAATATAATAACATTGGTTAGCGTCTAGCAACACGCCGATGCTCCCGGAAACTATCGAGTGTAGTTTTTCATAAAGTACATTTAAATGAATTAAACATTTACAATCCCTTTGTCTCTCAAACGTCATGTTAATAATGCATATGGATCAAAGTCATTCCATTTTAACTATTATGTTTCTCGTATTACCTAGTTGAATCAAGATTACCAATCTAATAGAGACAAATCTATATTATCATTGGGTACGGCCGTACACACATCTGATTAATTAAACGAGGGGCCCAGTAGCATTATTCTTTAGGCCTTATTGAATGAACAAATTCTATCTTGACTACACGTGCCTCTTACATGCTTCAAGATACAAATGATTATAACCTTTATTACTATCTTGTTAAGGATAGCGTTAGAACTACAACAAAAAGTACCATTCACATATATAAGACCTTCTTGCATCTCAAGTCAAAGGATTTAGTAATATAAATCATTTACAAGTTTCACTTAATGACGTCGATCCATAAAGTGATTGACTTGTTAGTAGGAGATGTCCAATATGCAACTTTTGAATATTGTGTGAGCTGGTGAACCGTTCTTACATATTCTACGAATATTACCATCACTCATATATGTCCTAATTCAGTTATATTCCCATATAATTGATTGACATAGACTGTTTAGAATAACATATTAATCAAGGAGTTAAACATGCAAAAATAAGACCAATAGATATAAATGAAAACTGAACATATCAAATACTTCAATTCATAAAATAAGTATTTTTTAACAATATCCTTTATCCAAATACCAAAAGATCAATGCATGATAATCCTAGTTGAAAAATCATGCCTCAAGATATGACGATCATACTTGTTGATAAGGCATATATTTCATAAAATTCTACTAGGTTTGATATTTGGAACTTTGAGAATACTTGTTTCAAATTCACAATTGTGAAAATCTCTGAACATATATATAATGATTGTTATTATGTACGTTTCTACATATGAACACGCAACAAAATGGGAGTATTGTTGTTGTACATCCTATAAGGTATGCGAGTCCAACAAAACACCTTATTAAAAAAAATGTTTAATAGCTTCTTAAACTATAAAGTATTCTTTATTCTTGTAATATGTATTGCAACATTTTGCTTAATTGAACATAGTTAGTCCATATGGTCATCGCCAAATATAAAATCGCACCATAATTAGTATTGAGTGTTATCTCAATTAAACTATCATCCATGTCTGGAAACATCACTATGATATATTACAATCCATAAATTATAAATTATTACTATGATAATATTTGGTGTCCTTCTAAACTCTAAGTTTGTTGACATGATAATTACATCTTATTATCACATAGAATATTCATTATTTAGAACAATTCAAATTAGTAATAATCATTCTATCCCAAACAAATCTTATCATAACATTTGTACTAATCATCTAAAAGATTTTCTCTTAAAACAATCGTTGTTTTCAAATCTTCTTGCACTTATACAAGTTATTCAACTATCTATATACACAATATGTTTTTTTATGATGAATTCCTTAGTAGCACCTCATGTCAATTTTCATCAAATGAGATATATATTCATTGAGACTTTCTAAATGATATTTCATGTTGTGTTAGATTTAATTAACCACACATGTTTATCTTAATGAACATATATAAATCAAAGTCATATGTTTAATTTTTAAACCCTTTAATATAAAACTTTTATTCCAAAATTAGATGGAATATAGTTTCCTTCTAGGTCGGAGTAATATTTAAGTATATACTTTGTATACTCAATTTCAAACCTTGACAACTTTTAGAGGTAAAGTATTTCAAGTTATCAACATCAAACAATTCTAAAAAATTTGATTTATCATTCAAGACATAACTTAATATCCTTTAGGTTACATACTTATCAGTTGTGTCAAAACAAAATTGAAAATATAGTATTAAAAAACCTAGTGCATGCTTTAATGTATGCATCTTTGAATAGTTCAATAACTATATATACATCATTTATCCTTTGAATAATTCAAAGATTTCATGTTCATTAACAAGAAGATATAATAACAAGTAAACTATTTACTTTATGTTATAAGTCTTTTTAACAATTAAAAACTATATGCTTATACTTTACAAGTGACATAAACATTCATAAAAGTAATTATGAACAACTTCAATAGTTATTTCAAGTTAATTGCTTACTTCATTTTTATTATTGTGCATTCCAAGAAACATTCTAAGAAATATAAACAAATTAGTTGAAGTAGCTTGTTATTCATATCTTGACATTTTTTAAGCAAGGCAACATACATTAACAATTAAATATATAAGTCTTAATAGAATATTAGATTCTTATCTCATAGTCAAGAGAAGTCATTGTCATATTGTTATGTGTTGTACCTTACACACAATAAATATTTCTCCTACTTGTGCATGGCACAATATCACATATGTAGATAAACAACACCAAACGTGTTTGTTTATGTGAACAATATGATGATGTCATGTATATTTGAATAACTAGTAGAATATCAACCATTTAGATGTAAGGAATCGTGCATAATTATTACATAAAAAGTACTTCAAAAGTGATTATCATATAAAATAGGATGCACATATCCTTAAAACTTTGGTTCTTCATATTGTGAAAGTAAGTTATTATTTTAAGTCAAACTAAAAATAATATGGGTTATTACCAAGGTAAACAAGCTTGTAGCTCTCACTAAATTAGACAACATTACATTAATGTTTTTTCAGTAGTAAACCGTAATGATCCCACTGGATTTGACAACATTACAAATGTCACTTCACCGGTGAAAAGTAAATAGCGATTTGTTTACTTTCCTACTCGCTTTAAATGCCCATAAGTAGGGGTGGGAATCGGGTCAGGTCAACCTGGTTTAGGTCAAGTCGGGTCAGGCCAAGACTAAAAAAATCATACCCGAACCCGAGCCTAATTAGAACTCGGGTCACTCGGGTTCGGGCCAATTCGGGCCGGGTCAATTCGGGTCAGGTCCATTCGGGTTCGGGTCAACCCGAGTATAAGGAAAAACTCTAAGAATTGGCTTATTTAAGTAATAATGCAATGTAAAATGTGTTATTCGAGTCGGGTCAAGTCGGGTTGGTCGAGTTCGGGTCAAGTCGGGTCAGGTCAACTCGGGTCAAGGCTAAAAAATATAAACCCGAACCCGAGCCTAATTAAAACTCGGGTCAACCCGAATTGACCCGAATACATTTTTGGACCCGAGTGACCTGACCTGAATAGGATTATTTGGCTTCGGGTTCGGGTCGGGTTGACTTTTTTGACACCCCTACCAATAAGTAACAATTACTTATGTTTTATAGAAAGTGTATGGATTGGTATCATGTAGATGAGATACTATCTATCATGTTTTCATTAACTTGAAAACTGGCATGCAATTTCCTCTATATTAGGCATACCATTCAATAAGGGTATTTAGTGCCTACATTGGGTAAAATATAATAAACAAGGTAAATAAAACTAGTTATTATAATCACAATAAGCAAACAAAGAACTTGTTTTGTTCTATCGATTATAACCTTAAGGGGTATCGACATGTAAAGAACAAAGGAAGCATTGTTTGCCTAGAGATTGCTAAGAGACTTATTAGTTTGAAAGATTTTCAAAAACTCAATTAAGAGTAATGAGATATACTTGAAACAATAAGTTGCAAAAATCTCACTCATTAATAGCTTTTCCTTGCAAGGGGAAAAGAGTAGGTATATGTCTCTCTCTTTCTTACAAGAAAACGAGAATTTATTTGTCAAACAAACATAAGTTTATAGAACTCGTTGCAATAATACTTTTAAAAGAATCACAAAATTCAATTTTAGTATTTCCGATAATTCATCCTTTAATTTTCTAAAAGTTAGAATCCACCAATACATACCACCAACGTACCAGTTGATCTGCTAGTGATGATGGTATTCAAGGGGTAATTTGTGACACCCCCAAATTGGTCAGATGCAGCGGAAATAATATTTGGGTGTCACGTAGGTGGATCAATAGCAGATAGTACATAGAGCATCAGATAAATGATTATCGAACATATATTACATGATTAAAAGTGCAAATTGTTGTTTAAATATTTCCATCACAAATAAAAGACTGTTTATAAGTCCCCAGTAATAAAAATCCCCAGATGTGTGCTAGAATGCTGCCTAGCCTGATGCTGAGATCCATGCACATATAACTACCTGCTTCAAATATCTCAGAAAAACATGCTTTTGAGGGTCAACATAAAGTTGCTGAATTCACAGGTTTATTAAATAAGTTTGGATAGTAAAACAGTCACTAAAGTAGTGATGCACAAAGCATCAATACTTAAAGGTAATTACATTGCCTATTGCCCGAAACTAACACTTGACATAGTTGAGCCCTCAACAAATGAGAGCGCTTCGCCTTATTAAAAGGCACCCATTATTCCGTTCTGACATGGTAAACACCTGTTGTCCCAGCCACGGCACAATGAGCATGACTCACTCAGGTGGGGATGGTCAATCCCAAATAGATCTATTTATAACATTTAGGTAATTCTGCAATTCTAACAGTTTTAGTTCATGGGTCATGAGGAATTCTACAATAGACACATGTAATTAAAGTTGGTACAGTTCAGTTTATATCCACAAATTAAATTGCATGTTTTCTTCCCCAAAAAGGATTTAAAAGTTTGTCAATATATAAATGGGGCCATGAACTCACCTTAGTGGTATAGTAAAGTCACAAGAATCCAAAGTAATGCCCAATACACAGTCAACAACCTAAATAATTATACAGTCTCAGTAAAAGTATAACAGGTCGTACAAAAGTTACTAAAATAATCTGCATATGCTTCTACAAGTTTTAAGTATTTTATTAAGATACTTGTAAGTTAATTTATCATTATTTAGGTAAATAAATAATTACTATTAATTGTGCAATAATTTATATTGTCCAAGTTACTACTCCGATAAATTAATGTTCTCGTACGTGTACTATTATAAAGTGAGTTTACAAATGTTTATAAAGGGTGATTTTATATTTAATTTAAACGTACAAGATTTATAATAACCATATTTAATATATTTATTCTTATAAACTTAATTGTATTTATATATATAATTCATATAAATAAGGTTTACTAAAACGTGTTATATTTTAATTAATAAAGTCTCCAAAATGTATACATTTTAAATTAATTGACAAGTTTATGAACGTACATAGTTTTCTTATTTATCGAGTTATTTAAATTTACGCTTTTAATTAGTTAGGGAAAGTATATAATTAGGGTTTATATAAGGTTAGGAAATTTACGATTCTAGTCCCTCAAGTATTAAATACTTTCGGTATAATATTCCAAACGCCCCTAGGGCTTGTAAAAGTTTCAAGTTTTGGCAATACGAGTCCTTGTAGTTTCGGTTAGGGTTAAGGTGTGTCTACAATTTACACAACAGCCCCTAGGCCTCGGTTTAAATTATTCAAATGGCACAAAGGGACCTTGTGGTTTCGTAAAATATAAAAGAGGCACAAAAAGTAACCTAGGTCTAATACAAGTTTACCAAAAGGTCAAAACAAGTCCCCCAAGTCTCGAACAAGGTTCAAAAGGGCACGAAAAGTAACTAGGGCTTGTAAATAGATTGCAAAGTGACAAGTTTAGCCCTTGGGGTTTAAATTATGGCTCGGTCATAAATAACCGAGACCCTAGATTATCCATTTTGTTACATTTGGCCCTTGCACTTGTTTTATGTCTCGAAAACTTTAAATAAGTTTTATAACTTGTCATTTTTGGCATTAAAAGTCATTATTTACATAAATGGCCCAAAAAGTCTCCCACTTTAATACCTTGTGCTTAATGGGCTAGGGTGGCCCATTAAGGGCCCGGTTATGTTTATTGGGCCTAAGGGCTTGATGTTGGGTTATATAATATTTTTAGAAAACTAACTTAACCAAAAATAATATAACCAACATCTATCTTGGGATTTTGGGCTTATATTATTTCGGCTTAAATTAGCTTATGGCTTAAGTGATTCGAGGCTTATGGCTTATCCATTTCAAGTCTTATGGCTTATTCATTTCAAGGCTTATGGATTATTTGGATAACTTATGTAATGCTTAAAGTTACTTAATAAATCCTCCATTCCAATGCCTTTGTTTAATTCACGAAGCTTAACAAGGCATGACTCATATTCGGCTTATCAATAATAAGCCGAGAGTTATATGGTTTTGGCCAACCAATCCTCTAGGTCTAGCACTTAGTTTCTTAGGGAGTGAACTAGGTTAGTTACTTGTCCTCATTAGTTACTTATAGATTTAAGCATGATAACATATCTTTTTGTAATAAACATAATCAAACCGTGAGTTTGCTAGTCTAGTTTACATGTGCATGCATAATGGCCTTGTTTTCTAAGAACTTGAGTGAATGTCATGCATGAGGAGTAAAAGTAAACAAAAGGTGGTGAGGAAATATGTACTTACTTGCTTTGATAGAGGTGGTGATGGTGAACAAGCTAGCTAAACCTCGAGTTCTACACGTCTTAACACCTTGCCGTGACCTAGAGTGGAAAATATGGATATTTCCTAGTCAATGCTTAAGTATGGCGAGATTTCTTTCTTCTTCAATGTGCATTGACTCAATTCAATGCCATGGGAGTAAATGTGAGATTTGTGAGTATGATTGGGAGTAAATGTAGTGAGAGTTAAGTGGTTTTGGTGAAACTAGTCCATATGTATATACAAACCGTATGTTTGCCAAAGGAGGGTGGTTTTTAAGGTTGTTAGGTAACTAAACTAGGAAGGAGGGTGTGGTTTGGTTTGTGCACACGTATAAGAGAGAGGGAAAAAGGATTGTAGTATCAAGTATGGGTACAAAGTGTATCTATAAGTTAGATACTTAGTACATTTCCTTAATTGCACCACATTGTACATTTGGATCCTAGTTTGTTATGTGGCCGACGGTTTACATGGGGCAAGAGTCAAGGATGACTAGCAATATTAAGCCATTAGTGAAAGTGTTGTACATCGTGAGGTGGTGATGGTATTCGGCTAGGTGATGGGTTTATGGGAGAAAACCAAGTACAAGCCTTAATGAGGCAATCCTTGTACATGATTTACTAAGAAGATGTTTGAAATTGGTTTGTGTGTCTTCACACTAGCCGTGTATAACACACATATGGGGAAGTGAGTTTGCAAAAGAAATATCTCAAGTAATAAGTTAGTAATGTGTGCTTAGGAAAAAAAATTATTGTCAAGGTATACTAGTATACAACAACAATTCGTGTGATATGGAGCTTCACAAAGGGGATGTGTCCACTTTTTAGTCACTTGTTTATGTATAAGGTGAAAATGATTAATTACTTAGGACAAGGTATAATGTAAAAGTTAATTTTCTAAATCAAAGTATATGGTAAATGTTATGTGTCTAATATGTAGCTTTGAGAAGGCCAAGGAAATTAAACATGTCAAAAGTCTCATATAAATAATAATATACTAGAATTGACAGTGTAATTTAATAAAAGACTGGTGCTTCCTATAATAATGAAGTGAGATTACATTGATTCAAACAAGATGTTTACACAAGGTGACAAAGTCAAAGAGGTAAAAACATGGGTTTTACAACACGTTCCCGTTATTTTAGCTTTGTCCTCAAAGCTTAGATTAACGTCACTGGTTAGGTGAACAAGTGTGGATATTTGGTTTTGAACGAGTCTTCTTGTTCCCAGGTGAACTCAAGACCTCTCCTCGAGTTCCATCGTACCTTGACCAACGGGATGCGACTATTCTTCAACTTTTTAACTATCCTCTCCATGATTTTTACCGGCTCTCCTGTGAACTGGAGTTTTTCATCAAAGTGTACTCCTTCCAATGGCATAGCTAGAGGTTCATCAACATAGCACTTCTTCAGGTTAGATATGTGAAAGGTGGTGTGCACTCGACTCAATTGTTGTGGTAACTCCAAACGGTAGGCGACCTCCCTGATCCTGGCTATCACTTTAAAAGGACCTACATAACGTGGGTTCAGTTTACCCACGTTTACCAAAGCGTACAACTCCCTTCCAAGGTGATACCTTGAGCATGACACGATCACCTACTTCGAACTGCATAGGCTTTCGTTTCTGGTCCGCATAGCTCTTTTGTCGGTGGCGGGCAGCTTGGATCCTTTGCTTTATGAGGACTATCTTGTCAGTAGTTTCCTGGATTAGTTCCGATCCGGTGAGTTGAAATTTGCCTACTTCTGCCCAGCATACAGGGGAACGACACTTCCTACCATATAGTGCTTCGAAGGGGGCAGCCTTGATACTAGCATGGTAACTATTATTGTAGGAGAACTCAACCAAAGGAATGTGATCAACCCATCCGTTCCCAAAGTCAATCACGCATGCTCACAACATGTCTTCAAAGGTCTGGATGGTCCGTTCACTTTGACCGTCAGTCTGCGGGTGGTAAGCAGTACTCATATCTAATTTGTTCCTAAAGCTCATTGGAATCCTTCCAGAAGTTGGATGTAAATCTACCGTCTTGATCAAAGATTATTGAGACTGGTATTCCATGCTTGGTCACTATCTCCTTAAGATATGTCTTTGCTAGTTTTGTTAGGGAGTCAGTTTCCCTGATTGGCAGAAAGTGCGCGGATTTGGTGAGTCGATCGACGATTACCCAAATGGTGTCGTAATCGTGAGACGACTTTTGAAGCTTGGTGATGAAGTCCATAGTGATGTTCTCCCATTTCCACTTTGGTATCTCAGGCTGGACTAGCAAAACCGGATGGTCTTTCGTGTTCGATCTTGACGCGAGAGCATGTCAGACACTTCTGGACATAAGTGGCGATGTTTGCTTTCATGTTCAGCCACTAGTATAACTTCTTCCTATCCTGATACATCTTTTCAGATCCAGGATGTATGGAATACTTAGATTTATAGGACTCGTGCATGATTACGTTCCTCAAGTCCCCATAACAAGGTAACCAACTCCTCCCATGCAAACACAGAGTTCCATTCGCTCTTGGCTCCAATTTCTCTTTGGTGAGGTCGGTTCTAAGCATACCTTCAATATCTTCCTTCACGAGGTTTTCAGGCTTCTGAGCTTGAGTCTGAGCTTCTAGAATTTTCTTGGGTAGGTCCAGGCTAATCGTCATGACTAGTGCTCGGACCCTCATAGAAGGATCGATCTCCTTACGGCTTAGTGCATCAGCAACCACGTTTGCTTTGCTGGGGTGGTATTTGATCACGCGGTCGTAGTCACTTAGCAATTCAATCCAACGTCGCTGCCTCATGGTTAGCTCCTTTTGATCCAGTATGTGTTGCAAACTCTTATGGTCAGTATGCACAGTGCACTTGGTTCCGTACAGATAATGTCTCTATATTTTTAAAGCAAAAACCATGGATCCAAGTTTTAGATCATGAGTAGTATAGTTCTTCTCATGTTTCTTCAGTTTCCTGGAGGCATAAGAGATCACATTTTTTCTTTGCATCAGCACTGCACCCAAGCCTTTGTGTGACGCATAACAATATACAACGAAGTCGTCGTTGCCCTCGGGTAAGGCCAGAATAGGTGCACTTCACAGCTTTTCCTTGATCAGTTGGAAAGCTGACTCTTCTTTCTCTCCCCAGTCAAATTTTATTCCTTTCTGTGTGAGTTTTGTCATTGGTTTGGCTATCTTGTAGAAACCTTCGATGAATCGATGGTAGAATCCGGCAAGGCCTAGGAATTGGCGGATCTCGGTTGGAGATTTGAGAGATTCCCAATCCTTGACGGATTCAACCTTGGCTGGATCTACATGAATATCGTCACTGTCAATGACATGGCCGAGGAATTGAACTCTGGGAATCCATAATTCACATTTGGAGAACTTGGCGTACAACTGTTCCTCCTTAAGTACCTTCAACACTTGTGTAAGGTGTTTCGCGTGCTCCTGTTCATTTTTGGAATAAATGAGTATATCATCTATGAAGACTATCACGAATTTATCCAGGTAGGGTCTACACACACGATTCATAAGGTCCATGAAGATGGAAGGTACGTTGGTCAACCCAAAAGGCATGACCTGGAATTCGTAATGGCCGTAACGGGTCCTGAAAGCTGTATTTGAAATATCCTTCTCTCTGACTCTCAATTGGTGGTACCCAGATCGTAGATCAATCTTGGAATACACACTTGACCCCTGTAGCTGGTCAAATTGGTCGTCAATGCGGGGGAATGGATAACGATTATTTATAGTTAACTTATTCAGTTCTCTGTAATCAATGCACATTTGGAAGGAACCATCTTACTTCTTGAAAAATAAGACCGGAGATCCCCATGGTGAGGAACTGGGTCGGATAAATCCTTTGTTAGACAGTTCTTGTAGTTGTTCAGCTAGTTCTTTGATTTCTGATAGTGCCAATCGATAAGGAGCTTTGGCCACGGTGCAGCTCCTGGGACCAAGTCGATCTGGAATTCCACCTGTCGGGCTGGTGGTAAACCTGGCAATTCTTCAGGAAAGACTTCGGAAAAATCTCGGACGATAGGTACGTCCTTGATTTTCTTCTTCTCGAGTTTATCTTCTTCATCTGTTTGGGAAATATGAGCAAAAAAGATGGGACATCCTCTCAACAAATATTTCTGGACTTTAGTACAAGAGATAACACTGAGTCTAGTGTCAGTAAGGTCAGTGTTACCGTCACCTCGGATGATTAAGGTCTCATTTCCCCATGGCAGGCGGACTAGTTTCTCGTCGTAGACGATTACTGCGTGATACTTAGCTAACCAGTCCATGCCAATGATAACATCAAAAGTACCTAGGTCTACTGGAATTAGGTCAATATTGAATGGATGGTTGGAAAGGTTCAGAGTACAACCCCTAATGATGGTATCGGCCTCTATGATCTTATCGTCTGCTGATTCTACAGAGAAACGGCGGTCTAAAATGGAAGGGATAACTTCTAGTATGTTACTAAATTCAGTAGAGATAAAGCTTCTGTCTGCTCCAGTGTCAAATAGAACGGATGCATAACGATTGTTTAGTAAAAATGTACCAGTAACAATGTTGGAGTTTGGGTTGCCCTTTGCATTGCCTACCACGTATACCCTGGATGTGGCTCCTCCATTGTTCTTGTTCTGACTAGCCAACTTGGGGCAACCTAGTCTCACATGTCCGGGTTCTCCACACTCGTAGCACACAACTCCTTTCTTTGGACCAATGTTATTCCCTCCAGCAGCGTTGCGGTTTCCTGGCTGTCCATTCCCGTTCCCACGGGCATTAGGTCCACCTCGGTTGTTGTTTCTAGCATTTGGGTTGGGTCGGACCTGGGTAACAGCATTCACTTGGCAAGTGCAAGCAAAATGACCAATCTCTCCATGCATGGGCTACCCATATTGTGATGGAAGTGGCACCGCGGACACATAGGTTTGGTACCTCCATAAGCCCTTGGGTCGGGGGTAGAGATAACACTGTATACATGCCCGACATTTTGCCTCTTTTGAGGTGGCTGGTAGTGACTGCGGACATTGTCATCCATCTTCCTTTTGTTCTCAGTATCTCTCTCAGATATGGTGCGGGCTCTCTTATTCATCAGCTCAGTATCAAATTCCATGGCATTCTCGACAGTAGTGGGTCGAGAGGCGAGAACGTTATCATGGATGGCAACAGGGAGTCCCCCAACATACTTCTCAATCTTTTCCTCCTTCTCGTGAAACATCCTAGTGCACATGAGGGTTAATTCTTGAAATCTCTGGTTGTATAACACGATGTCATTGTTCTTACACCTAAGATCCCATAGTTCGACTTCCATCTTCTTCATTTCGCCCCTCGGGCAGTACTTTTCTGTCATCCTCTCTTTTAAATTTGTCCAGTTGAGAGTGTAAGCAGCGTCGTGTCCTAGGGTAGCAACCATAGAATTCCATCATGTGAGTGCACTTTCGAACAATGTGCAGGTGGCGAACTTGACTTTGTTTTCGTCAGCGTAGTCGCTGATGCGAAACACGGTCTCTAGTCTTTCAAACCATTGCATCAGCTCTACCACGCCTTCGCTGCCCCGGAAATAGGACGGCTTGCATTTGAGGAAATCAGGGTAGGAACAGCCTCTAGTGGTATTATTGTTCCTGCGGTTATTGGAGTTTTCACTATCACCTATATTTCTGCTAGCGGCCATAGCAGTAGCGATACCTTGGTCAATCAATTCCCTAAGTTGGGCAGTGGTGACATTATGAGTGGCATCGTCATTGGGGGGGTTATTGACAGGATTTTGCCTAGTGATTGCCATTTGTCTGTGGTTATACACAAAATAAGATCATTAGCTTTAGTGTTAGTACAGTTCACATATTATTTGCACAAGGATATTTATGCTCAAAATTTATAACAAATTGGATAACCTGTCAAGATTTCAATAATATAGTACAGCACATGATATATAACAAAAGAAAGTGAGCACATGTCATTTTTGGCAGAAAGTAAACATATCATCAGGCACAACCGATCCAAGACAGAAGTACATCACGCCTGTCTGGGATGGTGGTACACACAGTCCAAAATGTAATATATGTACAGACGCCTATCTAATGGTATACAGTACATGATAGGATACAAAATATGCATGAAATAAAAGTACATGGGGTCCTATATCATGATAGCTGGGATGCAACCCAAGAGCTTATCATGATGTACACAAGATCTAGCACATCAAATATATGTAGGTCCAACAGATCCGCTGGAAGTGGCTGGTACAGAGGGAGCTGGTGGGGCTACTAGTGCTGGCATGGAATCCTGTAGAGCAATCATTCCAAGACGGGTCCTCTTGACGTATCAGAGCGTCTGAACCAGCTGAGCACGAAGTGTATCCCATGATCCTCTAAGATGGGCCGTCTCCGCTGTCCCTCCATCATGACGAATCGTCGCCAAGTCAAAGATCATGGACATGGTCTGCTCCTGAGCGGTGAGGGTGGCATGAGTCTTGTGCTGTAGGCCCTCCACGACGTAGATGCGGTGACAAATGAAGTCATACTCTCCCATGAGCCACTGAAGAGCATCGTAGACTGTGGTCCATGTCCCTCTGACGACTTAGGCTTCAGCCTAGGTGGTCCAAGTGAGGGAATCGAGACGCTCTCGCAAGATGGAGCGCTCAGCCTGGCTAGCTACCAGTAAACTGTGGACATCTGCCATGTCCTGGTCATGTCGAGCCGTCAAAGCTGCAATCTGGGCCTGGACAAGATCAACCTGTCTAGTTCCGGAACCCTCTCCGACCTCGAAGATAGAGGCGAGGGTAGTATCGTACCTCCTCTTACGAGGAGGTAGAGATCTGGGTGCATAGCCCTGGAGAGACGATGAGGGTGGTAGGGTGGAAAGGCATAGGTCATCGGGCCTTCCTCCTTAACAGGGGGAATCAAAGCAGTGGGTGGAGAAGCAATAGCTGGAACTACTTCGTCAGCCTGACTGTCCTCAGACTCAGAGGCGGACAGCCATCCCGGAAGCACGTATGTCGGAGATGGTGGTACAGCTGGAGCGAGGTCGATATCTGGTACAGCTACCGATGTCGTCATTGGTGATGACATGGTAATCTGGGAATAACATCATTTTTACATGACGTAAGTATAAGCTTACTCAAGTTAAAAAGTTTTTAAAAAAAGTATTATTAAGTTATAATGGTTGTAGTGAGTGTTCTCTTAACATCGCGAGTCAAAAGGCTTAGTTAATACTTATAAGATTATTTAACCAAAAGTTAATAATCAGTGCACATATAAGTCACATAATAAATGCATGCTCTATATTCTATATGCTTAGCTATTTTAGTCCCGAAAATCGCAAATGAGTTTAAACAGCAGTTATATTCAAGTTTATATAAAAAAATATTTTTATATTTTATAAATTTTTGGTCCGGTTCTCTATAACTATCGCTCTGATACCATTCTATGACACCCCTAAATTGGTCAGATGCAGCGGAAATAATATTTGGGTGTCACGTAGGTGGATCAATAGCAGATAGTACATAGAGCATCAGATAAAAGATTATCGAACATTTATTACATGATTAAAAGTGCAAATTATTGTTTAAATGTTTCCATCACAAATAAAATATTGTTTATAAGTCCCCAGTAATAAAAAATCCCTAGATGCATGCTAGAATGCTGCCTAGCCTGATGCTGAGATCCATGCACATATAACTACCTGCTTCAAATACCTGAGAAAAACATGCTTTTGAGGGTCAACATAAAGTTGCTGAATTCACGGGTTTATTAAATAAGTTTGGATAGTAAAACAGTCACTGAAGTAGTGATGCACAAAGCATCAATACTTAAAGGTAATTACATTGCCTATTGCCCAAAACTGACACTTGATATAGTTGAACCCTCAACAAATAAGAGCGCTTCGCCTTATTAAAAGGCACCCATTATTCCGTTGTGACATGGTAAACACCTGTTGTCCCGGCCACGACACAGTGAGCATGACTCACTCAGGTGGGGATGGTCAATCCCAAATAGATCTATTTATAACATTCAGGTAATTCTACAATTCTAATAGTTTCAGTTCACGGGTCATGAGGAATTTTACAATAGACACATGTAATTAAAGTTGGTACAGTTCAGTTTATATCCACAAATTAAATTGCATGTTTTCTTCCCCAAAAAGGATTTAAAAGTTTGCCAATATATAAATGGGGCCATGAACTCACCTCAGTGGTATAGTAAAGTCACAAGAATCCAAAGTAATGCCCAACATACAGTCAACAACCTAAATAATTATACAGTCTCAATAAAAGTATAACAGGTCATACAAAAGTTACTGAAATAATCTGCATATGCTTCTACTAGTTTTAAGTATTTTATTAAGATACTTGTAAGTTAATTTATCGTTATTCAGGTAAATAAATAATTACTATTAGTTGTGCAATAATTTATATTGTCCAAGTTACTACTCTGATAAATTAATGTTCTCGTACGTGTACTATTATAAAATGAGTTTACAATATTTATAAAGGATGGTTTTATATTTAATTAAAACATACAAGATTTATAATAACCATATATAATATATTTATTCTTATAAACTTAATTGTATTTATATATTTAATTCATATAAATAAGGTTTACTAAAACGTGTTACATTTTAATTAATAAAGTCTCCAAAATTTATACATTTTAAATTAATTGACAAGTTTATGAACGTACATATTTTTCATATTTATCAAGTTATTTAAATTTACGCTTTTAATTAGTTAGGGAAAGTATATAATTAGGGTTTATATATGTTTAGGAAATTTACGATTCTATTCCCTCAAGTATTAAATACTTTCGGTATAATATTCCAAACGCCCCTAGGGCTTATAAAAGTTTCAAGTTTTGGCAATATGAGTCCTTCTAGTTTCGGTTAGGTTTAAGGTGTGTCTACAATTTACACAACATCCCCTAGGGCTCAGTTTAAATTCATCAAATGGCACAAAGGGACCTTGTGGTTTCGGAAAATATAAAAGAGGCACAAAAAGTAACCTAGGTCTAATACAAGTTTACCAAAAGGTCAAAACAAGTCCCCCAAGTCTCGAACAAGGTTCAAAAGGGCACAAAAAGTAACCATGGCTTGTAAATAGATTTCAAAGTGACAAGTTTAGCCCTTGGGGTTTAAATTATGGCTCGGTCATAAATAACCGAGACCCTAGACTATCCATTTTGTCACGTTTGGCCCTTGCACTTGTTTTATGTCTCAAAAACTTTAAATTAGTTTTATTGGGAGTGAACTAGGTTAGTTACTTGTCCTCATTAGTTTCTTATAGATTTAAGCATGATAACATGTCCTTTTGTAACAAACATAATCAAACCATGAGTTTGCTAGTCTAGTTTACGTGTGCATGCATAATGGCCTCGTTTTCTAAGAACTTGAGTGAAGGTCGTGCATGAGGAGTAAAAGTAAACGAAAGGTGGTGAGGAAATATGTACTTACTTGCTTTGATAGAGGTGGTGATGGTGAACACGCTAGCTAAACCTCGAGTTCTACACGTCTTAACACCTTGCCGTGACCTAGAGTGGAAAATATGGATATTTCCTAGTCAAAGCTTAAGTATGCCGAGACTTCTTTCTTCTTCAGTGTGACTTGACTCAATTCAATGCCATGGGAGTAAATGTGAGATTTGTGAGTATTATTGGGAGTAAATGTAGTGAGAGTTAAGTGATTTTGGTGAAACTAGTCCATATGTATATAAAAACCATATGTTTGCCAAAAGAGGGTGGTTTTTAAGGTTGTTAGGTAACTAAACTAGGAAGGAGGGTGTGGTTTGGTTTGTGCACACGTCTAAGAGAGAGGAAAAAGGATTTTAGTATCAAGTATGGGTACAAAGTGTATCTATAAGTTAGATACCTAGTACATTTCCTTAATTGCACCACATTGTACATTTGGCTCCTAGTTTGTTATGTGGCCGACGGTTTACATGGGGCAAGAGTCAAGGATGACTAGCAATAGTAAGCCATTAGTGAAAGTGTTGTACATGGTGAGGTGGTGATGGTATTTGGCTAGGTGATGGGTTTATGGGAGAAAACCAAGTACAAGCCTTAATGAGGCAATCCTAGTACATGATTTACTAAGAGGATGTTTGAAATTGGTTTGTGTATCTTCACACTAGCCGTGTATAACGCACATGTGGGGAAGTGAGTTTGCAAAAGAAATATCTCAAGTAATAAGGTAGTAATGTGTGCTTAGGAAAAAAATTATTGTCAAGGTATACTAGTATACAACAACAATTCGTGTGATATGGAGCTTCACAAAGGGGATGTGTCCACTTTTTAGTCACTTGTTTATGTATAAGATGAAAATGACTAAATTACTTAGGACAAGGTATAATGTAAAAGTTAAATTTCTAAATCAAAGTATATGGTAAATGTTATGTGTCTAATATGTAGCTTTGAGAAGGCCAAAGAAATTAAACATGTCAAAAGTTTCATATAAATAATAATATACTAGAATTGACAGTGTAATTTAATAAAAGACTAGCGCTTCATAAAATAATGAAGTGAGATTACATTGATTCAAACAAGATGTGTACACAAGGTGACATAGTCAAAGAGGTAAAAACAGGGGTTTTACATAATTGACGCCAATAATTGCATCCAATACAACTTTTAGAATCATGGGATTCTACTTTATATACATCACTTGTGACAAATTCAAAAGTGAAAAAGTGAGCATGTTTATCCCATCAATTGCCACGAGTTAAGGTCTCACCTTTCTTAACTTGCTTAAGTCGTCCAACCAAAAACTATGAGTATATAGCACCAACATCTCACAATTGAGTGTATTATACACCTTGAGTTACAAAATCACCATAGTCACACGTATGGTGAAAGAGTAAGTGCAAGTATTTTTACTAGTTGGATGGAAAAATAACTTATTACAAAGGGTATTATTTTAACAATTTCAAAACATGTACAAAGAAGCATACAACATCTTTGCATCATGAAAATTTAAGAAACATTTACTCAAATTCGTTAATTATAAATATCACTTATATAACTCAAAAATCAATTGCATAAATAGTGAATCATAAAAATTGACGATTCAACATGATTTCCATTTAAAGAAGTTTATTTTTATCGAGAAATATTAAAGAATGATTAACATCATTCAAACCATAGACTATTCGCGGGTTCCTAAATAGTATGCAAGGTAAGGAAACTACAAGTAGTCTGACATTATAGGGTTATGGTATCTACAATACCAAAGTCTTGATGAGTCTCCATGAACCTTATCCTTGCAACTAGATAGTACTTTTGAAAATTACTTCATTATTAAAATTTTACATCTTTAAAGTAGAAAACACATTATAAACTTGATTCTTGTTAGTCACGACGTGAGTTAGATTTAAAACCATGTAATGGCGACTCATTTGTTGCCACATGTGATCGTGCAAGAATAAGCTTATAATAAAATAAATGTCATATAGTTTTAGTCCGGTTTATTTTTATTTTCGAAAAAGCCTTTGCTTAAAACATGATATACAACAATTATAATCAAAAGTAAAACAAATAAACATGAACCTAAAACATATATCCAATTAACAATTAATCACATACCACATTAATAAGTGTGAAAACACTTATCATTTTGCCACTAAAATCAAGTAAAAACAAGACCTAATCATGTGTTTTATATCGTAAATGTCGGAATTACGCGTGGTTTTGTGTTTTTGTGTTAAAATAGGTACAATTGATCAAAAGAAGAGAAAACACGGGATTTCACGGTCATTTATCGAAGAAAAGTCAAGATAGAGACGAAGACAAAGATCAAAAGTCCAAAAGTGTGCAACGATCACGGAAACCGATGAAAACCGACACGAGATTGATGAAAAGATCGAGGAAGCCAAAAATCGAACTCGACATGAGTGGATTTAATAAATTGTCGAGTTTTAGCCAAGTGGGACCCACAAATACTTAATGGGCCTGAAAAGCCCATTTAAAGGCTAAGTTAATAATTTGATGAGTTTAAAGATCCAAAAGGCCCAAAGGGGAAATTAATATAAACGGTGGATGATTATTGGGCCATTAGCCCAAATCAAATGAGACATAATGGAAATAAAGAAACAAGTTTTGGTTTTCAGCTTTTCACAAGTAAATAAACAATTACCGTCCCATCTTTATTTATCCCACTTGTTTGTTTTTCCAACGTCACCCCCTTTTAATAATCTTTAACCGTCTCATCCCCACACACAATAAATTTCGACAAAACCAAAGTGCTTTCTTCTCTCTCACCCATCTTCCCTAATTTCTCTTTTACCCTAAAAACCAGTAAAAATCCACTATTCACCAAAACCCTAATCCAGTAAAAAGTCTAATTGATAAAGGGGTTTTGATCCCACGTGTGATTCACGTGAAAGGGAATTAATTCCCAATTTTTTCGGAAGAGAAGATGGAGAGCAAAGCTACGTGGCTTTATTTGATTGGCTCACCCACATCATCACAACCACTCCTCCAATTAGATGAGTCCACCTCACCACCAAACTAGCACAAATCTTCCACGCTGGCGATCCTTGTGAAGAAAGAGTATTCTCCACCGTTTGATCAAGCAAGAGAGAAGAAGAGAAGAATCAAGGGCTATGATTTCTCACCGTAGCCACCAAGGAAGCCTAGAAGGTTCGGGGGAGCCTTATATAAACCCCCTTTCTATCATGTAATTATCATGCTTTTCTTTATTTTAATTTTTAGAAAATAGATTGATTAGGGTTTTAAATTTTGTAATCTCATTTTCAGTATTGTAATTTGTTTTAAATTAATGAAAATTGAAGTTTCGATTTAAATATCATCTCGTGTTTAAATTCCCAGTTATAGTTCTTATTTTTAATCAGTTTATATCATATTGTCTACTGTTCTCGCATTAATATTAAAAAAATAAAAAATATATATATATATATATAAAAAAAAATAATAATAAAAGATAAAGAAAAGTTAAATAAATTTTCCCCACTGGAAGGTTTATAAAATATATAAAAAAAAGAGAAAGATCGAAGGTTTTGGTGATTGTTTTGGTTCGAAAGGCTACTTGTTCTCGATTCAAGGTTGTGTTTGTTTGAAGTTCGGTTTATTATTGTTGAAGTTGTTGACGTTTCAAGGGAGCTCAGCGCTCACCTTCTGCTCAAAGGCTTTCTACAATAGGTTCTCATTTCTTTTTAATTTTTGTTAAGTTTAGTTTATAAATCTGCCTGATTAGTTTATATACTTTTTGAATCTGCTTGTGTTCATCTGAGTTGCGTAGGATTTGCTTATATTTTTCAGGTCTTGTTTAAGTTGTAGGTTTAAGATAGCTCGAATCTGTTTGTTTGGCTTATAGGTTTGCTAATTGTTTGAATCTGCTTATTTTAATCTTCCTAGTTTTTAGTTTTTGGAATTAGCTTATTAAGATTAGTTGTTATCAGTTTATTGTTTGTTCGATTATGTTTGGATTCGGTTTAAATTGATGGAATTAGAATCTGCTTAGTTAATTTAGATAAGCTTATTTGAGTTACTGCATAGTTTGGATCTGCTTAGTCTTATCTGCTTTGGTTTGTTTTTGTGGAATTAAGGGTGTTTGGAGCTACGTTTTATATTTGATAAGCTATTTAGATAATCAGTTTTCTGTTTAGAGTAGCTTAATACTGGTTTTAGTCATAGCTTATTTGCTTCTGCTTTTCGAGTATTGCTTATCTAGATTTGGCTTATTGCTTGTTCTGTTGCGTATTTGATCTGTGATTTGAGTTTATTTTGCTGCATACTCCTCAGACCCAATTGGTCTGAGGGTGTAATCTGTCCAAAAATTAAAAGTCTAAAAAGTTAAATAGCAATATTGGGTCTATGCAAGGGTCGAACCCCAGACCTCTCGCTTGGCAGCCCAACGACTCAACCAGTAGACTAGAACCCTCTTTATGTTTTATTTCACTTAGTTTAATTAATATAGCGTGAATTTCGGATGGCAGTTTTTATATAATTAAAATTAGTTTAATTAAGGTTAGTTTTATTAAAAAGTTGTATTTAAATTCCGTTTTTATAAAAATTCAAAAAGACAAAAAAAAAAAAATATTTTAGTTACTTTTGTAATTTAAAATTACTTTTCATTTTAATTTTGTTTATTTAAAAATAGTTTTTATTTACATTATTTTAGGAATAGTTAAATTAATCTAGTTTTTTTTTAAATTAAGTTTTTTTTACATTAAGTTTTCAAAATAGTTTAATTAGATTCATTTCAAATTAGATTTATTTTAAATAGTTTGTTTTTTTTTTAAAATTAGTTTTAAAATAGATTTAATTAAACTAGCTTTTAATTTTTAATACAATTAGTTTAAAAAAAAAATACCCAAAAAGAGATTATACCAAAAACGAATTAAGTTGAAACGTAAAAACGGAAATCAAATTCGAGTCGAATCGAGAGGAAAACGAACTTTAATGTAAAGGACTAAAAATCCTAGTATCAAATTGGCGCTGCTGCCGCTTCGCTCGTACGATTGACGATTTTTTCGTGAAGACGTTTGGATTTTGGGATCCGTTCATTCTTTGAACGTTACGTTTCTTGCACACAAAATCAAAAATACAAAAAAATCAAAAACATAAAATTACAAAAAAAAATTAAAAAATCATAAAAGCAATTTCTTTCCTAAGAATTGCAACAAAAAAATTAAAAAAGCAAAAACGTAATACGTTTTCCTAAACGTATTACACCAAAAATATTACGTATTATTGTTATTTTTCTTATTCGATTTCTTTCGTTTTTCTTGTGAATATATATTTTTCTAAAAAAAATACAAAAAGATTTTTATTTTACTATATTATATTACGTAACACAATAAATTACCTACTTATCAAATAAGGCCTTAGTTGGGATTTCATCACCTAACTATTGTATTCGAATCCATAACAAGAAAAAAGGGCAAAATAGATAAATACTAGTAAGACGTTTGAACTCGATATATACAAACTATAAGGTGGGTATAAGGCGACGCGCTATAAAAGGCCGCCTAAGGAAAAAGGTTTTTAAGTGCTTTGTGCCACCTCGTTTCCCCGCTCGCTTGTGCGTATATTGAGAGGGACGACCGATTATTGGTTTGCCAACTCAAGTAGTATTTTACGTATATATTTTTGTAGATTTTTCTTATTGCTCCTCGAGAGGGAAAATCCTTTTCCTCTCAAAGTCGACCGAGGTCACCTACCTCATTCCAAAGTTTTAATTGTATGCGCACTCGCGCGCGTACATACATACCGAGTGGTGTACCAAACTCTTCCAATTCTTCCAAAAAGAAGAAGAAGAAGAAAAACAAAAAGACCGTCATTAAAGCCGATCCCGAGAATCGAGCTTTCAACAATACGATGGCAACGGATAATCGACCAATGATTGAGATTCTACAATCTCACGTTGAAGGAAACGATGACGCGATTGTGGTGCCGAATATTGGAGCTAATCATTTCGAACTTAAATCAGGTTTTATTCAAATGGTTTCCGCTACACCATTTTTAGGCCGTACTAATGATGACCCACACGCTCATATCAAACGTTTCATCCAATTAGCTAATACCGTCAAATACAATGGGGTGCCCCAAGAGGCCGTTCGCCTCCAACTTTTTCCTTTTTCCCTCGAGGGACAAGCCCGGATTTGGCTTGATAAGGAACCACCCCAAAGTATTACCACATGGATCGACTTAGAGACCAAGTTCATTAACTACTTTTTCCCACCATCACAGACCACTTCCTTAAGGAATGAAATAATCAATTTTGAGCAAAAATATGGGGAAACGTTTAGTGAGGCTTGGGATCGTTTTAAAGATCTTTTGAGAAAATGTCCACAACACGGTTTTACTAAAGTTCATCAAATCAACACGTTTTATAATGGTTTAACTCTAAACGACCAAGACTCACTTAATAGTGCCGCGGGGGGCAATATTCTTGTGAAAACAATGAACGAGGCTTGGGCCATTATTGAGAACAAAGCAAAAGTGCAAACCAAAAGTGTTAGGGCTAATATGGCAAGTGCTAGTACGAGTAATAGTGAGGTGAATGATCAAATTAAGGAGCTTACTTCAATTGTGAAAACCCTTGCTCTAAGAACCGACGCCCTCACTACACATGTTCATGTCGTGAAAGAAAAAAGTGAGACGTGTGAGACTTGTGGTGGACCACATTCATACTTTAATTGTGACAAGGTTTACAATGATCAACAAGAAGTTTATGCTTATAACAACAATGAACTTGATCGGATTCAATTCAAACCAAATGTTGATGTTAACCATTTGTCTTACAAGTCTAATAACTATTTGGCTCCCCCGGGTTTTGTAGCACCACAAAGACCACCCCCACCCGCCCAAAATAGGAACCAAGCTCCTCAACGGGGTAATTTTCAAGGAAGTTCTAATCAACGGGGTTTTAATCAAAATCAAGGGAATTTTCAAGGGCAAAACCAAGGGTTGAATAATCAAGGATATAATAACCAAAGTTTTCATAATCAAGGATTTAATCAAGGTTCTAATCAATATCAAAACCAAGGTTTTAATAATCAAGGTTACAATCAAATGAACATGCATAACCCTCAAATGGACTTGGTTCTTCAAAAATTATCCGACCATGAACGAATGATGAGAGAGATGCAAGAGCATAATCGACTAACGCAAGAATCGAATGATAAGAAGTTTTTGACTATGATTCAAACCTTTCGTCCCCAAGGTGCCCTTCCCTCGAACACCGTGACCAATCCTAGGGCTAATGTTAATGCTATCACTACTAGGAGCGGTAAGACCACCGTAGAACCTTCCCCACCTAACCAAGGACCCGAGATTCCTTCTTCTTCGACACAACCTCCCTCTTCTTCCACTTGTGACATACCTCCCGTTATGCATTCGTCTACACCTTATGTTCCACCGATACCCAAATTTTATACCCCACCTTCGGTTCCAAAACCGGTTCCTTCACCTTCTATTTCTACTCCTCCTCCTCCTCCAAAGGATGTGAGTGAGCAATCCACTCCAAAGCCTTCATCTCATCCCAATATACCTTATCCCTCAAGGTTGCGGAAAGAGAAATTTAAGAATAAGGATGATATTCAAGTTTCGAACTTCCTAAAAATGTTCAAACAATTGAATTTTAATATCACCTTTGCCGAGGCGCTCGCTCACATGCCTAAGTACGCTAAGATGTTTAAGGATCTTTTAAGTGATAAGGAAAAGTTGCTTGATATCGCCAATACCCAATTGAATGAGAATTGTTCCGCGGTTCTTTTGAGAAAATTACCGGTTAAGTTAGGAGACCCCGGTCGATTCCTTATTCCTTGTAATTTTCCGGGTGTTGAGAATTGTATGGCCTTGGCGGATCTCGGAGCGAGTATCAATCTTATGCCATTGTCCGTGTGGAAACAATTATCTTTACCCGAGCTAGTCCCCACTCGTATGACATTGGAATTAGCTAACCGTACGGTTGCTTATCCGGTGGGGATAGCCGAGGATGTTTTCGTAGGAGTCCACAAATTCACTTTCCCCGCCGATTTCGTCGTCGTCGACTATGAAATGGATCCCCGTGTTCCCTTAATTGTGGGACGACCCTTCTTGAGAACCGGGCGTACATTAATCGATGTAGCCGCGGGTGAACTTATCATGAGGGTCGGGGATGATAAAATCGTCTTTAACATGGGTAAACTTTCCAAACTTCCCAATGAGCCCGAATCCGTGAATTTCATCGATGTGCTTGACGAAGCATGCGAAGAACATTTTCATGAGGCTTGTAAGAGCGGGATTTCTCCTTTACCTCATGTTGAGACCGTCGCTTCTATTGCTCCTTCATTAACTCCATTTGGAGAAAGTGACTTAGATGAGTTTGAAGCTAGCTTAGGTCCTCTCGAGATTAACTATGATAATTCTCCCACCAATTGGGATGAAGACATTCGTACGATTGAGAGACTTCTCAATGAGGACAATATCTCTCCACCCACTCCAAAAGAAGTTACAAACAATGATCCTACTTTGACTAAGCCTTCCATTGATAATCCGCCGGATTTAGAGCTTAAAGATTTGCCGTCTCATCTAGAGTACGTTTTCTTAGAGGAGGATAATAAGTTGCCCGTCATTATTGCTAAGGACTTAAAAGAAGATGAAAAATCCCGACTTATAGATGTGCTTAAGAATCATAAGAAAGCAATTGCTTGGAAAATCTCCGACATTCGCGGAATTGATCCTAATTTTTGTACTCATAAAATTCTCATGGAAGATGACTTTAAACCCGCGATCCAAAATCAAAGAAGGGTTAATCCAAAAATTCATGAAGTCATTAAGAAAGAAGTTATCAAACTTCTCGATGCCGGAATGATTTACCCTATCTCGGATTCGCCATGGGTTAGTCCCGTCCATTGTGTGCCTAAGAAAGGCGGAATCACCGTTGTTCCCAACGAAAACAACGAGTTGATTCCTACTCGACTTGTAACGGGTTGGCGAGTTTGCATCGACTATCGCAAGCTCAATGATGCCACTCGTAAGGATCATTTCCCTCTTCCTTTCATGGATCAAATGCTCGAGCGTTTAGCGGGTAATGATTTCTATTGTTTCTTAGATGGCTTTTCCGGATATTTTCAAATCCCTATCGATCCAAAAGACCAAGAGAAAACCACATTCACTTGTCCCTATGGAACATTCGCTTACAAAAGAATGCCTTTCGGCTTATGCAATGCTCCCGGGACTTTCCAACGGTGTATGATGGCGATATTTCATGACATGGTTGAAGAAACTATGGAAGTCTTTATGGACGATTTCTCGGTATATGGTGATTCTTTCTCTTCTTGCCTTGCTAATTTAGAACGTATGCTCCAACGATGTGAAGACACTCGTCTCGTTCTTAATTGGGAAAAATGCCATTTCATGGTAAAAGAAGGCATCGTCCTTGGTCATAAAATTTCCAAAGCCGGTATCGAAGTCGACCGTGCTAAAGTTGACGTCATTGCTAAGTTACCTCCACCGACCACCGTCAAAGGAGTTAGAAGTTTTTTAGGCCATGCGGGATTTTATCGACGTTTCATCCAAGATTTCTCGAAAATAGCTCGTCCAATGACTCATCTCTTAGAAAAGGATGCTCCTTTTATCTTCTCTCAAGAATGTCTCGACTCTTTCGAACTTCTTAAAGGTAAATTAACTAAGGCACCGGTCTTAGTCTCTCCAAATTGGGAGTTACCTTTCGAGCTCATGTGCGATGCTAGTGATTTCACGGTAGGAGCGGTTTTAGGTCAACGAGTTAACAAACATTTCCAACCCATTCATTATGCTAGCAAGACAATGACGGGGGCTCAATTGCATTATACCACTACCGAAAAAGAGCTTTTAGCTGTAGTGTATGCTTTTGAGAAATTCCGCCCCTATCTTGTGCTTTCCACCACCATCGTTTACACCGACCATTCCGCCTTGAAATACTTGTTGACCAAGCAAGATGCTAAACCGAGACTCCTTCGTTGGGTTTTGCTCCTACAAGAATTTAAAATCGAAATTCGTGATAAAAAAGGAGCGGAAAACC
This sequence comes from Glebionis coronaria, assembly GCA_025667525.1. NCBI lineage: Eukaryota > Viridiplantae > Streptophyta > Magnoliopsida > Asterales > Asteraceae > Glebionis > Glebionis coronaria. Next base: position 159,445,060 of record CM046881.1, on the reverse strand, counting down.
TAGCCGCGGATCACCTTAGTAGACTTGAGGATCCTTATCAAGGGGAATCTCCAAATCAAGAGATTAACGAATCCTTTCCCCTTGAAACCTTAATGTCTATTAATTCCAATCTTGATGATACCCCATGGTTTGCCGACATTGCAAACTATTTGGCGGGTGGTGTTCTTATCGAAGGGTTATCGTCCCAACAAAAGAAAAAATTCTTCAAGGACGTTAAAACGTACTATTGGGACGACCCTTATCTTTTCAAGCAATGTGCGGACTTAATCATTCGTAGATGTGTTGATGGGCCGGCGGCTTTACAAATCCTTGAAGCTTGCCATAAAGGACCTACCGGTGGTCACTTTGGTCCTAATTACACCGCTAAAAAAGTGTTCGACTCCGGATTCTATTGGCCCTCCATTTATCATGATGCACATGAAATGGTTAAACATTGTGATGCTTGTCAAAGGCAAGGCAAGATCACACATAAAGATGAGATGCCTCAAAATCTCATCCAAGAATGTGAAATCTTTGACGTATGGGGCATCGACTTTATGGGGCCGTTTCCATCATCGAAGGGTAACAAGTACATCCTCGTAGCCGTTGACTACGTCTCAAAATGGGTTGAAGCAAAAGCTTTACCTACTAATGATGCGAGGGTGGTTGTTAACTTCTTGAAACAATTGTTTGCTCGATTCGGTGTGCCTCGTGCTATTATTAGTGATCGCGGGACTCATTTTTGCAATGATCAATTTGCACGAGTCATGGCTAAGTATGGTGTCAATCACCGACTTTCCACCGCGTACCATCCTCAAACTAATGGACAAGCCGAGGTTTCTAACCGTGGTCTTAAGAGAATCTTAGAGCGAACCGTGGGAGAGCATCATGCTTCATGGGCCGATAAATTAGATGATGCTTTGTGGGCTTTCCGTACCGCTTATAAGACACCTATAGGTTGTACTCCTTATCGCCTTGTGTACGGAAAGGCGTGCCACCTCCCCATTGAGTTGGAGCATAAGGCTTATTGGGCCTTGAAATGGGCTAATTTTGACATAAACAAAGCCGGTGATCATAGGAAAATCCAACTCAATGAACTCAATGAACTTAGGAATGAGGCTTATGAAAATTCATTAATCTATAAGGAGAAAACTAAGCTCATTCATGATTCCAAGATTAAAAACCGAGAGTTCCATGTTGGTGATCAAGTTTTATTATTTAACTCTCGGTTGAAAATCTTTTCGGGTAAACTTAAGAGCCGTTGGTCCGGTCCATTCACCGTGGCCCAAGTCTTCCCTTATGGCACCATTGAGTTATCCCAACCAAATGGTCCCAATTTCAAAGTGAATGGCCAACGGGTTAAGTTGTACTATGGAGAGGACATCTCTCACGAGATGATTCCATCCCTCTCCACATTTCCCTTGAATTAATTCGGGAAATCGAGTCGAGCTAGAGACTCGTGATAAATAAATCAAGCATCGTATAACTAGGTTAGATTTTTACCTTTACCATCCTTTCCACCTTTTTTCGCCTTCATCCATTGTCCACCAATAAGTGTAGGGGGGGAGCCGAGTAGGTTGTTTGTGTGTGGTGATTGTGTGCAGGGACATATGCTTTGATGATCCACTTTTGGTACTTTTGATGAGACCCGTGATCCCGTGTTCCCGTGTACCCGGTTCTATCCAAACTATTGTGATTCATACTTGTATATAAATAAAACGAATAAATGTAATCACTTTAGTTGTCCCGTCCTTAGCTCGATTTTAAACAACGTACTCAATGTCCTAAGTGTAGGGGAGTTTATTCGCCCACATGCTTAAACATTGAGGACAATGTTTATATCAAGTGTAGGGGGCCTTCTATCGAATTTTAGTGGCCTTTTCCATGAATTTGACCCCATTTAACCGGAAAATTTTTAAAATTTTTCAACGTTTTTCAAATTTTTAATCTATTTTGGCCTAGTAGTATTTTTATTTATTTTCTTTCCTTTTATTATCACATCATAATAATTTCCATTTCAAGAATAAAGTCAAAAATAAATAAATAAATAAAATGGTTTAACAAGTTTAGATGTCTTTGATATATTACGCCCGTCGTGAATATTTTGACTCAACCCGAGTTTACTTATCTAAGTTTACTCTAGCTAGTATCCTTAACCATATGGACCTTAATTGGTTTATTAGGCTAAGCATCCACGAGTCTCATTCCTTGAGATTTTAAATTGTGGAGAACGAGAGATGATAGAGTTAATTATAAGTTCGGTATTCTTTCATTAACTTATGTGAGTTAGTTATGAGCTTTTTCTCCCATCACTTGTTAATAAATATAATTGCAATAAATAAGGTTGTACGATTTAAAAGGTTACTTAGCTTCTAGCACAAGATCGTTTAAAAGTTGCTCGGTATTAATTAGAGTTCATAGCCAAGGCATAACTTATTGAAACGGGACGCGAAGATTGGCTTATCCAAAAAGGCCCTAACAAGGCATGAGGATACCCGAGTCCAAAAAGGCCCTAACAAGGCATGAGGATTCACTTTTTGCTAAAGATCCTAAGATGATGTGAAGATCATTAATCCAAATCAATATGAAGGATCAAGACACACGACGAGAAGCAATTACTCCCCTAAAGATCATGGAGAAGTCTATCCAAAAAGACCCTAACAAGGTATGAGGATAAATAGATCCAAGTCCGAAAAGGAGGCGGATCGTTGTATATCAAAATCCTAAATAAAGAAGAGGATAAATGAAGAAGTCGTGGTCAACGTTTGAAGCATCTTTCACTCCTTATGAAGATGTATACCAAAATGAAGAGAAGACCATAATTTCAAGATCGTCCCTCAAGATTTGAAGTTTGAAGTACAAGCCAAATATCGGTCCGAGAAAGGTCTCAAATCGTGAAACGAGTTATGCCAAGATATGAACTTTTTGAGGTTTCGAGAAGCAGTTTTAAAAGATTTTGTCCTTTAGCTAACTATTGATTAAATCGTCCCACTTTATTTTCGGCCTTAATAAATTATCGAAATAAGTCAAAAATGCATCCTCGTGATCATTCAAGACAAAAATAAAATACAAGAGATACACCGTAGGAATAAGGGGGTCTAAGTGAATAATTAAACCGCATGAGTAAGTGTTAGTTGTGCTAACTTATAATTACAATGATCTCGTTTTTAAGCTTGGTTTGGGGAACGTGAAACTTGAGGGTGATTAATATTTATGACACCAAAGCCCTAATTTAAGTCTTAGACTTCTTAACGAGTTTCTTCCATCAAATAATTTTCAAGTTATTATTTTTGTCTCCTTTTAAAGTTTTATCTTTTCGTCGTAGTAGTAGTAGTAGTAATTATAATAAAGGCCGAGATGGATTGATTATGAGAAAAATGTAACTTTTTGCTTCAAAATAATGCATTGCATGGGGTCATTGCAATGGTCAAGTGTAGGGGATTTAATAAGTGTGAAAACACTTATCCTTTTGCCACTAAAATCAAGTAAAAACAAGACCTAAGCATGTGTTTTATATCGTAAATATCGGAATTACGCGTGGTTTTGTGTTTTTGTGTTAAAATAGGTACAATTGATCAAAAGAAGAGAAAACACGGGATTTCACGGTTATTTATCGAAGAAAAGTCAAGATAGAGACGAAGACAAAGATCAAAAGTCCAAAAGTGTGCAACGATCACGGAAACCGATGAAAACCGACACGAGATTGATGAAAAGATCGAGGAAGCCAAAAATCGAACTCGACATGAGTGGATTTAATAAATTGTCGAGTTTTAGCCAAGTGGGACCCACAAATACTTAATGGGCCTGAAAAGCCCATTTAAAGGCTAAGTTAATAATTTGATGAGTTTAAAGATCCAAAAGGCCCAAAGGGGAAATTAATATAAACGGTGGATGATTATTGGGCCATTAGCCCAAATCAAATGAGACATAATGGAAATAAAGAAACAAGTTTTGGTTTTCAGCTTTTCACAAGTAAATAAACAATTACTGTCCCATCTTTATTTATCCCACTTGTTTGTTTTTCCAACGTCACCCCCTTTTAATAATCTTTAACCGTCTCATCCCCACACACAATAAATTTCGACAAAACCAAAGTGCTTTCTTCTCTCTCACCCATCTTCCCTAATTTCTCTTTTACCCTAAAAACCAGTAAAAATCCACTATTCACCAAAACCCTAATCCAGTAAAAAGTCTAATTGATAAAGGGGTTTTGATCCCACGTGTGATTCACGTGAAAGGGAATTAATTCCCAATTTTTTCGGAAGAGAAGATGGAGAGCAAAGCTACGTGGCTTTATTTGATTGGCTCACCCACATCATCACAACCACTCCTCCAATTAGATGAGTCCACCTCACCACCAAACTAGCACAAATCTTCCACGCTGGCGATCCTTGTGAAGAAAGAGTATTCTCCACCGTTTGATCAAGCAAGAGAGAAGAAGAGAAGAATCAAGGGCTATGATTTCTCACCGTAGCCACCAAGGAAGCCTAGAAGGTTCGGGGGAGCCTTATATAAACCCCCTTTCTATCATGTAATTATCATGCTTTTCTTTATTTTAATTTTTAGAAAATAGATTGATTAGGGTTTTAAATTTTGTAATCTCATTTTCAGTATTGTAATTTGTTTTAAATTAATGAAAATTGAAGTTTCGATTTAAATATCATCTCGTGTTTAAATTCCCAGTTATAGTTCTTATTTTTAATCAGTTTATATCATATTGTCTACTGTTCTCGCATTAATATTAAAAATATATATATATATATATATATATATATATATATATATATATATATATATATATATATAAAAAAATAATAAAAGATAAAGAAAAGTTAAATAAATTTTCCCCACTGGAAGGTTTATAAAATATATAAAAAAAAGAGAAAGATCGAAGGTTTTGGTGATTGTTTTGGTTCGAAAGGCTACTTGTTCTCGATTCAAGGTTGTGTTTGTTTGAAGTTCGGTTTATTATTGTTGAAGTTGTTGACGTTTCAAGGGAGCTCAGCGCTCACCTTCTGCTCAAAGGCTTTCTACAATAGGTTCTCATTTCTTTTTAATTTTTGTTAAGTTTAGTTTATAAATCTGCCTGATTAGTTTATATACTTTTTGAATCTGCTTGTGTTCATCTGAGTTGCGTAGGATTTGCTTATATTTTTCAGGTCTTGTTTAAGTTGTAGGTTTAAGATAGCTCGAATCTGTTTGTTTGGCTTATAGGTTTGCTAATTGTTTGAATCTGCTTATTTTAATCTTCCTAGTTTCTAGTTTTTGGAATTAGCTTATTAAGATTAGTTGTTATCAGTTTATTGTTTGTTCGATTATGTTTGGATTCGGTTTAAATTGATGGAATTAGAATCTGCTTAGTTAATTTAGATAAGCTTATTTGAGTTACTGCATAGTTTGGATCTGCTTAGTCTTATCTGCTTTGGTTTGTTTTTGTGGAATTAAGGGTGTTTGGAGCTACGTTTTATATTTGATAAGCTATTTAGATAATCAGTTTTCTGTTTAGAGTAGCTTAATACTGGTTTTAGTCATAGCTTATTTGCTTCTGCTTTTCGAGTATTGCTTATCTAGATTTGGCTTATTGCTTGTTCTGCTGCGCATTTGATCTGTGATTTGAGTTTATTTTGCTGCATACTCCTCAGACCCAATTGGTCTGAGGGTGTAATCTGTCCAAAAATTAAAAGTCTAAAAAGTTAAATAGCAATATTGGGTCTATGCAAGGGTCGAACCCCAGACCTCTCGCTTGGCAGCCCAACGACTCAACCAGTAGACTAGAACCCTCTTTATGTTTTATTTCACTTAGTTTAATTAATATAGCGTGAATTTCGGATGGCAGTTTTTATATAATTAAAATTAGTTTAATTAAGGTTAGTTTTATTAAAAAGTTGTATTTAAATTCCGTTTTTATAAAAATTCAAAAAGACAAAAAAAAAAAATATTTTAGTTACTTTTGTAATTTAAAATTACTTTTCATTTTAATTTTGTTTATTTAAAAATAGTTTTTATTTACATTATTTTAGGAATAGTTAAATTAATCTAGTTTTTTTTTTAAATTAAGTTTTTTTTACATTAAGTTTTCAAAATAGTTTAATTAGATTCATTTCAAATTAGATTTATTTTAAATAGTTTGTTTTTTTAAAAATTAGTTTTAAAATAGATTTAATTAAACTAGCTTTTAATTTTTAATATAATTAGTTTTAAAAAAAAAAATACCCAAAAAGAGATTATACCAAAAACGAATTAAGTTGAAACGTAAAAACGGAAATCAAATTCGAGTCGAATCGAGAGGAAAACGAACTTTAATTTAAAGGATTAAAAATCCTAGTATCACACATGCATACCAATTGATGATGAATCCAAGTCAATTAAATTAAAACAATTCATATACATGAATAAGAATTTCACTTCTTAATGGAAGTGAGCCATATGCATCCAAAAACCGATTGCGTAAGTCAAATTCAAGTATACACCACAGAGCATGTAAATCTGTCTTACAATTAAAGTTGACTTCAGGTCATGTCAGAGTATAGCTCGGGTCTTCCCCAACCTTAGCTCAAAACTACAAAGTTGTAGAATTTTAAGTCGTGGGCCTCCAACAAGAATTTCAGATTTTTTCGACATCGTATGGATTTATTATGAAATTTTTAGTGACGAGTGTCAAAACAAACCTTCCTAAAAATAACACAATAATAATAATATCAAGATTCGTCATAAACCTCAATTAAGCATGTATAATCCATTAACGATTAATTAACTCCTATATATCCAATATCAAGAACAAATTATCCATGGTAAACTTGCATGATTTCCATGGATCTGTCATATTAACAATTAATAATGCGATAAATAACGACTAATTAACAATTAACAACATATTTATCAATATAAATTGCATACAACCTAGGGTTTGTCTAATTAATTTATTAACCCTAATTAGGGTTTATGAAAACATAATCATCAAATAAATGAATTATACAACAACATATTAAGTTTACACAATTTTAGATCTTTCGTTTTTTAATGTAATTAAAACCTATACGAACCACGCTCTAATACCACTATTGGAATTTATAAAACCCCTTAACCATATTAATAAACACGAGCGTGTAACAGAATATAAGGATCACGTATAGACAAGTAATTAACATAAACGATAAAGAATCGCGTACCTTTTAGCAATTGATTAATACACCTTTATCGAACAACCCATATAAACGAAAACCCAATCAATATCAAAGAATGATCTCTCTAAGCATACACACACAATACGTTTATGCATGCAATAAGTATGCTAGTACGTAAGTGTTAAACAACCAATAAACCAATACTCTTGAATCAATCAAAAACCCTTGTGGTTTCTTCACCTTCGTCGACCATCAAAAATCGAACAACCCTTTGGGATTTGTCGACCGATCGGAACAAAACAAGGAGAAGGAGAGGAAAGTGATTTAGGGATTACAAGTGAATAATAAGGTATCTAAGACCTCCTTATATACTTGTAATAACTTGGTGATCAAGCAACCAAGCCCAAAAGCTCATGGGATTTTGTTTCCTTTTTCCTTACATTTAATTCTGGGTTTATTTGTTTAACTATAATTAATATTTAATACAATATTAATTATATACTGTATAGCTTAACGATTTACGTGTGCGTCTCCTTAGGCTCAAGGCGACTTCCGGACATATAGTATTTCATGTACATATTCTTTCATTGTATTTAGAGGCAAAACAACCAGCAGCTCCCAGACCCCGTGGACCTTTTTACCAAAAGGTTCCGTCCCTTTATGAAGGGGTCCGTGAGGTCTGACTTTGGTTGCTTCATAAATACTTTGTCCAAGATCATACTCAAACAATTTATCTAATAAGATTTGACTTTATACATAAGAGATATGGAGAGAGAAGTGTGTTTTTACACATTTTAAGTTTACACAAAAAGCTTATAAGTTTATAAGTGTATAGATTTTTTTTACAAAAGTAGAAACATAAAATCATGGATCTAAAGCTTTAGTGTTGTTTGTGACACAAACGTAAAATTATATTTGATGTTTTTTCGTTTAATAAAACCTAAGAGTGATTAAAATATATACATCATTTTAATACGATATTTGTATTCACACATTCATATAAACACAATTTGATCTTTCATGAATAAAAGATTGAAGAATAATAATAATATACAATCTTTTTATGTTTTACTTTTATCTCTTGTGCTTAGAATCAAAGTGTTTTCTTCTTGAATCGTCCCGGTGAGGGTTTTGTGCAACCCATGCACCAATAAACCCAAAATTCTTTACACGAAAAGTGACCTAAACACGATACAAGCAAGATATGCAAGATTATCATCACATTTTTAACTCGATTTACTAACATGATCCCATGGATGGAACCAGGGTGGGTCCCGTACACCCATGCATTTTTGTTGCCTAGTGTTAACTATGTTAAAAAACTTTAATTTTTGTAATATTTGTGTTAAATTCATCTGATCTTAAAAGTTATATTTGTAATATTATTTAGTTTATTATAAATACACATGCTCCTTTTTTATTTTGATTTCGTTTTTTCATGAGCTACGTGCGTAAAGGTACATACAAACTTCGTCGCCCAATGACTGATGGTAGATCTCATGAGAGCGGACAACATTTTGGTTTCAAAAGGTCGAAATAATTAAAACAAGCGCAAACTAAAGGAAAATACCCCAATCATTTTAAGAGAAATATTTGGTTAAATATTTCAAGCTGATAGAAAATAAAAACTATCTTAAAGAATAGGAAACATGCCAAAATTTTTATTAAGGGTAACATTTAAAAAAAAATATATTATAGATTTTTTAAAGTCAGCTATAGAGTTAACGATTCGTGCAGACCTGTGCATTGCACAACGGTTTGATTTAGTTGTTGTGTGCGTTATGTTTGTGTCATCAATTTATTTACATGTATAATTGGCTCGTGTAAGTTTTAGTAATATTTGCTAATAAATGCAAAAAAAACACTCTAATTTTAGTTTTTACCAATGTTTTGAAAATTGGTTTGTACATTGACCCGGTCAAGTCACTGGGTTTATTTGTGAAAATATGTAAAATTAAAATTACGTTGCAAATACGTATAGTTTACATGTTTTATTTGTGAGAAATACGTAAAAGATGAAACTCGGTTGGGTGTCAATAAGCGGGTTTGACCCGGATCACTCAAACACGACAGGTCTAATTGAATTTCGAAAATGTAAAATATGATTCAATCTTATTCGGTTTTTCGACCGGAACCGGGTTAACTGGTTGACTCCGCCGGTCAAAATGGGTTTCAAATCATTTATTTTTATAGAGTAACAAAAATAAATATTACGTAGTATTAATTTTTAAAAGTTATTTGTTTTCTATACATTTGATGGTCTAATTAAATTTATTTTGAAGTTATTTGTTTTCTATACATTTGATGGTCTAATTAAATTTCACATATGACGACAATTTCTAAAGCGAATGGCACCATTGCTTTAGATTGACAATAACTTTTTATATCTATACTATTTATAAAGGCTGTATCTCTATTGTTGAAAGTTGATAATTTTCAACCAAAGTTCTCATGTAAGTTTCAACATTGAATCAGGAAAGCTAATGTTATTAACCGTGTATTTGACATCACAAACCAAAATATAGAAACTATATGTAATTAAGTTGAATTTTTGAAAATTTCTAAATCTGTGTTATTCTCCAAGCTTGCCAAACAAGCTAAATTCAAAATATTATGCATTAAATATTCACATCAACACCGTGATTTTTGCATCTCTACTGAAGACCAAACATTATGCATCTCTACTGCTTCTTCAATCTCGAAGGTAATATGCTTTGATTTATCTTATTAAATCCATAATTTAAATATCGATTTTGTGCTTTAAAAGGTTGATTTTGAATCGATGTTTACTAATCCCGATTGGGTTCATAAATCTTTTTCATTTGTTGCAGAGGTGAATAAAATCGAGGTAATCTATACTATTTATAAAGGCTGTATCTCTATTGTTGAAAGTTGATAATTTTCAACCAAACTTCTCATGTAAGTTTCAACATTGAATCAGAAAAGCTAATGTTATTAACCGTGTATTTGACATCACAAACCAAAATATAGAAACTATATGTAATTAAGTTGAATTTTTGAAAATTTCTAAATCTGTGTTATTCTCCAAGCTTGCCAAACAAGCTAAATTCAAAATATTATGCATTAAATATTCACATCAACACCGTGATTTTTGCATCTCTACTGAAGACCAAACATTATGCATCTCTACTGCTTCTTCAATCTCGAAGGTAATATGCTTTGCTTTATCTTATTAAATCCATATTTTAAATATCGATTTTGTGCTTTAAAAGGTTGATTTTGAATCGATGTTTACTAATCTCGATTGGGTTCATAAATCTTTTTCATTTGTTGCAGAGGTGAATAAAATCGAGGTAAAAGGTATAAATTGCTTCTAGCAATGAATTGTTTTTTATTTGTTACCTTTTTTAGTTTCTCATTCTTATATAACTCAAATATGATCACATGTGAATTTCATGTGTGAGGGGATGTACATGATGATGGGTAGCTAAGAAGAATTTTGTGTTTTTAATATTCAACTGATTAAGGTGATGACTCATGTTCAATCTTTTCTACTTTTTATTGGTTATATGTTGTTATGACTGTTTCATTTATGCAGATGAAAAAGGTTCATTGGATGATGCTAAACCTTCTTCTAATATCGAGAGAATAAAATGGCTGGTGTCTTCTGTTGTGTTGTTCGCAATATCACTGGGAAGTTCTTTATGAGACGGAGTTGCTATAGCATCTAATTTTGTTGACATTAATTTTCTTCTTATATTACTTTTCTGATATGACATATTATTATCAACATTATTCATTTTATACTTCCTACTTCCTGGGTGCATATTTGTACTAGATTGAGTATGAAGTATAGTCAATAAAATATATTATATGGGGTGTTTGGCATTAAGCTTTGTAAGTGATTATGTGATATGAGACGACCAGCTTTTACTAAGCCTGTTGTATGAGATGGTGTCTAGATGTGTTTTGTTGTTTGAAGTTATAATAAATAGTTACTTGAATGTTTAATAAATAGCTACTCCTAAACTGATTGTCTGCCTCGTATGCCACTATGGTATATTTGACCACGGACAGAAGTTAGGAAAAGAAAATTCATACCCGTTCTAGGCTTTGGGGATGTCGAGAATTAATGTCTCATAATGAGCCCGGTCTATATTTTTTAATTAAAGACTCAACATAAAACTAAAGCTTACATCACTCTTGCATTTAGGGTCGCTCGGGGTTCCTTAATAGCATTGCTAAAACCTTGTCTCTGCAGCTTGTTCATTATACAACACAACAAGCCATAATTTTCATTAAGAAGGATTCTAAAATCCTTTTTACATTCCTAGAAGTTAACAAATTGTACCAATATCACTAATATTAGTTGTTTGACTTGTTAAGTAACTAACTTTTAGAACCGTAAGGGTTCGAGGTTGCACGTTGGGATTTTTCGCTTCCCAATCCAGATGAGGGCTTAGAATAGGAAGATTGAGCTTCACGTGTAACTTATCAACCGTAAAGTTGCATCTAACATGGATAGGTTTTTGGTTATTAAATTGAACTCACTTTATCACCGTTTTGGCAAACATTCCTAGAAAATCTATGACAAATCCCGAAAATCTGTGTTGGGAGTCCAAAATATGCATATGTTTTGTAACTCTTAAGTCTAGGTGAATTATGCAAAAAAGTATAGTATTTTCTTTTCAGGGCGGCGTAAAAGGGAAAAGATTATGGAAATTCTAAGACGAAGTATCAATATTACGAGGAAACAAACTCAGGACTTCAATACAAGCTCGCTGCCACGAATGGTATTCTTAACTTTTTAATTGTTTGTTTTAGATTGTACAGTTATGCTCTAATCTTTTGTAATTTAAAATATGCAGGACATGAGAGCGGGAAGTGGCCCAATACCTTGCAATTGTATCTCTAAGTCTTATTTACTGAAATTTTTTAGGTTGGTTACTATTGGATATTATAGGTGTATCTTTGAAGCTAGAAACAAGACCAAAGGTGTGTTGTCCCTTATATGTGATGATTATATAATACGAATTAAAGAAGAAAGAAAGGAAGAAATGAGAAGAATTTTAGAGAGAGAAAGTAGAGAGAGAAAAGAGAGAGAAGTGTGTGAACTTGGTGAGATTAGATTAAGAAAAGTGAGAAATACAAATGACCATCCACCCTCCTAACATGCTAGGAGGGTAGTATATATAGTCCACCCACATGCGGGCTTTAATGGACTATATATTGGGCCGGGCTTGTCTTTTTTAATTAGTTTAAATCCAAGCCCGTGAACCACGACTAAATAACTACTTATTACAACGTTCTAATAAATATTACAATAGAAACCTATGACCGAACATTCTTGTTTGACTCAATATTTTGAGGCTAACAATCTCCCCCAATGTGAGGTCATTCCTCTTTGATATTTGGATTCCAATGGAGATTTATGAATTTCGTCATAAATGAGTCTTGAACGTGTAACAGTAGGTAGTTTTGTTCCTTCATGCTGTGATCTTTGAGCCTTTGTCGTTGTCTTTCGACTTTGTCTTTAAGTCTTGAGATCTTCAAATCATCCTTGACTTGTCATTGCCACGTTGCGATCTTGTGTCTTTATCCACATGCTCACACTATCAATTGTTGGATAAGTCTTTGGGCATGAATATGTGGTTGTGAATCTTTGACTTTGCTGAGTACACCGTGACGCCACCTTCTCGAGACAAAACATAGACACGGACTGAATGGCTTTGACATTCGTCCTAAATCGGTAGCGTTTTACCTCCGGTCGGTGAAGACCGTTATACGATATTAAATATCGTACCTGTGATCAGGTAGATTCAATTAAGAATCTCCTTGACAGGGTTTCGCGGCTGTACTAGCCGTTCTCTTTACTCGACCGTCTCAAAGCAAGACTGCGAACATAAAGAGTGAATCAATTGGATAGATATCCGCTTGATTAAAGTCGTCAATTCAAATTCCTGGAACAAGTTTGATTCATTAAGAATCTTACCATTGTTGCTTTCCAGTTGACACAAGTTTGATTCATAAGAATCTCACAAGTCACCTACCGTAGCGCTGTTTGATGTTGACGCTAGAAGGATTTCCATTCGTCACTGTGAATATTAATGAATATCACTCTGAATGTTCTGGCAAGACCATAAAGATATTGCGTAGAAACCTGAAACGAGTTTGAATCAATTAAGAATCAAACCACTGTTGCTTTTCAGTTTTGCACATGTTCAATTCATAAAGAATCTTGCATATGACCTACCGCAGTGCTGTTTGATGTTAACACTGGAAGGATTTCCACTCATCATTGTGAATACTGAGTAGTATCACTCTGAGTGTTCTAGCAATATCACAAGGATATAGCGTAGGACTCTGTTGATCTTCATCCGTGTGTCCTAGCGAGATTTGATTGATCTCTTGGCTCTAGACTCGATTTGTGCACTTTTAGTGGTCGGAGGCTGGAGCAGATGCCACCTATTCAATATCAACTATCTCGGAGTGAGAAAGTCAATAGAAATCGTGTTGATCTCCGTGACAATAAAACAAACTTCTTTTGAGAGAAGCCTGAGTAGCTAGGAAAGGGTTGTGCTTCACATCACTGGGTCCATGATGAGTTTGTCTTCATGATGAGTTGACCCGGTTTCTGCCTAAGTTGTATGGAGGGCTTCTTTCTTTACACCCTTTATCCTTACATTTCTTTTTCATTCTTCAACCCCTTCAATGCTTACCAAGACATCATTACTAACACCTTGTTGTGATTGTTCCAGTGCTAGCATCAGTACTTAGTCGGCATTCAGCTACGTTCACATTCTACTCCATCTTTCCTAAGGACTTCTAATAATCTATTGGATTGTCCCTGGGAAGATCCCTCCGGTTCTGGTTGGATCATAGGACTTAAACCTAACCACCCTTTTGACACCAATAACGTCGTGAAATTAAAGATGTTGTGGGTATTTGATCGTAACCATGAAAACCACTTTAAATTCTAACAAAGTGTTTGAAAAACATTTAACACCTTGCTAGTTTTGTCGTTTCAGAAATGCTCCCCCTTCACATGTGCATCGATAATCGAAAGTGTTTCGCACATGTGGGTAAGAGTTAAAGTGCTTGAGTCTTATAGATCACATTTTAATCACATTTTCTCCCCCTATCTCTAATATATAAAATCTTTTGATATTAGAGATACCAAATTTGATTAAAATATATTTTGAAAAATAGTCTTGAAAATCTTCGGGAGAAAGATGTGTCAATCTATGCATGAAGTTGAAATGCTCCCCCTCAAAAATTGATCCAATGGAATTGTCATTACGAGGATGTGATCCACATTAAACTTTTGAGGATAGGAGTTGTTGAACACACAATTTTTGAAAGATTTTGAATATCATTGAGAAATTCTTGAAAAAATTGTGTTCAACGCTTTTTGAAAAATCAATTCTTTTTGACGGAAAGGTTTTTCTAAAGCATAAACTTGAGTTCATAGACTTTGAATGTCTTGACGAATCCACTCAAGTGTAAGAAGATTTAACTTCTTTTGCTAAGGGTAAGAGTACAAAAGCGTACACTCCCCCGTGAATTTAGATCCGGGTTGCAATCTGAAAGTGATTACAAGCCATTGTGTTGAGCTCAAAACGTTGAATGTTTTGTGACAAGCTCAACCCAAGATAGATTGCTCTACCCGTTGTTGGAAATATTGTCCAAAATAGACAATTTCCTTTTGAAAAAAAAATAGAAATGACATGTTTTGAAAAATATTTACAACTTTCATTCGAGCTTTATGTACACACCCGTGTCGTTATTGAGCGACATTTCTAGGTACGTCCATATTATCGATACTGAAAGACATGTCGAGAAGAATATTTTTTGGATTATCAAAGATTTTTTAATTTTGTATTTTCTTTTTCATTAATATTTACAGGTAGATGTTTGATAGATGAATCAAGCAGGCTTCTTTGCCAGAACCTCCAGTTCTGATGGAGTCAAACATCTCATACCAATTTGCCTAACTAGATACGCAAACCTCTCTTTCGAAAGAGCTTTTGTAAACAAGTCAGCTAATTGGTAATCAGTTCCAACAAAGTATAATTCAACAATACCCTTTTCAACTTGTTCCTTAATGAAGTGATATCTGACATCAATGTGCTTCGTGCGGGAATGCTGAACCGGATTGCAGGAGATGGCTATGGCTGATTTTGAGTCACAATACATAGGTACTTTATCAAAATGGAAGCCATAATCCGTGAGTTGTGTTCTCATCCAAAGAACTTGAGCACAACACGCAGATAGAGACACATACTCCGCTTCGGCTGATGACAGTGACGTGCAATCCTGCTTCTTGGAAGACCATCCCACAAGCTTGTCTTGACCTAGAAATTGTGCACCACCAGAAGTACTTTTACGTGTATCAAGACACCCTGCATGATCAGAATCTGAATAGGCCGTTAGAAAGAAACCGGTTTCCCTCGGATACCAGAGTCCCATGTGAATGGTATTCTTAAGGTACCGAAAGATCCGTTTAACCTCCTTGAGGTGCTTTTCAGTGGGTCGTGCTTGATATCGTGCACAATAGCATGTAGCATGATGAATATCAGGTCTGCTTGCTGTTAAGTACATGAGGGACCCGATCATGGAACGATATCTCGTTTGATCTATGGGTAATCCCTCCAAGTCAGCATCTAGCGATGTGGTTGATAATGGTGTCCCAACGGGGTCACATGAAGTCATACCATGCTTTTTGATTATCTCTTGACAATACTTAGCTTGGTTAATGAAGATACCACTTGGGGATTGGTGAACTTGAATTCCTAGAAAGAATTTTAGTTCTCCCATCATAGACATTTCAAATCTGCTGTGCATTACTTTTTCAAACCATTTTGAAAGTTTTGGGTTTGTAGACCCGAAAATAATGTCATCAACATAAATTTGCACAAGAAGAATGTCATCCCCATATTTATAAGTGAACAAAGTTAAGTCAATGGAACCTTTTGAGAAACCTTTGGAGACCAGAAATTTTGAGAGTTCGTCGTACCACGCCCTTGGAGCTTGCTTGAGTCCATAAAGTGCTTTGTGGAGACGATACACCTTGTCAGGATAATGAGGATTGACGAATCCTTCCGGCTGCGTGACATAAACTTCTTCCTTCAAAGGACCGTTAAGAAACGCCGTCTTTACGTCCATTTGATAAACGATGAATCCCTTATGTGCAGCATAAGCAAGGAAAATTCTGACCGCTTCCATTCGAGCTACTGGTGCAAATGATTCTTCAAAATCAATACCCTCTTTCTGTCCATACCCTTTAGCCACTAGCCTAGATTTATTCTTGATGATCGTGTTCTCTTCATCCATCTTGTTTTTCCAGATCCATCGAAGATTTAATGGTTTTACATCGTATGGTCTGTCAACAAGTTCCCAGACTTTAAGTCTTTCAAATTGTTGAATTTCATCCGTCATCGATTCAATCCAAGCATGATCATCCAAGGCTTCTTTGATGTTTTTCGGTTCGGCTGAACTCACGGCGAGTGCGAACATACAAACATCGCCATCGGTGTGAAGCTGTCGTCTTGTACGAACGGGCTGTGAAGGGTTTCCAATTACATGAACCAAAGGATGATCTCGGGTCCAATGATGTGTGGAAGGATGTCGTTGATAGAACGTATGCATATTTGACGGATCAACATGGCGAGTAGAAGACTCTCCAGTTTCGTGTACCGGTGTACCGAATGGGTTGATAAATTCGTCTTCGTCAGATAATGGATTGTCTGCTTGATTTATGTTCTCTGGAGCAATGACAGTAGTTGTGGATGTTGTAGGATCGATTGTTGAAGTAATATTCTGAGGAGGTAAATCTGCAGCAACCCGTGTTGAAGTAGATGAAGTTGTATCTGGTTGTTGACGATGATCGGTTTCATCATTCTTATCATGAGTGACAGCGGAAGACTTCGATACAACTTGTTTCTCCCCCGTGAAATATTCATCATACATTGGTCCATACAACATTTCCAACTCTTCAATAGTCGTGTCGACTGTCATATCAGCTCTAGGAACATTTTCTGGAACCAGCGTTGAACTTGTCGGTTCATTGCTGTGGTCTTGAGTTTCGAGTTCCGTGCGGTTGTGAACGGAAGTCGTTTGTCGTTGTGGATCGGGACTTAAACTGCTTTGTTCAAGTGCCATTTCTTGAGATTCATCAAATCGGATGTGAATTGTCTCGACAATCAATTTTGTTCTTTTGTTGAACACTCTATATCCCTTTGACTGAGTTGCATATCCCACAAGAATACATGCATCACCTTTCTCTTTCATCTTATCCAAATTTTCACCATCTCGAATAATGTAGCAAGTACATCCAAAAACATGAAGGTGTTTGAGTGAAGGTTTTCGATCATGAATTATGTGATATGGTGTCTTTTCGTGTCTTGGGATAATTAAGGATCGGTTTTGTGTGTAGCATGCGGTTGACACGGCTTCGGCCCAAAAGTATAGTGGAAGTTTTGAAGCGGATAATAATGTTCGAGCAGCTTCAACCAAAGTACGGTTTCGTCTTTCAACAACGCCGTTTTGTTCGGGTGTTCGAGCAATAGATGTTTCATGTTCAATCCCTTCGGCTTCAAAATACTTGCTCAGATTTGAATTCAAAAATTCTGTACCTCTGTCAGTACGAACCACTTTAACTTGAGCTTGAAGACCACGTTGTATCAATTTAAGGAAGCTAATGAGAACATCGGGTGTTTCATCCTTGGACCTCAAAAAGTGAGTCCAGGTGTACCTTGAGTAATCATCAACGATGACCAGAATATATTTCTTTCCATTGATACTCTGAACACGCATGGGACCACACAGATCCATGTGAAGAAGATCTAACCGTCCTTTAGAGCTTGGTGTGGTCTTTGTTTTGAAGCTACTTCGTTTAGCTTTACAAAGTTCACAAGAAGAACAAAGATGATCTTTGATGAATTTCAAGCTTGGAAGGCCTCTCACAATATCTTTCTTGGAAAGCAAATTAATGGTATCAAAGTTGAGATGAGAAAGACGTTGATGCCATAACCATGCCTGAGTCGTTGAAGCTTTAGCCATGAAGCAAATTGGAGTTGAGGAAGTTGTGTCTTGAAGTGAAATTGTGTAAAGATCAGTACCCCGTGTACCGGTAAGTAAGTCATTCCCATCATAATCACGAACAAAACATGTCTTCTTTCTGAAAGCAACTTCCAAATCCGCATCACAGAATTGACCAACCGAGAAAAGATTGTGATTGAGCCCTTCGACGTAGTATACCCTTTTAATCGTGATATTCCCCTGAACCAAATCTCCATATCCTAGGATCGGTGCAAATTGATCATTTCCGAATCGGACCGTACCTAGGAACTTCTCCACGAAGTTAATTAGAAGCTTGAGATTCCCCGTCATG
This sequence comes from Glebionis coronaria, assembly GCA_025667525.1. Lineage (NCBI taxonomy): Eukaryota > Viridiplantae > Streptophyta > Magnoliopsida > Asterales > Asteraceae > Glebionis > Glebionis coronaria. Next base: position 159,426,604 of record CM046881.1, on the reverse strand, counting down.
TGCTTCGTGCATCCGGAGTCCATTATGAAGAGAATTATTTGTATCACCTGCAGAAGAGTTAGAACACGATGGAGCATTTGCTAAATTAGATACCACAGTAGTTGTGATAGTAGAATCATTAGTGTCCTTATCAACATTTAAAGGCAAACTAACACTCGTTTTCACATTTTCTGTCCTAACTTTAGGCATCCATTTATATCCGGGAGGACATTGATTAGCAAACCACCATTTCCAAGACTTGCTTGCAGACTCATATAATTCCTTAATTTTGCTTCTAGGATTCTTAGTGGTGGAGTCTGATGCATTACTATTCTTAGTGGGGGTAGCACCAGAATGGTTCACTTTGCGTTTGGGTTTACTAGCACTAATAGGCATCACAGTTTGCTTCTTAGTTCTAGTTTCTACGCCTTTGACATTATTCATAGCACACATAGAATGATTAGCATTAGCACATTTGCCACATTTGACACAAACAAATTTCACATTCATAGCATTCAAAGTCGAATCATTCAAATCGTCATGACACACGATTACAGACGTTTTATTTTTAGAAACATTGAAAATCCTAGGGTGTTCTTCTACTTGCTTCATCTTCCCTTGATTCTTGTGTTTCCAGACCTTATCATTCACTTGAGTGCTCTTATGCTGAGGCCGGCTAACACTAGTAGTGGAGACTATTCCTGTAGTAGAAGACACACGAATATTAGTGTTTCTAGAAGTCTGAGGCGAGTGAGTCTCTTTGTTTGTGGGCTTAGTGGGCATTCTATACATCCCTGGTTTAATCACATTATTGAGCTTAACGCTTGGTGCTACAGGATTCCTTATGGGTTGAGCTTGTGGTAACCTTTCCTTTCCATCCATCTTGGGGGCAAACACAGGTTTTGCAAACGAGGAATTAGATAAAGCAGATGGTTTTCCCAAGATAGAGGATCTATTCTCTTTAGAGGCATTGGGTTGTCTAACAACATTTTTCTTAATGCTAGGTTCCACAATTTTCCCACCCATTTTAGCAATGAGTTTCTGCAACTCAGCTATCGCTCTATCCCTGTCTTGTAATTGAGCTTTCAACCCTTTAATTTCCAAATTCTGTTCATTCATTTCTCGAAATGTTTGCGAAAGTTTTTCTTGCAATTTATTATCATGTGGAAAACGACCAACATCTTTTTGCAAAGCAAGTTCAAGTGAATGACAATGTTTTTGAAGGAAATCAGTTTTGTGTTGAAGTAACTCAAAAGCCTTTTTGTCAACATTTTCTTTTCGTTTCGAAAGCTCAATTTCAAGACGTTCATATTCTTTGATCTTATCAAGATATTGGCATGCAACTTCAGAATATTCATCAATATCAGCACAAGATGTAAAATAAGCACACATAACATCTTTAGAAACGCATTCTTGCAAGAGCAAATCATATTCATCTGAGAAATCAGACTTTTCCATTTGAAGATCATCAATGTGTTTCTCAATAGATTCAACATATTTTAAATCATCAAACATTTCAGTCCGAATGAACTCCTCAAGTTGAAGAACAGTTTCTTTAATCAAAGCCGTGTTTGGAATTAAGAGTTCTTTCACAAGCAAGGTAATATCTTGAGGAATCGGACGTGTCCACTCAGCATTTTCACGTTTGGCCCAGTCTCTTTCAACAATAGATTTAACATTATCTATGTGGTGTTTAAGAATACCTAATGTTTTCCTACTCTTGCTTTTAGATTCATCTAGAGGGAGGTAGTTGATGTATTTGTAAACATTAGATTTCTTAGGGGCAAATGCTTTCTTCCATTGAATTCTTTTTTGTTTGCATTCTAAGAACACTTCCTCACGAGTTTTCTGAGTTTGTTTGTTGAACAGGCCATAGAGACTATTCTCATAAGCATAGTTATAAGGTTTCACAAACTCCTTATTAACAAGTGGTTGACTATCGGCATCCCAAAGGGCAGTCTCTTCACTATTGGCACTAACAGGCATGCAACCAAGATTTGTCCTTTCAGTCTCATCAAGATAAAGATGCGGGTTCGCAGCTTGAGCTTTGGCAAGGTACTCAGGACTTGCAAAGCTAGCTTGACCCTTAAACATCGATGGAGGTACTAGCATTCTTACGGATTGAATAGAATCATGCGTTTTATAAACAACGTTCTTCAAAAAGTCGACTTGTGCTTCTAGTTTTGTAACTTTTTCGGTTTCTTTATCATATCTACTTTTGAAGTCTTGTTTTAACGCATCTACCTCTTGTTTCTTATCCTCAAGAATTTTAGCAGAATCGGTAGTGGTCATAGAGAGCTTTTGTTCAAGTTCATTAACTTTGGTATTGGCAAGGTACGTTTTTTGACGTTCATCCATTAAGAAAACATTATATTGACGCTTCTCTTTAGCTAATAACTCAAGAGTTGTATTATATTTGTTTTCAAAATCGTCCTTTTGACTTTTTAACGCACTTCCCTTGTACCCCTCAAGCTCTTTGGTTTTCTGAAGGAGCTCATCTCTATAGGTTTCAGTCATCTCAGTAGATTTGATAAGAGCAGCTTTGCATTCTTCAAAGCTTTGAGTGAGCGTAGCGTTTGCCTTCTTTAATTGCTTTTGACTCTTTTTATTTTCAGTGACATCTTTTTGTAAAGTAGCAATTAAATTAGCAAGCGCAATACGTTCCTCTTCATCATATTCATTTGCATGTTGATCATCCTCAGACTCATTATTGCACATGTCTGATGAATCGGGTGTGGTATTGCTATCAACCGTTTCCATCATACACGTGTCATTAATGGCATTGGGTAGATCACTATGCTCAGGAATATCACCAAACACATTATATTCATCAGTAGTGTGTACCTTATCGATTGGCTCAGTGTCAAAGATAGGACCATTGTCATCTTCAGTGACTTTGAGAACTTCTTCAACCTTTGCCATGTACGAGTAATGTGCATCAAGCTCTTGATCAGAATCTTCATCATCAGTATCATCAAGCATGGCTCCTTCCTCAGCTGACAATTTAACCCCTGCTTCCATTTTCTTGCATAGCAGCATCTTTTCCTTGTGATAGCTGGAGTCTCTAACCCTTTTCGGCTTCCTGCATTCCTTTGCCATATGCCCATAACCTTGGCAATTAAAACATTGAATCCCACTCTGCTGAACCACTTGACTTCCAACCGTTTCCCTATTCCCAGTAGCAGCAGCAATCCTCTGAGCATCATACTTAGCAGTTTGTCGATCATATCTTGCAGAACCCTCAACATGTGTTGGATTATGTCGATCATACCTAGAAGGACTTTCACCACGTCGACGTGTGTCATACCTTGGAGGACTCTCAACATATCGGTTCTTTGTGTTAGATGATGTGCGAAGATTGTTGTTGGTGGGTTTGTAGATTTTCTTGTAAGTCTTCATTATGTAAGCAATTTGTTGTTTCATCTCTCGGTTCTTTTGAGCTTGGTCTTCATCACTATCTTCTTCAGATGAGGACTCAGATGGTGGTGATGGTGCTCTTGGCGCTTTACCTCGAGATTTTGTGGAAGATGAAGACTTAGATGATGTGGAATATCGTGGTGAAGATGATGTATTGGAGTATGGCTTAGGAGCACGAGAGTGAGGATCTTGAACATGTTGAGTGGTAGTCACTAAAGCAAGTGGATTAGCCGTCTTGGCAACACGTTCAGCTTTAATTTCATTTGCTTCATTCTGAAATTGTTTCAAGATGTCAAAAAGTCGATGATATGAGACCTCGTCTAACTTTTCTTGTTGTTTCACCAAAGTGACGAATCGTGTCCACTCGGGTTGAAGTTGTTGAAGAAATTGGACATTGACTTGCATGGTGGAGACTTGCAGGTTATTTCTTGTCATGTCATTCATCATCTTATAAAACCTGGAGTAGTAAGAGTCAATTGATTCTCCATCCCTTGAAGTAAACTTGCCAAAATTCCAAAACAAGTTTATTTTGACATCTTGTTTGTTGAGTGATTCTCCTTGTTGCAAGCGTTCAATAGCAGTCCACATTTCATGTGCTGTCGGGCATGCATCAACCGTGGAGTAAATATCATCTCCAATCCCACTTAAAACCATATAAATGGCTTCCTTCTCCGCATCATGCCAAGCACAATTTTCAGGTGTGAGATCAGCTCTTGTTTCATCACGTTCACTTGCAGGTATTGGATCAGTAGTATCTGTGGCTGCTCTTGGAGGAACTGAGATCTTCTTAAATATATATGGTCCATGAGTAATACATTTCCTCAGGGCATCACCATTAGGTCTTGTATCAAGATATCGTATGAAACGTGATTGCCATTGAGCATACCGTCCAGATACAAGCATTGGTGGTCTCTCTTTGTTACCTGCCACCATTATGTTGTTGTTCGTCACACGATATTCGGCAGTAGAATCCATCACAATATTCTCTGAAATGATGACGTGAATATGGATCTTAAGTAGATTTGTTGTGATTGTTGTTGAGGTTTAAATTCCGAAAATTGCGATTTTTTCTCAGCCCGACAATAAATTCCTCAGCCCGACAAAACGGTAGACCTAAAAAATTTGTAATCACCAAATTTTGAAATTGAGCTAGAAATGTCCTAAAACTAGTATGGAAAAAATTTGATTTTACTTGACCTAAATTTTTTAACTCTTTTTTTTTTTTTTTTTTTTTTTAATCTTCGTGTAAACTACGTTCCGAAACTAGTCTAGATGGTGGCTAAGTCTAAAAAATACTCAAACAAAAATTTGGCTAAACATGTCATCGGAATGTCCATCGGAATGTGCCATCGGAATGCCCATCGGAATGTTGTTTAGATCGGAAAGACCTGTAGATCGCAATGTGCACCTGTCGGAATGTTCAGATCGCAAAGAGTACCTATCGAAATCTCAGATCGGAATATTCAGATCGCAATGGGTACCTATCGAAATCCCAGATCGGAATGTGTACCTATCGCAATGAGGCTGTCGCAATGTGGGCAGAGTAACGTTTCAAGATTGCCTTAAATCCGTCGCAATCCAGATCGCAATAACGATCGGAATGTTCAGATCGGAATAAGGGGCTATCGCAATACTGATCGCAAAGTAAAACCCTAGGGTTATTGCGATCGAAACCGTGCTCTCCTTTTCCGAAATTCAAGCTGTCGCAATGATAGTACTTTTTCCAACTTTTTAGGCAACCATTTTAGCAACTTTTAGGCAACAAATTCGTGATTTTTACCAAACCAAAACAACCAAATCTATACAACAAGTATATGGAAGATTTGTAGCAAGATGAAGAACACGAAAAACACAAAAAGAATTTGAATTCGTGATGATTTATAGATTAAATCATACGAATCAAATATAATAACAACAATCAATCACAAAACTACCCCGTGGCGATTGATACCAATTGTTGTCCCTTATATGTGATGATTATATAATACGAATTAAAGAAGAAAGAAAGGAAGAAATGAGAAGAATTTTAGAGAGAGAAAGTAGAGAGAGAAAAGAGAGAGAAGTGTGTGAACTTGGTGAGATTAGATTAAGAAAAGTGAGAAATACAAATGACCATCCACCCTCCTAACATGCTAGGAGGGTAGTATATATAGTCCACCCACATGCGGGCTTTAATGGACTATATATTGGGCCGGGCTTGTCTTTTTTAATTAGTTTAAATCCAAGCCCGTGAACCACGACTAAATAACTACTTATTACAACGTTCTAATAAATATTACAATAGAAACCTATGACCGAACATTCTTGTTTGACTCAATATTTTGAGGCTAACAAGGTGGTTCTTTAGAGGTATATTAATAAGTGTGTAAACACTTATTCTTTTACCACTTAAAATAAGGAAAAACCAAACCAAACGTGTATTTAATATCTTAAAAGTCGGAATTACGCGTGGTTTTGTGTTTTTGTGTGAAATAGGTACAAAAGATCATAAATGAAGAAAACGCGGGATTTTACTGACATTTATCGAAGAAAAAGTCAAAGATAAAATCAAAGGAACAAAAGTGCCAAAAGAATGAAGTTTGGAGGGCTAAGGATGAAAATTTGAAGTATTAACAACGCGGACTATTTTTTCCATTCTCCAAAGTCATCCACTAACATACCACATGGAAGAGCACAAAATTACGAAGCCAACAGTCCCGACCTCGCGTCGTTCAAAATGGGGTTTATTTAAAAGTGCCAAGCCATGAGACGAGAATGGGGGAAGTAAAATATTTTGCATATATAAAACTGAGAGGCTGCCTAGCCCAGCTTGTAACCTCTCAGTCCTTAAGTTTTGAGCCAACAGACCCAAGCTCGAATCTTGGGCATGGCATTTGGTGGGTAATATTAAGCCATTGCCACGTAGCACTACCTTAGTGGTCCACGTGGCGACTCAAACCGAACCCGAGCCAGACCGGGCCCGAACCAGATCAGACCCGGTCCAGACCGGCTAAGCTCATGATGACGTCAGCATTTGGCAGAGGCTGGCTAATGCCAGTACGCCACGTGTCACTGACATCACATTAATTATGTGCAGGTACGAGGTGGCAGGGTGGTGCTGACACGTCAGACTGACGTGTCAGTCCGAGGTGGCAGAGGTTGCAGGTGGCAGGGCGGCTGACCAACCAAGAGATGACACGTGGCATATGGCAGACTGTCAGTACGAGGTGTCAGCCAAGTCAGGGCGGCTGACCAATTGGGAGCTTGACACGTGGCACTATGGCGCATTTCAGTACGAGGTAGGCGTGTGGCAGGCTAATCATTGCACGCGATCCAAGCAAGGCTACATTTGTTTCCACTTTTCGTTATAAACAAGGGAAATGGGAGAGAGAAAAAGACGAAATTACCCCATATTCCATCAGCTTATATAAACTCCCCATCTCATTGTATTTGCATAGTTTTTTAGTTTTTCAAGTTTTCAAGTTTAGTTTTCTTTTTAGTTAAGTTTTAAAAGCTTTGTATTTTTTCCTTTCAACTCTTGTACTAAGCTTATTATTAAGCACTTTTTATTAATAAAATTTTATATTTAGCTTATTCTTTTAGCTTATTCTCATTCTACCTTTCTTAATCTTTTCTTAATAATCTAGCTTATTATTTTGGGATTAGTTTTTGATAACTTTTTCCAAATGAGTTAAGATTTATATATAAGTTTGAAATAAGTTATCTTATTGTGGGCTTATTTTTTTTAGATCTAGCTTATTGTGGGTGATTTGTTCATTTAGCTTTCAAGCTTTTTGAATCACGTAAGTTTTAAGCTTAGGCTTACAACTTATTAATAAGCTAGCTTTTTAATTATTTACTTTTAGTTTAGATCTATTAGTTTTTTTATAAAATAGTTTAGATCTATTAGTTTTAAGTTTAAAAATTAAAGTATTTTCATAAAAACTAAAAATAGTTTAGATCTAATAGTTTTTTATACAAACTAGTTTAGATCTATAAGTTTTAAGTTTAAAAATTAAAGTATTTTTATAAAATCAAAAAAATTATTTTAGATCTATTAGGTATTTGATAAAATAGTGTAGATCTATTAATTTTTAGTTTAAAAATTAAAATATTTTTATAATATATAAAAAATAGTCTAGATCTATTAGATTTGTTTGAATCTCGTTATCAAATATTAATTGTAGCTTATTATCCTAACCTCTTGTGTTATTTTGATCTTGGCGAATCGACTCATCACGTTTGGTAAAGAGCTTATGGTTTGTATAGATTTGGTTCGAGTTTGATTTGGGAGGCCGTGTACTTTAAGGGTCGGATTACGCTTTTGATTTAGTTTGATATGGGAGGCTGTGTACTTTTACGGGCCATATTTTGTTGATTATGTTGATTGTGTTTAGAGCGTTTTCTTCAGATCACGGGTACTAAGTTCTTTCCTTTTTAAATATCTAACTTAATCGTTTTAGTTTTATTAATTAGATTAATATAGTTTAAATTCTTTTTAAATAATATCTCTTTTATAGAAATCGTTTTAATTAGTTTTAAAAAATTATTGTTGTTTTAAAAATAGATTTAAAATTTGTAAAAATTAGTTTTCATTTAGATAAGCTTATTTTTTAGTATAAAGTTTACACCTTTTTGTGATTATTAAGCTTATTAGTATATAAAGCTTCAAGCTTTATTATCTAAAAAGATTAATAAGAGATAAAGGTTAAAGCTTTAGGCTTTATTCTTAAGTTTATCTTTGTGATTTAATTTTTCTTGTCATTTTTACTTGTTATTACGTGCTTGCATTTAGATTAATTATGCATTTAGAGTAATTAATATTATTAATTATAATATAGTTTTGTTGCATCTTAGATTTAATTAGTTTAATCTAGATCTTAAATTGTAGTATAATTTTATTTTGTATTTTAGAGTAAAGTTATGTGAACTATTTGCGCTTTTTATTTCTATATATTCCTAGCCTAAAATAATTTCCCGATTTTAGTTTAAATAGACATAGATACCAAATTGACTTTTATTAACCAAAAACAAATATAGTCTTTACGATAAAATTGGATTTCAATTCGAATAGATTCGAGGAAAAACGATTATACTAACAAACGGATATTAAATTGGCGTCGCTGCCGCTTCGATCTCGTTATGATTGACGATTTTTCGTGAGACGATTTGGATTTTTGGATCCGTTCACTTTTGAACGTTATTTTTCTTGTTAAAAAATCAAAAATATAATAAAAAAATCAAAAAGATAAAAATATAAAAAATAAAAAATCATCAAAAGCATTTCTTTCCTAAGAATTGCAACAAAAAAATTAAAAAATCAAAAAGTAATAATTTTCCTAAAGTATTACACCAAAAATATTACGTATTATTATTTTTCTTATTTCGATTTCTCTTGTTTTTATTGTGAATATATTTTATTTTAAAAAAAATAAAAAATACAAAAAGATTTTTCTTTTACTATAGATATTACATATAAGAACCCCAATACAAAATATTCCATAAGTATTGCTTGCAATACCCCGTATTTGGAGGCGTTCCAGTTTCATATACGTGTTTCGATCAAACAAAATAAAAGGCAAAAATAGATAAATACTTTCGTTAAGCAAGAATTCAAAAAAATACGAACTTTAAGGTGAATAGAAAGGCGCCATGCTATAAAAGGCCGTCTAAGGGAAGCTAGGTACTTAAGTGCTTCGCGCCACCTCATTCCCCCCGTTCATTTGTAAGTAGTTTTAGAAGGAAGGCTAATCGAGGGTTTTGTCACTCAAGTAGTATTACATATATATTTTTTGTAGCTTTTTCATATTGAATCTAGAGAGGGATAATCTCTTCCCTTTCAAAGTCGACCGAGGTCTCCTACCTCATTCCTTGTGTTAAGTTGTATGCGCACTCGCGCGCGTGCACACATACCGAGTGGTGTACCAAATACTTCTAATTCTTCCAAAAAGAAGAAGAACAACAAAAAGACCGTAAATCAAGCCGATCCCGAGAATCGAGCTTTGAAAAATATGATGGCAACGGATAACCGAACAATGATTAAGATTTTGCAATCTCACGTTGAGGGAAATGATGACGCGATTGTGGTGCCGATTATTGGAGCAAATAATTTTGAACTAAAAACGGGTTTTATTCAAATGGTTTCCGCTACACCTTTTTTAGTTCGTACTCATGATGACCCACGCGCTCATATTAAGAGATTTTTACACTTGGAAAATAACGTTAAATACAATGGGTGCCATAAGAGGTGATTTGTTTGCTACTCTTTCCTTTTTCCCTCGAGGGACAAGCCCCGATTTGGCTTGATAAGGAACCAACCTAAAGTATCACCACATGGGTGGATTTAGAGACCAAGTTCATTAACTACTTCTTTCCACCATCACGGACCACCGCTTTAAGGAATGACATCATTACCTTTGAACAAAAATATGGGGAAACATTTAGTGAGTCTTGGGACCATTTTAAGGATCTTTTGAGAAAATGTCCTCAACATGGTTTTACAAAAGTGCATCAAATTAATATGTTTTACAATGGTTGAACTCTAAATGACCAAGACTCACTCAATAGTGCCGCGAGGGGTAATATTCTTATGAAATCCATGAACGAGGCTTGGGCAATTATTGGAAACAATGTAAAAGTTCAAGCTAAGAGTCTGTTGGAATGATACACACGACTTATAAGAACAAGAAATAGAGATGATGAAGAACAAGATTAAACCAAAAAAGAAAGATTAGATTAAGAAGAATAAAAGAGAAAAACAAAGAGTTGTGATTTCCTAGTGAGAGAAAGTTATGAGGTTTCTCTCTCTACTAACAAACAAAAATGGGAAACACCCACCACGAATGAGGTGCCTTGGGCCTTTTATACTATACGTCTAATGTATGGAAGGCCTTCCTCATTTGTGAGTTCGGGACTAATTCCCGTTACATACATAACATTATGCTAGAACTCTCAACACCGTTAAGTAGCATTTTCCACGAGCTTCACAATGGTATATTATATGACCATCACTTTAAATACTTCTAACAATCTCCCCCTAAGGGGTGGTCATGTAATATGTGACTTCACTTCTTTGGTGTTGTTGACTTTGAAGCTCGTTGTCTTGAGAGTTCCTTCATTGTTCCTTTCATGACTTGTGATCTTGGATCTTTGATCTTTGCCTTGACTTGATCTTTAAGCTTTGCCAACTTGTGTTCTTGTGTCTTTTCCCACATACTCTTTGCGTAGTCTTGAAAGCTTGTTAACAATCTCCCTTGATAATCAGAGTAGCAGAAGTCTTTATTTGAGATGCTCTTGAGCTTTCTTCTTTTACATGAGCATGTGATCTTGAATTACGACTCTTGAAGTTACGCCACCGTTTGCATTCCTCCGGTTTCCCGTTATACAGTAAGAATATTGTACCTGTGATTAGGTAAGTTCAAAGAACTTCCTTGACAGGGTTTCCGGCTGTGGTAGCCGTTCTCAATACTTGAATATATCAAAAGAGAATTCATAGTAAGGAGTGAATCATGCAGTTCCATTCTGCTGATTAAGTCGTCAATTCAATTTCCTGGAACAAGTTTGAATCAATTAAGAATCAAACCATCATTGCTTTCCAGTTGACACAAGTTACCTACCACAGTGCTGTTTGATGATGACACTGGAAGGATTTCTATTCGTCACTGTAAATACTGAAAGGTATTACTCTGAATGTTCTGGCAAGATCATAAAGATATTGCGTCGAGACCTGGAACAAGTTTGAATCAATTAAGAATCAAACCACTATTGCTTTCCAGTTAGCATATGTTTAATTCAAAATGAATCGTACATATGACCTACCGCAGTGCTGTTTGATGTTAACACTGGAAGGATTTCCATTCATCACTATGATAACAAGAGAGTATCACTCTGAATGTTCTAGCAATACCACAAGGATAGAGCGTAGGACTTTGTAAATCATCGCTTGTGTTCTAATGATGAACAACAATTGATATATGGAATAAGTGTCCTAATGAGATTTTTGATGAATCTCGTTGGCTCTAGACTCTATAAGTGCACGTTTATTTGGTGATCAGAGGCTGGAGCAGACTGCCACCTATTCAATATCTACTATCTCAGAGTGAGAAAGTCGATAGAAATGAGTTGAACTCCGTGACAATAAAACAAACTTCTTTTGAGAGAAGCTTGAGTAGGCTGGGATGGGTTGTGCATTACATCACTGGGTCCATGATGCTTTGTCTTCAGTATCAGAAATCATTAAAGTGATTCTGATAATAGATGTATTAACCCGGTTTCTGCCTAAGTTGTATGGAGGGCTTATTTCTTTACACCCTTTATCCTTACATTTCTTTTTCATTCTTCAACCCCTTCAATGCTTACCAAGACGTCATAACTAGCACCTTGTTGTGATTGTTCCAGCGCTAGCTTAAGTCATTAGTCGACATTTTTCCCATACACTCAACTACTCCATCTTTCCTAAGGACATCTAAATTCTAATGGATTGTCCCTGGGAAGATCCCTCCGGTTCTGGTTGGATCATAGGACGAATACCTAACCACCTTTTGACACCAATACCGTCGTGAATTAATCTGTTGAAGGGAATAGATATCGTAACCATAAAAACATGTTGAAAAAGCAATCAAGGTGTTGATGAAATCAGTGTTTACACCTTGAAGGGTTTTTGTATCACCAAAACGCTCCCCCTACATATGTGCATCATAAAAGGAAAGGTTTTTGCACATATTAGGAAGAGAAAGCACTTATATCAAAGATCTTATCCAAGATAACACATTTTAATCACTATTCTCCCCCTCAAAATTTGCATGACATTGAATTTTTTGTGAAATTAGTGATGAAACATGGAGAGAATAATGAGCACACAGTTTTGAAATACTTTTGAAAAATTGTGCTCAAAAACCCGAGAAAACTTACTTTCCCGTTGTTAAGGAATAATGTACATAAATGAACATTTTCCTTGTGTTCATGAGCTTAAAACTTTGAATGTTTTGATATAAGCCCATGACCGAGAAAAATTAATTTCTCGTTATTGAGGATAAGTCAAAGACTTTCCTTTCTTTGGGGGGCGGGTTATAGTCTGACATGTGACTATAAGCCATTATGAGAAGAAAAGTAGAAAAGACATGTTTTGAAAACATTTGAACTCTCATTCGAACTTTATGTACGTAGTTGTGTCGTTATTGAGCGACATTTCAAAGTACGTCCATATTATCGATGCTGAGAGACATGTCGAAGAAGAATATTTTTGGTATTTTTGAAAGATTTTCTCATTTTTTATTTTGTTTTTATAGGTTTTATATTTTTGTATTTTGATTTTCTAATAGATATATACAAGATTAATGCGAATGTGCAAGATGTTCAAGTTCATCTGGAGTGAAACTACGCATACCAAGTCGACGAACCAAGAATTCAAATCTGTCTTGAGATAGAGCTTTGGTGAAGATGTCGGCTAGTTGGTAGTCCGTCTTGACAAAATACAGTGCGGTCGTTCCTCTTTCCACATGCTCCTTAATGAAATGGAATCGGACAGCTATGTGCTTGGTCTTGGAGTGTTGGACCGGGTTGCAGGATATGGCTATGGCTGATTGTTTATCACAATAAATAGCAACTTTGTTAAAGTGAAAGCCATAATCCGTGAGTTGTGTTCTCATCGAAAGGACTTGAGCACTACACACGGATAGAGACACATATGTTGCTTCCGCGGTGGACAACATCGTACAGTCTTGTTTTCTTGAGGACCAGCTCACTAGCTTCTCGCCTAAGAATTGTGCTCTACCGGAAGTGTGCTTGAATGTATCATGACACCCTGCATGGTCGGCATATGAAAAACCAGTGAGATTAAAACCAGAATCCTTCGTATACCAGAGACCCATGTTAATGGTTCCCTGGAGATAACGGAAGATCCTTTTAACCTCCTTGAGGTGCTTCTCGGTTTGCTTCGCCTGGTACCGAGCACATAAACAAGTAGCATGCACAATGTCCGGTCTGCTTGAGGCTAAGTACATAAGGGACCCGATCATGCTTCGGTATTTTGTAGCATCTACAAATGTCCCTTTCTTATCCAAATCAAGCTTGTGTTTAGTGTCCATTGGAGTACCAATAGGATCACAGTTTTCCATGCCAAATTTCGTTAGAATCTCAAGCACATACTTGGACTGATTTATGAAAATACCACGAGGGGATTGGTGAACTTGGAGACCAAGAAAGAACGTCATTTTCCCCATCATGGATATTTCGAATCGACTTTTCATAAGGTCGACAAATAATATGGAATATTTTAGGTCAGTAGAACCAAATATAATATCATCTACATAGACCTGAGCCACCAAGATGTCGTTGCCATAGTGCTTGATAAACAACGTTGGATCAATGGTTCCTTTGCTAAAGTGATTTTGTAGAAGAAATGATGATAATTCATCGTACCATGCCCTTGGTGCTTGTTTCAAACCATAAATTGCCTTTTTCAACTTGTAGACATGGCTTGGATGTTCGGTATTGATGAAACCTTCAGGTTGACATACATACACATCTTCTTTTAACGGCCCATGCAAGAAAGCCGTCTTCACATCATTTTGATACACAGTGAATGATTTGTGTGCCGCGTATGCCAAGAAAATCCTAATAGCTTCCATTCGAGCAACCGGGGCGAAGGATTCTGCGAAATCAATTCCCTCCTGTTGTTTATAACCTCTCACGACTAACCGAGTCTTGTTCCTAATGACCGTTTGCTCCTCATCCATCTTGTTTTTGAATAACCATTTCAGAGTAAGGGGATCGATATTGTCCGGTCTAGGTACTAACTCCTATACATCAAGTCAGATGAACTGATTGAGTTCTTCTTGCATAGACTCAATCCATGATGCACCGGTCATTGCTTCTTTCACACTTGCTGGTTCCATTGTGTTGACTGATAGTGCATAGATACACATATCACTGTTGGTACGCAACTGATTTCGTGTTGAGACTGGTCGTGAGAGATTGCCAATCACTTGAACCAAAGGATGATTCTTAGTCCATTTGTGTTCATGTTGAAGTGTATGAGAAACTTGATGCGAGCTCGACGGATCCACATATGGTGTTGAAGGCTAAGTAGAATTTGTGGAAGCCACAAATGGATTAACAAACTCATGTTCGTTGAGCATCGCATTGTTTGCATTTTCAGCAACTATTTCATTCTGAAGATGAACATGATTAGGAATTTGTTGAGAATGTTGTTGAGTTGCGTCAGCATTCAGAGAGGTGGGTGGAAAATTCGGAGGCAATATGGTTGAGGTTGACGTAGATGGTGCAGAAGTAGATGTCGTTGGTGTAGATGCAATCGGAGGTTCTTGAACTACCGTAGCAGGTGCATCCGGGGCATTTTGAGGAACACCAAATGACGAAGGACCCTCCATATATTCATCATAAATTGGCCCAAATAAAACTTCCAAGTCACGTTCCGAAGATTGTGACGATGAGATTGCTGACGGTGCAAATTGAAGCGTGAGTCCTGAACTTACGTGTCCAGAAGTCTGACCTTGAAGCTCGGGATGTGAACTTCTATGTTGAGAGGCCATACCCGAGAGTTCATCAAAGGTAACATTCATAGTCTCCATTACCTTTCTTGTCCTTCGATTATAAACCCTGTAAGCACAAGCAGTTGAAGAATAACCAATGAAAAAACCAATATCACCTTTAGGTTCAAGTTTACCGATATCTTCACGATCATTCTTCGGATAACATAATGCACCGAAGACATGTAAAAATGAAATATCAGGTTTTCTTCCATTAATGATCTCATAAGGTGTTTTGTTGAAACGGGTGTGAATAATGGAGCGGTTTTGAGTATAACATGCAGTTGCTATAGCGTCGGCCCAAAGGAATAACGGTGCACTGGAGGAGAGAAGCATCGTCCGAGCAGCTTCAACTAACGTACGATTCCTCCGTTCGACAACTCCATTCTGCTCTGGAGTTCTTACAACCGAAGTTTGATGAGAGATCCCAACTTCGTCTAAGTAAGCTTTCAGTTTCTGATTGGTGAATTCTGTGCCGTTATCCGTTCTCACAATAATGACAGTGGCTTGCAGTAGTACTGATGTTTTCTTCAAGAAGTTAATAATTACATCAGGGGATTCATCTTTTGATGTAAGAAAATGAACCCATGTGTAACGAGAATAATCATCGACAATTACTAGGACATACCGCTTTCCATTAATGCTTTTGATTCTCATTGGGCCACACAAATCCATATGTAAGAGATGTAACCTATTCGTTGAGTTGGGAACAAGTTTGGGTTTGTGAGGCTTCTTCTTACTTTTACCTTGCTCACAGGAAGGACAAAGATGGTCTTTTGTATATTTAAACTTTGGAAGACCGGTAACGAGATCATCTTTCGCAAGTTGGGTGATGGCATCAAAATTGAGATGAGATAACCTTTGATGCCATAACCATGACTTTGTTGATGTGGCTCAGGCCATGAGACAAATTGGAGAAGCAGCAGACATTTGAAAAAGATCAATGGTGTAAAGGTTGGTGGTACGATTTCCTTTCAACAAATCAATTCCTTCAAGATCTCTTACAAAACATGTATGACTTTTGAAAGCAACCTCCAAGTCTGAATCACAAAATTGCCCAACCGAGAACAAATTGTGTCCCAAGCCATCAACAAAAGATACTCTGGTGATGATTATATTTCCCCAATGAAGATCACCATAGCCTAGAATTGTCGCAACATGATCATTTCCAAATCAAATAGTTCCCGTGAAACGCCATACAAAGTTCTTGAGAAGGCTTCAATTCCCAGTCATATGTTTGGAACAGCACGAGTCCACGCACCAGAGACAAATTTCAATAGCTTGCCAATGATAAGAGAAGAAAATATTTTGGCAACCGATGAAATAGTTTCCTGTAGGGTTAGATGATAATTAAGCCATATCACATACCGACGTTTCACTATCAGTATGAGATCTACTAGTGTTGATAATTTTGCCACTATAGTCAAAATTTCTACCAGTAGGCAACCATTTAGAGGTGAATCTAGGGCTACTAGGCTTAGCAAGACTTTTTGTGGACCCTACATGCGAACTTTTCGGAACATACATCTTAGCCTTAGGAGTGCGTTGTTGTTCACTGACTGACAGCTTGTCAATTCGAGTATAACCACCATAATTCAAACCATTCATAGTCAAACCACAAGCATCATAACTAAAAGTAAAGAAACATTTATTACATTTAGCACAAATAACTTCAGATTTTTCATTCCGAATAGCAAGCTTAAAGTCATTACATTCAGATGAATTAGGTTTCTGATTATGATTAAAAAACGGTAAATTCCTAGGGTGTTCTTCTACTTCAACATTATTGATCTTGGGGCGACTACTTCTAGAGGCAAAAGGGACCCTATCATTCCTTGTATTGCTCGTAGGCTGTGGCCTTCTGCTCTTAGTGTAGTTGTTTATTCCTATATAAGAAGACACGCGTCTATTAGAATTAGCACTTTTTAAATCAATAACTTGTGGTTGAGTTATAGTGATCGGTTTTGTCCTAACGCTTGCTTTACGTTGTTTGCTAGGCACAGAGGGAGAACTAACATGAAACATTCCTGGGGCAATCACAGCAGTTTTCGTTCCAGCAACCTTGGGAAAAGGTATCACAGCAATACGAGTGGGTCCCGAGGTTGCTGGTTTCTGGATCATCGTATCCACAATCGAGCTAGGTTCAGAAGTCTTATCTTTTAACAAGGCCTTTAACTTACAGTTCTCACAGACTTTATCAATAAGTTTCTGATAGACATACTTACTTTGTTCAACAGCCCGCTTATATGAAACAACAACATATTCTAAATCTGCAATCTTAGCCTTAAGCTTCTGAACATTACCATCACTAGCACTCTCTAACCCTGAAGAGGCCAAATTCGTTTCCGAAACCCCTCCTAACTGACCCTGCAACCGTGCGATTGTTTGTTGCAATTCATTGTAAGATTTTTCATACGAAATCTTGTCATATTTGCATTCATCGCATTTTTTGACAAATTTATTCCAAAGATCGGTGAATTCTTTATCCTTTTTAATGACATAAGATTCCATTTTCTCTTTCATAAGATCAAGCTCAGTTTGGAGGTATTCATTATGCGACATAGAGGTACCTAACTCAACAGGGCTACTATCAATACAATCACGAGCTTTAGAGATGCGTTCAAGATCGTTTTCCAAAACTTTGATTTTATCAAGAGATTCATCAGCTTCCTTCGTCAAAGATTTAAAGTCTTCAACAAAGTTGGCTAATTCTTTTAGAAAAGCATTTTCCAAATTGCCTAACCGAGCATCAACCTGATTAATAATCGGATTAATATCGTTTTGAAGAATTTTCTGAACCTCAATCTGAACAGGTGATGTAAAATTTCCTCCAGTGATTTTGGAATTAACAACACGTTTAAGGATGACAACGTTATCTTTAAGCTCGTTTAGAAATCGGCGTGTGATACTCGGTTTAGGAGGGTCATCAGAAAATTCCTCACTTGGTAGCAAAAGCATTTCAGTACTCGTTTTAGACCGAACAAAAACAGTTGGAGGATTAACTTTCGGATAATAAACGGGTGTCACTTCTCTATCAAGCTTTTTCATTCTTAAACGAGTCTCTACTGCAAGATCAGTAGTTTCCTCGGAATCATGCACACTAGGAGGATCATGCTCATCATATAAGAGCACGCTACCGTTATATAAGGTTTCATTAGTGGCCTGAACTTGCTTAAGATATCCAGGGTTAGGGGGAAGAGG
Organism: Glebionis coronaria; assembly: GCA_025667525.1. Classification (NCBI taxonomy): domain Eukaryota; kingdom Viridiplantae; phylum Streptophyta; class Magnoliopsida; order Asterales; family Asteraceae; genus Glebionis; species Glebionis coronaria. Next base: position 159,408,479 of record CM046881.1, on the reverse strand, counting down.
ACAACCTAAAGCCAATTTGTATCGAGTGTAATTTATCTCATTCACTTTTGGTGCGAGCATATTTATTGTCTGCATAGTTTGGCCACGTTTTACTAAGAGGTTGTCTAATTCTCTAATCCTATCCTGAGCTTTGCAAATATCCTCAAGAAGCCCATCTTCACGAATTTTGAAATCATGTTTCAGCTTCTTTCGTTCTTCTTTTGAATCCAAAATAGTAGATTTTTCAGTTGAAAGTTGTTTATTAAGAGAAGTGATTTCATCATTCAATTCGCTTATCTTTTTAGCACTACTTAAGTGTAAGGCATTTAATTTCTTAGTTGTGCATTTTTCTTGATAAACAGATGTAGCATGAGCTTGTTCAAGTTCTTTAATTTTAGCCTGATGAATTTCAAAACTTTTCTCCCGTTCCTTATATCCCGCAAGCTCATTGGTCAATTTGGCATTAGTTTCTCTAAACTTATTATTAACCACCGTAGCATGATCAACATCCTTAGCAAGCTTATCAAATAGAGATTTATAATACGTATGTGTCTCATCAGAAAGGGTTGTAGGCTGGGCAACTTGATCCACACTAAGGTCCACACTGGGCTCATTCGAAATAATATTACTTTTATTTGTTTGATCCCCGTGTGTCTCATTGTAGGGCTCAAGCATCTCAGTATACTCCTCCTCCTGATTAGACGTACTATATATATCATTATCATCAAAACGTGGATGTACCTCAGAGGGACCGTCTGAATCATAAATGGGAGCTCTATCAACATGCATTCCTGAGGTAGATGCTTGTCGTAAGTTTGCCATCAAGATGTAGTTGGCATTCACCTCTTCTTCCTCGTCATATTCTGCAACAGAAGCCATAAGATCAAATTCCTCAGCTTGAAGTGGAATCCCTGCCTCTTCTTTTTGTGCTATGAGAAGCTGAGTCTGAAGATAAGCAGCATCCCTCTTCTTTTTGGCTGTGCAATCTCGAGCATAATGACCAAATCCCCTGCAGTTGTAGCACTGAACCTGAAGATTGTTGTTTCCATTTCCCGTACCAGTATTCTCAGCCCTTGCAGCCACAATGTTTCCCATCTGGTTACCAACCGCTGGCACAACTATTAACCCATTCTGATTACGTGCATTCGGAACACCAGGATTTTGACCATGGTTTTGACCATACTGATCTCCAACATTGCCAACGGTCTGCCCAGCATTTTGACCATACTGTTGAAACTGAGTCCCCGTGTTTCCAGAAACTACCAATTGGCGATCTTGATTCGCATTCATGAAAGGTTGAGCAATCTGCCTATTTCTAGTGTTCGAGGAGATTCTCTAATTGTTTTTGGTGGGGTTAATTGTGAATTTGAATGCCTTTGCAAGAAGGGCAAGACCAGTATTAATAGCATGAGTAGGATCAGTGATGTCATCAAAACAGGCAATGGGTTGTTGTAAGTAATTCATAGCAGCAGGAGGTTGATATCCATAAGCAGTGAGTTGTTGTTGTTGTTGTTGTTGTGGCATGAAGTTACTTGATGAGGGTTGATGGTAGGGTACCATGGGATATGACATAGATGATGAAGAGTTTGCCATAAAAGCCAATGGATCTTGTGTCTTCGCACGTCTTTCTGACCTAACTTCGTTAGCTTCATCTTGATTCATCTTCAAATAGTCATATACTTGAGTGTAGTCCACGACATGAAGATCCTTGGTTTGATTGACAAGAGTGACATATCGTGACCATTCAGAAGGAAGATTATCAAGAAATTTGATGTTGGCAGCAATTTGTGCAGGTTCATGTTTGTTTCTTCTAAGATGATTCATGAGGGTTGAAAAATGATGATAATAAGGTTCAATATTTCCCCTTCAGTAGACGTAAATTTCTCCCATTTACGAAGCAACTTAGTTTCCTTTTCTTGTAAACCGATTTCACTGCCCTTCATCATTTTCTGAATCCTAAGCCACATCTCGTGTGCGGTTTCACAACTATCGACAGCAGCATAAACATCTTCAGGAAGTCCCATGAGAATGACTTGAATTGCTTGATCATCAGCATCGAGTTGTAGAGATTCAACTTTAGTTAATTCTTCATCCGTTTGCTCAGGACTAGAATCAGCCACTGGGTTAGCATTCGTAGGGTCCCCAGGCATAATAATTGTTCTTCTAACATACGGACCCTTTTGAATCGAGTTGACAATCAACTTTCCCAAAGGTTTACATTTTGCATAACGAAGGAGACGACTAGCCCATGTAGTGTAGTTCTCCTTGGTAAGCATGGGTGGACGATTCTCAGTACCCGCAGCATAAATATCTTGTTGAGACGTCATCGTAGAAGTAATGTGAAAAACAGGATCTCAATTCGTAGAAATCGTGTGATGTTGTTGAAATTCCAAAACTTCTGATTTTTTTCTCAGTCCGACAAAACGGTAAGCTGAAAAAATTGAGCATCGCCAAATTTTGAAATTGAGTATGTGATAGCCAAAAACTAGTAGGGAAAAATTTTGATTTTACTAGACCTAAAAATTTTAACTCTTTTTTTTTAATCTTCGTGTAAACTATGCTCCGAGACAAGTCTAGATGGTGTCTAAGTCTAAAAAAACTTGAACAAGATTTAACAAAACAGATCGAAGACCCTGATCGTACTCAGATCGTACCCAACGATCGTACTCCTTGATCGCACCCAGCGATCGTACTCCTTGATCGCACCCAACGATCGTACTCCTTGATCGCACCCAGCGATCGTACTCCTTGATCGCACCCAACGATCGCAACGAGGGATCGTACTGGTGATCGCAACGAGTGATCGTACTCGTGATCGCAACGTGTGATCGTACTCGAGTGATCGTAGTCTATGATCGCAACGAGTGATCGTACTCGTTGATCGTGACTTATGATCGTACTTTGGGATCGCAGTTGTGATTGTAGGATGTGATCGTGACTTTGGATCGCAAGTAGAAACCCCCAGGGTTTATGCGATCGCAACAATCAGATCGTACAAAGGAAACAAAGTTACCACCTTTCTCGGATAGAACAAGAACACAACAAGTTCGTGATTCGAAGCCTAAAAATGGATCAAACACCCAAAATTTTTGAGTTTTTAACCAAAGCCATGAACACAAATCACTACTACAACTACTTAGGAGAAATATGAATCACGAAACACAAGAAAGACACGGACAACACCCAATAGCAATCCACGTATCCCTTGGCGAATGATACCACTTGTTGGAACGATACACACGACTTATAAGAACAAGAAATAGAGATGATGAAGAACAAGATTAAACCAAAAAATAAAGATTAGATAAAGAAGAATAAAAGAGAAAAACAAAGAGTTGTGATTTCCTAGTGAGAGAAAGTAATGAGGTTTCTCTCTCTACTAACAATCAAAAATGGGAAACACCCACCACAAATGAGGTGCCTTGGGCCTTTTATACTATACGTCTAATGTATGAAAGGACTTCCTCATTTGTGAGTTCGGGACTAATTCCTGTTACATACATAACATTATGCTAGAACTCTCAACACCGTTAAGTAGCACTTTCCACGAGCTTCGCAACGGTATATTATATGACCATCACTTTAAATACTTCTAAGCTACTATGGCTAGAGCTAGTTATAATGAGGTTAATAATCAAATTAAGGAGCTTACTTCAATTGTGACAAAACTTGCTTTAAGAATTGATAACCTTCCCACTAGACATGTGCATGCTCTTAGTGAGACTTGTGAGACTTGTGGTGGACCACATTCATACTATAATTGTGATAAAGTTTACAATCAACAACAACAAGAAGTCTATGCTTATAATGCTAATGAAAATGAGAGGGTTCACTTTAAACCGAACGTTGATGTTAACCATTTGTCTTATAAGAGTACTAATTATTTGGCTCCCCGGGTTTTGTAGCTCCTCAAAGACCACCCCCACCCGCCCAAAATACCCAATACCAAAATAGGAACCAAGGTCCTCAAAGGGGTAATTTTCAAGGGAATTAAAATGTAAGGGGTGTTAACCAAAATCAAAGGAATTTTCAAGGGCAAAACCAAGGGTTTTACAATAAAAAAATAAGGCTTAAATAACCAAGGTTTTAATCAAGGTTTTCAAAGTTATAATCAATTTCCAAATCAATGGTTTAGCAATCAAGGTTTCAATATGCCTAATCCGCAAATGGACTTAGTTCTCCAACAACTTAATGAGCAAGACCGTAAGCTTAAGGAAATACAAGACTACATGGATAGGAAATTGATGCAAATGTTGCAAACTCTTCGACCCCAAGGTGCCCTCCCTTCTAACACCGAGACCAATCCTAGGGCTAACGTGAATGCCATCACTACTAGGAGCGGTAAGACCACCGAAGAACCTACTTATTCCACACCCAAACAAGGACCCGAGATTCCTTCTACTTCTACCCACCCTCCTTCACCTTCTACTTGTGAGATACCTCCATTAAATACTTCATCTACACCTTATGTTCACCCTTTCCCTCAATCTTATACCATACCTTATGTTCAACCTTCCCTAATTCCTTCACCTTCCATTTCTACCCCTCCTCCACCCAAGGATGTGAGTGAGCAATCCACTCTAAAGCCTTCATCTCAACCCAATATACCTTATCCATCAAGGTTGAGGAAAGAGAAATTGAAGAATAAGGATGATATTCAAGTTTCGAACTTCCTAAAAATGTTCAAACAATTGAATTTTAATATCACCTTTGCCGATCTCTCGCTCACATGCCTAAGTACACTAAGATGTTTAAGGACCTTTTAAGTGCTAAGGAAAAGTTAATTGATATTTCCAATACCCAAAAATGAGAATTGTTCCGCGGTTCGTTTGAGAAAATTACCGGTTAAGCTAGGAGATCCCGGTCGATTCCTTATTCCTTGTAATTTCCCGGGTGTAGAGAATTGTATGGCTTCGGTGGATCTCGGAGCGAGTATCAATCTTATGCCATTGTCCGTGTGGAAGTAATTATCTCTACCCGAGCTAGTCCCCACTCGTATGACTTTAGAATTAGCTAACCGTTCGGTTGCTTATCCGGTGGGGATAGCCGAGGATGTTTTCGTTGGAGTCGACAAATTTACTTTTCCCGCCGATTTCGTTGTCGTCGACTATGAGATGGATCCCCGTGTTCCCGTAATTGTGGGACGACCCTTCTTGAGTACCGGGCGTACATTGATTGATGTAGCCGTGGGTGAGCTTATCATGAGGGTAGGGGATGACAAAATCGTCTTTAATATGGGTAAACTTTCTAAGCTTCCCGATGAGCCCGAATCCATGAATTTCATCGATGTGCTCGACGAAGCATGCGAGGAACATTTTCACGAGGCTTGTAAGGGCGGGATTTCATATTTACCTTGATGAGACTGCAATTATACATAGTCTCATCGTCCAAATCGGGCTTAAAATGATAAAAATATCATCAAAATACCCAAATATATGCTTGTGTTTGTTCATTGTGTATTTTAGGTACGGATATCGTGAATTCACCAAAAGCTTACAAGAATCAAGCAAAAACGAACACGGGAAACGAAGCCGCACAAAGAACCAGACCCGAATCATGAATTTCCATTCAAGTCCTTGAAGTTTGAAGATTTGTCAAGTTTGGTCCCTCAAGAATTGAAGACTTGTCATTTAATACCCTTGTAAACCTCAAGATTACAATTAGGTCCCTTAAATAGCAAGAAATTACAAGATTGGTCCTTGATATATGGTCAAATTGCAAGTTTAGTCCTTTAAAACAAGATTGCAGAACCTTTTGTGGCCAAAGTATGAATTTACAAACTTGGTTATAAAGGGGAATGGAAATTGGGCAGTTATAAACTTCATATGGCACGTTATTGGGAGTAGGGGGTCGTTTTTGTCAAACACCCAAAATCACCACATCCAATCAATCTCCCACGTCATCCCCACCATCCACTCACATACCACCACCTCACCACTTCTCACCACCTCAGCATTCCACCACCACTTTTAATAACTGATTAAAAAATCAGTTACACAAAAAGCGCCTAACACACTTTTTAAATCTTAATCCCCTCTAATCAGATTAAACCCATCCTTAATCTCCCATGAACCCTAGAACATCCCAGGTTCAATCACAGCAAAAACAAAGGGGTTTTGTTTAAAAACCTCCAGGTCCCTAATTTAACCCATACTAAACCCAACCCTACTCTCATTCTTGACCTCACCTTCACCCAAACGACCCCACAGACTCCCTTGCTTCACCATATTTAGCAAATATGGAATCTCGCTAGGAAATCAACAACTCATATCCATTTACTTGTTCCCAAAGTTTGAATAAACGTTTTAGATCAATCCACACAGCTGGCAACCCATAGAGTCACATGATCTATGTTTTGACCAAGACCAAGATTGAAGACTCAAGGGCAAAAACGGGAATTTCATCAATTAGGGTTTTAGTCATTCTATTTTTTTTTTAGTTTCTAGATTCTTCTAACTTTACTATATAAACAAAGCCAGGTTGTGGCTTTTGTTTTTGGTTCCAGTTTTTGTAATTTATTAAATTTATTAATGACAATGAACACTTTTTAAATTTACAAATTCTGAGTTCCATTTTAATTGTTTTCTAAGTTTAATGTTTTAATTTTAAATGCAAAATTAGTATAAGGTTTCCAAATTCAATTCGTGTTTAAAGGTTTGTTTTCTGAAAAAAATTTCTAAACTTGAATTTTACATGTTAATGAAGTGAAAGTGGACTTTTCATGTTAAAAATCAGTTTGGTGGTAAGCTTTTGTTAGGACTATTCTTGGTTGCAAAAGGTTATTGTGTCAAAGATTTTTCAAAGTAAAAATCATTTTTATTTTTGGTTAACAGCTTACTCACATAAGCTACCAATAAGCTCACTGACACTGAGATTATTGGTGGGTTATGAGTTCTTGTTTTTTTCCTGTTTGATTGTGTTTGTGTAGGAGTAAAAGACAAGTCCAAGCCTCATTCTTCCCTTTTATTCCATCTTGATTATTGAAGATATATTGTATCTTGGTTCTGTAGTAGAACCTCAGCAAGATATCTCTACAAACAGCTCACTTATAAGCTATTGAGTGCAAAAATAGAGGGCATCAGCTCTTGGTAAGGCTTGAACCCTATTTATGCATAAAACTGCCTGATTTGTATGCTAAATGAAGAGATTTTGTTTGACTGAATGTTCATGAGTGATTTTGGTTTCTAGTTGTTCTACTTTGTTGTTTGGATAGTTTAAGATTGTTTAAATTGATTTGTGAAATTCTTGGTGGTAGAATCTTTGTTAACAGCCAATTATAGGGGTGTTTGGATCTGAATACTAGGTCAAATTGGTGACAGATTTGGGCTTGCAAACAGTCCAATCACACTTTAATAGGTTGTTATAGTATTATCAGTACTTTGTTTTTAAGTTTGGTAGGATGAAGTGAAGTTTTGTATGTTCTATATTGGGTAAATCTGCATAGGTTGCTAGTAGGTTTATTGCTGTATTTTTGGACTTGAAATCTTGTAAATTGCTAGAAGATAGTATCATCTAGGATTTTATTTAGTCTACATGTGATTTGGTAAGGTTTTGTGCAAGTTTGTGACCTTTGAAACTCACCCAAGTGTCAAACGAATCAGACAACTGTTCATCAGATACTAAAGCCATAGCAGTGACTGAATTTTGCTTTGTTGTGTGTGATTCCTGTGTACTAGCTTGTGTTTTTATAATTTTCTTGACTACCCACAACCCAACTGGTTGTGGGGGTGCCTTTCGATCCAATTAAAACCAAGCAAAACTCAAGATCTAAGCACATAAGTGCCCAGACCAGTTTTTCATAAGGAGCAGTGGGAACAAAGTTCCCCCCTGCTAGTGTAAAATTTCCCACTGTTGGGATAAGGACAAAAAGTTAGCAAGTGTCAACATTAGTTCCTTATAATTTTGTCTTTAGTGACCATTTTTAAGAGTTTTTACTTGATTTTAATTTTGTTATTTTTCTCATTTTATTTCTGAATTTTTCATTTAATTTATTTTTCTGTTACTGTTCATTTTCTATTTTTAGATTAAATGGCATTTTTAATTAGTTTTTAATTAACTGGTTTTGTCTTTTAGTGCAAAAATTTAATATTTTTCACTTTTAAAAATTTTCCTAGTTTAAGAAAAAGAATTTAAGATTTTTAGTTTAAAAAGATTTTACTGTTTACCTTTTTAAGTAAATTTTAGATTTAATTTAAGTTTAATTAGGGTTTTATTTAAATCTATTTTGTCTTTTAGTGTAAAAAAGTTTTGTTTCAACTTTATTCAATTTTCTACTATTTAGTAATATAATTTAGGATTTTTCAAATAGTCAAATTAATTTTAGCATTATTTTAATATTTTTAATCATTATTTTAGTTTAAAAATTGTTTTCAGTGTTTTAAAAATAGAAAAATAGTCTTTAAAATTTAGGAAAAACACTTTTTAGTCTTTAAATAATATATGTGAGTTATTAGTTTAATAAAATAATATTTTGGGCTTTTTCTTAATTATATTTAATTTTAGGGCTTTAATTAGCATTTAAAA